>OX465295.1:234199991-235412491 GCA_949987735.1 Leucophora obtusa | reverse complement strand
CATGTATTCAATGAAAAAGGTTTCATTAAACCCTAGTTTCATAAAAACTGAAGCTTCTTCGAGGCCTCGACATTGTCTTTGCTTATCGTTGTGGCTTCTTTTTAGGAAGTGTTCTATTCGACCATAACGTAAAGTATCTACTACGGGAAGTTTAAGGCTATTTTCCTGTCGTTCTTGGTAGATTCCATACAGAGGTAAGGTACGAAGCTCCAAACCAGTGAAGCCCAAACACTTGTTAGAACGACGAAGATTAATCGGCTTTTTACACATACACAACACGAACGCGAACGAAACAAAAAAAAAAAGAACATAAAAAACAACAAAAAATATTTAGTTGCAGGTCGACATTCAACAGACTAGGTTGATGTCGCTTTCTTTAATGAAATAAGCACACTGCAAAAATTTTAGAACAACCTATGAAATTAAAATATATGTATATATAAATTTATAAAGTTTAAAAATCTCTGAATTATAATTGTTTATATTAAAACCAATTACAACGCAGAGTTTTTTAACTTTGTTAATTTATAACATTATTTGTCTATTTTTTTTACCCAATACGGTATTGCAAATATCTCATGTACCAATTTTCTTAAAGAATATCTTTTTTATTACATATTAATTGCTTTTATGTTTATTTCTTTTTTCATTCGCTTATTGCTAAAATTTAACACATAATAATATAAATAGTAAAACAATCCAACAAACAAAACCAAGTGATTTTTTTCAGTGCAATAGTTACCAATACGTTTTATACACATAACATAACATAACACACATGTAACATAACTAATACATTCTCATTTCTCTTTGTGGGCACCACTGCTCCAAACCCTGTCAAAGACAGCCCAAAATGACTATATTAAAAAAAACAAATAAAAATTTTGTACATTTTGTATACATATTCTCCTAGAGTCGTCATATGACGACACCCAAATTAATTAAATTATATAATTTTTCAAAATTGCGATGAGGATATTGTAGTTTCACCAATATGGAGCAAATTTAGTTGGCTTTTAGAAAAACCAAACCAGAAAAATTTATTAATGTAATAAATTTAACTTTTTTTCCTTCTTTATTGAAGGAAATCATAATTTTTGCAGTTTTGTGGAATTTTTGTGATTTTCGGTCATTCACTGTGTACAGAAACAATAACCAAAGTGGATAAAATAAACACCCGAATGAATATTTGACATTTTTTGTTTACAAAACTCTTAACAGAAGTCCTTCCATGTTTAAAGTAACGGTATTATGCACATTTAAAATGAGGCCTTTTCATGTCGTAATATGACGACGCTAGGATAATATGGGTTAATAACTTTTTCATTCACGTTGTGAAGAGAACTTTTAGTTTACTGAAAAAAATCATAAAAACTCGTCCAAGAAATTATCTCTGTGTAGTTCCTATAGTTTTTGTTATTTTTGCTAACGGTTTTTTTCCAACTGAGATTAATATGTGTGAGCATTCGTTTACGAAGTTACATTTTGAAAAGCTTTACAATATTTATTTGCGAGCTGTTTTTCCTAGTGTCCACACACATTTTTTTTCACATCAAAGTTTAAGGAAAAATAAAATTTTTGTTTAAATTGGTCTCAAAAATTATGTGATGAATGAAATTCAAAAACACAAAAACGTTTATGTAGAATTTAGTTATGGAAAAAATATAAAATTAAAATTTGAAAAAATCTTAATCTTAATTCCAAATATCACCCCCCTAACGGTGGGTGGCTGCAAAACTATAAAAATTATAAAAAATATTTTTTTTGGCATAGGTTTATACTTCACCGAAGTTTGGTCTGAAAATTCCCAGCCATTAAAATTGTGACATGAAATGAATAAAAGAATAAATTAGATAAATGAAAAAATTAAATAAATGAATAAATTAAATAAATATGTAAATAACAACAAAATTTCAATTGTCCTAACAACAATATCTGAATGTTTTTATGTGTAAATTTTTAAAGGAAAAGTTCCTAGAACCAGAGGGTTTTTCGATAGAAAACGTTCACAAAACCTTAAAAATATATATTAGGGTGACCTTATTATGTCAACTTGCGATTTAAGGACGTCCGCCCCCCCCCTTCCCCCTAGAAATGTGCCTTTGGGTATAAAACTACAGCATGCAAAAAAAATTTTAAATACTGGCTCTGGTTAACTTTTTTAATTACCATTGCACATTTATTTACTTTTCATACAGTAATTGTGTATATCAAAAATACTATTTGTGATAAAGCGCAAATTTTTTGCAAAGAAATGGGAAATATTACTTTAAAAATTAAAATGCCGTATTACAAAATTTTTAAAATAATATTTTCACTGTTATGTTTAACACTAAATAAATTCTCTTTTCAAAATGTGTAACCAGAGAATGAAGCCGATAAGAAATTGTCGGCGGCGGCGGCTGACCAGAATTACAGCCGGCGGCTGCTGAAAGTCGACTACAGCCGACATGTTTGGAAAAATTTTAAATCGGGTTTTTAATTTATTAAAAAAGAGTAAAAAAATAAAAATTCAAGCTTGTACTGCTTAGTATTATAATAAAAATATGTACATATATACCAAGTGTTTACTTCATTACGTCGTTCTACGATGAATTAGTTTAAGTCGATAGTAACGGTTCTACTATGTTCCTGTTTTCGTGCACAAATAATTGTTTATGTAAAGTTGTAGGATTCAGTTTACTTCTTTTCTCATTTAAACAATTCCCTGCTGCAGAAAAAGCTTGCTCCGAAGAAGCGCTGGTTGCTGGTATTCCAAAACAAACATTGGCCAGTTGAGCAACATTTGGAAATGTCTGAAAGATAAAATATGTTAAGGTGACGCTTAATTTGTTCGAGTAATCTTTTTAATACTTTTTTGTGCTCTTTCCACCAATCAATGGATTCAGTTTCGTTGACTTGAGTAGCAAAATATTTTTTAATTTCTAAATCCAACGGATCATTATTAACACTAGACGTTGCCAAAAATTTCAACATATTTTGACGAGAACTTGAAATTTTCTAGAAATAAAATATATTTTAGCTAAAATAAGTTTAAGACTAACATGGAGTAAATTTTACCTGTTTTTTTGTAATAGGCTCTACTGTTGATTTGCTTGTTGATGGTTGATATATATCGGATGTTTGAATTTTTTCTAGTTCTTCCATTATAATTTCTTCTTTTGAAATTGAGAATTCTACATTATTTTTTAATTCGAAGGAACTAGGTGCAAATTTTCGAATTTTTCTCAAATATTGTTCCAATACTGTCCAACTTTTTTGGTATGGGTCCATTAAACCAGCTACAACGTGCATCTTTGTTATTTTAAATCGCTTGCCAAAATTTTCCTTTGCAAAATTGCACAACTGGATAGTAATGTCAAAGCAAGATTTTTCTTCTGCTTTTTCTAATGAATTAATTACAATTTCATAGAAATAAATGCAACAAGATATCGTGGGATATACTTGTCCTTGAAGATACTGAGTAGCTTCCTTAAAAATTGTCAAAAAATCTCCAAACTCCTTAATGATTTGCTTTTCCGTTTCTGGAATTATTAATGGATTTACATTTAATAAGGCTATATTTATAATATTTATAGTTTTTACAAAACTATTGATCATCACCAAAAGCGAGTTCCAACGTGTTGCAACGGAGTTTTTTAGTGAGGGGTGCTGACTAGACTGTAAAGCCTTTTCCATCTGATCTGAAAATTCATAATCGCTGTTTTGAAACTGATCTTCACAATCAAAACTTTCGATTATTGTTTGTGCTTCTAAAATAATTTCTACCAATTCGTCTTGTTTTTCCAGATTTTGGAGTTTCGTGATTTCCCCGGAGCTATACATTAAATTTCTGTATATGTTCTTTAGTTTGCTCAATATTTCATATATTACTGCCACCATCTGTAACAGCACAAATATTGCTGTTTTGTAAATTAAAATCCGAAATAGTATTATCTATTTTTTTAGCCACTGCTATACCAGTGTGTGGACGAGAAAATAATTCAGTTTTTAATGAGACTACTTTAATGTCGAACTCTTGACAGTAGTGTATTTTGATATTAACATAGGATAAGCGTTTGTACTTGTCTGACCACATGTCCAGAACTAATGTCACATTTTTTGGAGCCGTTGATATTATCTGTTTAATATGACACATGTATGTTTCGTATACATCATTTAATGCTGATGTTGCAACTGTGCGATCCGTTGGAATAATAACTTTAGGGTTTAAAAATTTTATAAATTTTTGACTGGCAATCTGTAGACCCAGGTTCGATTCCCGCACCAGCAAATTTTATTTAAAAAAAAAAATACAATAAAAAATATTTTTTTTATATAATTTATTTTTTAGAAAATCTATTTTTAGACTCATTATTTTTGTCAGTACTGGTAAGCACATAGGTAACGATATATTTTTTGATTTTTCGTATGCTGGTGTGTAACGACAACACATTATTTTTCGCGACATCGCCATATAAAGGTAATAAGAAATGTAATAACAAAAGTAACTAGTTACCATTACCAAGTATGTAGTTACATAACCACATATCTGGTAATGATTTTCTACACTGGGTAGATCAAAAATTATCAAAACCGCATGAAATTACACAAAAAATATATTTTTCATATTATTTCAAAATAAACTCTCCTGGGCACAGTGGAGAAGAATACAAATATTTTGGGAAGAATTTCGCCATTTCTTACCGAGTGATATGAAATTTCACACTGTAAGTTTTGGATGGCCGAAACTGCGGAAGCTATGCCATTCTACTCCAAAGTTTTGCCATTTTTCTATTTACAAACCGATTTTTAAAGACGTAACATTTCTATCATCTACAAAGTGCAAAAGTTATTTTCAATTTAAAACTAAAATTTAGCATTTTTGCTATAACCTGTTCCGTGTTTTTGCCTTCTGCAAAAGCAAATCCAGGCCAATTTCTCAGAAAATATTATAACAAATTATTCTATTAACTAAAGTGAATTTCAATGCAATATCTTTTTCAGGATTTAAATAGCGTGCTTTTAAATTTGAATATTAAAAAATGGTATTTTATTCATATCAAAAGTTTCTTTCAGAACAAAGTATTTACGTTTTTCAGAAAGGCTACTTCATTCAGATGCATTGCATGCAAAAATATTACTTACTTGCTAATTATTCTCTCCCATACTCCTCAAAATTTAACCGTTTATATTTAAATTAAACCAATTTTTCTCTGAGTACAAAGCTGGAATTTAAAAAAAAGCTGGAGTAGATCCTCCAAGTCGTCCGTAACGTGATGGCATAAGCCCTGTTCAATCCTAGCTTTAAATGTCGGCAAGACAGGAAAAAATTTTAAGGTACCGTATTTGTAAAATTTTGTCTGTTTTCTTTAATTTTTATGTTAATGGTAGCAAGGCAGACCTTAAAATGTAATTTCTTTGCAGTATGTGTCTCAACAAATCTTCTTTCAAAAAATATAAAATATAACATTTTTTTTTAAAAATTTCATACGATTCTGTTGAAATCTGAAACATGTTGGATTTACAGAATTCTAATTCTATTCTGATTCTGCTCCACCTTGCTAAGTTAGAAAAATTTTTGTCTGCTCAAAGCCCAGTATCATGATAACTATAGGAAAAAAAATTTCAGACATTAGAAAGTCACAATCATAACAAACTCAAACTTTTCCACTCTTTCGCTGAATTTTTAAATGTTCTTGCAAACCAAGAAAATTTTTAAAAGAAGCTTGACAATGTCAAGGATTTGTCTGGTGACATGTCACAAGGAGTCAATTTCCCCCTCCTATGACAACGCCATGTAAAAGTGACCAGTCTATTTCATATAAAGGAGCCAGTTCGGTGACAGTTTGTTAAAATTTCCCGTAGGGTAGGTTCAAGGGAAAAGTAAAATAACTGCCTCTATATTATTTTTTATTCGTTTAGATGTCAAAGCAGTAAATTTTTACAAACCGCGAAACTTAAACGCTTAATTTTCTTGATTCTATTTTTAAGATATCTTCCAACAATTTTGTGTACAAATCAAAAACCTTCTGAAGAGTAATGTCTGTGAAATTTTGTGTTAATTGAACAAATTAGAATTTTTGAATTTTGTGGAAAATAAAAGATATGAATCCAAAAATATTCCTCGGAAGAAAAAATATATGGGGTACTTAAAAAATGTACTGCAGGAAATATTTAAGTACCTATGCCTATAACTGGTCTAAACAACTACCATAGAATCTTCGCAGTATGCATAAATCTTAACCTCTGTTAACTGACTCTGTCCGACATTTCAACCATTTTTAATAGAATGTGATAGATTAAGTTTTATGGTTAAATTTTATTAAATAGTAAAAATTGGTTCAATAAATAAGCAAAATAAGAAAAAATTTAATAAAAAACTATACTCATTAACTACAATTTAAGATCTTGCAGGAGCACGTGAAGGATATCTTATATCTTTATATATATCATATTTTTCCAGAAAATTCGAAAATTTAAATTATTTGTAATTTAAAACGGCAGAATTAAAAAAATTATTGTGAGACACCTTAAACACATTTTTTGGTAAAATTTTCCTTCCACGAATGATGGTTTATTTGTGCTAAATAAAGATTAAAATTATGTAAAATCTATGTTTAAGGTCTTCATCACAGAAATTTCTGTAATTAAATTTAAGCAATGTTTAGAGTAAAATCAGAGATTAAAAATTGATGAGTTACTGTAATTAAGTGCTAAACAATGATTTTCTTCTTAATCATTGTTTAATATCACATAAGATACCAGACCTTAATATAATTTCAGAAAATTAACCCTTAAGTGTTGTTGGGGCCTATATGCACCAATCAAAAAATATTAGTATATTTTCATCATAGGGACAAAAAGCCCCAAGAGCATTATAAGGTTAGTTTTCTAAAATTAAATTAAGAATATTATTTTTAGATCTAGAAAAACAATATCAAGAAGTTCCATTAATATCCGCTCAGGAATATCTGTTATATTAATATGCTTAAAAAATTAAAATCTCCTCAAATTTGATCTCTGACCTTACACAGGAGCAATTTAATGTATTTATATTTTGCCCTAAATTTCAGGATTGAAGTATTTAATCTTGTGTTGTTATATTCCGGCCAAAATCATGTAAAATTAAAATAAGAAAAAAGCAAAATGTGTCTAAAAGCTAAATAAATTCCAAAAATCGCTGTTTTCTCGAAATCCGTTCGAAGAAAATCTATGCCGCAGCCAAATTAAAAACGAAATCCTACAATTTTTGTTTTTGTTAATCTCTAATATGTTCTTAATAAAAGTTTAAAGTTCAATCGTTGATTTTTTAAAATTTCTTTAAAAAAATTTTAAAAAATTTAAAACTGTAGATTTGAAAACAGTGTTTAAGAATTCCGACCTTCTTTAGCACTAATTTAAAACAAGTTAACAAAACACAATAGAAAAAAATAATTCTTATCTGATTTCGTGGAACTTATAGAATAAAAAAGTGTTTCTGTAGTAGATTATTTCAATAAATTTTAAAATTTGGACCCGAATTTCTTGATTAAATGACCTGCGACTAGGGTTGCCACATGGCCTTGAATGGCCTTGATTGTCAAGTTAATTTAGGTCTTGTCAAGTGCCAAGGTCAAATTTATTTTGTCAAGTTAAATTGAATTTTTGTCGTATCAGTAGTTAAAACAAACATGTAAAATTACAAAACTGATGAAATTTATTTTACTGGGACAAGAAAACCTTAAATGCTATTTTATTTTGATTATATATCATCCATTTAATAAATTAATAAAAAAACAAGTTTTAGTGTTTTACGTTTCAGAAAAAAAATATGTTAGAATTTCAAATTGACGATTCGAAAACTATGGAAAGTTTATATATTTTTTTGGCCTAAAGTTTGAAAATGTCATCGACTTCTTGCAGACTTCATCTTTTTCTTCTTATTATACAGGAATAAATGCTACAAAAAACAAAAAAAAAATAAAACACTAATCAATTGCGTCAGTTTTGCAATTTTACGTGTTTTTTTTTATTTGGTCCATTTAACCCATATGTCCAAACTTCAATGGTTGGTAGCACTATCGAGTTTGTCCCCAAAAATTCAAAAAAAAAACGAAATTTTTTTTATGAATCTTAATAAAATGGCGAGTGTATTCAAAAGTTATAAATTTTTGTATTAAGAATAACCCTACTGCACACATATGCACATAAAAATTTTTTTATTGTCAAGTTTTTTTTTTAAATCAAGTTATTTTTTGCGAATTGTCAAGTTATTCGACTTTAGTGATGTGGCAACCCTACCTGCGACACATCAGTTGCCTGGGGAAATTGTTATAACTCGGCTGATTTTTAACCCATTTAAGTTTTTATTGCTTTATTACAAACAGAATTCACTCTAAATTGCGATTATTTAGTGTTTTTAATTCGAATTAGCTTTAAAATATCAATGTTTTCGAGAAAATGCACAAAAAGTCATATTTTCCCCTTGTAATCCGTATTCCAAACTTCAGGGCCAATGCGGCACGTCTTCCCGATGTCCGATTATACTAATTTTTTGGGGGACGTAGTTTTACACCCATATAAATATTTCCAGGGGGTAGCACGGTTAAAAACTCAAAAAAAAAATTTTTCGGAGCACCCTAGTGTACACTTTCAATGAAGGGCCTTCTAGTTTTTGTGTACCACTGTTGTTTATAATTTTTTGAAAAAAAAAAGTTTACATCAACAACCCCGGAACTCAAAAAAAAATGTAATTGTTGACGATCCTATGAATATTAAAATAATAAATAAGTTGAAACTTACACACCTTTTGTAAGCAGTGGTGTTAGATGTGACGATATTACGTAATTTTGACGATTTTTTAGTCAAAATTTTACAAATGGCGATTGACGATTTTTGAATAAAAACTCCATATGTTTTGACGATTTAGGGAAATTGCTGCTTTTTTAACGAATTTTAACCAAAACTATACAGAAAAGCGTTTTCAAATCCTGGAAATTGTTCTTTTCGAATCGTATTTTTGGAATTCGCAATACATGTCGGGTCTGAGTGGAAAAACATGTTCGTGATTGAAAACAATTAACAAACAAAAGTTGGAGCTAGGTTAATTTTTAATTTACACAGATTTACAAAATAATGTATTTGCAGGGATTTAAACTTTCATAGATTTAGGCAAGCTGATTATAAATCTGTTTTTCAAATGTCTCAAATACGTCATATTTTTTAGAAAATCACTGTTAAAAATTCCGAAATACACTGTATTTGGCTTATGTCTAAATTATAGAACAATTATGACGTGACTGAAAGTTTTAAGAACAGAGTTCGAAATCATCAACTTAAAGTCTAAACTAAATAAGTAAATTATTTATGATGATTTTAACCGCAGAACACATGATGAGGTGTTTTATCTGTAATTAATCGTAGAATAAATACCACCTTTTTACAGATGAAGCGAAAAAAACGTTAGTTATTATATAATTCGTATTTATAAAAGTTGTGTCGAATTTATAAAATCTTAAGAGGTGTAATATAGAGGTAAGCAGTTAAAATGAATTTCAAAAAAAAAAATGGAACTAGTTTTTTGTGATATTTAACTGATGACGATTTCTTGACGATTTTTCATAAAATTATTGACGATTTATTTTTGCATTTTTGACGATTTTTGACCAAAAAGGTCTGACACCACTGTTTGTGAGTTTTAATTTTTCGAAAAAAGAAAATCGCGAATAAGTTTTTAGAGTTTCTAGAAAACAAAAACGGTAATCTTTCGGTGGTTACATAGAGTTCCAGGGTGCAGAACATAAGTAAAATCAGAAATCCCAAAAACAAATTTTTGCCGATTTGTCGTGAAATGGCTGATATATATTTTTTTCGTAGTAAAAATAAATTTGATAAATTGTTTCTAAATCAATCAAAATAATTTACACATCAATTTCATTAAAAATGGTTTTTTATTTCATATGCGTATTAAAAACCATATTGGGGAAATATTTGGGGATTTTTGGGGATTTCACCTTGCCAAATGGGGATATAAGCACAAATTTTTCTGGCAACGCTGTACACCACATTAATTTAATTCAAAAATAAAAACCCCACTCGGAAATTTTGAAGATGGATGAAGAAGAATCTCAACTTTCAAATACATGTGCAAACAATTTATCCTTATTTGGAATAAACTAGCGGGTAAGCCCACTAGATTTAGAGGCGTGCTTAGGCCTAGTTTTTGGGATGTCAGTTAAACCGAAAACGAATTTTGTCGTATCGGGCAAGCCCACTACGTTGTTAGCGTACCTTAAAGTTTAAAATGTAATTTGTTTTGTATAGGAATTAAATATTTTTAAGTAAATAAAATACAATGTTTTTTATTAAATGCGTTCCCGTACGTTCCCAATGTTACCGAAATTTACCCAAAGTTACCGAAATTTACCCAAAAACGTTCCCGTACTCGAAAATTGGGTAAATGAGAGCGCTAATGAGAGTGTATTAGTGTGTCTCTTTTTACCAAAATTTACCCAGACTTTTTCTTCCGGTAAACTTTGGTAAAACAGCTGATGTAAATATAAACAAAAAACAATTGTGAAAATAGATTTAAAATTTTATTTCAATAAAGAAATAAGCAAAAGAAACTTGTTTTTATATAAGAATTAATTGAATAAAATCAAAAACAACTTTCAACTGCGAATAAATATGGGTATTTGTGCCAATTTGCAAACTGAAATTATACGCATTTTCACATCAGTGATGGGATTTGTGGCACAATCTAAGATTGATTGGTGCAATGGCACAACCGATACTATTTTGGCACATTTTGGTTATCTACAAAATTTAATAGAAAATGGATTTAAAAATAACGATTCTTTAAAAATTCTTCAATTTTTAGTTTCTGAGCATTTATTCGTATTAAAATACCTTTTCAAACAAAGCAAAACTAAAAAATGTCATCGAAGATATTACCAAATAACCCATAGAATTTAAAAAATACAAATGATTTAAATTTAGCTCAGAGTTTCGAAAGAATTAATTTAAGTTTAATTCATGAAAAATTTAATTCAGTTTTAGAAAATGTTTCTATGTTACCATTCCTAACGAATTCATTCATTGGCTGCATTCCCAAATCTTTAATAAGAATCGAATGAATTTCATTTATCATTTTAATTGAATGAAATCAAGAAAATTTTAATTCATTAGGTTAGAATTCATTCCAAATAGAATTAATTCCATAGGAATACGATTACAAAATGAAATTAAAGTTCAAAACATGGGTACTGAGTGAAAATATTTTTTTGGCACAATAAAGGCACATTATGCTTTGAAATAATATTTTGGGCTAGAAAAGTGGTTTTTTGTGTTCCCGTACTATTGGGTAATTTTGTGAGAGGATTTTGTGCTTACTCTCATTTTACCGAACTGTACCCAAAAAGTAAAGAAACACACCTATTAATGTAAAAATCTTCAAAATAAAAGCCCTCTTCGATGAGAATGCTTATTAGGAGCTTATATAGAAAATAAATAATTTCAAAAATTATTATTCAGAGAAAGCTTAGGTTAAAACAAATTTTCTGCTTTTCAAGTAAAAATAAAATCAAATAGACACTCTTAATAATTAACAATAAATAACGATGTCGATGTGAGAGCTGTGGTGTAATGGTTAGCGCGTTGTACTGTAACACATGTCGTTGCGGGTTCGATCCCCAGCGACCGCAACATCAATTTGAAAAAATAATGTGTATGATTTTTTTTATCTCTAATACAGTGTCCTCCTTCACTATTCCCATAGCACTTAACCCCACCGAAGTAAAATAATATAACAGGGCTATGAAATAAACAGCCTCAACAAAAGTTTGCCAACTCATCATCAAATGGCGCGCTACAACTGTTCTAAAATTCAACATCTCGCGCAATTATAGTGTTGCCATATTTGAAGCCTCTCATCTTTGACCACCTCTTATATCTTCTTTATACCCTTTCCAAATAAAGCAACATGTTAATTAATAGAAAGAATATAATGAGTGCAGCTTCTCTAAAAAAAAATAAAAAATTCGATTATGAAATCCAAATTTCAAATTGCTCAAAAGCTATTGCGACATTTTTGAAATAAAATAGATGTGTTTCCAGAAAATAAAGTGTTTCCAAAAAACATTTTTTCACAAAAAAAGTGTTTCAAAAAAAAAATGTGTCAACAAAAAAAAAAGTTTCCACAAAAAAAATGTTTCCACAAAAAAGTGTTTGCACAACAAAAAAAGTTGCCACAAAAAAAAAGTTTCCCCAAAAAAAAACAGTTTCCAAAAAAAAAAAAATTTTCCATAAAAAAAAAATGTTTCCACAAAAAAAAAGTGTTTCCACAAAAAAAAAAGTTTCCACAAAAAAAAAAAAGTGTTTCCACAAAAAAAACAAAAAAGTGTCCAAAAAAAAACTTTTCCCACAAAAAAAAGGTTTGAACAAAAAAAATTTTTACACAAAAAAAAAAGTTTCCACAAAAAAAAAGTTTACACAAAAAAAAAGTTTCCACAAAAAAAAATTGTTTCCATAAAAAATAGTTTTTTGCAGAAAAAAAAAATATTTCACAAAAAAAATTGTTTCCACAAAAGAAAAAAGTTTCCACAAAAAAAAAGTGTTTCCAAAAAAAAAAAGTTTTTCCACAAAAAAAAAATATTTAAAAAAAAAAATGTTTCCACAAAACAAAAAGGGTTTCCACAAAAAAAAAATTGAGATGAGATAGGATGAGCTGAGATTAGATTAGGTTAATGCTATAAGTTCTGCCTGATTGTCATAGTAATGCCAAAGCCTGGTTGTCATAGCAACACGAAAATTTTATATGTAGGGAAAAACACACCATCACAAAAGTATGCATATAACGCGTATGCGTAGACATTTTTCATAATTTTTTTAAGAGCCATCAGTAAAAGTAGACCTTTCCAACGCATGTATTGGTTTGTAAATCGGTTGAGTGGTTCTCGAGTTATAAAATGACGAACATATACCAACTTATTTTCATATATACCCTATAAGCAATTCGGTAGTCGACTACGAAAAAAACACACTTTTAGTTAAAAAAAAACTGTGTTTGTGATTGCTTTTTAATTCTAATTATTTTAACTAAAATGAGAGGTACTAGCAAAAGACATTTAATAAGGCTTTTTAAAAAGGAAAAAGAAGTGTATTCAAAAAAACTAATTTCATATAATGTTATTGAATCAGAAGCCACCAGCTCCTTTGCCGCTATGCAGAGTCAAAAAGGTGATATTGAAAATATTAGCATTACCAATCCCTTCGAAGAACAACGTACAATAAAAAAAAACAATAAAAGAAAAAATCGGTGAATGGTACTTTAAAAATAGGCCATCTCGCAAGTGTTTTGAAGAGTTGTTAAATATTTTAGTTGAAGAAAATTTAGATGTGCCTTTGAGTGCAAACACATTTATTGGCAAACGGGACCGCTTGTGCCTACGAAATATTTTTCTTGGTGTGTATTGCCATTTTGGTGTAAAAAAGCAACTATCCAGTATTTCAAGCACCATAAAGGATTGCCAAAAAATAGTGATCGATATAAATATTGACGGACTACCCTTATTTAAAAGTTCCAGAACGCAATTGTGGCCGGTTTTGGCAAAAATTGTTGACTTTCTATTTTTCCTATTGGTGTTTATGTTGGAAAGAGTAAACCTAGCAATATCGATAGTTTCCTAAGTGATTTGGTCATGGAGTTAAAAGATTTAATTTATAACGGAATATTGATTGAAAATACGGTGATTGCATTTCAAATTAGAGCACTTATTTGTGATGCCCCAGCAAAAGCTTTTGCTTGCGGTATTGTGGGTCACACTTCTTCGCATGGTTGTACAAAATGTACCCAAATCGGGAAGAAAATAGAGAATGTGCTGACGTATTCCGCAATGTCGGGCGAACTTATTTCTAATGGCGATTTTGCATCAAGAAAGCATTTGAACCATCATCAAAAGGAATTTCGTTCTAAGCAATCTCTATTTGAAACGCTTGGTCTACAAATGATATCTGATGTACCACTTGATCCAATGCATCTTATAGATCTCGGGGTGATGAAGAAAATACTTGTTCGAATATACACAGACAAAACTAAATTTAAAATTAGCAAAGAAGTAAAAGAAGAAATTTCCACCCATCTTAAATCTTTAAAAAAAATACGTCCCTCGGGAATTCTCCCGCTATCCGAGAGAATTGAATGAAATCTGCAACTGGAAAGCCACTGAGTTTCGTCAATTTCTCTTATACACAGGTATGCTGGTTTTTGAGAACAGGGTTCATGACGATTTTTATTATGAATTTCTCTTACTTCACTGTGCTTGCCGTTTGTTATCCTGTCCAAGAACGTGTGAAAGAAATGTTGAAAATGCTCAGGTACTATTAGAACTATTTGTGGAAAACTTCCCTGTAATTTTTGGAGAAAACAGCTTATCTCACAATGTTCATGGTCTCCTGCATATAAGTGACTGTGTGAAAAAGCTTGGGCCGCTTACCAATTTTTCTTCGTACCCTTTTAAAGATTATCTTCAAAAGTTAAAAAAACACGTGAAAAAGCCATCTAAAATTCTGCAACAAAATCATATTCGCACACAATATGAAAAAATGGTGACAGAAGAGCGTAAATTAAAATTTAATAAAAAAAATGGAGCTATTGTTAGTGTCACAACTTCAGAATATTTTTTTACTGCTGTTTGCCCTAATAACTTTTGCGCTATTCGACCATTTATACCCATACAGATAACAGGCTTCTCAACAATTGGATCAAAATCAATATTAGGTCGCCGATTTAGAAATATTGAGAGTTTTTTCCAGGAGCCATTTGATTCATTTAAAATTTTAGGTACTTGTCTAGTTGACCAGAAAAACATGTGTGATGAAGAGACATTGAATTGAAGTTTGCAGGATTTCCAAGTGGTAATCAATTTCTTTTAGTGCCACTCTTACACGGTTGCAAATAATTGAAATTTAAAGCAGTCACAAACAGTATTTGGGATGTTTCAAGCAAAACGAACCACCTACAATGTTTTTGGTTGCTCGCTTGAAATATTGCTCATAAAAATACAAAATGTAATAATAATAAACTTTGAAATATAGATGTCACTTCAAAATGTTAAACGTTTCACCATACAAGATTTACATCCAATTCCTCCATGTAAGTATTATCTAAAAACGTACATAACTTGGTTTAATAAATAATGATTTTTATAGATAACAAGGAAAGAAGTCTATGCCGAGGTTGTTCCAACCTGAAAGAACTGTTTGAGGAAAGATTAAAAGAGATAAACAGTAAGATATTAAAATTGTAAAAAAATAAGCAAAGCTCAGATACTATACAAAAGCTTCATGGTAACCCACATTTAGAATCTTTTCTCATTTAGAATCTTCAGGATATGGAATTTATTTTTGTTGCAAAAATCGATAGCCCTTGTTTGACTTCAACTAGCTATAACTTTGGGACTACTTGGAATTTCTGAAACTTTTAGTGAAATATGAACAAGAACTATCAATATTTGCAACACAAACAATTCGATATCCTGAAGGTTCTAAATCAGGCTCCACATTAAATGCGAAATAATTTCACCTACAATTCACCATGCTTATTCCCTAACATATGCAACTACAAAAATTATTGTCAACCAAAATGATGTTATAATGAAGGCTCTGGCTGAGCAGAAAGTGTTGGCAGAAAGAGTTCTTCACCAAGAAGTCACCAACAATAATGTGCGCACTATTTTCCCCATAGGAAGTATTAATGATTTAATTGAACTAAACAACACGATTAGTGAGGACAATCATGAGCTTTATGTAAGTTTCTAAAATTTATTTCACGAATTTAATACCTCCCTAATATGCATTAGTACAGTCAAACTCGGTTAATACGAACTCCTGGAGTCCATACAGATTAGTTCGTTATAAGCGAGGTTCGCTTTAAACGGGGTTTTTTCAAATATAAAAATTAAGGGTCATATGCATAATCACTTTTCAACTTTATAAGTGACCCGAGTAAAAAGTTCATATGTAACAATATATTTTTTAATACAAAAATACACATTAACATATAGTAAAATAAAATGGATTTGCATCCATCCATATGTATTCATATATTATAATATCTTTCAAATATTTCCCAAAATTTTCTTATGTATAACCATATAAAATCATATACCAAAAAATGTGTTAATGTTAATGATACACATAACTATATTTTGGGATGCAATTGCATCTGAGTATATCGTCATATAAAATCAAAAAAGCCGTAAGTTAAAAAAAATTCAAAATTGACTTTTTGATCGATTATGATTCACCGTATCAAAATACATATTCCTGCAAAATTTTACACTCCTACGAATAAACACGACGATTTTATTAACAAAATTCTAAACAGTCCCTAGTGTTAGCCCAAACAATTTTAAAAAGTTTTTCCTTCTATAAAATTTTTTAAATATAACTTACGGCTTTTTTGATTTCATATGACGATATGCAATTGTATAATATTAGATTGAATTGTATCTAAAATAATACAATCTGATATAATTTTATAGACCCATTTTGCGGATCAGATTATATAAACCCTTATATGATTATTTTATATTCTTATATATAAGATATATAAACTTTTTTACTCGGGGACTTATTAAACAAAATTTCCATACAAAATTCATTTTATAAATGTGCTATAAAGTTTTCAAATTATTATGCATAGGCACTTAAATATCGTAATGTTTATTAAAACAAATTTATATTCATATACTCGTACGAGTACATATTGACATAAAAATAATGTTATAAGTTTAATAAATAACTTAAAAATTTCTTATCTGTTTTTAAAAGAAATCCGTTATTTGTTTCTAAACTATCGCATTAACGATTTCATTCGTTATGATCTTTTCGATTTTCAAAATATGGTTGTTAGCCTCTTCTGCATACGATTTTGTTCGTATATATTTTTTTACGTTTATTAAGCTGTTATGTACTGTTTGTAGATCAGGAATTTACCCCCCCCCCCCCGCCCCCCCCATTCCTACTTCTTCATCACTTGACAAACTTTCAGCTTCTGCTGGATTTACAATTTATAATATTTATTCATCTGATAATATATGTGATGTTATAACATTTTCATCCATATCTAGAAAGTCAATAACGGATATAGAATCCATATTAGTTTTTTCCCATAAAGTACACAGAAAAAAATAATTCATACATGGAATGTATTTTTTCATAAACTGTATGAATCGAACATGATATTTTTTTCCCAAAACTTTTTCATTTGGGGTATGAATTTGTTCATACATATAAGAAAAATTTTCATTATATGAAGGAATAGAAAGTATGATATGTATGAACTTTACCTACATTTTATGAATGTTTTTACCTATTTTATAAAATAATATGATTTTTCCTGAGAAAAATAGAGGATTTTCAGGGAATTGAAACAAATAAAAAAAGGAATTTTTAATAAAAATGATTTATTGATACGCTTTAAACAAATTTCTCACTTAAACTATATGTTGGTATTCCAATGGAAAATTGCTGAAATCAACAATTTGTTATTACGCCAACATTCATATTCTTGTAGAGCAGCTGCACATTAAATTTTACGTAATATTTGTAGGGTAATTTACATACTATTGGGGTTTATATTCTTCAGCTTAGTAAAGGGTACCACTAAATTTTAACAGATATCATCTGCAACAAATAATTTAAAACTAAATCAGTATAATGGCAAAACGAGATTGTTAAAAATTCGTACATACCTCTTTTTGACATTAAATCACGAATACGAAGCTCCTTTTCATTTATTTTGTGATTTTTTTCTTTTTTATATAAAATTTACCAAAAAAAAAATAATGTTTTGGCATTTATTTTCTAATAATATTTCAAACGAACTTGATTTGAATATATATTTTTTATAAGAGAATAAATTCTTAAATAGTATGGATTTGTTCATACATATTATGAACTTGAGTCAATGATAGCTATTCATAATATTTATGAACAAATTTGGTTCTGTGTAGATGGTGATGGTTCTTCGACATTTTCTTCTAGTATCATAAATTCTTGCTCAAACCCACAATGTCGAAAACAATTTCCAATTGTACTTTGTGTAACATTATTCCAAGCGATTTTCAAAGTGTATAGTGCTTCCAGTACGTTAACATCCAATATTTGTTTAAGTTCTATGGCAGCTATGTATTTTCTTAAAATATTGGTTCTCTATTGATGTTTAAGATTTTTTATAATCCCTTGAACGCATGGCTGCAAAACGCATGTTGTATTTGGTGGTAAAAAAAATAATTTTATTGCTTCTAGTTCAACTGAGGGATGTGGAGTACAATTATCCAAAATTAATGCAACGTGTCTGTTCTGTTTTCTAAAATATTGGTTCATATTTTTTAGCCACATAAGAAACAGTTTTGATGTCATGCAAGCCTTTTTGTTGGTCTCATATTGCAATGGAAGTTTGTTTGCATTTTTAAAACAGCGAGTTTTTTTAAATTTGCCGATTACCAAAATTGGAAGTTTATCAGATCCATCAGCATTACATCCAACTAAAACGGTTAACCTTTTGAGTTTTTTCCTCCAAAGAATTTATATCCTTTAAAGGCCATCGTTTTGTCTGGTAGACAACGATAAAACAAATCAAACTCGTCGCAATTATAAATGTCACTAATGGAATATTTGTTCCAAAGCAAAGGTAATGTCAATGTTGTCGAAGTAGTGGTCATTTGTGGTAATACACTGCATGCCCAAATTTTTCTGAAAACAATATCGTTTCTAGTTTTGAAACGATCCAGCCAGCCGTTTGTGGCTTTAAATTCTATGTTAAGGTCTTCAGGTGATATTTCGGCCTTTTCCATAATTAAAGGCCCAGATACTGGTCTGTTTTCTGATCGCACCTGGTGAAACCACAACAATAAAGCTCTTTCCAACACTTCATTTTTTGAGCCTCGAATTCGTTTTGCTGTCGATTTCTGACTTTTCTTATAGAAATTTTCAATTCTATCTCTGTCTTTTAAATTTGTAGATAGTGTTGATTTTGCTATCTTGTATTCATTACAAATATCGACTTTTGATTTGATATTGTCATCTATTTCCTGTAGAAGTTTTATTTTTTCATGAATAATAATTTTTTGTTCTTAGACATTTTAAAAACACTTTTTAAACGATAGACTTTTTCTTAGGTACTGCCATATTTTTTATTTTTTGTGCAACAGCTGACAAGGTTGCCAAATATAAAAATGTGAAAATTTACATGTTTTTGGGAGTTCGTATTAAAGATGGTAAAATATATGAAATTTAGTTTGTGGGACTATGAAAACTAGTTCGTTAATCGTCTAAAGCGAGTTCATATTAACATATGATTTTTATATGAAAATTGATGCCAAAAAGTCGGGACTTTCAAATTAGTTCGTATAAACCAAGAATTCGTATTAACCGAGTTTGACTGTATATTAATAATTTTTTTTTTCAACTAACCCAACAGTTTAATGCTTTGTACAGGTTAATATGATGAAGTCATTATTGAAAGGACGGCTTTCAAAAAATTTAACAGAGGTCATTTCAATTAGTGTCTGCACAGAAGTAAATATGGATGGAATCCATGGCAAGAAGCGATTAAGAGGCTTCAAAGCTTTCTTCAGAGCTTTAACGGGTAACTAATACATATATTAAAAATATATTAATTTCGTATAACATAGGACAATTATATTTTAAACAGATGCCTGTCGATCGCTTGGCTCTAATGAGGTTGAAAAGGACATCAGAGATGCTCTAAAAATTATAAAAAAAACGTCATATCCATGCGGAATGCATTAGAAATAAAAAAATAAAATAAATAGGGAAACATCCCATCCCTGATAAATGTGATTGCTAAAAATTTTTTTTGATTGAAGATATTTAGTTTTTTATATATGTAAATATATTTAATTTTTATTTTTTTTAATTTAATTTAATTCTTAATACATGTTTATATATATATATATATTTTTTGTATTTTTATATGAAGTTTCCTGTTATGTTTATGTTTTTTTTTTTTTTTTGATATCAAAGTTATTTAAATGTGAATAATTTTCTGATTATCGAGTTTAATAATTCGAATGAAGAAGGAATAAAATGCTTAAACAAAAAGCAGATATTTTGTTTTTAATTTTGTTGTATTTATATATTTACCTTTCTTTTGGGTTTTTTAGTTGTGACTAAAGTAAGTATACGCTAACTAATAGTAAGCTAACTAATAGTTGATTTTAATAAAGTCCATTTATAGCCAACTAAAAAAAAATTAATTTATAGCTAACTATAAATTAGATAACTTTTAGCTAACTTATATTCAACTAACTTTAAGTTAGTTGAAAAGTCATGCAGAGTCGGACAATTGACTACCGCCTATGACATCGCAACGTTAAAATAGTCAGTTGGCTCCATTAAAAATAATCCAAGTATCAACCACCACTAGTTGCGAAATAGTTAGATTTAAGTGCATTAAAAGTTAGCTGAGTTGCCGGTAGGGTATAGATAAATTTAAACAACTGGAACAATCAAATCTACAACTCATTAAGAGAATAAAAGAATTAGTTGGCGTAGCTTGCCAACAACTTCGTAGTGGAAATGAAATTCGGACAACTATTTGTGGCGGTGTACCCGTAAATAAAAATTTAAATAATACTTAAAATAATGTAAATTACCAAACGAATGAAGAAGAACTCGCTGTAGAAACCGATTGGATTCTTCAGAAAAGTAAAAAGAAGAAAGAAAAACTACACCAGTGGATATCGACCCCCCTTGTCTCGCTCAATCGGCTCTTTTTTTATTTGTTCGCGAACTCGGGCACAAGAAAAATAACACATTTTGCTTGTGTAAAATCAAAGAGCGTAAAATAAGGAGAAATTCCAACTATAATACAGCGGAATTGCGGGGAATTAGATGCTTTTAAGGGGAACGAGATAATTTTCTAATGCGTCATAATTTAATTTACTGTGTTCACTGTTAGCAATTTTTTTTTTTTTTACTATAGACCAACACTCAGGGGATGCCCCCTACTAATGCAATGCAATGTGTTGATATCAGGAAAATAGGTTATGGGAAGGAGTAGTGTTTGTGAACGTTTGACTTGAATTTCTCTAAATTGTAATTATCAGGAAAGACATCTGCGAGGAGTTTATTCCACATAGGGCGGTTCGACTAATGAACGAATTCTCTCTATAATGAGTTGTGCGACTAACTGGACAATCGACCACAAACGGATGAGATCTACTGTACAAGCGCGTGTTACGGCAAAAAATACGGGGCATCGGGATAAGTGCACTTATCTCAGCAGAACACCTCCCATGGTAGTAACGATAGAGCAATGTTACACAACCCACATTCCGACGATGCTCCAACGAGTCAGTAGAGCTGGATACCCTACTGTCATTAATGAGCGCCGACGCCCTCCTTTGTACACGGTCCAAAAGCTCCAAAATAGACTTTGAAGCCCCTGACCATATATGGGAGTTGTATTCCATCTTCAGCCGGATATAGAAGATATAAATAGTAAGGACATCAGAAGAAGTGAAGTAGTTCTTACACCGGTTAAAAATGTCAAGACACTTGAATGCCTCTTTCGACACTTGAATGACGTGACATTTCCACCGCACATCACACTGGATTCTCATGCCCAGAACATCAAGAGCTTCTGATTTCTCAATATTGATACCACCCATGTATACAGATGACAATAATGACTCCGCGGTCTTATGAGTCAGCAAACAACATTGGGTTTTACGTTGATTAAAATCACGCGACCCCACTTAGAGATTGTAATAAGGTCTTGATTGAGTGAGTCATTCATAACCTGCCTCCTGCCCCCAATCTCTGCAAGGCTTGCGGTACCACTGTATTCAACTGAAACTCATTAGATGAGACCCCATCTATAACAACTCTTATAGTGCGATCCCTGAGAAAACTCGTTATAAATCGAGAGAAGTCATCACCGACACCAAAAGCAATGAGCTTTGATACGAGTGCTTTATGCCACACACGATCAAACGCCTTGAAAATATCCAGCGCAACCACTTTGCTTTTACCAAATCTGTGAATTGACCGACTCCAACGTACCGAAAGAAACGCCATCAGGTCTCCCGTAGAACGACCTCTACGAGAGCCATACTGTCGATCATTAAGAAGCAAATTGGATTAAAGATAATTAACAAGATGGTAGTTTACCATGCTCTCCATGACCTTCAAGAGCGCAGAGCAGATTGCTATTGGGCGGTAATTTTCAGGGTTGGTAGCCGCACCCTTTTTGGGGATTGGCTGAACATTGGCAACCTTCCAGCATGATGGAAAGATACCCATGCTATACGACGTGCTAAAGAGGGTTGCCAATGGACGCGATAGCGTCGAAGAGCACTGTTTCAATACCAGTGCTGGTATACCATCCGGGCCCGCTGACTTATTTGGCCGAAAAACACAAAATTTAACATAAAAGCGCTAGGAATCGAAAAAAACGTATGGTAGTGTAGAAATGAAATAAAATTCGTGGATTTTATCAAGTTTTGTATAAATTGTGTACTTCATTGTGTTAATGATGTTGTGTTAGAAGTTGACAACTCTCATTTCAAAGAAGAATAATGGAAAGGAAATTTTACGTCATCACATTTTTCCCCTCACAGTACTCATAGCATCTTTTGTATGCGCAAACTGTTTTCACCCGGTTTTTATTTGCTCGCCCGAGTTCGCTAAAAATATAAGAGAGTCATAGGAAGGATCGTCTCTCTCTATACTACACTCAATCAAAAAAAGCCTGTAATGTAGGATTGCCAGACGGGCTTGATTGATTGTCAAGCTTTTTCAATGCGTGTCAAGAATAAAGAAAAAATGTCATTTGTCAAGCTAAAACGGAATTTTAGAAATTTTTTCATCAAATTGATAAGAAAAATCTCCTGGAGTGAGATGAAAATGATGTCTACCGATAGAATACAATGGAGAACATTAAGGGATTAATATTATATAAAAATAAGTTGGTAAATGTTCGTCATTTTATAACTCGAGAATCACTCAACCGATTTACAAACCAATACATGCGTTGGAAAGGTCTACTTTTACTGATGGTTCTTAAAAAAAATTACGAACAATGTCTACGCATACGCGTTATACGCACACTTTTGTGATGGTGTGTTTTTCCCATATAAAATGTGTGATCGATATACAAATTTTTATTTTTCAACGAATTTCTGTCAACCGATTTCAACCAGGGTACGTTAAGGAAGTTCTGTAGATGGTTTATGTGAAGTTTGCACGAAATTGACCCAGTGGTTCCGGAGATATGGCGTCCCTACATATAAAATTTTCGTGTTGCTGTGACAACTTGCCTTGGCGTTACTATGACAACCAGGTAGCACTTATAGCATTAACCTAATCTAATCTCAGCTTATCCTATCTCATTTATCTCATATCAATTTTTTTTTTGTGGAAACACTTTTTTTTTTGTTTTGTAAAATATTTTTTTTTTGTGGAAAAAGTTTTTTTTTTTTTTGGAAACACTTCTGGAAACTTTTTTTTTTGTGGAAAAAGTTTTTTTTTTGGGCACTTTTTTTTTGTGAAAACTTTTTTTTGTGGCAACTTTTTTTTTTGTGGAAACACTTTTTTTTTTGTAGAAACTTTTTTTTGGAAATATTTTTTTTTTTTTGGAAAACACTTTTTTTTTTTTGAAACATTTTTATTTTTTTGTGGAGACTTTTTTTTTAGTGAAACTTTTATTTTTGGAAACTTTTTTTTTTGAACCTTTTTTTTTGTTGAAACACTTTTTTTTTTGTGGACAAATTTTTTTTTGTTGTGGAAACTTTTTTTATTTTTTTTTGCAAACTTTTTTTTGTGCAAACATTTTTTTTGTGCAAATACTTTTTTTTGTGGAAACATTTTTTTTGTGGAAACGCTTTTTTTTGTGGAAGCACTTTTTTTGCTGAAAACTTTTTTTTTTTTGGTGGAAACACTCTTTTTTTTGTGGAAACACTTTTTTGGAAACACTTTATTTTGTGGAAACACTTTTTTTTTTGAGGAAACACTTTTTTTTTGTGGAAACTTTTTTTTTGTGGAAACTTTTTTATTGTGGCAACACAGTTTTTTTGTGGATACTTTTTTTTGTGGAAACACTTTTGGTTTTGGAAACACTTTTTTTGTGTAAACTTTTTTTTTTTGTGGAAACAGTTTTTTGTGGAAGCACTTTTTTGTGGCAACACTTTTTGGTGGAAGCACTTTTTTTTGTGGCAATACTTTTTTTTGTGGAAACATTTTTTTAACACAATTTTGGGAAAGAAAATTTGTCCACGGCCACTGTTTTTAACACTCTTTTGTCTACGCGCACTTTTTTTAAACAAATTTTTTTTTTTTGAACACACATTTTTATTAAGGAAAGTAATATAGAGTTTGTTTACGACCATTTCTTTTTTGTTTTTTTAAACACTTTTTTTAACACAATGAAACAGAGATCGAAATGGAATGGAATGCGGAACGAAATGAAACAGAACGGGGAACCAATGGATTCGCAATGACAATAAACTAATAGCAAAGAGATTCATAGTGTTTACATATAAGAGTGACTGACTAACTACTTTTTCACCAAAGTATAAATAAAATTCAAAAATGAAATTTTTTGTGCCTTTGATTAAGAAGATGTAACGATTTTCGTTTTTCGGAAACTACGAAATTGAGCGAAAACGGGTCTTAATTTTAATAAATATTGGTACTAATACTAAATTTATTCTTTTTGTCAAATTTCATAATAATTCGTTTTCAAGTTAAGACGATGTCCCAGAAAGGTATCCTGATAGAATCCTGTATGTGCTTGGACCAAAGTTATGACTTTTTTAAAAGCTAAAGCTGTAGTCTTACTTTGTGTGTATTATCAATGGTTTAAAAGTAACTTAAATATATTTTTCAGATTTTCGAAAATTGTATTAGTTTTAGAATATTAGTTGGCGAACTTTTGTTGAGGCTTTTTATTTCATAGGCCTATTATATTATTTTACTTCGGTGGGGTTAACTGCTATGGGAATAGTGAAGGAAGACACTGTATTAGGGATAAAAAAATCATACACATTATTTTTCCAAATTGATGTTGCGGTCGCTGGGGATCGAACCCGCAACGACATGTGTAACAGTTCAACGCGCTAACCATTACACCACAGCTATCACATCGTCATCGTTATTTATTGTTAATTATTAAGTGTGCCTATTTGATTTTATTTTTACTTAAAAAGTAGAAAATTTGTTTTAACCTACACAGAAAAAACTGTAGGCACCAGCAATGGGATTTGTAAAAGCAATCACATTTTGTTTGAAATATTTGTAACTGGTTTGTAAATTGTTATCTTTCATATAAAAATTGTTTAAAAATAAAAATTTAAAGTTTCAAAAAAATAAATAAAATTTTTTTTGGATTTACAAATTTGGTGCCTTTTTAAAAAGTTTTTTTTTGTATTTACAAATTTGGTATGAGAAAGGTGTTTAAAAATTTAATTAGAATTTTGTAAATTCTTTCTGTGTAAGCTTCCTCTGAATAAAAATTTTTGAAATTACTTATTTTTTTATATAAGCTCCTAATAAGCATTCTCATCGAAGGGGGCTTTTATTTTGAAGATTTTTACATTAATAAAAAACATTGTATTTTATTTTCATAAAAATATTTAATTCCTATACAAAACAAATTACATTTTAAACTTAAAGGTAGGCTAACAACGTAGCGGGCTTGCCCGATACCACAAAATTGGTTTTCGGTTTAACTGACATCCCAAAAACTAGGCCTAAGGCACGCCGCTAAATCTAGCGGGCTTGCCCGATAGTATATATATAAATATAAAAAAACACTAATTGTTTTTAAATGAACCATGACTAATTTTTACGGATAAATGACTGTTTCTTTGAATGAAAAGGAAGCGTTTTAGTTAGAAGCTAACCAATTTTAACAAAATGCTATAAAATAGAAAAAAGATATGATTTTGGAGAAAAATCTGTTTTTTTTAGCAAATTGCTGTTTTAAATATAAAAAACTCGTTGTTGGCAAGGAATAATTAAGCAGAGCTGTCATTTATTTTAAAAATATCAACTTCAATTAATACTGATATGTTGAATTCAGATTACTGCTGCCTTCGGGAAGTTTTTGAAGAATTGCAAAAAGACATATCCATTGACAGCATATGGGCCCATTTCTTTAAAAAATGTGGTAAAAATAATGTAGAAAATCTGTATAAATTAATATCATTTAAATTTTCAAGTCAATTTTGAAATTTTTTTTGCTAATTTAACTGAATTTTAAATTGTATAAAAAAAAATTTAAATTAGTATAAATAATTAGTAGAGGCTACTAAATTTCAGTAAATTGTTGTAAACTGCAATTTAAAATCAATCTGCTGAAATTAGCAAAAAAAGTGTACTAAAAAATTAACAAACTGTAAAACAGTGTTGCCACTAGTAAAACAAAAAAATACACAGTTGTAGGTCCTAAGTTATCCAAAATTGTCTGAACTTACACAAAAAAAAATTTTTCTTCTGGTTTAAAATAATCGCTATTTTTATAAAAAAAAAAATTAATACAAGCACATATATACGTGGCCAGAGCTTTGAAGAATTAATTCTTTAATTCAATTTTTCAATTCTGAATTAAAAATTCGATGAATTAATTCACTAAGCATCACATATTGAATGGAATTAATTCATATTTGTTTTCGTTCGATTTATTTTGTTACGAATTAATGCAATTGCTATAGTTATTTTTATTAAATCAAATGAATGCTTTCAATTTTATAAATCGAACGAAATTAATTCACCACTGAATTCGTTCAATTTCATTTTCGTTCAGTGAATTAAAAAAAAATAAAATTACGTTCAGTGAATTAAAAAAAAAAATACGTTCACTGAAAAAAAAAATTACGTTCAATGAATTGAAGAAACAAAAAATACGTTCACTGAATGCCGTTCAGTAGAAGAAAATATTTTTTTACAAATAAAATTTGTAACTAAGCAATTTTACAGCGTTTGCTAGTAAAAATAAACAAATTATATATTAAATGTTAGAGAAACCCGATGCACTTTATCAACCTAAATGATTAAAAAATAAAGCCTTTTACTATTAAAAATAAAAACTTTACAGATATAGATGAATTTGTAAAAAAATATAACTATTAATTTTTCAAACTTATGCTTCCCCGTAAAATGTAGATGCTTGACTATGACGTATTTCATTTATACGCTTTTACAATACTAAGAACTCTACAAGTTATTAAAATATGTTGTTGCTTCAAATTTGAGTTCATTGAACGTAATTATTATTTTTCAATTCTGTGAACGTATTTTTTTTAATTCAGTGAACGTAATTTTTTTTAATTCAGTGAACGTAATTTTTTTTTTAATTCGGTGAACGTATTTTTATTTAATTCACTTTAATTTTATTTTTTTTTTAATTCACTGCACGAAAATAAAATTGAACGAATTCAGTGGTGAATTAATTCAGTAACGCGCAAAGAAAAACCTATAGTTACTTCAACAAAGCATACCATGTAAATATATCGTTAGTTTAATTTGATAGGAATTGTATAGGTAATATGGGTAAAAACCATTTTTAATATGTAAAAACCATTTTTTGCTGTTATATATTATTTTTTGTGGGTAAATTTATTGAAGTAGTACTTAGGCAAAGTACCGTTGTTGCATTTTGGCGAAAAAACAGGCTATATGTATGTTCTTACAAAAAAACAAGATAACTGACAAAAGCAACTAAGATTATTCTTTGACATACAAAAATCAAGATGGCTGAAGCATTTTTTTATAGAAAAAAAAAGCAAGTGATTTTAAGGTTTTTTTTTTATAAGATACTAGCGGGAGCAGCCCGCTACGTTGTTAGCGTGCCTTAAAGGTTAAGGGGGGGGGGGCTGCGCCCCCCACAATTTCTATTAAATTCGTTTTTTTATTTAAAGTTTTTTTATTTAAAGCCTTCACCCAGCCACCACAAATAAATAATTCTGCACAACAATGGGTTTAAAATAAATAAATATTTGATCACTTTTTCTCATGAAAGTGGATTGTTAGTAATGAATCCATAATAATTTGCAATATACGTGTGTATGTCAAGATAATTTGGTAAAGTGCGAACTTAGGTAGATAGACCCGTAAGTAGTTTTGTTCATTTGTGTTTTGAATGAAAATAAATAACGTAAAGCAGGGTTGGAAAGCATTTTATAATATTAAAAATAGCGGGCAAAGCCCGCTACGTTGTTAGCGTGTCTTAAAGTTTTTTTTTAATTCCAGTTTATGTAAAGGTAGACCTGGCAATTCAAGTAAATTCACAAATTCATTTGGAAAACGCACTGCGTCGGTTTCTTCCACCGCTGCTTCGTTACATGAAGTTTAAATATCGGAATATATAAGTTCCATTCCTTTTCTAAGGTTTTTTCTCTTTTAGAAAATTTGTTTAACTTTTTGGAGAGTATGTTTCAATGCTACATACATAAGTTTCATATTCCGTGGATAGTGTTTGAACAGGTAATTTCCTCTTCCAATCCATTTGCATTGTCTATAATTTCAATTCCACTCGTTCAACGTTTATATCCATTTCATTCCACTTGTGTAGTGTTTCAATTCCACTCGTTTCCTATTTAGTTTCTTAATTTTAGTGTTTCATATACACTTGTTCTTTAAGTTTTAGGTTTCTAGCTAAAGACGCAGACGTTAAGGGGGGGGGGGGGCAATTTTCCCCTTTTGAACCACCATTTTTACCACGTTCCTGTCCAAAGTCCTAGAAATGCCTTGTCGATAAGTTAGCTCATACTCCAAGGAAAACATATTATATATTACAGGTTTTTAGCCGAAGGGTTCGGTTAGGCCATCAAGGGGGAGAATTATTCCGTTTTTACTCCTCCCGGTAGGAATTTCCAAAAATTCCGTCTTAGAGGACGTCTGCGTTGGAGGAGGAACCTACTACATACATAATTTTAGGTCTCTATATCCAGCAGTTTGGCCAGGCCGTCAAGGGGGAAGTTTTTTCCCTTTTTACCCCTCCCGGTATGAATTTCCAAAAATACCATCTTAGGGGACGTCAACGTTGGAGAAGGAACCCAATTTAAGATCCCTTGTTCCCGCAGTTTGGCCAGGCCGTTAAGGGGGAGACTTTTCCTGTTTTTGACCCTACCTGTAGAAATTTCCAAAAATCTCATCTTAGCGGATGTCTACAATAGAGGAGGAACTTTAATACCAAATTTCAACTTCCTACCTCCAGCGGTTTGGGCATGCCTTTAAGCGGCACTTTTCGCTTCATTAATCCCATTAAAAGCACCTTCCCGGTAATTTCAGCTTTCTAGCCAACTTTTACTATTTGTGCCCCTCTCGGTAGGAATTTCCGAAAATCCATCGACAGGGAATTTCAGCTTCCTAGTTCCAGCAGTTTGAGCAGGCTGTCAAGGGGGACACTTTTTCTTTTTTTGTCCCTCCCGGTTGGAATTAGGCTGGAAGAGAAACCTAAGTACCGAATTTCAGCTTCCTAGTTCCAGCAGTTTGGACAGGTCGTTAAGGGGCAACTTTCCCTTTTTGAGCCCCCATTTTATAACGACCCTGTCCAAAATTCAAAAAAGTATCTTTCTAATAAGTTAGCCCTTACTCCAGGGACCCACATTTTAAGCTTCAGATTTCTAGCCGAAGGGGTTTCTACCAGCCCCCAAGGTGAGGCTTTTCTTCTTTTTGCCCCTCACTTTAGGAATTTACAAAAATTCCATCTTCGCGGCTATCTGCGATGGATGAAGAACATTCATACCAAATTTCAACTGCATTGCCTAAGCGGTTTGGGCAGGCCGTTAGTGGGGACATTTTTTCCTTTTAACCACCATTTTTACTATGTTCCTATTCCAAAATAGAAAAATTACGTTGCCGGTGAGTTAGTCCTACTCCAAGGAATACATATTTAAAATTTTAGGTTGGCCAAAAGGGATTGGGCAAGCCGTCAGGAGGAGACTTTTACCTTATTTCCCCTCCCGATAGGAATTTCAAAAATTCCGTCTAAGCGGACGCCTACACAGAAGGAGGAACTCACATACCGAGTTTCCTTTTGAGATATCCTGTAGGGAATTCCAAAAATACAAACTTAGTCGATGTCTACTACAGTGGAGGAACCTTTATACCAAATTTCAACTTCTTACCTCCAGTGGTTTGGGCAGGCACTTTTCCAATTTGTGAGACTGTTTATGGGGAGACTTTTCCCCTTTTTGCCCGTTCCGGTAGGAATTTCCAAAAATCCCGTCTTAGCGCACGTCTATGCCGAATATCAAGAAACCTTGTTTTAGTGGAGATATCCGTGGGGGAGGAAAAAAAGTAGTTTTTTTGAAATTATATATTATTTTAAATGGTACTTTTTGGAAAAACGAAATTTTTTGGAAAAAGATACTTTGTTTTTACAAAGTACTTTATTTGTACTTTTTTTGGAAAAGGTATTTTTTTTTAAAAAAGGTGGTTTTTGTTTGAAAAATGTATGTTTTTTGGAAAAAGATACTTTTTTTGGAAAAGGTACTTCTTTTGGAAAAGGAACATTTTTTTTAGAAAAAGGTACTTTTTTTTGGGAAAAGGTACTTTTTTTTGGAAAAGGTACTTTTTTTGAAAAAGGTATTTTTTTGAAAAAATTTACGTTTTTTGGGAAAAGGAACATTTTTTTAGAAAAAGGTACTTTTTTTGGGAAAAGGTACTTTTTTTTGCAAAAGGTACTTATTTTGAAAAACGTATTTTTTTTGGAAAAATGTATGTTTTTTGGGAAAAGGTACTTTTTTTGGAAAAGGTAATTTTTTTGGGAAAGGTATATTTTTTTAGAAAAATGTACATTTTTTGGAAAAAGGTACTTTTTTTAAAAAAGGTACTTTTTTCGGGAAAAGGTACTTTTTTTTGGAAAAAGGTACTTTTTTTGAAAAAAGGTACTTTTTTTGGAAAAAGGTACTTTTTTTGGAAAAAGGTACTTTTTTTTGGAAAAAGGTACTTTTTTTGGAAAAAGGTACTTTTTTTGGAAAAAGGTACTTTTTTTGGAAAAAGGTACTTTTTTTGGAAAAAGGTACTTTTTTTGGAAAAAGGTACTTTTTTGGGAAAAAGGTACTTTTTTTGGAAAAATGTACTTTTTTTGGGAAAAGGTACTTTTTTTGTCCCCTTTTTGCCCCTTCCAAAAAGAATTTCCAAAAATGCCGTCTCAACGAGCGTCTACACCGGTCGAGGAACCTACATACCAAATTTCAACTTCATAGCTCCAGCAGTTTGAGCAGGCCGTCAAGGGGGAGACTTTTTCCCCTTTTTGCCCGTCCCTGTAAAAATTTCCAAAACTCCCGTCTTGGTGGATGTCTACGATAGTGGAGGAACCTTTATACCAAATTTCAACTTCCTACCTCCAGCGGTTTGGGCAGGCCGTCAAGGGGGCCTTTTTCCCCTTTTTAACCCCCATTTTTACAACGTCCCTGTCCAAAATTCCAGAAAGTACTTTCCAGAAAAGTTAGCCCATACTCAAAGGAACACATATCTTAAATTTCAGCTTTCTAGCCAAAGGGGTTTTGGCAGGCCGCCAAGGGGGAGACTTTTCCCCTTTTTGCCCGTTCCGGTAGGAATTTCCAAAAATCCCGTCTTAGCGGACGTCTACGCCGAAATAGAAACCTACATACCAAATTTCAACTTCCTAGCTTCAGCGGTTTGGGCTGGGCGATGTTGAGTCAGTCAGTCAGTCAGTCATTCAGTCAGTCAGTCACGTTATTCTTTTATATATAGAGATGGAATAGAATATGGAATAAAATGGAAAATTAAACATAAAAAATTGAGAAAAATGTAAGTAATACCTTCAAATAAAATATTCAAAGCCCTAATTGTAAATTTGTTGTTTTTTTCAGACAAGCTCTTATTTTTTCAGACAAGCTCTTATTCCTTGTCCCTTTTTTCAAACAACAGGATAAGCAAGAGGAATAATATCATTGTGTAGGTATTTAATTGTGTTTTATAAGTGTGTTCAAAAAAATGTAATTTTGAAATAAAATAGATATTAAAATATTAATAAAAATATAATTTCCAATAAAACAGAGTAATTTTATTTATAAAAACAAATAGTTTATTTAACCTGGAAAAAATATGTAATTTTTTACAACGAACTTAGACATTTCAACGAATATTTGTTTTTGTACATTTACCTAAGTGATTTTATAAATTGTATTCTTAACCTTTGTAGTTGTATAGTATACAATCAACTAAGGTAACTTGTACGCTTATTTTAGATGAAAATACTATAGTTTTTTTTTGCGTGAAGGAATTAATGCACTTTTTTTTCGTTCGATTTATAAAATTGAATGCGTTTACCAGTGAATTAATTCATTTCATTTAATAAAAAGAACTATTGCAATTGAATTAATTCTTTGAATTTGTTGTTTGATGAACGCGTTCAGTTGAACGAATTACTTAACAAAAGGAATTCATTCAATTTTAGAGAAAATTGAATTCGATTGGTAGTGAATTCATTCAAAAAGGAATTAATTCTTCGAAGCTCTGTATGTGGCCCTTTAGACTCTTCTGCGCATGGTGGGGCAGAATCGAAATAATTAAGAAATAATTCAGCCACTTCTTTACCGGCTGGTTGGGCAGCTATGAAATTTCATGTTGCATAAAATTTGAGGGCCGAGACTATGGACCCAAATAAAGCTATGCCATTCGACTCTATAGAAAGGCTCTAGATTGTGAAAGTTTTGAAAGATTGCCATTTTTCGATTTATCAACAGATTTTAAAACCGTAACAAAAAAATTATCGAAGTTTTTTACGGATATCGGAAAATGTTCATCCCATTTCCCACTGCGGAAACTATCAAACTTTTTTGTTCGCAAATATTAGTAAGTTACGACAAGCAAACCTAAAACTGTTACATATCGATAATTCAGTGTAAATTTATTATTTCGTTAGAAACAAATTTTAAAAATCTTCAAAACTGTAAAAACAAAATTTCTATGTGTGTGAAGCTATCCATAATTTTTTTAGAGCGGGGAACCTGGAATTGAAACATGATAAAATTTTTAATAAAAAGAGGCCAAATAATGTGTGTCAAGTTATCCATAAAAAGTTATCCATAATTTTTTTTTAGAGTGGGTAACCTGGAATTGAAACATGATAAAATTTTTAATAAAAAGAGGCAAAATAAGTACTTAACGTAAAAAATCTGCAAAAAGCCTGTATACCCGAGTAAAAAAAATTGATCTCGCGCAATATCTAATTATATCCAATTTGATATTGTTTAAGATCTGCTGTAATATCTAGCTGATCCAATTAGATCTCAAAATTGGGTGTATCCAATCATATCGTATTAGATCCCATTGTATATATGGGGATAAACTAAAATCAAGTTATATCTCAAAATTGGGAGGTCCAGTGATATCTTTGGGGATAAACCTAGATCTATTTTGATCCGAAAATTGGCGGATCCAGCTATATATTTGCGGATATTTTTAGATCTAATTTGATCCGAAAAATGGCGGATCCAATTAGATCCAGCTATATATTTGGGGATAAACTTAGATCTAATTTGATCTCAATTTTGGCAGATCAAATTAGATCCCGCAATATATTTGTGGATAAACGTATATCTAATTTGATCCGAAAAAGTGGCAGATCGAATTAGATGTAGCTATATATTTGGGGATAAACTTAGATCTAATTTGATCCAAAAAATGGCACATCGAATTAGATCCAGCAATATATTTGTGGATAAACTTAGATCTAATTTGATCCGAAAAAGTGGCAGATCGAATTAGATCCAGCAATATATTTAGGGATAAATATAGATCTAATTTGATCTCAATTTTGGCAGATCTAATTAGATCTAGCAATATATTTGTGGATAAACTTAGATCTAATTTGATCCGAAAAATGGAAGATCGAATTAGATCCAGCAATATATTTGGGGATTAAGTAAGATCTAAATTTATCCAAAAAATTACAGATAAAATTAGATCCAGTAATATACTTCGGGATTGCGTAAGATCTTAACTTTTCCGATAAATTGCAGATCGAATTAAATCCAGTGATATATTTGGGAATTTGGTAGGATCTTAATTTATCCCATCAATTGCAGATCGAATTAGAAACAGCAATATATTTGGAGATTGACATCTAGAACTATCCAGAAAAATGACAGCTAAAATTAGATCCCGCATTATATTTGGGTACTACGTAAGATCTCCATTTATTTGGGATTAAATAAGATCCCAGACAGATATTGACAATAGTTCAAAAAATAATACAGTGGAAGATCACTGATTTTATAAAAATTAAAATATTTTGTTAAAATAAGGTTTAAAATCAGAAGATCTCGAGTTCGATACCTTTCACGGCTATGCATTTTTTTTATAAAAATGTGCATTCTCCTTGCTGGTCTTATCGACATTTTTTCAATAATTTTTATTCTTTGTAATTTACTTGTAAAAATTGTATCATCTTTCTGTGATTTGAAAATAATTTAAACAGAAAGTGATATTAATTTATGATCTTGAGTCAAACTAAAATAACATTCATTTACTTAAAAATAACAGATCAACTAAAAACATTTCCCCCATTCAAAAGAATTTCTTTTTATAAAATTATAATTTTATTTTCTGTAAATGTTTTTATAAAATTATATTTTTTTTATTAAATGGAATTTTTTTTAAAAAATAATTTTATTTACATATTTTTAACGCTCTACACCATTTCCAATTGTATCAATTGTTTTTAAAATTTATCAATTGTATTTCAGAAATAATCAATTGAATTTTTTTATCAATTGTATTTCAGAACTTATCAATTATTTTTCAGATTTATGAATTGTATTTCAGAACTAGTCAATTGAATTTCAGTTTTATCAATTGTATTTCAGAAATTATTAATTGTATTTCCGAAATTCACAACTGTATTTCAGAAATTATCAAACTGTATTTCAGAAATTATCAATTGTATTTCAGAAATTATGAAATGTAATTTAGAAATTTTTCTCTATTAACTATGATAAACCATCAACAAGTTCTGAAATAGATTTGATTATTTCTGAAATACAATTAATAAATTTCTGAAATACATTCCATAATTTCTAAAATACATTTAAAATTTCTGAAATACATTTAATAGCTTCTGAAATACAGTTAATATTGTAGTTGCTGATGAGTTACCATATATGATGGCACCATATATGACAATATATTGTTTAAATGGCACCAATATGGAGCTTTATATGGTAATATATAACTTAGATTCATCCATATACCATTTGATCCGAAAAATGGCCCGATAAAATTGCATCAGTTCTTATTTGTATCAGTTGTTATCTAATTGCATCAGTTTAGATCTGACCTGATTAAATTATGTGTTAATCAGATGAAATTGTATCAGATTTTTGACCTGATACAATTTTATTGGTTTATATTACATGGTATCAGTTTAGGTCCAAATAGATATATTTGTATACAAAATTATATAGTTATATCCCAATTTTGACCTGATATCAGTTTAAAACTTTGATACAATTGTATAAGGTAAATGTCGGATACAATTATATTTTATTTATGTAAAATTGAACCAATTACGATCAAACCGATAGAATTGTATCAGGTCAAAAATCTGATACAATTTCATCTGATTAACACATAATTTAATCAGGTCAGATCTAAACTGTTACATTTAGATAAAAATTGATAAACAATTGATAAAAATATATCGGGCCATTCTTCGGATGAAACTATATATTTATACAGATATAACTTAATCACATATATGACTATATGTAACTATTTTTCCTCGGGTTGTTTAAATGATACGATATATCAAAGTATATGGTACTATATATGGTAGCATATATTATCATATCTGCATCTGTATTAAAAATGTCGTTCATCAGGTACCATATATGAGCATATATTGTTGAAATGGCACCATATATGACAATATATGGTTTAAATGGCACCAAATATGATAATATATGGTTTGAATGGCACCATATATGATAATATATGGTTTGAATGGCACCATATATGATAATATATAGCTTAAATAACACCATATATAAATATATATCGCACTATATATAGTACCATATATTATCATATCTGGAACTGAATTAAAGATTTTGTTTATGAGGTACCATATATGACCATATATTGTTTAAATGGCACCATATATGATAATATCTAGTTTAGCTGTCACCATATATAATTATATATTGTTTAAATGATACCATATATAATTATATATTGCTAAAATGCCACCATATATATTAAGATATAGTTCTATATATAACTATATATGCAATAAGATCAACCATGTTATGTAATATATAATTATATATGCCATATCTAATATTATGAAGGCCGATATCTAATTAGATGAAATTATATATAGCATAATATAAGGAAAAATTTTCGGAAAAAACGTCAAATATAATTATATATGGATATACATAACCACATATCTAATTATATATTGTAATATATGCCACATATGATTATATATAATTTTTTTTACTCGGGTAGTCATAATAAAGTACTTTTACACTAATTTAAATTAATACTAAAACTTCTACAACATTTATTTGGAAAAGTATAGGGAGACGTTTGGATGACCAATTTAAATAAATTTTCTTTGCCTCTGCCGATGATTTCGACTGAGGGACAAGAACTGGCGAACTCTTCTTGAGTCCCAGAATAAGGTGATATATTCACCATATTGGGCAAACTTTCTGGTGCCCAACAATCGGCACTTAAAAATATCCATAAAATCAAATTTGGGAAACATTTTAACAAAACTTGAAGTTAAATTTCTTAGTTCCTTCGATGATCTGGGCATCGAGACAAGTATCAGTGAACTCTGCTTGAGTTCCAGAACAATCTGTGACTCAAGAAGAGTTTTTCCCATACTGGGCAAACTCTCTAGTGCCCTACAATCGGCACTTCAACAATATCCATAAAATCAAATTTGGGAACATTTGAACAAAACCGGAAGTTAAATTTCTTAGTTCCTTCGATTATCTGAACTCAAGCAGAGTTACCTGATCGGAGGAACTAAGAAATTTAACTTCAAGTTTTGTTCGAATGTTTCCCAAATTTGATTTTATGGATATTTTTGAAGTGCCGATTGTTGGGTACCAGAGAGTTTTCCTAGTATTGGGTATGTACTAGATTGATCTGGAACTCAAGAAGAGTTCATTGATACTTGTCATAGAAAAAACCTGCTTTATCGACAAAACGTCCACTGCGGTAAAACACTGTCGACACCAGAGATACAAGCCAGCCGGTCAGCCGCCGCCAGCCGACACCTAAGCCAAGCCGATTCAGCCGCCGACAATAATCGGCTAAGCCAATTTTCGGCTAAAGCCGATAGAAAAATGCAAAAATATTAAATTTTTTTTTTTAATTTGTTAAATATACATAATTATTTGAAAAGTTAAATTTTCTTGTTTTGAGATATCGTTGATTTTTAAAATGTTTTGCATAAAACTGGCGGTAGCACAACCAGGTGGTTTTGTTGATACTACAATTCTACAGGTTTCCGCATTATAAGGATTGCTTTTAAAAAAAATTTTCATCACAAAATCCAAAAAAAAAACTGATGAAACAGTCATTTAATTTTAAAAATTAAAGCTATTTTATAACCGTATTTTTTAAGATTATTATAAAACTATATACAAATTTTTATTATTTTTATTTTATAAAATTTTTTAATTTTTCTGATGCCTTTCTATCAACGTTTTTATGGTATTATTAAATACCTTACGAGCTACTAAATACCACACCCAAAATATTACATAGTAGCATAGTAAACAAAATTTTAAATAAATCCACTATTATAATCAATAATAACTATGGAAAAAGAAAAAATAAAACAATAAAACCTGTGCAATGAAATTTCAAATAATATCTGTCAAGGCAATTAAGAAAAAAACAAAATTAAAACAATATATACACAACGGAAGGACAAATTTTATTTAATTGTGAGTAAATGTTGTTAGCGTCTTTTAAAATGGTTTTAATATTAAATCACAATTTGTTTAACGATTAAAAATTTTAAAAGAAAAGAAGCCTTCAAGAAAAGATTCCAAAAGGAGGACTTTTTTTTAATTTATTCTTTATTTCAATGTTTTCATTTAACAAAATTTGATTTTGCCCCAGCGCCAGCAATGGCTTTATAGAGGCTAATAAAGTTGACAACAATTAATATTTTACAAATTTAACTAAAGTTTTAAAGTTAAAAATAAAATGAGAGAAAAAAAATAATAAATAAAAATCGGAATTATACACATAATTATATATTTATCATTATGATGTAAGAAGCAGTTCAACGTTATTTAGCAAATATTGCTTTAAATTGGTCTTAAATGTGGATAAGACAGAAGTACTTTTTAAATTATTTGGCAACTGGTTATACTCATTAGCACCAGCAAATGTGACTTTTTGTTTAGTTAATTCAAGACGACATCTTTCTACATTCAGATCCATCGCCTACCTTGTGACTCTATGAGTATGAGTTAAATTTTGGTTGAATTGTATTGTGTGAGATCCATAACCTTTTATACATTTGAATACATATATTAACAATTGTTGTTTATACAAACCCCTTACGGGAAGTATGGTTTTTGCAACATTTTTTTACAAATCCAATGTATTAAACCTCATTGGCAGATTGAAAACAAATTTTAAAGCTTTATTTTGTGCTGATTGAAGTGATTTCATAGGGTCTTGAACCATAAATCATTGGAAGATACGTTAGGTGAGCACGGATTAAGGATTTATATAATAACATTTTCGTTTCAGTACTCAATTTGTTTCTGAATTTGTACAAGATGCCAATTCCTGATGATACTTTGGATTTTAACTGGTTGATATGATTTTCCCAAGTGAGGCTATGATTTAGGTTTATTCCCAGATATTTAACACTCTCAGATTCATTAATCGAATTTCCATCGGTATTTACACTCATAACACCATCATTTCTTGAAATATATGGTTTAAACCTTAAAAACTTCGTTTTGCTGGCATTCAAAATTAATTTATTAATTCTAAGAAGTTCTGAAACTATTGCAGCGTCATATTCAATGTGAGTCTGCAATACTTTTTCATGTTCATAGTTATACAAAAGGCAAACGTCATCAGCGAACATAAATAGTTTACCAAAAAACTTTATATTTTGTATATCATTAATATATATTTTAAATAACAGAGGACCAAGAACGCTGCCTTGGAGGACTCCACACAAAACATCTAACATTTTACTTTTAGATTCACCAACTTGTACGAATTGTTTCCTATTCCTCAAATAATCTATAAAAACACCAGCAGCGTTACAAAAAAAACCAATCAAACGAAGTTTTTTGATCAGTATATCATGATCTACCAAGTCAAATGCTTTCGATAGATCAAAGTAAACCCCTGCAACTCCTTTATATCCAGCATCAAGTCCATTACATATATGATCCACAACATTAACTACAGCTTCCCCTGTTCCAGCACCCTTTTTAAACCCATATTGTCTATCAAACAAAATATTATTGCCCTCAAGATAATTTAATAACTGTTCGTACATTATTTTCTCAAATATTTTATCAATGAGTGGGAGAATTGATATCGGACGATAATTATCGACTTTATTTGACGCATTGCCTTTATATTTTAATAATAATTTTTTGAATCTTAAGTATTTTTGGATATGTTGCTTCATCTATCATTTTATTAAATATTGTACTAATTACATCAGACACAAAAGTCTTACGAACTAATAGCATCTCAACCTGGACTTTTTCAGAATTCCAATTTATCCAATATGCATTCAATTTGCTTGAAATTGTTGCTTCTAAATTGAAGTTTCTATTAATAGGAGAAATAGTGTGAAACATATTGATATCATCAGTAGGATGTTGTGGAATTATTACGCGCATGTTTCGGACTGAATCATAGAAATATGTGTTAAAAATTAAAGCTTTCTCACTATCTTGTATAATAACACTACCATCATTAGTCAGCAATTTATTTGAAGAGTTAAAATTTTTCCCGATTTGTTTGTTCAAAAAATTCCAGGTTTTCTTAGGATCACCTTTAAATTTTTATATATTGTAAAAATAATAGTCGTTCATTAATTTCTTATTACAAACATTTATCACCTTACTTATTCGTTTGAGATTTTCTGATATAAATCTATCCTTCTTATTTCTCCTCCTTGCTTTTAGCAATTTGTTTTTGTAAACTATTGATTTTATATCTCATATTAATTTGTTTTGTATTTAAAGAGGTGCTTTGTAATGCAGCCGATGAAAGAACTTTGATTAAATTCTCGCATTGTTCTTCAGAATTACTTAAATTTAAAGATTCCAGGCTTAAGTGGTCATCTAAATATGTTCCAAATTTTTCAAAGTCTGTCTAATATTTTCTAATAACAGATATCTCGTGGTGTGGAAAAGTCATTTTAATACGACAAAATATGAAATTGTGATCAGAAAGCGAATTCTGGATTGAGTTTACTGACAAAGTATTCAAAAGATTACTGAAAACACAATCAATACACGATTCACTTTGAGGCCTTGTTATTAGATTATGACCAGATTTAAATCATTATAAGTATCTAAAAGACAACGACTAGAGTTATTTGAATGCATCAAGTTAATATTGAAGTCGCCAATATAAACACATGGTGAGTTTTGAACACTAAGAAGTGAAGTTTCCAACATATTACTAAATGAGTGTAGAGAACATTTTTGCGATCTATAGAGTGATATAATTATCAAAGATTTGTTATCAATTTGAATATCAGGCATCTTCACTTCCAAAATAAAATTCGATGGATATGGCGGATTCAGAGGGTTTGCAAAGGGCAACATCTTAAATATTTAAATTGTAAATTTTGAAAATATTAATAAAAAGTGTAAAATGAAAGATTCCTTTTTATTTTCTTTTCTAATGTACTCAAAACTGCTGGATTTGTGGATTCTATTAACGATTTTCAAATGAGTAATCGTTGATATCAACTATTTTTAAAATTAATTCCACTTCAACTATAAAATCGTTGCTAATAACATTCTCCATAGTTGATTTGTTTATTTAAAATAAACCTAGTTAGTGTTCACTAATTTGTACCCACTATGACATAGTGAGGGTTATTTCACCTATGACATAGTTGAAAAAATAGTGTTTATCAACTACGTAATTTTTAGAGTGTACTTTCCTCGGAAATCTTTAACATCGTTGTCGACTTTTTTGTTACCTTAGTTTCTCTTTTAACGATGCCCAGAATTAACTCTTCAAAGCTCTGTTAATTAATTCGTAACAAAAGAAATTGAACGAAAACAAATATGAATTAACTCCATTCAATAAATAGCCCTTTGTGAATTAATTCATTGAATTTTTAATTCAGAATTCAAAAACTGAATTAAAGAATTATTCTTCAAAGCTCTGGGTGAGGCAAAGCTACACTCACAATATTGTATCCTTAAAAACAACCTAAAATACATATTAAATTAATTGAAAACACAATTAAAAAAAGAACTACTGATTTTTCACTATCTTCAAACCATTTTGCTATTTATTTTCAAACATTGTTTAAACAATCCATAAAATAAATAAAAATAATTGAAAAGTCTATTAAAATAATCATCAATTTTTAACTGACAAAACGTAAAAAAAAGGATTTTGTGGTTTGTTTTTTCATATTTGAAAGTTTTTTTTTTGTTTAATTTTCAAAACTCTACACCATACACAACACTCACCTTCATATTTTTATTGGCTATGTTTCTGTGTGAGTAAAGAATTTCTTATAATTTGAATTGAAATAATTTTGTATATAAACAAACTATTTTAACAAAAAAGAAAACCGAAAATATTTGAATTTTTTGTTTTAAAACAGAAAACAAAGAAATTATTTAAATTATTTTTTCTAAAAATAGAAATCTAAAAATAGAATATTTGACTGAAAATAACAACTCCTACAGACGATACATATATTTTTCTAGTTTGTTTTTTTATTGATTGAGAAAAAAGTTAAACAATATGTTTCAATGTATTTTAATTGATTCTTGAATTGAAAACAAACTTTACCTATTACTTTTTAAATAAACCTCAATCGGTTATGGAAAATATATTGTGAGTGTAGAAATAGCCGAATTTCATTTCCATTTTGGTATATTTCTCTTAGTATAGTAGATATGTACCATTTTAAAAAACCGCGAGGGAAAGAAATAGGGCTATCTTTAAAACATCGGATATACTGCGTGTATGTATCTGTTGAAATTCTTGGAAAATGTACCTTTTAGCCGACGTTAGCCGGTTAGCCGCCGCCAGTCGACACTATTTTTTTAAGCCAGCCGCTGCCGATGCGTTTACGGCTCAACTCTAAAAATCAATCGCCGCTGACCATTTTAGCCATTAGCCGCCGCCAGCCTACAGAATGGACCGGCTTGTATCTCTGGTCGACACTGCGATTATCTGGTTTAGGCTTATCATTTAAATTTAATCATATCGCATTGTATTAACTTATATCCAATTTGATCGGGACAAAACTCGGATATACGATGACCATTTGATATAACTTTGTATCCTTGTAAATACAATTGTATCCGATTTGTGGGCGCTGTGGTTAATGTAATGGTTAGCGCGTTGGACTGTTACACGTGAGGTTGCTGGTTCGAGCCCCAACCAACATTAATTTATGAAAAATAGTAATATCCCGGGTAAAAATCTTAATCTGGTGTCATACATAAGTATATCTTTTTTGATAAATCCCCATATACAACGACATACAACTTGATCCGAAAAATGGGTCATCTACATGTGTCTAATTATATCAAATTAAATATAATTTGATACAGTTTGATCCGAGATTTGTCCATATCCAGGACATCAAATTATATCTAATTTGATATAAAAATATCTGATTTTATAAAATTTTGTCTGATAGTAGGCATACTTTTTATGCATACCAGCTATTAAATTGACATTGAAATGTCTATGGTTTTAACACCCAAAGAAGACCCAAATTTTAAAACATAAAATAAAAATTTATTTGAATACTTTTGTCTTCTAAATCGTACGCATCATTTTTTAATATGATTTTACATGCAAAAACATCACGTAAAAATTATTTGGCTAGGGAGTAATTAACTCTGAATTTGCAGATAACTAATTTTGATGTTATATTAAATTAAATTATATTTTTAGTACGACGACACATACAGTGTTATAAAACTTAGTATCAAATCATATATACCCGAGTAAAAAAAATTATATATAATCATATGTGGCATATATTACAATATATAATTAGACATGTGGTTATGTATATCCATATATAATTATATATGACGTTTTTTCCGAAAAATTTTCCTTATATTATGCCATATATAATTTCATCTAATTACCCGTGTAAAAAAGATCAGATCTGGCCATTTCTCAGCACATCTTACCAGATCAAATTAGATCTCAAAATTGGGGACAAATTTGAGATCTAATTAGATCTGATCAGACCTAGGCATATCTGGCCAGATCTTCGTAGATCTTACCAGATCTCAAAATTGGGGACAAATTTGAGATCTAATTAGATCTGATCAGATCTAGGCATATCTTGCGCATTTGTCCAGATCACTTTAGATTTGAACAAATTTGGCACTAGATCTTATCAGATCTTGCCATAAGGTATTATCACATATGCCATATCTGATCATATTTGATGTGATCTGGTACAGGATCTAATTAGATTGAATCATATCTATTGAGAACCAAAAAGATCTGGTCAGATCTAAACTTTTTTACACGGGTAGATATCGGCCTTCATAATATTAGATATGGCATATATAACTATATATTACATAACATGGTTGATCTTATTGCATATATAGTTATATATAGAACTATATCTTAATATATATGGTGGCATTTTAGCAATATATAATTATATATGGTATCATTTAAACAATATATAATTATATATGGTGACAGTTAAACTAGATATTATCATATATGGTGCCATTTAAACAATATATGGTCATATATGGTACCTCATAAACAAAATCTTTAATTCAGTTCCAGATATGATAATATATGGTACTATATATAGTGCGATATATATTAATATATGGTGTTATTTAAGCTATATATTATCATATATGGTGCCATTCAAACCATATATTATCATATATGGTACCATTTAAACCATATATTATCATATATGGTGCAATTTCAACAATATATGCCCATACATGGTACCTCATGAACAATATTTTTAATACAGTTCCACATATGATAATATATGCTACCATATATAGTGCCATATATATTTATGTATGGTGTTATTTAAGCAATATATTACCATATATGGTGCCATTTAAACCATATATTATCTTATATGGTGTCATTTCAACAATATATGCTCATATATGGTACCTTATGAACAACATTTTTAATAAAGTTCCAGATATGATAATATATGCTACCATATATAGTATCATATACTTTGATATATCGTATCATTTAAACAACCCGAGGAAAAATAGTTACATATAGTCATATATGTGATTAAGTTATATCTGTATAAATATACAGTTTCATCCGAAGAATGGCCCGATATATTTTTATCAATTATTTATCAATTTTTATCTAAATGTATCAGTTTAGATCTGACCTGATTAAATTATGTGTTAATCAGATGAAATTGTATCAGATTTTTGATCTGATACAATTTTATCGGTTTGATCGTAATTGGTTCAATTTTATATAGAGCAATTCCATATGAAAGCGATCACCTTTTGGACGACCCCTCTCCGATTCTAAAATAAATAGTCTCAATCGATTGCCCAGCAAAAAATAATGTACCTACATATTTTTTTTTTTTTTTTATAGTGACTGGTTTAGTGGTGGTGTACACCACTGTCATGTGACAAAATTGAAGAATTCTTCATAAGGGACCTCATTGAAAGTTGTTTTAAACTACTACTAAAGCGATCGCAACGAGTGATAGCTCGTTGGAAAGGTATTGAATCAGGCTTTAATTGAAAAATAAAATTTTCATAATTTTTCTCAGAAATTTACCTTTTTTCCCATGAAAATTAAATTTTCCCATGAAAATTAAATTTTCCGATTTTCCACAGAAGCTCCTAAATTTTCCGGCTAATTTTTTTTTTTTTGGATTGGATGGGCCCCGACTCCTTGTTTGGACAGGAGAGGAGCATTTAAGAGACCACCTTGTTCTCATTGTTTTTATATTTTTTATAATTGAATTATTTGTAATTATTTAACATTGTTTTATTTTATTATTAAAAATACATTTTAAAAATTATTTTACATTTAAAAATACATTTACGAAGAAAAAATCTTTCTTATTTTGCTGCTTATACTTAATTACAATATTTATTAAAAATTTCAATTGTCTTGGCATCATTATAAAATTAAAGTAACTTTAAATTTAGCACGTCGGCAGACGAAGAGTACCACTTTACATTAATTGACATATCAGAAATATTTGGTATGAAGCAATGAAACTTTTGCGTTCCAGTTATAGTTTTGACATTATTATATCTGTTTTGAATTCGTCGCTCCATGGCATCGTGTTCTTTTTGAGTGCATAAAACTGTGTTAATGGCAATTTCCTTGCTTTGAATCCACGAAAACAAATGTTGTACATTTAAGATCTGGTCAGTATATGGCCTTTGCAAACTTGCCTTAGTCGCTATGCGTTTTAGGGTTCCCCCTAACGCATCGCATGGGCCCTTACCGTGGGACGTCGCAAAAAAGTGCCACTCGACCTTGCAGTTTTGTTCTTCTTCAATTATGCAAAGATTGTAAAAATTTTTTTTATTCTTGTACTGAGAAGCCGCGCCGTCTGAGAAAAACGTTACTTTGTCGATTGCATCGAATTTTGATCTTAAGAATTCAATCAGTTTCATTTGAAATAAATAAATAAATAAACATAAACATAATTATGAGCTAAACTCTCCGCGACAACAACAAGGCTTACGGTCTGTAGTTCGTTATCTTCGTTTTTGAAATAAATGCAAAAAGGATGCACCGTGCACTGGTCGTTTGCCCAGTGATAAGCCTGAATTTCATCCTGAACGAGAAAAGTGTAATTCTCGGCAAAGTCGCTTATCACAATGAATTCATTTTGGGCTAATTTCTCCTTACTTTCCTTTAGAAATTTCGATTGCATCTCGGATATGAAATGGTGCGCCTTCAGTTCATTCAACTTGAATCCGAATTCCTCGATGAATTCCGGAATCTGCTTTACCACGGTCTCAAGGGAACATCTGCCGCTGCTAATTATCCACTGTTTGAAATGCACCTCCTGAATTAACAGCTGTTCAAACTTTTCCGCCAAATATTGCTCTAGCTCGTCAATCTTCGGACAATTGTCGCATTTGGACAGATGACAATTTTCCGTGGGGTATGCGCACAACGACTTCGACAGGAGGTCCCTATATGTTTCAATTTCACCGTGAAATACTTTCAATTTCTTGCATGGAAAGAACATTAATTTGATGTTTTGATGAAACATGCAAACGCAGACTGAATGCGTTCCGTGCCTGTCTAATGCCAGCACGCATTCTTTTGGCCGTAGGATGGCAAACTTAGAAAATCCCACTTTTTCTGCTGGGTATTTCTCTTTGAACTGATGGTATGCTTCGGATAGATTACATAATAATAATCTGCGCTGCTTGTGTACTTTTTCTCCATCTTCACGTGTGATAACATAGTCACGTGTACCTGGGCAGGCGCGGCTGTTGTCATCATTGCAATAAAAATCTTGAATCAATTTCACCGTTGCTTCGCTGAGGGTCCTTGAGCCAAATTTCTTGGTGGGAGTCGCCAATATGCCCTTCTGTCGAACTAATTCTTTGCTTCTTCTCGCGATGTAAAAAGATGTTTGAAACTTGCGTATAGACCATGATTGAGGCAGCACAGATAAAATGAGATATTTCTCCGGAAAAGTGGTCGCTAAATTGAATTTTCTTTTCAACTGCTCAATCATTTGTTTGCCGTCATCAACGTCATCTGCTTGACTGCATTCGTTATCAGAGCCTTCATCAAATATTGTCGCGATTGCACTCATAACCTTGCCTTTTTTCTCTTTCCTGTATTTTTCACTTCGCAACTTTCTTTTTGTAATAGGCGATTCCCCTAAAGTGGTAATAGCCTCATTCAAAGGACTCAAAGACATATTGACCATCGGAATGTCTGCCTCACTATCAGATGAAACATTTTGTTCAATTGTCATTTCACTCTCGGATTGTGGTTGCATTTGTTTCAATGCATTTGCTTGTTGAGACAAATCGATTTTACACTTGGGGCAAATGAATTCTGCTTCTTCACCGTATTGTATATTTAATTCATTCATGTATCGCTTCGAAACACCAGTTAATTTTAATACTTTTATCTTTTTCGAACGATGTCCACTCTTGTTAAACGGATTGCAGCAAAATTTATTCATTTTACTTTAAATTGTCTTTACAGCTTCACTCTTTACTTTACAAAAAAAAAACACTTTAACACTTTCACGTTTAGTATTCAACTAAAATTTGACTCAGAGTGTGTGAAGTATTTATATTTATTTTTTGGTAAAAAATAGGTAAAAAAAATAAGCGATATTTGCTTTTCTTTAATAGGAAAATTTGCGTGAACTACTGGTCATAAAATGTTTTTAAAGAGGGACTTAATTGGTTACGGCCAATAAGCCGACCACAGGTCATAAAATGTTTTGTAAATTTTTTAAATTACCAGGTAATAAATATTTCGCCATATTTATGGAAAATCCGTGTTTTATGACTTGTTTCTGCACGTGTCATTTTAGGCGAAATATTTATTACCTGGTAATTTAAAAAATTTACAAAACATTTTATGACCTGTAGCCTCAGTCGGGTTTGGTGTGCCATTACATTGCCGATCTTGTGAAGGCAGGCAGACCATATTCACTACACACTCAACTTGGGGCTCTTAAAAAAAATTGATTGTTTCTTCATAAATGTATTTTTAACTGTAAAATAATTTTTAAAATGTATTTTTAATAATAAAATAAAACAATGTTAAATAATTACAAATAATTCAATTATAAAAAATATAAAAACAATGAGAACAAGGTGGTCTCTTAAATGCTCCTCTCCTGTCCAAACAAGGAGTCGGGGCCCATTTTTTTATTGCTGATTCTTAAAGCAAAAATTATGAGGAATCCAAAAAAAAAAAAAAATTTGCCGGAAAATTTAGGAGCTTCTGTGGAAAATCGGAAAATTTAATTTTCATGGGAAAAAAGGTAAATTTCTGATAAAAATTAGGAAAATTTTATTTTTCAATTAAAGCCTGATTCAATACCTTTAAACAACTTTCAATGAGGTCCCTTATGAAGAATTCTTCAATTTTGTCACATGACAGTGGTGTACACCACCACTAAACCAGTCACTATAAAAAAAAAAAATATGTAGATACATTATTTTTTGCTGGGCAATCGATTGAGACTATTTATTTTAAAATCGGAGAGGGGTCGTCCAAAAATTTGCCAATTTTGATCGTTTTCATATGGAATTGCTCTATAAGTACATATAATGGCGTATAGGCTCAAAATTTATAACAAAGTTAATAGAAATTTGTATTAACTTTATATATAATTATATCTGACATAATATCTAATTATACAAAATTTTATAAAGTTTAATAGCACTATAAATATTAAGAAAAAAACGCTAAGGGTTGTTTTTTCTAACAAAATCAAAGCTCCTTGCTTTATTGATGAGTACTATCCCAGCAAAATCTTTCATTACCAAATAAGTGGTTATATAATAGAAATTCATAGCTCCGCACAGCTTTTTGGCGTCTAAACTCATTATTTTTGTTTGGCGTGGCCGTTTTTATAAGTAGTCACGCTTACCCGCTCGCTTACGAAAAAATGAGAAATAAGTAGTTATGAGATTTTGAATAATAAGTGGGTACACACATGCTTACAAAAAGTTGAATTATAAGTGGTTATCCGATTGCTTACTTGATTCTTAAAAATAAGGAGTTAAGCAAATACTTTTAGCTTAAGGAAATACATTCAGAAAAATTTAAGTTTTTTCTAGCGTGTAATTTTAGGACTCGTCATAAAAATTTAAACATAAAACATATTTACATATAATAAATAAAAATGTATAAAATTTAACTGCCCATGTGAAAATCGAAATATATATGAGCATACATGATCATACATTGGCTCGTATGTGATCATGCATGGGCATACATAGTCATATACGTAAATGTTTAGTTCAATGTATGACCATACATGATCTCATATATTTCCATATATCTCTGGATCCGAAATTTGAGGGTATATGGAGGTATATGGCCATATATGAGCATACATGAATCATATGTGAGCATATATGGTCATATATGAACATGTACGGTCATATACCCTCAAATTTCGGATCCAAAGATATATGGAATTATATGAGATCATGTATGGTCATACATTGAACTATCCATATACGTATATGACAATGTATGACCATGCATGATCACATACGAGCCAATGTATGATCATGTATGCTAATATATATTTCGATTTTAACATGGGTGTGTAAAAAGTTCTTATTTAAACTATTACGAGTAAGTCATTATTTTATATTTAGAAACAATGAATATAATAGGCCGTTATTAGGAAGTCATTATTTTATATTATAAAATAATGCAAAAGGTAATGATGTATCATTTTTGGTAATGAAGATATTAATGAGGTGTTGTTGAACCGTGTTCAACCTTATGGTTTTGTATATATATTAGGGCGGGTCGATTTAATAATCGCTCATGGCTCAGTGAAAATCGAAAACGAATTCTACTACCCCCCAACTGTTGACTTTTGTCCCGTAGGGTCAAGTTTTGAAAAATCCCACTTTGACCCATTTAGAGTGCCCCAATCGAGTCCAAATGTATGACCGACCCCCACTAACTTTGGAGGGCCGATCCACCCATGCCAGTGGCACACCCCCTGGAACTCCCCTGGGGGGTTCCCCATACAAACATTTTAAAAAATCACCATTTTTGGCACTTTATTTTTATTTTAGAAGTTTACAATGAATCCACCATCCTCTACACCGCAAGATGAAGCAATAACAACATCAACAACTATCAAAAACCCAATGAGTCATATATATATGTTACTGTTTTTGGTGTGTCTACTGATTTGACTGATCTTAATTTACCAACCCATCTGGATATCTTGAGATATTATTTTTACTTGAGCGAACAAAAAAAGTTGTCCTATAAAGCATTCACTATTCAAGTACAAGATAAGTTGATTGGAATTTGGGAAAAACTTGGTATGGAAATAATGCTGAAAAAAAGTGTATGTAATAAATTGAATAGATTGCTTGACAAATATCAAGAGCAAATCAAGAGAAGAAACAAACCCCAACAATTTACAGAGTATGTAAAATCTCTGGAAACAATTTTTTTCATTGGAACATGTAAATGCGATTTGAAGGCAGCTCCATGTGCATGCGGTTTGGTTCCCGAACGCCTCAAAGAGTTTATGCACGATCAACATAATCAGAGAAGTCTAACAATGGATGGATTTGCGATGGAAATTGAAGAGCAAGGAGCAACGTCTATGTCATCAATGCCAACATACCAAGATCCCGATGATTCAACATACGCACCGCCACCGGTTCAAGAAGATTTGGAAACACACATACACACACATACAAGAAACAGAACGACACGTTCAATTGCTAGCTAGCGTTTCCAAACGAGTTATACCGGAAAATGTAGAGGCTGTTATGGCGACGACATTAGAGAGCCGTGCGAAATTGCCCAGACTTGAAAGCAAAAAAGACTTCAAACAGTAATTCAAAAATTTCTTTTCTATTACTAAGTTAAATTAATTTTTTCATTTACATATGTTCTGACTAAATAAATTTCTAAGGAGAAAAAATAAATAAAATAATAAAAATAAATAAAATAAATAAAAAATAATAAAATAAAGTGCCAAAAATGGTGATTTTTTAAAATGTTTGTATGGGGAACCCCCCAGGGGAGTTCCAGGGGGTGTGCCACTGGCATGGGTGGATCGGCCCTCCAAAGTTAGTGGGGGTCGGTCATACATTTGGACTCGATTGGGGCACTCTAAATGGGTCAAAGTGTGATTTTTCAAAACTTGACCCTACGGGACAAAAGTCAACAGTTGGGGGTAGTACAATTCGTTTTAGAGGTATGGTTCCTTCGGCAAAGTTTCTTATTTTGATCCCTAGAATACGATTTTCCCTGAGCCATAGGCGATTTTTTTGCCTCCCCACAAATCAACCCGGCCTAATATACATATATATATTTATATTTTTTCTCTTAAAAAATCAGTATTTGTTTTTTATCTCACTTATTGATCTTAATACTCATTTACGTTCTCCTTGAACTGAATTTAATCCGCTACTTGAATAGCGCCTTTTTTTGTAAATACTTTTTGTAAATAATAAAGTTAAGTTAGTCTAAGAATCCCAGCAAAATATTGGTAATGGCACCTCATTGCTGTCTGCATTACCAATAATGATATATCATTACCTTTTGCATTATTTTGTAATATAAAATAATGACTTCCTAATAACGGCGCATTGTAGTCATTGCTTTTAAATATCAAATAATGACTTACTCGCAATATTTTAAATAAGTACTTTTTACAAAGTTAAATTTTATACATTTTTATTTATTATATGCAAATATGTTTTGTGTTAAAATTTTTATGACGAGTTCTAAAATTACACACTAGCAAAAACTTTAATTCCTCTGAATGTATTTCCTGAAGCTAATAGTATTTGTGTAACTCCTTATTTTTAAGAATCAAGTAAGCAATCGGATAACTACTTATAATTCAACTTTTCGTAACCATTTGTGTAACCACTTATTATTCAAAATCTCATAACTACTTACTTCTCATTTTTTCGTAAGCGAGCGGGTAAGCGTGACTACTTATAAAAACGACCACGCCAAACAAAAATAATGAGTTTAGACGCCAAAAAATAAGTTGTGCGGAGCTATGAATTTCTATTATATAACCACTTATTTGGTAATGAAAGATTTTGCTGGGATAGTACTCGTCAATAAAGCAAGGAGCTTTGATTTTGTTAGAAAAAACAACGCTTAGCGTTTTTTTCTCAACGGGGATTTTTCATTTGCTTGGAAAGGGAGTCACCCTGCCCAACATATTGGTCCTTCGAAGAAGTCCTAGAATAGGCTAGGACAGGAAGAATTAGTGACTTGGAGTCTATTAATTAAAAAAATTGGCAGTTGGCCGAAACCACGAACTTTCGATCCAACAGATTTAGAAACCAAAAGGGTATCAGCTTTTCATCTGAAAACTACCCCAGTGGACACAACCGGCGAAAATACCCATTTTAATGCAGATGACGTTTGCGACATATTAGAAAACTTTTCATCTTTCGCTCGAGCTCTAAGGATCGTAAGTTATTGTTTTCGTTTCATTAATAGCATTCGAAAACGTCCATTTAAAATTGAGCAGTTTATAACTACGGAAGAAATTCGATTCACCAAAAATCGCCTAATTTCAATCGCTCAGATAACCCACTTTTATAGGGAGTATAATGCTTGCAGGAAAAACGCCATATAAGCAAAAAGAGCAGACTTCTTACTTTGAGTCCTTTTCTCGACGAAAGTAATCTATTACGTGTTGAAGGACGACTTAATAACTCTGGATTAAGTTTTGAAGAACGTCACCCCGTAATAATTCCTGAAAAATCCCGCATTGCTACTCTTTTCGTCGAATACACTCATACAATTCTACTTCATGCAGAACATCACATCATGCTACGGGCTATAAGACAAGGGTTTTATATCCCTCGACTTAAAAATCTAGTACGAAAATGTATTCGAAATTGTAAAACTTGCACTATCTACAAGCATAAAGTTCAAAATCAAATAATGGCCGCACTCCCGCCTGAAAGAGTAAATTTTTCGCTGCCCTTTACATACACCGGTATTGATTTCGCTGGCCAGTTCAACATAAAATCATCAAATTTAAGAAACGCAAAATTGATTAAAGGTTATGCAGCCGTATTTGTATGCTTCTCCACAAGAGCAGTTCATTTGGAAGCCTGCTCAGATCTTTCTACGGACGCATTACTAGCTTGCTTTTTGACAGATTTACCGGGCGTAGGGGTTTCCCAAAAACTATGTTTTCTGATAATGGTCGAAACTGTCTTGGAGCTAGTCTCGCCTTACTTAAAACTCATAACGAATTTTTGAAAACAACGGAGAGGGCCTTAGTAGAAAAATATAGTGCCCACGGATTCACATGGTCGTTTATCCCACCTTATGCACCCCACATGGGCGGCCTCTGGGAGGCTGCCATAAAAAGCATGAAATCTCATCTAAAAAAGGTAGCTGGTAATCTCAACTTTACGTTTAAAGAATTTTCAACAATGTTAATCAGAATTGAAGCTGTATTGAATTCCCGTCCAATGTCCTCATTGACTGAAAACCCATCTGAACTACTTCCTTTGACTCCAGGTCATCTCTTGAGAGGTGCACCACTTATCGCTCCGCCTGAAGCCCCTGAAGAACCCCCATTAGAAAGTTTGAGTTTCATTAAACGCTGGAACCGTCTAAAGGCTCTTTAACATATCTTTGCCCGTCGTTGGAAAAACGAATACATTACAGAACTTCAACGAAGAGTCAAATGGAAAATTGAACAACACAACATAAAACCAAACGACTTCGTCATTGTGAAAGATGATTTATTACCACCCACCGAGTGGCGTCTGGGACGCATTACCAAAGTAATATATGGAAAAGACAGCAAAGTACGAGTAGCAGAGATCAAAACACAAAATGGAACTATAATGCGCTCGATTGCCAAACTTTGTCTTTTGCTCATATCTAATACCACACCCGAACAAACCTCACAAAAATCCCCAAATTAATCCACCAGATTAAAAATTGAAAGCCATGTTAAAACAAGAGAAAAAGTCGCTAACCAAAATTTATAATAACACAGTATATAAATATTTTGTTTTCATCCTCCCTAGCCATCCTCATACCTCGATGCGAATTGTGCATTTATTTATTATCAGGGTGAAGAAATGGAACGTTTTTCTAAGTCGCCCCCACGTGTGAGCAGCACCGCTACTATGGCGACTTCCAGTGCGGGATGACGCAATCACAGTCCCACCACCTATCAAAAATGCAATTAGTTCAACATTTTGAAACGATGCTGCCCCACGCACATCCTGGCAATGCCACTTGCCGTACAATCGATGTAGTAGTCCGACGCTTGCTTCTCTTATTAAGAATTCGATGATTCATCCCAAGGAAACCTTCCCGAAAATGCAACGATCAATTTTGAATGGGTCCTATCTAGAGTTTGAAACGTCTACTGTTGTCACCAACATCTTCGCGCGGGAGGATGTTGAACCGTGTTCAACCTTATGGTTTTGTATATATATATATTTATATTTTTCCTCTTAAAAAATCAGTATTTGTTTTTATCTCACTTATTGATCTTAATACTCATTTACGTTCTCCTTGAACTGAATTTAATCCGCTACTTGAATAGCGCCTTTTTTTGTAAATACTTTTTGTAAATAATAAAGTTAAGTTAGTCTAAGAATAGTACTCATCAATAAAGCAAGGGGCTTTGATTTTGTTAGAAAAAACAACCCTTAGCGTTTTTTTCTCAACGGGGATTTTTCATTTGCTTGGAAAGGGAGTCACCCTGCCCAACAGGTGTCATTACCAATATTTTGCTGGGTGGTTTTCAATTTTGCTCTTTGACATATAAATTAATGTTTATAATTGAATTTAACATATATTTTTCAAATATTTGGCAAAATACTCTTTATTAAAATAAAAATAATTTTAAAGAAATAAGCAAGGAAAGAATTTTTTTCATTGTGGAATTAAAGGTCGAAAGAATTATTTTTAAATTTAAAAATAAAAACTAGACAAACATATGTTGAAATAAATATGGTTTAAGTTCAGTTATTTTTTTCGTGAAAAAGAAATTAATTGTGAAAGTTAATTTTTTTATTTTCTAAACCACACATTTTAAAAGAAAGATCAAAACTCTTACCTACAAAAAGTTGTTCCGGCAAATTTTTGTAATGCTGATTTAAACTGAAAATTCTTTTTGTCAGCTATTTCCAAGTTTATTAGCAACATTTTTCTAAACAACTTTTTCTAGTTTTGAACTTTGGTCTTTATTGACATAAAACAAAATAAACCACATTTCAGAAGAAGGATTTCAGTTAAAATTATTCTAAGTTTGACGACAATATGCGTCCTAAAAACGGCCTAAATCGCATTCAATCCTCATTTCAAACATCTTTCCAGCAATAAAACTTTTCTCTAAATACCAAAGATCGACCAATACCCACTTTGTTAGCCAAACTGGTCTGCCGGGCATTAGTATTTAATATGAATAAAAATAAGTGACCTGAACAATATTTACCAAGGTTGGTTACCGTTATCGTTGTAATACCGTTATCGCTAAAATACCGTTTCAAATTGAATACCGTTACCAAAACCTCTAAAGAATTTTCCAAATACCGTTATCGTTACCGATACCGTTATTTTTATAGGTAGTTACCGGTATTTATTGATTCCCAGTGTAGAAACGGTAATGACATATCATTATTTTTTGGACTACCAATAATGACACCCACTTACCTTCTGCATTATTTTAAAACATATAATAATGAGTTACTAAAAATGACTTATTTTTATCATTATTTCAAATAGCAAATAATTTTCTAGATTTTTTTTAATTTTTTTGAATTCTATTTTTAGACTCAATATTTTTTAAACACTGGTATGGATATATGTAACCACATATTTTTTGCTTTTTTGTATGTTGGCGAGTAAGCTTACTTGTGTGCAGCATGTCAATTATGTTTTTATCTATTAAATATTACATGTCGATATAGCTCAGATGGTAGAGCTATTGGCTGGCAATCTGTAGACCCAGGTTCGATTCCCGCACCAGCAAATTTTATTAAAAAAAAAAATACAGTAAAAAATATTTTTTTTTTATATAATTAATTTTTTTGAAAATCTATTTTTAGACATAATATTTTTGTCAGTACTGATAAGCACATAGGTGACGATATATTTTTTGATTTTTCGTATGCTGGTGTGTAACCATAACTCATTATTTTTCGCGACATCGCCATATAAAGGTAATAAGAAATGTAATAACAAAAGTAACTAGTTACCATTACCAAGTATGTAGTTACATAACCACATATCTGGTAATGATTTTCTACACTGGGTTTATATAAAAATGCAAATTTTTTAACTTTTTTGTAATAATCTTCAGTTTTTTTTCTACAAAAAAATTTATGGATAATAATTTTAGTTATTGAAACTACCAGCATTGAATTTAAAGCTTATAATCTATATTTTTAACACGTAAAATGAAATATTAAGGTTGTTCATAAGGGGTGTGCTATCTGTTGTATCGTTGTATCGTCCTAACAAAAAACAGAGTTGTTAAAATTTTTATTTGTGTTTAACAACGATTTTCTATTCAGTTTTCTATCTGTTAGCACACTCAAACATAGGACACTAAACATACGTAAAAATGTTGTATCGTGCTATTCTCAAATGTTGTATTTTTTCAATTTAATTTTTAACAACTCTGTTTTTTGTTAGGACGATACAACGATACAACAAATAGCACACCCCTTGTGAAAACCCTTATTGTTAAGTTTTGACTTCCTAATAAAAAAAATTTATATGGGGCTTTATACAGTCATATGTAATTATACCCTACACCACTATGTGGTCAGGGTATTATAAGTTTGTGCTGATGTTTGTAACACCAAAAAATATTGGTCGTAGACCCACCGATCGGTTCAGATTTTTTTTTTATTTCGATTTAACGATGTCCGTCTGTCTGTCCATGCAATCTTGTGCGCACTCTACAGGTCGCAAATATTAAGATATTTTGATGATCGGTTCAGATTTTTTATACCCTACACCACTATGTGGTCAGGGTATTATAAGTTTGTGCTGATGTTTGTAACACCAAAAAATATTGGTCGTAGACCCACCTTATAGTATACCGATCGGTTAAGAATTTTTTTTTTATTTCGATTTAACGATGTCCGTCCGTCTGTCCGTCCGTCCGTCCGTCTGTCTGTCCATGCAATCTTGTGCGCACTCTACAGGTCGCACCTATTAAGATATTTTGATGAAATTTGGTACGCAGACCTATGTTGGCCCAAGGACGAACAAGTTTGATTTTTTTGAACATCGGTCCATGTTTAGACCTAGTGCCCATATAAGGGTCCTACCAAAATTATATTGTTTATACGCTGCAGGTCGTAAATATTAAGATATTTTGACGAAATTTGGTACACAGACCTATGTTAGCCCAATAACGCAGCCCATTGATTTTGGTGAACATCGGTCCATGTTTAGACCTAGTGCCCATATAAGGGTCCTACCAAAATTATACTGTTTATACGCTGCAGGTCGTAAATATTAAGATATTTTGATGAAATTTGGTACACAGCCCTACATTGGCCCAATAACGCAGCCTATTGATTTTGGTGAACATCGGTCCGTGTTTAGACCTAGTGCCCATATAAGGGTCCTACCAAAATTATACTGTTTATACGCTGCAGGTCGTAAATATTAAGATATTTTGATGAAATTTGGTACACAGAAATATATTGGCCCAATAACGCAGCCTATTGATTTTGGTGAACATCGGTCCATGTTTAGACCTAGTGCCCATATCAGGGTCCTACCAAAATTATACTGTTTATACGCTGCAGGTCGTAAATATTAAGATATTTTGATGAAATTTGGTACACAGACCTACATTGGCCCAATAACGCAGCCTATTGATTTTGGTGAACATCGGTCCATGTTTAGACCTAGTGCCCATATAAGGGTCCTACCAAAATTATAATGTTTATACGCTGCAGGTCGCAAATATTAAGATATTTTGATGAAATTTGGTACACAGACCTATATTAGCCCAATAACGCAGCCTATTGATTTTGGTGAACATCGGTCTATGTTTAGACCTAGTGCCCATATAAGGGTCCTACCAAAATTATGCTGTTTATACGCTGCAGGTCGCAAATATTAAGATATTTTGATGAAATTTGGTACATAGACCTATGTTGGCCCAAGGACGAAGCCTATTGATTTTGGCTAACATCGGTCCATGTTTAGAACTAGTGCCCATATAAGGGTCCCCCCAAAATTATATTGTTTATACGCTGCAGGTCGCAAATATTAAGATAATTTGATGAAATTTGGTACATAGACCTCTGTTGGCCCAAGGACGAAGCCTATTGATTTTGGTGAACATCGGCCCATGTTTAGAACTAGTGCCCATATAAGGGTCCCCCCAAAATTGGCTTGGTTACAAACTGCAGGTCGCAAATATTAAGATATTTTAATGAAATTTGGTGCGCTGACTCACATTATAGAAAATTTTGACACAAGCCCCATTTTAACCCATTCGAATTTCGGATCCAAACAATACACCAGACTGGTGTAGGGTATTGTATAGTCGGCATGCCCGACTTTAACCTTTTTACTCGTTTTTATTTCGATTTAACGATGTCCGTCTGTCCGTCCGTCTGTCCATGCAATCTTGTGCGCACTCTACAGGTCGCAAATATTAAGATATTTTGATGAAATTTGGTACGCAGACCTATGTTGGCCCAAGAACGAACAAGTTTGATTTTGGTGAACATCGGTCCATGTTTAGACCTAGTGCCCATATAAGCGTCCTACCAAAATTATGTTGTTTATACGCTGCAGGTCGTAAATATTAAGATACTTTGATGAAATTGGGTACACAGACCTATATTGGCCCAATAACGCAGCCTATTGATTTTGGTGAACATCGGTCCATGTTTAGACCTAGTGCCCATATAAGAGTCCTACCAAAATTATACTGTTTATACGCTGCAGGTCGCAAATATTAAGATATTTTGATGAAATTTGGTACACAGACCTATATTGGCCCAAAAACGCAGCCTATTGATTTTGGTGAACATCGGTCCATGTTTAGACCTAGTGCCCATATAAGGATCCTACCAAAATTATACTGTTTATACGCTGCAGGTCGCAAATATTAAGATATTTTTATGAAATTTGGTACATAGACCTATGTTGGCCCAAGGACGAAGCCTATTGATTTTGGTGAACATCGGTCCATGTTTAGAATTAGTGCCCATATAAGGGTCCCCCCAAAATTGGCTTGGTTACAAACTGCAGGTCGCAAATATTAAGATATTTTAATGAAATTTGGTGCGCTGACTCACATTATAGAAAATTTTGACACAAGCCCCATTTTAACCCATTCGAATTTCGGATCCAAACAATACACCAGACTGGTGTAGGGTATTGTATAGTCGGCATGCCCGACTTTAACCTTTTTACTCGTTTTTTATTAAAAGTGTAAAGGAAGAAACGAAAACAGCTGTTTTACTGACATTCTAACTGCCACAAAAATTGAAATGCTGTTTACAAGTGTGGCGACAGGCTACAATCTAATTTTTTATACATTTTGTGTAAAAAACAATATATTTTTATATCATATAAAATATTTTTGTAGTTGTAGCGTACCGACTTAAATGTGACTTATATCACAATTTTTGTCGTTTATCAGAACAGCTGTTCCTTGAACGTACATAGATTTTTTTCTTTTGTGAGAAAATTTTTGTTAAAAGGACGCTCACTACTAGGGTTGCCAGACGGGCTGGACTCGCCTGGATTGTCCAGCTTTTTTAATGCTTGTCCAGTGTCCAGCTAAAATAAAATTTGTCCAGCTAAGTATAAATTTTCGAAAAAACAAACAAAATCATTTTTAGTTATAAATACCCTTATTAGTAGGTACATTTAACACAATAACTTTTGAAAAAGTGCCTGTTGTTTTTAGCTTAACATTGTCATTTTTAGTGTCGAAATTTTAAAGTTGAGGGTAACTGATTATTAGGGCAAGGAATTTCATGCAAATGCATGTTTTTTCTCCATGGTCCAAAACTGATATGGACTAAATATTTATCCAAACCATCGAATTTAGAACAAACTCACATCGATTTGTAGTTGCATATTGTTGCATATTTTGTCAAAAATGCATGTTTTTGCATATTTTGGCTTTAAATGCATATTTGGTGCCTTTTTAATGCATATTTTGTGCTTTTTAATGCATATTTTTAATTTTTAGGAGCATTTTTTATTTTCTAAAAAAATATAAAAAATTTATATGATTTCATATTTTGATTCAAACAAAATAGCAAGGTTGGTTACCGAAACGAATAACTGTAACGGTAACGTTATTTAATTTCATTTGTTTCGGTAACGGTAAAGGTAACGGTATTTAATGTATGAAGAAAAAAATATTTTTTGCCTAAAATATTAAAAAAAAAGTAATAAACAAAAGGTTATTGATTTTTATGGTAGCGGTAACAAACATTTATTTTTACCGGCAAAACAGTTGAGTATATAGAAAAACGTTATATGAACAGATTAAAGGAATTGTAATTTTTAATTTTTTTAAAATTGTTTGAGCAAAATCGGACTAGTGGTTCTCGAGTTATGTAAAAAAAAAATATATCTCGATTCCTAGGGGTGACCCAGCGAAACGCCGGGACACGTATAACTTGTTTTTGGCCGATATAACATTTCCCGTTGGTTTCATCCCATCCCGATTTTGACTGTCGCATAGTGTAATAATAATAAACACGTGAAAATATAATTTAACGTGTTTATTATTATTTAAATTTTAAAAACCAAAGGAGCCGCATCAAGTGCTTTAATTTTAAAACAAAAATAAAGTAGCATCGCTCACTAGATTAAGTTATTCACAAAGCGCTTCATATTAATTGTAGCAATAACGGATTTCTCTGGTAAACCTGCGAATTGTTTGGGTTTTTATAACTCTTTCGACTTGAATCGTTTTAAAAAAGGGAAATTTAAATTTTAAAGAAATGTAAGAGCTAAAGTAAAAATAATTTGTTCCGACAAAATGATCCTTACAACACTGATTGACCAAATACAGAAAATAAATATTACTATTTATTACTTTCTTTTTAAAATGGTGCACGAAAAACATCTCTATATTGAAAACTCCTAATGCTGGAAATGAAATAAATTCCCCAGGTAATTTTTTTACAATCGGTAGCCAACCACACCCATTCTACAACTGGTTCCCCTGCAACCGATTCCATGGAACTGGTTCCGTAACCAGTTCCTGGGATCCTGTATGGAAGGTGTGGGCGACGTAGAATAAGTTCTAGAATTAGTTTCAGAACTGATTCTAGAGCAACCGCTTCTACTTTGGAGCTATAGAAGGGGTTGCTTTTGGAATAATTTCAAACAAAAAGAATCAGTGTTAGAATCGACAGTAGAAGGGGTTGTGAATGGAAAGTACCCAGGTAGAAATTGCCGACGTTGCAACAGAAATTGTAGTGGGAGAGCACTTTTTTCTACGAAATGCTGGTACTACTTAAAACGTGCTTTGCCAGTACTGTTTTCTGAAAATTAACGAGCTTTTTTTAATTTATTAAAATTAATAATTTCATAAGTTTTATGTGTTTTTGCACCTATTACAGAATTATTTATGTAAGAGAGACATATCCATTATTTTCTTGTGAAGTTTCGACAGAATGCATTAAAAATCTGTGATGTATACTAAAAGGACAGTAAAGTACCAGCAAACTACTAAATTTGTTATTAAATGTACTGGGATAATACCAAAAAAATAAAATCCCAAGCATGCGCCAATGTTGAGAAATAACTACGGACAAGCGTTTATTGGTGTTATCATTTCCACAACATGCCAGTACAGTGAAAGTTGAAAATCCGACGCATTGCCAGTACATGTACTAACGTCTCCAATGCCTTGCCGACATTGTGCCGTTTGTATTTTTCTACCTGGGTAGCTATTCTACAACCGATTCTTTAGAACAGAAAATTTTCTTGGGTCCTTTATTAAACGGAAATTAATAAAATTTCGAAAAAATTGATTATAGAGCTTTCGCAATCTTTTTAGTGTACATTTAGTGTATATAGAATGTTGAAAATATGAAGAAAGTGTTATTAAGTCGACTTAAATTCTTTTGCCAAAATTCCCCAGATATGACTATATTCAAAATGAGATTGAAAATTTGTCCAGTGTTTGATGTAATATATATGTAATTATATCCAAAAACCAATTGACAAATTTTCTAGTGTGACTCTGTATCGGGTTATATATAATTTTATCCAAAACAAAATGTATTTTTTTTAAATACGACATCATTTATAAATATATATTATTTTGGATTAGGTATATATAACGTCATCTATAATTGGATTAACCTTATCTAGTCGTAAATGCAGGATACAATTACATATTGATCGATATGTAGTAAGATGCAACTAAATATGACATCATATTAAATTTTTTTAAGAAAGAAAAAATTATATATGGACTCATATAATTATTCCCGGTTATATACAATGGCGTACAAAATCAAATATGGGTATATACAATTATATATTATTATACACAAACATTTTTACTCGAGTTGTTTTTAACATAATTTATAATACCGTAATGTACCGGTATTGCTGTTTCGATAACAGTATACCGTTACCGAAACATTCTTAAATACCGTTACCGAAACAAACGAAATTTGATATCGTTTCGGTAACCAACCTTGATATTTATTAAAATTTTATTTGAAAATTTTCATCAAATTATATGTATCTCTATATATAAAAGAATAACGTGACTGACTGACTGATTGACTGACTGACTGACTGACTCAACATCGCCCAGCCCAAACCGCTGAAGCTAGGAAGTTGAAATTTGGTATGTAGGTTCCTCTTTCGGGGTAGACGTCCGCTAAGACGGTATTTTTGGAAATTCCTACCGGAACGGGCAAAAAGGGGGAAAGTGTCCCCCTTGACGGCCTGCGAAAACCCCTTTGGCTAGAAAGCTGAAATTTAAGATATGTGTTCCTTGGAGTAGGGGCTAACTTTTCTGGAAAGTGCTTTCTAGAATTTTGGACAGGGACGTTGTAAAAATGGGGGTTAAAAAGGGGAAAAAGGCCCCCCTTGACGGCCTGCCCAAACCGCTGGAGGTAGGAAGTTGAAATTTGGTATAAAGGTTCCTCCACTATCGTAGACATCCACCAAGACGGGAGTTTTGGAAATGTTTACAGGGACGGGCAAAAAGGGGAAAAAGTCTCCCCCTTGACGGCCTGCTCAAACTGCTAGAGCTATGAAGTTGAAATTTGGTATGTAGGTTCCTCGACCGGTGTAGACGTCCGTTGAGACGGCATTTTTGGAAATTCTTATCGGGAGGGGCAAAAAGGGGACAAAAAAAAGTACCTTTTTCCAAAAAGTACCTTTTCCCAAAAAACGTACCTTTTCCCAAAAAAAGTAACTTTTCTCAAAAAAAGTACCTTTTTCCCAAAAAAGTACCTTTTTCCCAAAAAAGTACCTTTTTCCAAAAAAAGTACCTTTTTCCAAAAAAAAAGTACCTTTTTCCAAAAAAAGTACCTTTTTCCAAAAAAAGTACCTTTTTCCAAAAAAAAAGTACCTTTTTCCAAAAAAAGTACCTTTTTCCAAAAAAAAAGTACCTTTTTCCAAAAAAAAGTACCTTTTTCCAAAAAAAAGTACCTTTTTCCAAAAAAAAGTATCTTTTTCCAAAAAAAAGTACCTTTTTCCAAAAAAAGTACCTTTTTCCAAAAAAAGTAAATTTTTCCAACAAAAGTACCTTTTTCCCAAAAAAGTACTCTTTTCCAAAAAAAAGTACCTATTTCCAAAAAAGTACCTTTTTCCAAAAAAAGTACCTTTTTTCAAAAAAAGTACCTTTTCTCGAAAAAAGTACCTTTTTCCAAAAAAAGTACCTTTTTCCAAAAAAAGTACATTTTTCCAAAAAAGTACCTTTTTCCAAAAAAAATTACATTTTTCCAAAAAAGTACCTTTTTCCAAAAAAAATTCATTTTCAAAAAAAGTACCTTTTTCAAAAAAAGTACCTTTTTCAAAAAAAGTACCTTTTTCCAAAAAAAAGTACCTTTTTTAAAAAAAGTACCTTTTTTAAAAAAAGTACCTTTTTCTAAAAAAATGTACCTTTTCCAAAAAAAAGTACCTTTTCCAAAAAAAGTAACTTTTCCCAAAAAACATACATTTTTCCAAAATAATACCTTTTTCAAAAAAAGTACCTTTTCCAAAAAAAGTACCTTTTCCAAAAAAAGTACCTTTTCCCAAAAAAGTACCTTTTTCTAAAAAAATGTTCCTTTTCGCAAAAAACATACATTTTTTCAAAAAAATACCTTTTTCAAAAAAAGTACCTTTTCCAAAAAAAAGGACCTTTTTCTAAAAAAATGTTCCTTTTCCAAAAGAAGTACCTTTTTCCAAAAATTATACATTTTTCCAAAAAAATCACCTTTTTAAAAAAAAATAGCTTTTCCAAAAAAAGTACAAATAAAGTACTTTGAAAAAACAAAGTATCTTTTTCCAAAAAATTTCGTTTTTCCAAAAAGTACCATTTAAAATAATATATAATTTCAAAAAAACTACTTTTTTTCCTCCCCCCACGGATATCTCCACTAAAACAAGGTTTCTTGATATTCGGCATAGACGTGCGCTAAGACGGGATTTTTGGAAATTCCTACCGGAACGGGCAAAAAGGGAAAAAGTCTCCACATAAACAGTCTCACAAATTGGAAAAGTGCCTGCCCAAACCACTGGAGGTAAGAAGTTGAAATTTGGTATAAAGGTTCCTCCACTGTAGTAGACATCGACTAAGTTTGTATATTTGGAATTCCCTACAGGATATCACAAAAGGAAACTCGGTATGTGAGTTCCTCCTTCTGTGTAGGCGTCCGCTTAGACGGAATTTTTGAAATTCCTTTTGGGAGGGGAAATAAGGTAAAAGTCTCCTCCTGACGGCTTGCCCAATGCCTTTTGGCCAACCTAAAATTTTAAATATGTATTCCTTGGAGTAGGACTAACTCACCGGCAACGTAATTTTTCTATTTTGGAACAGGAACATAGTAAAAATGGTGGTTGAAAGGGAAAAATGTCCCCAATAACGGCCTGCCCAAACCGCTTAGGCAATGAAGTTGAAATTTGGTATGAATGTTCCTCATCCATCGCAGATAGCCGCGAAGATGGAATTTTTGTAATTTCCTAAAGGGAGGGGCAAAAAGAAGAAAAGCCTCACCTTGGGGGCCTGTAAAAACCCCTTCGGATAGAAACCTGAAGCTTAAAATGTGGGTCCCTGGAGTAAGGGCTAACTTATTAGAAAGATACTTTTTTGAATTTTGGACAGGGTCGTTATAAAATGGGGGCTCAAAAAGGGAAAGTTGCCCCTTAACGACCTGTCCAAACTGCTGGAACTAGGAAGCTGAAATTCGGTACTTAGGTTCCTCTTCCAGCCTAATTCCAACCGGGAGGGACAAAAAAAGAAAAAGTGTCCCCCTTGACAGCCTGCTCAAACTGCTGGAACTAGGAAGCTGAAATTCCCTGTCGATGGATTTTCGGAAATTCCTACCGAGAGGGGCACAAATAGTAAAAGTTGGTTAGAAACCTGAAATGTAAAACATATGTTACTTGGAGTATGGGCTCACTTACCGGGAAGGTGCTTTTTGGACAGGGACATTGCAAAAATGGGGATTAATGAAGCGAAAAGTGCCGCTTAAAGGCCTGCCCAAACCGCTGGAGGTAGGAAGTTGAAATTTGGTATTAAAGTTCCTCCTCTACTGTAGACATCCGCTAAGATGAGATTTTTGGAAATTTCTACAGGTAGGGTCAAAAACAGGAAAAGTCTCCCCCTTAACGGCCTGGCCAAACTGCTGGAACAAGGGAGCTTAAATTCGGTATTTGGGTTCCTTCTCCAACGTTGACGTCCCCTAAGATGGTATTTTTGGAAATTCATACCGGGAGGGGTAAAAAGGGAAAAAACTTCCCCTTTGACGGCCTGGCCAAACTGCTGGATATAGAGACCTAAAATTATGTATGTAGTAGGTTCCTCCTCCAACGCAGACGTCCTCTAAGACGGAATTTTTGGAAATTCCTACCGGGAGGGGTAAAAACGGAATAATTCTCCCCCTTGATGGCCTAACCGAACCCTTCGGCTAGAAACCTGTAATATATAATATGTTTTCCTTGGAATATGGGCTAACTTATCGACAAGGCATTTCTAGGACTTTGGACAGGAACGTGGTAAAAATGGTGGTTCAAAAGGGGAAAATTGCCCCCCCCCCCTTAACGTCTGCGTCTTTAGCTAGAAACCTAAAACTTAAAGAACAAGTGTATATGAAACACTAAAATTAAGAAACTAAATAGGAAACGAGTGGAATTGAAACACTACACAAGTGGAATGAAATGGATATAAACGTTGAACGAGTGGAATTGAAATTATAGACAATGCAAATGGATTGGAAGAGGGAATTACCTGTTCAAACACTATCCACGGAATATGAAACTTATGTAGCATAGAAATATACTCTCCAAAAAGTTAAACAAATTTTCTAAAAGAGAAAAAACCTTAGAAAAGGAATGGAACTTATATATTCCGATATTTAAACTTCATGTAACGAAGCACCGGTGGAAGAAACCGACGCAGTAAATTTTCCAACTGAATTTGTGAATTTACTTGAATTGCCAGGTCTACCTTTACATAAACTGGAATTAAAAAAAAAACTTTATAACACGCTAACAACGTAGCGGGCTTTGCCCGCTATTTTTAATATTATAAAATGCTTTCCAACCCTGCTGCGCCCCCCCCCCCTAAACTTTAAGGCACGCTAACAACGTAGCGGGCAGCGCCGGCTAGTTTATATATAATTTGATTCAGTTAGATAGACCCATTTTTCGGATCAAATTGCATCAGGTTAGATAACATGTTTATCTCGCTTGATATAATTATATATTCCAATATACGGATCAAATTAGATATATATGTACATTAGACTGGCCATAGCGTTATAGAAAAATTAAAAAAATATTAAATCCAAAAGTTTTCGCACTGAAAAATATTTGGTTGGGGATAACAATAATTATGCATATTTTAAATTTTTAGTTCCGAGTACCTCCGGGTTGAGCCCAAAGTTTTGTTATATTACCCATTCATCACCCTTTCTAAAAATTTTGTGCTATTAGCGACAACAAGACAAAGTGATCTAACGGCCCAGGTGGAAATTGCCCACGGTAGAAGAAAATAGTACTGGGAGAGCACTGTTTTTTTTTTATTATGCCAGTACCACTTAAAATGTGCTTTGCCACTGTCTTCTGCTATTTTAACAAGATTTTTCTTTCTGACACTTATTTTACCCTAATTTTTAATAGAATTTCAATATAACTTTTTTCATAATATTTTTTATATAAAACAGCGAGAAACCAGAAAATTTAAGAAAAACTTTTTATTTTCTAGTTTTGCAATTATTTAGGCTTGTATTCACAAAAATGTTTTAAATTTTATTAGAGCTTAATAAAACAAATTAACGTGCAAAACAACAACAAAAATCGTTCAATTAGCCTCTAATAAGACAAAAAGTTTTTTTGTGAATAAATATATTAATATTTTATTACATAATAAAAAACAACAAAATTAATTTGAAACAAAAATATATATTTTTTATTATTTTTAATTGTTTTTATAGTACTGGCTATACACTGATTTTTTGTATTTGAAGTACTGGCAAGTTACTGAATATTTTTAATTTATAGTACTGGGAAAACACCAGGAAATAACAAAATCCAACACTGGGCCAACGTGGGCAAATACCTACGGCCAAGCGTATATTGGTGTTATCATTTCGACACCGTACCAGTACTGGAAACGTAAAAAATCCGACACATCGCCAGTACATGCACTACCGTCTCCAACGCTGAGCCAGTACTGTGCCGTTCGTATTTTTCTATCTGGGGGTGTATTGATGTTTTTTGAAATGAAATTTTGTGAATAAAAAAAACATTAAATTGTTGAACATTACTTGATACTTCTGTTGCTTTACTGCGTAAATACGATGTCAATACGATCTTCGGATTAAATGCGTTGTTGTTAATTATTAAAAAGTTTTAATATTTGATGCAGTGGTGCCCAAGAGAGAAACTCTTAAAATGAGAAACTCTTAAAAGTGACCTGAAAGGCGCAAAGTTGCCTAATATGAAGCAAGTTCTTCAATTATTTTTTTATAAAAGTGCAAAACTCCCTGGCAAGCATAAAAAATACAATACATTCTACTCTTGAATTTTGGCAAAAAGCAAATATTCCAACAATGACCGAAATCAACTGCGTGAAAAAATTTAACTTACTTTATGCCGAATGGAAAAATTTGTCCAAGAACAGATTTGGCAAATATGAAAAATATAGAAACGATGAGAAAGAATTCTGTGAAAAGATCGAAAATTATATATTTGATATCGCAGCTGCGGATGGACTTGAAACGATGACTATTGAAGAGGACAAAGATTTCCTTCTGTTGCAAAGAGAAAAGGGTCGGCCAGGTTGTATGTCAGGCCAGGATTTAAAGCTATCACGAAAACAAGAACGCAAAGCGAAGCTACTGGAAGAAGCAGAAAAGCGCAAGCGAAAATATCAAGAAGAGTCACAAGAAGTTCAAGGTATTGATCAATATAATGTCTTTTTTATTGTTATTTTTAATTATTGCTTGTTGTTCAAATATGAGGTTGCGTCTGATACAGATACCTCTGAAAGTATTGTATACCAAGGCGTAGAAATGGACAATTCAGCTCCGAAAGTTGATTTTCTGAAGGACCAAGGAATCCAGGGATCTCGCGTAAAAATCCATTTCTTTGATGATCGAATGTTAGCAAGCATTGATAAATGCCGCATCAGTGATCGCGATGCAATGCATTTAACATCTGCTACAATTACAGTCGTCTTGCCGAAGTTGCAGGAAGTGAAACCTGACTTGAACGACATAAAAGTGGAAGATTTCGTCTTTAACCGAACATCGTTTCAAACAATGCGAAAGGTATATTGCCGCAGACAAGCGAAACAGATCATAGATGAATTCAAGGTACATAATTAATAATTAAATATAAATATCTTGAAGGTAATTAAAATAATATTTAATTTCAACATAGATTCCTGAATTATTTGTCTTGCATTGGGACGGTAAAATGCTTCCAGATATGAAAGGCAAGGACAAAGTTGATCGATTGGCTCGCGTTATAACCGCAGAGACCGAATAAAAACTCATTGGCATTGCGAAACTTGAAGAATCTTGTGGTGAAAATATTGCTCAAGGCATTCAAAAATTCCTACGCAAATGGAAGATTGATAATTTAGTGCAAATTGTGGCTTTTGACACAACATCTACAAACACAGGTATTGAAAAAGGCTCAGCATATTTGCTTGAAAGTAAATTGGGTCGCGATTTACTTTTTCTACCGTATCGCCAGCGAATTGCTTATTAAAGCTGTGTTTGAGTTAAATTTCGGAAAAACATCAGCACCAGAAGTCACTCTCTTTAATCGTTTTTCAAAAAACTGGAAAAATATGAATATCAATACTTTCAAGATTGGAGTATTGGATGAAGCAGTGCAAATAAAACTTAACAGCAGCCGAAATAGAGACGCACAAGAAATTTTGCCTTGAGGCGTTGAAATCTAATTATGTGCGAGCCGATTAGATTTCAACAAATTTCAATAAGTAGCAAATTTTACGCAGTTGCGTTTGCCTGGCGCAACAATTCATGCAAGGTTTATGTCCAAAGCTATATACTGCTATAAGATTTTTTTGCTTCGCGAACAATTGAAGATGACATCCTCCGAACTGAAAGGCATTCGAAACATTTGCATTTTCTTGACGCGTATTTATATTTCGTATTGGTTCGGATGCTTTAACGATGTATCTGCACCGCGCCAAGATTTACAATTCATTAAAGACGCTATTTCATATTTCGATCTAAATGTTTCAAATGCCTTATTGTCAAAAATCAAAAACCATAAATGGTATTTATCCGAAGAGGCGGTAGCTCTTGGATTTTTCGATGAAATGATATCTATTGAAGTGAAGCGGAAAATGGTTGAAGCTGTTGGCAATCATGATGACGAAAATGACGAAGTTATTCCGAAAAGATTAAACTTAACGCTGGAACAAGTGAAATCGTTTGAAAATAAGGATGTAAGTTCTTTCGTCACTCCTCGCACCGAGCGCTTTTTCCATCGTTTACAAATCGATGTGACATTTTTTGAATTGGATCCATCAATTTGCAAGGATCAAGAAGAATACTGCACCGCAAAACGAATATGTCAACACTTAACCGTTGTAAATGACCCGGCAGAAAGAGCAATAAAACTAAGACTATTGCGGCTCGTTGGAAAGGTAATTATTATAGGTATCGAAGAAATTCAGTTGGGAACATTCAGTCAGATTTTGTTGTTATTCAAATATAAACAAAAAATAGTGATGAATGGGTAATGTAATAAAAGTTTGGGCTCAACCCGGAGGTACTCGGAACTAAAAAAAAAATTTTAAAATGCATAATTATTTTTATCCCCAACCTCATATTTTTCAGTACGAAAAATTGAACTTTTCAAAAAAATGTCCACTATGGCTACTCTACTGCATATCCATCACGTCAGATGTCCTTTTTAAAGGACATCGAAATACTAATACATACTAAAATGGCAATATATATTTTTTTCACTTCTCTCCAAAATGGGCATCAAACAAGAAATGATAATATAAATTTTGACAAAAAATTAAGAAGAAAATATTTTTTTAAGTTTTCAGTAGAAAAAAAAGAAAAGATTTTTTTAAAATGTAGAAATTCTCCTCTTTCATTTGATCCCCCATATCAGCATCATGGAATGTACAAAATATCCTTAAAAAAGGGTTTGCCAAAAACCAGGCGCTGAAAATTTAAAGTCCTTTTTTAAGGACTGCTAAAGTGATGATGAAAAATTGAGTACGCATTTTTACTAAACGTGGTTTCTTTCTTCACTTGTTAATCGATTTTTCCAAATGAGCAAAAATATTTGGAAAACCCGTTAGAACACTCGACTTTAAGCACAAAACGCGATATACAAACTACTTCGCATGATAAGAAAAACAAAAAAGTAATAATCGACACTCTGTGTAAAAATTTACAATAACAACAAAACCAAAAATGCTACTATTTCTGCAAAAACTAAAACAAAATACACTATACTCGCTACGAGCAGAGTAACCCAGTAAAACCTTCTATTACCAGGTAAAGGGAAATGTAATAAGAAACCAAAAATTGTAACTACTTACACTTTGGTCGCATAACACATTATTTTAACATGGGGGTGTCATTGCCCCACCCCATTGCCTAAATCGTACCGGTATAGGCTAAAATAAGTTATTACGAAGGAAGTACTGAAATAAGTTGTTACTTGTAATATTAAATTCACTAGTTAGCTAAAATAAGTATATACTTGTATGGAGTGAAATAAGTCGTTGCACATTAGTACAAATTTCATTGGTTACAAATAGGGAATAAAATAAGACGTTATCAGTAATGACTTTGTTTAAAAGTACACCGATCCGTATTAAATCGTACTTTCGCATAATAAGAGTTATAATATAATACGAATAACTTATTATTTTTATTATAATACGAATAACTTTTATTATTAAGTTATTATTAAACACAATATCGTAGTGATATATCTCCACATCGGTAACTTATTATTTCATACCTCCCACATAAGTATTGATGTATCACAATATTATTAACGTATTACTGTAGGTTTCTAAGTAAAACCAAGGTAAAGGGGTACCCATTGCCAGGCAATGCGTGAAAAAGGTCAAACCCATTACCAAGGTTTTGCTGGGAAGTTAGTTGTTCACAAATTTTTACCGTTGGTGATCAATGGGATATATATGTCCCATGGATTTTTTCGATGAAGGAGTTGAAAAAAAATATTTTTGACGACATTCTTGTTTAGAAATGTTGGGTCGATTATCACGAATCCGCAAAAAAATACAAATTTTCCAGCAGTTTATGTTCGGTCATCAAAGGGTTAAGAAAAAGGTGATTTTTTATTGAAAAATATGGTTTTTTGGCAAATAGCTAAATTGTGATTATTTTAACGTGTATGAAAAAAAAATCTATAAACCATATTTTATACATTTATTGTCGCCAAAATGAATTGAATACCACTTTAAATATTTAAACAAATATTTTTGAATATTACACTTTTTAGTAAATGAATGTTCTATAGTTTGACTATAGATCATAAATTAATATCATTTTCTGTTTAAATTATTTTCAAATTAAAGAAAGATGATACAATTTTTAAAAGTAAATTACAAAGAATAAAAAAAACACGTGTTTTAGATTTTTCACAAATATACAGAGCAAAACCAAGATTTTTACTCTAACTGTTTAAAAATTTTGCGCTAAACTAGTGTTCCTATGTACAGAATGGGTCCCTAATGCCCAAAAATGCAGTTTTGTGCATCAAGTGGGTTTTTTTTAATTAAAAAACGGTATGTTGCCAAATGGCTACACCATGCATTTAAGGGTTAAGGTTCCTCTGCTGAATGCTACCAATATCAATTATCGTTTAGAAGAAAATCAAAGAAATATTTAGAACAAATATTCTTTTTATCAACTGAAAGATATGTCGGCGATATTTAAAGAAATGTCAAAAATTAATTTTGGTTTTATTTAAAAATTTTTGTTCTGGGGTTCCGTTGAATTTAAGACAACTTGTGGTGCAATTTATATTGCAAATATTAAGGTAAGTAATAGGGTATTCAATCGATTAATCGTTATTGGAGTAATCGAACAATTTTTCTCAAAAATTGTTCGAATAATTTAAAATGTCCAAATTTCGAATAACGAATAATTCGAATAATTTTTACGATTAATCGATTAATCAAAATTGGTAGAAAATTACAAAAATGTTTTAAAAATGTAAATTTTTGATTAAAGTAAATGTTCTAAAATCTCAAAACTTTTTTAAAAAATTGTAATAAATAATTTGCTGTAGGCTTGTACCTATCCGGAATTCATTCTGGCCTAAAAAAATAATTAAGGGACGACCTTTTAGAATTTCTGGAAATATTTGTTAGCTTCAACTCAATAAGAATTTCATGTTTTCAAGTGGGAGCATTTATAAACATCTTAAATTCCAAAGAAAAAACAAAAACAACATAATATTATCACAGTTTGCTTTGTCACCTTCCAAATTACTACTCTGTTGTTGTGACTTATCTAATAAAATAGTGGTATCTGTTTACGTATAATAAATTTTTAATTATTTTTTACGACTTTTTAAACGTTGCTATTAAACGTAAGGCTACGTTTACATCTGCACCGAAATCCCGAGATTTCAATATTCACCACTTATCTCGGGATGAATATCGAAATCTGTAAACGCAGCTTAAGCATTAATAATTATTTTAATTAATAATTATTAGAATTATTAATTATAATTACTGCTCAATGTAATAAAGCTTGTTTAGTGAGCACTCTGAATTAATAAAATGAAGGGATGGTTGTACGGAAACGTAAAGGGAAAATCAATTCTGAAAAGAATTCCTCTCTACATTTACGTTTTTTATGTATTGAATGCATACGAAAGAGATACAAATTAATGTAAGGGGTCTTATATGCTTCTTTAACTCATTGCGGTGTGGTTCTCACCGATTTGGATAAAATTTTAATATGTGAAAGAGGGGACAGAAAAAATAAAAATAATGACAAAATCTGATCTCAATTATTAAATTATTTTACTTTTATGAATTTCAGAAGAGTTACTGAATTTACTTTTGATCCTTTTTTTAAATAAAATTATTAAAAACCCAACAAATGTACGCATATTATTTTAGATAAATTTTTTTCGATTAATCGATTAATTTTAAAATTTTGTTCGATTAACAGGTTAAGAAAAAAAAACCGAATAATTATTTTCACGATTAATCGATTAAAATAAAAAGCCGATTAATTGAATACCCTAGTAAGTAAACAAATTTGTTTTTACAATTGTACAATTTCAAAAAAATTCAAATCCACGAAAGAGTGGTGGATATATGAAAATGGAGATTAATATTGGTGAATTAAAAGTGAAAATGTTTATAATAAAAAATTATAAATAAAATAAAAAACGTACTTTTATCTTTTGAATAGATGTCAGGCGATATCATATTTCTAACTTCCAGGTAATATTTTGGCGATATATATGCTACTTTTTTTTTATCGTCCAGATGATAATTTAGTGATATCGCCAATTTATCTTCTTGAACAATTGCTTTCATATTGCTGTGGAGTATTGCATTAGCGACACGTTTTTTAACAAATGGGGTATATTCCAAAATACGAAGATGATTGTTGCCGCAATAAAATTTTTCATACAGGTAATACGATGGGGAATCGCGTTCATGGGGCGATCTTTGCTGGGGACCAGACCTTTAAAATTAATTCAATCATCAGTAGTAATTTCAATTCTAAAAAAGAACCAATAAAAATAGTTTTTGATTCGCGAATTTTGTGTTGATTTATTTGAGTAGCGCGAATTATCATTTCTGTTTTTGATTCTCGAATTAAAATTGTATTTCTATGATTCGCGAATCGATTTTAGTCATTAATATATCTATAAAAAATAAACTTTCATTGAATACTTTAATTTAACAATAATTTCAAATACAAAATTAAACTTACTCTTAATAAATCAATGTTTTAAATTGTAATGGAGTCTTGTAAACGAATAAAAAAATATACATTCATTCGCGAATCAACAACAAAAAATTTGATATCCGTTACTTTTACTGTTGCTTTTAAAAAACTTGACCAATACCGAAATAAAAAATAAAATTCGCGGCATATTTTTTAAAATATTTTTTTATTTATTTTACTCCTTTATTTATTTTGAACTTTATTTTTTTACGATTTGCTTATTTAAGCTCTTATTTTAAATTTTTATAATTTTTTGCTAAAAAATTTCAAGTTTTGTTTTTTCAACGTTTTTTAATGTTATAGCTGTTTTAGTTTTAACAATTGGTATTTCATTTAATTTTCTTTTTAACTTAAGGACAATTTTTTAAATTTTTATTTATGTTATCTAACTTTTAGTTGATTTTTTAATTTAATTATGGACAACGCAAAAAACGAGTCAATTGCCATTAAAGGACCTATCCAGTGACTGGTCAATCGAGGGCATACTGAAGGCAATTCCACTATATTTGTGTATGTGTTAGTGCTGTTTTCTTTTCTATTTTTTTCTTTTCCATTTTTTTTATTTGCTTGTAGTGTTTGTTTTTTCTTTTTTATTTGAGCAGAAACGAAAAATATATAACTTTACCATCAGCCAGCCATCATGCATAAGCAACATTAGCTTAGACGGTAGAGCGTTTGCCTTACAAGCAGGAGGTTGTGTTAACGAGCCCTACTTCGACGCCAAGTAGATTATTTTTAATTCTTAATTTTTTATTAGTTTATTTGAAAAGCTATTTTTAGACACACCACCTTACTGTCACAAGGTGTCTAAATTGTGGCAATTGGTCATTTCCAATGACAACGCCATGTTAAAGTTATATGTCTCTTTCAAACAAAAAGACCGATCAACGACCGATCTCCGCCCCTTTGGGACCTATCCTGTCATCTGGGACCGGTCCTTTTCCCAGTAGGGCCCTTCTACTGTTAACGATTTTTCTTTGAAAAAGCAATTGCTTCTTGGGCGCTGTGGTGTAATGGTTAGCGCGTTGGACGGTTGCGGGTTCGATCCCCAACCAAGGCAATAGCTGTATTTGTGCGGCAAGCTATCAATGTTGGCTTATGTCATTCACATAAAAATTTGACACTAGCCAACGCTTAGTGTTAACTCTCAAAGTTACTAATGTCAAATTTGTATGTATAAGCCAACGTTGATAGCTTGCCGCACAAACACAGCTAACAGCAATTTATGAAAAATAGTAATATGTATGAGTTTTTTCTATCCCTCATACATATCGCAGCGTCCTCCTTCGGTGTTCCCATAGCACTTAACCCCACAGAGGTAAAATAATATAACAGGGCTATGAACTAAAAAGCTTCAACAAAGTTCGCCAACTCACCATCATATGGCGCGCAACAACTGTTCTAAAATTCAACATCTCGCGCAATTACAGTGTTGCCATATTTGAAGCACTTAATCTTTCACCACCTTTCACTTCTTCTCTATCCCCTTTCCAAAGGAAGCAACACGTTAATTAATAGAAAGAATTTCCTGAGTGTTGCTTCTCTTTAAAAAAAAAAGGCACCCAAACTGGAACCGGTTGCTTTGGATTGAGTTCTGGAACTAGATATAGAGCTTCATGAATTAGTTCTATAACTTCTGGAACTAGTTCGAGAACTAGTTCCAGAACTGATTCTCCTTCAGTTATATCTTGCATATAAGATCCATGGAACGGGTTCCGGAACTAGTTCCATGGTTCTAGTGGAATCACTTCCAGAACTAGTGTGATTGGCAACCGATTGCAAAAAATTTTCCTGGGAAGGCGAATGTAAACAAATACCTTCGTGTTTAATGTTATAAATTTTTCCACCGTGTTCCGTGTACAAACAGACGGACGGACGGACAAGAATAGCCAAATCGCCTCAGAAAAAGGTTCTGAAAAAAATCTTACGCAATTTGTTTAGAGATGCCCCTAAACTAATACACATTATGTACCCCTAAAATAATCAACTGCACTGTAACCAACTGTTTTGCTGAATCTCCTTTTACTTATTGTTATTGTTGTTAAAAGGAATGCGTATTGATGCATTGCAAAGCATCAATACTAAACACAAAATTAAATAACAAACACTCTAACTAAAACTTTTGAACAACACAGATCAAACAAAACATATTACAGTGAACAGTGGAAAAAAACAGTGGCACATTATAACAAAAACAAAATTACAATTAACAAATACAATAGAAATTACAACTAACAATTAGAAATTTAAAACTAAATAAAACTTAAGATTAAAATTTAAATTACAATAAAACTTAAAACTAAAATTAAAATCAAAAAAGGACCGTGTTTTAATTTAGGCAAGCCCTAAATATTTTGGTCCTAACGAACCGGATAAAAAACAAAAAAGTGTGTGATAGTGCTTGTTTTTAAATAAATAGACAACAAATAACTTTAGTAGTGATTTTTAAAAACTTAAAAAAGTGTGAGGAAATAAAAGTTTCAGCCCTAAAAAAGTTTCAATTAACTTTGAAACAAGTGTTCCAAAAATTGTGTAAATGAAAAATTTTAAAATTAAAGTTTCAAAAAGATATTGAAAGTGATTCAAAAGCCAAAAACTAACCCCTATTGTTGTAGTGTAAATTTGGCTTAAAAATATAGGTACATTGTACATAAATATCCTAAATTAAATTTGCAAAATTAAATATTTCAAAGTTGACCTACAGAGGTGACATTGATTTGCCCTTAAAAAAGATCCTTTACATAAGAACAAAATATAAAAACATTGTGAAAAATAACTCCCTAACAGCAACAACAACAAAAAGTTCTTCAAAAACAAGATCTGCAGCAACATCATCATAAACCAATATTGAAGTGCAGTAGCAGCATAAAAAACTCAGTCAACATTAAACAAGCAGCGATATCAAACACACACAGTAATCACATAAGTAGAAAACACATTGAGTAAGTACAGAAGAAAACAATTAAAATACAAAAAATAGATCGACAAACAGAAGTGAGACAAACAACAACAAAAAAAAACTTACTTCAATATTGTAACCGTCCTGTGTTTGTTGTTTTTGGCCATTTACTCTATTTTTTGCTGCTGCTATTGTTAAAGAAAGTAATAGAGTTGCCGCTTGTTGACATTTTGTAAAATTTCCGGGGACATTTATAATAACAAATCGGGATTTAAAATTTTGACCCAATTTGTTATAAGATCTCATTTTATCGCTAGCAGGTAGTTTTTTGACCCATATAAATTAATTAGTTGCTGATAATTAAAATTTTGCCGACTTTTATCAACATATTTTTTGACAAAAAATATCTTTTTATTGAAAGTATTCACCTTTTTGATTCAAGTTTAACATCCTTTTTCGTTTGACCTTACTTTTTTCGTCCTATTGAATTCAAAATGCCTCTTGATAAATTCGTGAACTGTACAAATGACTTGCTGGATTTTGAAAGCTTCCATTCTGAGATAATATTCACGCTCTAGAAATTCTTCGCGTCGAACTCGACTCTCTTTGGACCCAAGTCAAAAGAACTTATGAAGAGTGCCGGGACTTAAAGCAGGGACCAGATGAAAAACCAATTGATAAAAGTAAACTTAGGGATCGGTACAAAAAGGCCCTCACTGCATATAAAAGTTGTGCTGCTTCCATAAATGCTGAAATTCAAGCACTGTCAGATACAAACGTAACAGGAAACAACTCGGAAAAACAATCGGTCAACGAATCTCCCAGATTAGATAATAATTCTGTCTCTTATATCAGATTGCCCGTATGCGATATGGACCCCTTCCTTGGTGACCCCACAAAATGGCCCACTTTCAGAGATCTCTTCACTGCTATATGCATAAGGAGTGAAAAAATGGGGAAGGTGGAAAAACTTATCTACCTAAAACAGAAAATTGGTGGCGATGCTTCCACAGTTCTAGGAAACGTCCCTATGACCAATGCAGGCTTCGATATCGCGTGTTAAAGATTATTGAATAGATTCGATAATAAAAGGGAACAAGTTAATGCACAACTTCGAATTCTTTTTGATCTTCCAAACGTTTCAATTGACTCCGCTGCATCTGTTCAGAAACTACAAAGTGCTGCTAATGGGGTGTTAGAGACCCTTCGAACTTTAGACATTAGTTATTGTTGTTGGGACCCAATTACGGTTTTCATTTTCCAAATTAAACTGCCGCGACCATTTGTAGAAGAATTTGAAAATTCTCTTGAAGATTGTGCGGAGATTCCAACGTGGACCCAATTTGACAAATTTTTAACAAAAAAATTTAAGACACTTCATTCAAGTGTAAATATTAAGGTTACAAAATTACCAGGTGTACAACCTCAATCTGAGGGTAAATATTTTAACTGGGCAAAGAAAACTCACTCACTACAAATAAATACAGCACAAATTGAAAACGGGTCAAGACCAAAGAATAATGCGAAACCAAACAAGGGCTCACGAAATGACTCTAACCTCACTTGCCCATATTGCAAAGAGTCGCATGCCTTAAGAAATTGCCCAAAATTTTTGGGAAAAAATGTGAATGACAAAATTCAAATCGTAAGGGTCACAAATGCTTGTTACAACTGTCTCGGTGTTAGTCACAGCGCAAAAGATTGCAAACGCAAATACAGTTGTAGAACCTGTCGCCAAAAACATAATACTTTGTTGCATAAAGGGACAGAACCACAATCTACAGCCCCGATTTACGACAACGGTACGGTGCGTCCGAGCACAAGCACCGCAGCCCATTCTTATAACTTACAGTCCCCTTCAAATTTTGCAATCCCCACGACTACAACACTGACCCTTCGTGCAAAACCCCCAAGCAATATTGAAACTTTACTGTTCACTGCCATCGTAGAAATCGAAACCAAAGGCGAACGATTCCAGGCAAGAGCTATCATCGAACCTGGATCACAAACAACGTTTATATCCTAAAAATTAAAAAACAAGTTGAAGCTACCCTCAACACGAAACCTAATTCAGTACAGTGGTATGACTAACGGTTCGGGTACTTCTACCAAAGCCTGTTTGTTTAATCTTTGCTCCAGAGTTGACCCTAATTTCAAGTTAGAGGTCTGGGCACAAGTGGTAAAAGACATGTCGCTACTTTTGCCAAGCCAAACGTTGTATCTACCAAATCTAAGTGAGGCTGCAGAATTAGAACTTGCAGACCCTCATTTTTATCAGAGTCGCCCTGTCGACTTAGTAATCGGCCTCGATATAGGCCCATTAATAGTTTGTTGCAAAACACCTATGCGCCTTGTAGGATCGTTTTTAGCACAAAAAACCGTATTTGGCTGGGTAGTGGGGGGACCATCAAATACACCAAATCGTACAGAAAATGCTGTTTCACTAATCAATACAACGTCCCTTGACCAAATCCTTACACGCTTTTGGGAGGTGGAGGAAACCCCAAAAAAGATTTTGAGGTCAGATGAGGACACATTTTGTGAAACCAACTTCCAATCTACAACTCGTAGAATCGAAAATGGAAGATACCTAGTTACCCTGCCCTTTAAAAATGATAGAGAGTTAGGGAATTCAAGAAATAACGCCATGGCTCAATTTTTAAAAATGGAACAGATTCTTAGCCAAAAGCCTGACATTAAGAAACAGTATGATCAGGTAATTTTGGAATACCTTGAGCTGGGACATGTGCGGAAAGTTTCTCCCCTGGATATAAATAGTACCCCAAATTATTACCTGCCGCATCACGCAGTAATAAAACCTGATAGGCTAACCACAAAACTTAGAGTAGTTTTCAACGCCTCCAGCCCGTCTTCAAATAAAAGAAGTTTGAACGACATTTTACATCCAGGACCCATACTTCACCAGGACTTAGTGCTCCAAATACTGAAGTGGAGATTCTTCCGATTTATCTTCAATGCCGACATCACAAAAATGTATCGGCAAATACTAGTTCACCCCACTCAAACCAAATATCAAAGGATATTATTTAGAAAATCTCCAAATGATCCAATTGAAGATTTTGAACTCCTAACAGTGACGTTTGGAGTTAATTGTGTCCCGTTCCTGGCCATTAGAACGCTGCTCCGAATAGCAGAAGATTTCAAACATACACACCCCTTAGCATCACATATTTTGAAGCAAAATATGTACGTAGATGACGTTTTAGCCGGTGAGCACACTTTAAACGCTGCCATCGAATCCAGAGAAGAACTATCTAGTGTTCTAAAATCTGACCTGATGAAATGGACTTCAAACGACCCACGAGTCATCCAGGATTTGCCAAACGAGACACTATTACCTCTTGATTGGTTAAACTTATCCGAAAATGCTAGAACGAAGACCCTTGGGATAAAATGGAACATTTCGTCAGATTCCTTTTCTTTCAAGGCTCCAGAAGTCGAATTGAAACAAACGTACACTAAACGCGAAGTTTTATCTACAATTGCCAAATTCTTTGACCCATGCGGATGGCTGGCCCCAATCATTGTCGATGCCAAATTAATCATGCAACAAATTTGGTTAGATAAAATCGACTGGGATGACATCTTGAAAACTCTCACCTATATGAAATGGCAAAAATTCGTACAAAATTGTCCTTCAATCAATACACTGAAGATACCACGTTGGATTCAGTATAGCCCCTCTAGTGACATGGAGATCCATGGATTTTGCGACGCCTCAGAAAAAGCTTATTCTGCAACTTTATACATCAGAATTCAACTTCAAAACTCCGTTCGCACTTTTCTTTTGGCTGCCAAAACCCATGTTGCCCCTATCAAGAAAGTATCTTTACCCCGTTTAGAGCTATGTGGAGCCCTATTGTTAGCAAATTTAACCTTTGGAATCTTACCAAATCTTGAGGTACAAAATTTTAATGCCTTTTTTTGGACCGACTCTACAATTGTACTCGCCTGGTTAAATAAATCGCCTTGTTCGTGCAATACATTTGTGGGAAATCGAGTTTCTGAAATATCGAAAAAAGTTGAAACTCAAAATTGGCAACATGTCGAATCCAAAGAAAATCCAGCAGATGTCGCTAGCCGCGGGTGTACACCAAAAGAATTGGAAACACATAACTTATGGTGGTTTGGACCTCCCTGGTTAAAATTACAAATAAATCAATGGCCAATACCAATTGCTCCAAAAGATACAAAAGTTGAAGCAAAACCTACAAAAGTTTTAATAAACACCGTTTATGAAGACCCACTGGTACGCTTTTCATCACTAACCCGTGCTTATAGGGTAATCGCATACGTTTTACGATTATGGCGAAATACTGGCGCAAATCGGACTCATTTTCGAATTTTCTCGCTAGAAATCACACCAGATGGAATTAAAGAGGTCAAAAATCGCCTTATAATTTTGACTCAGAAGCATTGTTTTCCAGATGATTACCAAAAGTTATCACAAAAAGTCAAAATTTCACCCAGCAGCAGCCTTTTGACCTTAAATCCGTTCATAGATGGACAAGGTATTATTCGAGCAAATGGGCTCCTTGTTCAATCGCCAGCCCTAACGTACAACGAATGTCATCCAATTTTGCTGCCTCATGACTCTAAATTCACTAGGTTGATTACCGAATTTACCCATAAAATTACGTTACATGGGGGAAATCAACTCATGATTCGAGTTCTACGAACTGAATTTTGGATATTCAGATTGAGGCTCCTAGTCAAAAGTGTGATACACAATTGTAAAACTTGTGTCTTATACAAAAAACAGACACAAAATCAAATCATGGCTTCATTGCCGCCGGAAAGAACGAATCTCTCCCGACCTTTCGAAATTTCACTGGCCGAGCATGTCTCATCACAAAGGGGTACGTCTGCATTTTCGTGTGTTTTACTACAAAAGCCGTACATCTCGAAGCAGTAAGTGATCTGTCTTCTCAAGCGTTTTTAGCCGCATTTGCACGTTTTATTGGAAGACGTGGATGCCCAGCTCTAGTCTATTCCGACAATGGAACAAATTTCGTTGGTGCAGCAGAACTTATCAAAAAATACCGCCTAGAGTTTATAAAAAATCTGAAAACCCAGGTGATTCATCACTATAGCCATCAAAATCTTTATTGGAAATTTATTCCTCCCGGGGCCCCTCACATGGGCGGACTTTGGGAGGCAGGTGTAAAATCTTTCAAAACCCATCTAAGAAAAATGATTCCAAATATGAAATTCACCTTTGAAGAGCTGTCTACAATTTTGACCCGAATAGAGTCTTGTTTAAACTCTAGATCTTTAAGTCCTGCTAGCGATGACCCTAATGACCTATCTCCATTGACCCCTGGACACTTTCTCATTGGCGCTCCATTAATGACCCCAGCTGAACCTGAATTATGCACTGAAAATCTGACGTTAATCAACCGCTGGAAACGCCTCAAGGTCATCTATCAATCTTTTTGCCAAAGATGGAAATCTGAGTATTTGACTGAACTTCATCGCAGATATAAATGGAAAAATCAACGAGAAAACGTTAAAGTCAATGATCTGGTCGTCATCAAAGACAATAATCTTCCACCCAACGAATGGAAATTAGGCCGTATTGTTAAAACCTACCTAGGACCCGATCAAAACAGTCGAGTAGTTGACATACGAACAGCCAATGGAATATGCACTAGACCTATTACAAAAATAGTCGTGTTATACACAAACTAACATGACCTTCTTCGAAACCTTCATCACAAATCTAAAAGGAATGATGTCTACAAAAGAAGCCCCAAGAAACTCAAAACAATCAAATGCTTCAACTTGTAAACCCAAAAGATGACATCACCATTGCACCAATCATGGGGGGGAGAATGTTTAGAGATGCCCCTAAACTAATACACATTAGTGTACCCCTAAAATAATCAACTGCACTGTAACCAACTGTTTTGCTGAATCTCCTTTTACTTATTGTTATTGTTGTTAAAAGGAATGCGTATTGATGCATTGCAAAGCATCAATACTAAACACAAAATTAAATAACAAACACTCTAACTAAAACTTTTGAACAACACAGATCAAACAAAACATATTACAGTGAACAGTGGAAAAAAACAGTGGCACATTATAACAAAAACAAAATTACAATTAACAAATACAATAGAAATTACAACTAACAATTAGAAATTAAAAACTAAATAAAACTTAAGATTAAAATTTAAATTACAATAAAACTTAAAACTAAAATTAAAATCAAAAAAGGACCGTGTTTTAATTTAGGCAAGCCCTAAACACAATTCCTTCAATAATGGCGTTCATAAAAATAAATTTTTGGAATAGATGCAGCGATTTTTCTCAAAAACACCAAACTTTAGGGCCCGGTAGTGACCCCTAAACCTTAATAAAAAAATTTTAAAAAAATCATGTGTTAATTTTTCACGGTGCTTAATATATATTCCGGCTGACCCATACCAAAATCCATTTTTTGTTTTTTATGATATATAACTTTATATAAACTTTTTTACTCGGGATTAGAAAAACCAAATACATTTTATAGTAAGTGATACAAAGACCACACTTAAAATAATACGTCAGGAGAAAAATCTGTCAAACGGGTTTCAAATCGATTTGACTAACTTTTAACAAATATCTAGTTGAATCACTGATTTAAACAAAGATTTTAGTTATCTTCATTTAACACTTTATTAAAAATCCTCAGTACTTTAACTAGTTTTGAGTGCTAATTTTCAGAACTATTTATAATTAATTTTTAAGAACCCATTTGTTAAATTTTACAAAATTTATTGTTAAAATATAATATTTTCATGCTTGGTCTTACTGGCGCGACCAGTGTATTCGAAGTTTTAAAGATGGCGATATTTCTTTCCTCCCGATTTTTTAAAATGGCCCATATCTCGAAAACTAAGACAGATATGGACGAAAATTTAGTCTACCCCTAGACGTATAATACCCTAGCAAAAGGGTCCATTTAGCCAAAATGGACCATGTTGGGGCCTTGGAACCTGGGGAATTTCTAATAAAAATGTTCAACTTCACAAAATATCCCATATCTCGAAAATCAAGCGAGATAGAGCAAAACGGATAAAATGTTTGATCCTTTGGAGTACCCTTACATGACTTTACAATGTAAGGACTAGGCCCGGGGAGGGTCCCAAGACCTTAATTTGAACAAATTTTCGACTCAGTATAATTACAAATAAAACTGTAGTTTTACTAAATTCTTATATAAATTTAGATTTGTTAAATTTAACAAAAAAAATGTTTTAAAATCAACAAATTTTATTTTAAGCTAAAAACAGGAATAAATTTTATTAAAGTAACCAAGGTTGGTTACCGTTATCGTTACAATACCGTTATTGCTAAATTACCGTTTCAAATTGAATACCGTTACCAATACCTCTAAAAAAATTACAAATACCGTTATCGTTACCGATTCCTTTATTTATATGGGTAGTTACCGGTATTTTACCGGTATTTATTACTTTATATAAAAAGGAAAGACCAATTATATCTTCAGTCCAAGTACCATGCTACGAATTATCCAAATATATTGGCGGAATTTTGAGGCATATTGTATCCGAAATAGACAACGTAAAAAACTCACTGGCAGTTAAAGAACAACTGATGAATTACAAACTGGATAAACAAGATGTATTAATTTCTTTTGACGTTATTTCATTATTCACGAACATACCAGTACATATAGCGATTAAAAATATTATGAATAAATGGAACATTATCCAAAACTACACGAAAATTTCAAGATCCAAGTTTTTACAAATATTAAAATTTTGTTTAAACGACAACAATTACTTTATATTTGGAAACAAAGAATATAACCAAATTTTCGGTATGCCGATGGGCAACCCTCTTTCCCCAACAATAGCAGATATTATACTCGACAGCTTACTTGACAATGCAAAAACGGAATTGAAAAACAAAAATATCCACATTAAGTACATAGTTAAATATGTAGACGACATAATAGCAGTTATAAATCTAGATGATAAAAATGAAATTCTCTCAACGCTGAACAAATATCACCCGAAAATCCAATTCACTTTTGAAATTAAAAATAACGGGAGCATTGCGTACCTAGATACCAGACTATACCGGAAGGATAATGCAATCAATTTTGACTGGTTTGCAAAGGAATCAGCATCTGGTAGATTAATGAATTTTCATACAACACAACCTATAAACCAGATTATAAATACAGCAAAAAATTTCATTATTTTAAGAGTAATCAAAATCAGCGATGAACAATTTCACGAGAAAAATAAGGAAATAATAATAAAAATACTTAAAAGTAATAGTTTTCCGAACAAGATAATTAACACACTAATACATAATACAATGAAAGAATTAAAAAACAGTAATAGGACTGAACAGCATATCAACCACAACAATGAGGAGAAAAAGTTTTACAAAGTAAAATACATACCTGGGCTGACTGACAACAGAGGCATTAAATCAACAATAGATTTAAAAAACATATGTTTTGCCTACAAAGCAAACACGACAACAAGTGCAATATTCTCTAGAGTTAAGGCGCCTATTGACAAACAACAACAAAGCAATGTAGTTTACGAAATTAAGTGTAAGGGAAATGACAATCAAAAATGTGAGCAAATTTATATAGGCACTACAAAAAGAACATTGGAAACTAGAATGACAGAGCACAAAATGGATATAACAAAACGAAAAGAAACAACAGCGCTATCACAACATATACTACAAACAGGTCACTCAGCTGATTTCGATGAGGTTAGAATAATCGACAGGGAAAAACTAGAGAAGAAGAGATACACAATAGAAAGTCTACGAATTCAACAACAAATACAAAGGACGATGAATTTAAAGCAAGACACGGACAACATAAATGCAAGATACAGGGTTGCATTAAAATAAGCTGTGATATTAAGTTAATATGTGTTCAATGTGAAAATTCGTAATTTTGTTTATTTACATTTCTTATGTTAAAAGTTAAAAATATTTTAATGTAAAGGAAAGCGTAAATATTGTAAGGGAAAAAAATGTTTTTGATATGAAATATTGTATTAATTTGTGTTTTATTGTTTTATTTTATTAAATAGACGAACCCTTGAAAAAGTAGACAAAAAATCTACGAAACGTCGGGTAAAACTGTAATGGAATTGCATTTTTAATTACATTAAAGGAATTAGGTCAAAGTAGCTTAACAACAGAATAAAAAATAAAAATTTTTTAATTTTTTTATTTTATAATTGTTTACGCAGCGCAAGCGCTGCTCTACGCATCATTGTGGTCGCGCTTGTGCTGTTCTCCACCGTCTTGTACCGAACTCATCTGGCAGCACTGTTGGTTAGTGTGGAACTCACCACACACCACACCGCATTTGGCAATTATGTCAGTTCTTCTTGTTCTTACTCACATTAACCAACCAGCTGCCAAAGGGAAAACAGTGAATTCAATAAAAAGAAATTAATTTAATTTTGTTAACCTTTCTCACCAATTCAAAGAAAAACAAACCATAACGAAAAAAGAAGGAAAATAACAGAATCAAAAGTGAACTATGGTATGAAATAAAAGCTTAGACTAAAATCATAAACAAAGCTGTCTTTTTTTGCAAGAGGAAAGTGAGGTGGTCTTAGACGGTAATAGGGAAGTATATTGGACCACGTGAAGCAACACATAAGGGAACAATTGGAGTGCGTTAGTTCTTGCGACGCCGAGTGCTGCTGCTCTGCTCCTGCCTCAAGGTAACATTTTGGTCCTTCTACAGTGCGAAAATTTGGGAAAAGTATTAGTATGTGGCTCGGCACTGCTCTGGAAAACACGGACACAACAATCTGGACGCTGGCAAAACTAAAGCTTTTAAATAAACGTAAGCGATCACAAATTGGAGCAAGAACAGGTGCGTAAATTTTGATTATTTAAAGTGCTGTGTAAAAAAGAAATAAAGTATTTTATTGAAAGAAAAAGTGTGTTTCAAAAACCAATTTGTGGCTCAAGTATTTTGAGGTTATCTTACGTGAAATAAAGCGGGCTTTCAATAGATAAAGTGCCATTTTCGTTGTCCCGTTAACTTTAATTTTTGTTGTAAATTTTTTCGCAATTTTTTGCTTTATATTGGTATACATACGTGTATAAAAGCAGGAATTTTGTTTTTTCTCTTTGTATCTCATTTCCTCCTTAATATTTTTTTGTCACTCATTGGAAAAAAATTAATATGGCGGTTTTGGAAAAATATTTGAGCGCGGCCGACGAAGTTTTAGGGATGGAGTCGTTGCTCGTTGAAGAAGATTTTTCCGTGTATAAGTAAAACAATCTATGTTTTGTTTAATACCTACTATGTAGGTTGTTTTATTAATCTTTATTTTTATTTAAAGTCTTAATATTAGTTTAAAATTTTATTTTCAATTATTGACTTAATAATATTAATTTTTAAATCTGTTTTGTTTTTACCCTACTATGTAGGTTTTATTTTTATTTCCCTACTATGTAGGTATGGCGTTCAATAAAAGACTGCCCTATCTTTCTACAATCATTCTTTATTAAGGCAACCAACAATTTTAATTTGCTGACTTTGTAGAACGTGCAGACAGACTTACTAGAGAATTTATAAAATTGCAAAGCTACTTGACACCGCTGCTTTGACCATAGGATTTTAGCATTTATGAAAATACAACAGAATTTACTTGACAAAAAATACAACTCATACAAAAAGTAAAACCATTTTGCAACCAATGCAGAAAATTTGGGTTGCTTGGGAACGAATACAGAAATATTGGTATAAATTGAGTTATGTTGTCACGTTGAGGGCAACGTGCCTTAACTTCTCCCCCCCCCCTTGAGATCCAGACGTCCCCGGCTGGTCGTAATTATTTAGGATATTACTTATCTCAATTTTACGGTTCCTCCTGGCTACAAAGTATGCAGCACAAAGTGCCAAAATCAGGAAAAAAAAGAGAAGCGGAGATATAACAAGTTCCTCTGACTTTGGAATGCAAGTGGGAAATATGGTCCATATTTTTAATATTTAGCTCGTGTAAGTATGGGAGTGATAAGATAGAGGTATGATCAGCAAGACTGACAGAGTGAGCTATGGGCGTTTCCGGACTTTTGAAAACAATTTTGCGAAGATTTTCGAACTTTGTAGAATTAATAAATATCTCACTCTCATAAGTTATTAGAAAAGTTCCTCTTTGGACGATTGTGGTTTCATTTTTGTCAATTAATTTAAAAGGTCGGTCATTGATAATGACGATCCCATCATCGATTTCCGAGATGGATGGCATGTTATGAGCCGAAAGAGTATTGCAAGCAGCCGTGTAGTTATTCAACAAGCCATTAAGGCATGAGTTATTGGCGTATTTTAGTTCTTGGCAAAATGAAATTGTTGATTTCCTTTTACAATTCGTTAATATCAAATATTTAGAATCACATTTTAAAGCACTTTCACTTTCAAATGACAGAATTTTGTTTTCATGGATAACAGGATATATGTGTTTTTTATTACATACAGATTTAATTCTGGGAAATTTTATTAAAAATGTTATTATATTTTCATCTTGCAAAATTTTGAGCTTAGAGTTTACAACTATTTCACTGATGCTAATGTTCAAATTTACTTCTGACTTTAAAATGAAATCTACTTCCGAGCTATCCAACAAAATGGGGTTGATCATTTGTAGCTTTCCCAAAGTTATTGACAACGCTAAATTATCCAGTTCCCTAATGATTGCCCTATTTCTACAGCTAAGCAGATCGTATAAATGACCGGTGTCTACATCTGTGGCCTTTGTTTTGCTAAGCAAAATGTTAAGGGTTTTTGTCAAGTTATTTATTTGGTATTGCATGGTCGTGTTGATATTTATTTGTGTGTTACTTGCCGTAATTAACTCTTTTTGTTTGTTGTCAATTTCTGCAAAGTCGTCGTAGTCAGGGGTACCAGCTATATACTTCAGCGCTGTTCCAATAAAATTTATGCTGCGCGAATGCCTGTGGTGTATTTGAAGAGATTCCGTAATTTTAAGTATTTGGTCCACGTCAGCTTCCAACAGTTTCCTCATGTGCGACTGCGGCAGTAATTCGGTTAACTTCTTAGTGTCATAGGATATTCTGATGAAGTCTGTTAAGTTTGTAATATGGGCCAAAATTCCATAGTTGTCAAAAATTGCTGCATTCCCATCTGATATCGGGATTTAATGCGAGGAAGAGTAGTCCAGAATGGTGCCATGGTTGAAAACAAGGGTGTTGAGAATCATTGAGCAGCTGCAACGAGGAATCGGATATTATCCTTATGGAAAATTTTATCGTCTATTTTAAGGGTTGTGCCCAGATCTTGTTGAACAGTTTTCTCGACAAAGACCTTGCTGAATTTATTCCCTAATCTCTTATTAACCTTGACAAAAACCTTATCTCCAGGGTTATATGTTCTAATTACCTTCTTTTTGTTATGATAATTGAGGTCTGATTTCTGTTTGGCAAGAATTTTCGCACGAATATTTTCCCTCAAGTCCTCTGGAGTTGATTGAATTATATCTATGGGCTTATGGTTGGTAGTAGAATGGATTGTTCTATTGTATTTTGCGGTTGCCATCAAGACAAGCTCCGTAGAGTCATCCACTGCGCACTCTAGTTTCAGGCATCTTGCGATTTCTGTAAGTGTTCCGTGAAAACGCTCGACTTGGCCATTAGAGGTGCTATGCATGGGTGGTGTCGCGTAAATTTCCGCTCCGAAGTTATTTTTTATCAATGACTTTACGGTCTGTGAATTTAAAGATTTTTCGTTGTCGCATACTATGGTTTTTGTGCCCTTGTAAAAGTTAAGTATCTCTAGAAGGGCTGGCTTGACATCTACTATGGCTCGAGAGGGTATAGGTTTGACAATGGCGAACTTAGAAAATTTATCCAGGCATGTTAAGTAGGATTTCTTGTCCGTATTGTAAATATCAACATGCAGGATCTCGCCCGGAAAAGAGGGTATGGGAGTCTCAGCGATCTCATGTTTCCTTGGGTGCCTTTGATATTTCGCTTGCCGACAGATTTTGCAGGTTGCCGTAATTTCCTTTAGCTTTTTCTTTATATCTGGGAAGAAATAGTCCTGAAGAATTTGTTTCGTGTTTTCCGAAACCGAACGATGTGCCCTATTGTGTTCATTCGTTAAAATTTCAATTTGATCGCTTGTATTAAAGATGTCCGTAACAAATTTATCAGTGTGCCGGAATTTTACAGACGGGAAATTTGAAATGAGAAGGTGTTGGATTTGAGCGAGAGTATGTAGGTCGCAATAAATTGCATTCACTACTTCTGGGTTTATGCAGTCCTTAAGTGTACTCAAAAGATCGTCAATCTCCCGGTATGCAATGCGGTGTCGAATGCGGTTCTTAAAAAGAATCTTCTTTTCCCTTTTCTGTTCTGTACTCTGATTAATTAAAATCTGGTTTTTGAAACAGTTAATTGGATTCTCGGCCGCGGGAATAATTTCGGTGAGTGACATTTCACTTCCACAAGCTTGTAATGAGCATGTGGATGTGGTGTTCATCGTAATGTTAACAAATTGCCTGGAGAGGGCGTCGGCAACGACATTGTCTTTGCCGGGTTTGTAAAAAAATTTTGGGGAGTACTCTTCAATAAACGCTCTCCAGCGCTTTAATTTCGAATTCGGGTTTTTATCTGACATCGAAAAGGTGAGGGGTTGGTGGTCGGTGAAGATATTCAAGCTACTCACCCCGTACAGATAGTGCCTAAGACTTTCCAAGGCCCACACGATAGCCAAGAGTTCGCGTTCGTTGGTTGCATAGTTCTCTTCGGCGGGTGACAAGGTTCTAGAGATCATGGTAATTGGGCGACCATTCTGTGAAAGGACGGCGCCAATAGCATGGGACGACGCATCTGTCGTAAGGTCAAAGGGTCTGTCGAAATTTGGATAAAGGAGGAGTACATCTTCAGAAGAAAGGATCTTCTTTATCTTCTCAAAGGAGTGAAGAGCATCAGTATCCAGGTCAATCTTAACCTGCTTCGAATGTTTTGTCCCAACATGTCCGTTTTCCCCGCGCAAATATTTAGTGAGGGTTTTCGCTATGGCTGCATAGTCCTTCACGAATTTTCTATAATAACCGGCCAACCCTAGAAATGACCTGAGGCCCCTTAAAGTTGTAGGTGTTTCGTAGTTGACTATGGCTTCAATTTTACTTGGACATGTTCTAATACCGTCGGCTGAAACGACAAAGCCTAAATACTCGACTGAGGTTCTGAAGAATTTGGATTTTTCTAAAGAGACCTTCATTCTAGCATTATACAGTTTTCGCTAAATGTTTTCAATGTCATCAATGTGTTTCTGCTCGGAGTCGGAAAATATGATGATATCGTCGATGTACACATGACATGACTTCCCGATTTCATCACGTAAAACATCATCGATAGCGCGTTGAAAAATGCTCGGGGCATTCTTCAATCCAAATGGTAAGCGACAAAACTCGTATTTACCATTATTCACGCTGAAAGCAGTTTTCTCCCGGTCGGGTTCAGACAAGTTAATTTGGTGGAAACCGCTTTTCAAATCCAATGTCGTGAAGAATTTGGATTTGCCGAGATTTGCAAGTATGACAGATGGATCAGGTATAGGATATTTATCCGGGATAGTCTTCGAATTAAGTTTAGTGTAGTCGAATACGAGACGTTTATTGGGCTTGCCCATTTCTTCTGTGCCTTTCTTGTCGACAACCAAAACGGGGCTGTTATAGGGAGATCGGGATGGCCTTATAATGCCATTTTTCAATAGTTCCCCAACCTCTTTATTGACAAATTCCATCATCGAGAACGGGTAGGATTGGTATCTGGAATATATGGGCTCCCGATCCTTTGTTCTAATTGTCGCGGAAATCCCCGTGTTAAAGGGCAAAGCTTCGTTTGGGTTAGCGAAAACACCAGCATTTTCGTTTATTATTCGAAAAAACTTTCCTTTCACATTCTCTGGGATGGAGGCGTTTTCTATTAAAGAATTCACCGCATCTAGCTCAAGATATTTCAATTTTTCCTCACCGCCGTTATAGTAAATCATGCCCTTTCCCGTGTCGATCACGCCTTTTATACTCTTTATGAAGGTAAAACCTATTATGCCGTCAAATATAGACAGATTCGGTAAGATAAAAAATGTTTCTGTATGATTAAGTACATTTACCAATGTTTTGTTGGTAATTATGTCAGCACCATGAATGGATTTGACTAAAAATATTTTCTCTACTCCTTTAATGTTTTTCAGTCCGTTAATATTGGTAATATAACTTTTAGAGGCACCAGTGTCGATCAATAGTCTAATGTTCCTGCCGCCTATCATTCGTTCAATGTAGGGGAGAACTGACCCTCCTCTAAAAAATTAATCTCGTCTTCGAAAGATGGATCAGGAAAAGTCGGGTTTTCATATGACTCCTGGTTACCAGAGAAGTCCGGCTCATTGGCGTAGTCATCCGTTCCGCAGGTTTCAAGAACCCCGTTTTGCATGACCTCATGGCCAAGGTGGTTAATCCTTTGAACCTTCTGAGGGAACTGTCTGTCAGATGCTAAACCCCGCTTATGTGCTTGAAAACCCTGAAAGTTATTCGTTCGCACTGTACGCATACTTACATCAGTGTCAAGGGATTGGGATACTGGTTGAGAGTCAATAGCTTGTTGGCCTACAGCCTGAAAAGGATTTTGAGCGCAATTTCCGAAATTTGAATTCGCGACATTATGTCGTTGTGACTGGTTAGATAACTGCTGAGGGCGATTTTGGTAAAATGTAGAAATCTGTTGACCGACATAGTTTTGCGAAGGCTGCAAATAATTATCTTGTTTGCCAAGGGAGTTCTGTTTAACATGCTGCATGTTCTGTCTCGAGGCTGTGTGTGTTGGGGAACTTTGTAAAGCCTTGTTCAAACCATTATTGTAAATGGCAGCAAAATGATAGCGGTTTTGGTTTGCCTCCAGCTCTTGGGCTAATGCCAGGGCTGATGGCAAGTCCGCAGGCTTGCATGAAAACAAAGTGTCACATAAGGGCTTCCTTACCCCTGAAACAAAGACACGTAAGGCCTGTTCGCGGTATTTTCGGTTCAGTGACTGAATCAAATTTGCATCCCCCTCATTCGACATTATAATTTTATTCACAATTGCAGTTAACTTACGCTCTACTTCGTCGTAAAATTGGATAATAGTTTTCTGGCCCTGCCTTAAGGTGGAGAGCTCCTGATCTAATGTGAAGATTGATTTTTTCTCCATGTATGTAAAGTCCAACCTTGCCATAATAGCCTTAAAGTTAAGGACTGTGTTGTAGGCGCTTAACGCGGCGTCTGCATTACCCACGACTTTGTTCCTCAAAATAGCTACAGCCTGGTAGTACTTTGAACTTCCCGCATATGGTTCAAATAATCTGTGGGCCGTCATAGCGGCCTGACGCCACAAGACGTATCTGGTGGGGTCACCTTTAAATTCTGGTACAGACTTAATTATATCTAAAGTTTCTTCACACGGCCTATTGGGTATAATTTCTATTTCCTTATATTCTCCCACGGCGACAGACGGCTCTAGGGATTGGAGCCGCCTAGTTAGGTCGGCAATAGTTGCCTCGAAACTCTCCTTGGTTCTTCGCACCGCCTGTTCAATGGCGGTGTCCAGGAGTACTTGCAAATTTGCGGAGTTCATTTCGTTTCTATCCTCACCTAGTTCTTCGGAAACTCCTAATGCTTGTAACCTAGCTAAAATATCCTCCAATCCTTGTGTTTCTGGCATGAACTTAGGGAAAAACAATGATCAACTTGGGAGCCCTTTTGTGTAAACTTCGTTTCAAATTCAGAAGATAATCTTTTTACTTTCGTTTTTCTTTGAAGAAGAAAAACAAACTATGTCAAACTGTTAAAATTAAAAGGCTTTGAGTTTATCTAAGTTTGAGGTGAATCTTAATTATTTTATATTACTTAAATACCTTTACAAATAAGCTACTATATTGGTTGTTTAATTCTTACATCTAGCACTTACAAAAAGATAAACATGATGAAGATTGAAACTGCAGCAGCAAATTGTTGAATCCTTAAAACCCCTTTTTTTTGGAGAAAGCTGAAGTTGATTTCGGCCGTAGAAGGGATTTTGGTCGTCTTTATTGGTAAAGATGATTATGTGGGGTTTTTTTTGGATATGTGTGGCACTTCTGACTGTCCTTTCATTAACCTCGTGCACTTTTTTTTCTGTATTATGCTTCCTCTCACGATGAAAGTTTTATTTATTTTATTAGTTTTCACAACGTTTTTGTGTTTTTGTGAACACCTTTTTTTTTTTTTTTTTTTGAAAATTTAGGTTCAATATTTCTTATGAAGTTTGTTTTTATTTTATTAGAAACTTTGTTTTCTAACACATAAAGTTTGGCTTTATTCGGCTCAGAACTAATTTTTATTTGTTTTGTATCTTGTATTTTTACAAAGATAGTCACTGCTTCACTATGTGAACTTGTTCAATAAATTTTACCTTCTATGAAGATTGTCACTTTTTCACACTATGGTAAACCGTTCTCTTTTTTTTGATCCTTAAAAGGATATCACGTGTTGGGCGCCAGTAAAACAATCTATGTTTTGTTTAATACCTACTATGTAGGTTGTTTTATTAATCTTTATTTTTATTTAAAGTCTTAATATTAGTTTAAAATTTTATTTTCAATTATTGACTTAATAATATTAATTTTTAAATCTGTTTTGTTTTTACCCTACTATGTAGGTTTTATTTTTATTTCCCTACTATGTAGGTTTGGCGTTCAATAAAAGACTGCCCTATCTTTCTACAATCATTCTTTATTAAGGCAACCAACAATTTTAATTTGCTGACTTTGTAGAACGTGCAGACAGACTTACTAGAGAATTTATAAAATTGCAAAGCTACTTGACACCGCTGCTTTGACCATAGGATTTTAGCATTTATGAAAATACAACAGAATTTACTTGACAAAAAATACAACTCATACAAAAAGTAAAACCATTTTGCAACCAATGCAGAAAATTTGGGTTGCTTGGGAACGAATACAGAAATATTGGTATAAATTGAGTTATGTTGTCACGTTGAGGGCAACGTGCCTTAACTTATACATTAGATGCGTTTGAGTTCGAAAAATCTGAATTAAATAAAGTATGAGGTAAATACAAAAAGATTTATGAAGGGTGTTCTACAGTAACTATAGCATACTTGGGATTTTTTCATTGGCATTGAAATTTCATTATCATTAGTTGACTAATGCTAATGGCAAAAAAATTTCATTACCATTTAATGGTACTGAAATTTTCTGGCATTATAATTTGTAATACTAATGCTAATGAAATCGCACTAATGCCTTAAAAACTATTAACAATTGAGTAAAAAAAATCATTTGTTTATTAAAAAAAGGGAGATGGATAGATTGCTTTTTTTTCAACTAGCCACCGAACTTTGTTCTATGAAATGGGTGTTATAGTCCCTAGATTATAAATTTAAAAAAACGACACTAAAAAAATTGCAAAATAATCGCGCAACGCGAAAAAAAACTTTATTATACAAAATTTTAATTAAAAAACTTAATCAGCGATATTCATTCTGTTAACAAATATACTGATGTAAGAATTTTCCCTTTTGCAAAATTTTTTTTCCGCGACATTTTTTCGCGATTTTTTTTCAACTACGCACCGAACTTTGTTCTATGAAATGGGTGTTATAGTCACTAGATTATAAATTTTAAAAAACCGCACATAAAAAATTGGCTTTATGGCACAAAAATTAACACAAAACTTCATCAGCGATTAGCAATCTGCAAACAAAAATGCAAATTTTGTACCATAAAGCCTTTTTTCGCGTTGCGCAATTATTTTGCAATTTTTTAAGTGCGGTTTTTTTAAATTTATAATCTAGGGACTATAACACCCATTTCATAGAACAAAGTTCAGTGGCTAGTTAGAAAAAAAATCGCAAAAAAAGTCCCGGAAAAAAAATTTGCAAAAAGGAAAATTCTTACATAGTATACATATTTGTTTTCAGAATAAATATCGCTGATTAAGTTTTTTAATTAAATTTTTGTACCATTAAGTCTTTTATCGCGTTCCGCGATTATTTTGCAATTTTTTAAGTGTGGTTTTTTAAAATATATAATCTAGGGATTATAATACCCAATTCATAGAACAAAGTTCTGTGATTAATTGAAAAAATAATTCGCGAAAAAAGTCGCGGAAAAAAATTACAAAAAGGAAAATTCTTACATCAGTATGTTTGTTTGCAGAATGAAAATTGCTGATTAAGTTTTTTAATTCAATTGTTGTACCATAAAGTCTTTTTTCGCGTTCCGCGATTATTTTGCAATTTTTAAAGTTCGGTTTTTTTAATTTTATAATCTAGGGACTATAACACCCATTTCATAGAACAAAGTTCGGTGGCTAGTTGAAAAAAAAATCGCGACAAAATATCGCGGAAAAAACATTTGCAAAAAGGAAAATTCTTACATCAGTATATTTGTTTGCAGAATGAAAATCGCTAATTAAGTTTTTGTACCACAAAGCTTTTTTTCGCGCTCCGCCATTATTTTGCAATTTTTTAAGTGTGGTTTTTGTAAAATTAGAATCTAGTTACTGTAATACCCATAACTTGTACCAAAGACTGGTGGTTAGTTTGCCAAAAAAAGTTTGCGAAAATAATTTTGCAAAAAGTAAAATTCTTGCATCAATATATACCTTTGCACAATGTAAATCGCTGATTAAGTATTTTAATTAATGTTTTAAAACACAAAACCCTTTTCGCATTCCGCATTTGCAAGCTCAGAAATGATTATGAAATCTATAAAATGACGTTTACAAATGCCAGTTCTTTCTTATAATTGAGGCATTAGTAATCGTAATGAATTTTCTATACAATTGGCATTAGTAATGAAATTGATGTATTTCAAAGCATTAGCATTAGTCCAAGTAATAGTAATGCCAAAAATTTCATTAGCATTAGTTTCAATTTAATGGTAATGAAATCACCAATTAATTTGTCCAAATAATTAATTAGTCTCATTTATGAACTATAGATAAAAAGAAGGATATAGTTACTGTTCAAGCAAAACACCCACAAGTCCGAAAAGCATATGTCCGTTGTATATATATACTTTCAAGAGCGAGAAAGCAATTGCCTGAAGAGGATTCTAATGCAGTGTTTCCCAATCAGGGAACCTTTTTCCCTTTACCTCAAGTCGACACTGGTATTTTTCATGGGGATTATTTATCGTGGCCCACATTTCGGGATTTATTTACTGTGATTATATTAAATAACCCACGACTTAGCCAAGTTGAAAAATTATCCTATTTGTTTCAAAAAACTGCCGGCGAGGCTAGGCAGATAAATCAAAATATTGCAGTAACGTCAGGAAATTTTGAGGTTGCGTGGAATAATTTGAAATCTAACTATGAAAATGAACGGGTACTACACCTTTTGCAATTGTAATTCAGAAAATATCAATTGAAATTCAGAAAATATCAATTGAAATTCAGAATTTCCATTTGAAATTCAGAAAACATCAATTGAAATTCAGAATTTCCATTTGAAATTCAGAAAACATCAATTGAAATTCAGATTTTCCATTTGAAATTCAGAAAATATCAATTGAAATTCAGAAAATATCATTTGAAATTCGGAAAATGTCAATTGAAATTCAGAAGATATCATTTAAAATTCAGAAAATATCATTTGAAATTCAGAAAATATCATTTGAAATTTAGAAAATATCAATTGATATTCAGAAAATATCAATTGAAATTCAGAAATCGTCATTTGAAATTCAGAAAATATCAATTCAAATTCAGAAAATATCAATTGAAATTCAGAAAATATCAATTGAAATTCAGAAATCGTCATTTGAAATTCAGAAAATATAAATTGAAATTCAGAAATCGTCATTTGAAATTCAGAAAATATTAATTGAAATTCAGAAATCATCATTTGAAATTCAGAAAATGTCAATTGAAATTCAGAAATTGTCATTTAAAATGCAGAAAATATCAATTGAAATTCAGAAAATATCATTTGAAATTCAGAAAATATCAATTGAAATTCGGAAAATATCATTTGAAATTCAGAAAATATCATTTGAAATTCAGAAAATATCATTTGAAATTCAGAAAATATCAATTGAAATTCAGAAAACATCAATTGAAATTCAGAAAAATGTAAACAGAATTTTTTATAGAATCCGGCCAGGTGGATAATGTTATACCCTATAAAAAATTTATATATGGATTTCATCAAAATACGTTTGATTAACAAGTGGGCGTAAAATTCATTTTACTTACGCGAGTGAGAATTATTTAAAATTTGTGTGCCTCAATGATTTTAGGTAGACTAATTTCTTTCTTGTTACGAATTATAGCTCCAAAATGTAAGGCTGAAATTTAAAGCCAAATAATAGTCTTTAATATCAGCGTTACGTTTTAATGTCTAATTGAGCCATAATTCGTTACAAGAAAGAAATTAGTCTACATAAAATCATTGAGGCACACAAATTTTAAATATTTTTCGCTTGCGTGAGTAAAATGAATTTTACTTATTTTGATAAACCCCATATATAAATTTTTATAGGGGATCACATTATCTACCTGAACGGATTCTTTTTAAAAATGTGTTTACATTTTTCTGAATTTCAATTGATGTTTTCTGAATTTCAATTGATATTTTCTGAATTTCAAATGACGGTTTCTGAATTTCAATTGATATTTTCTGAATTTCAATTGATGTTTTCTGAATTTCAATTGATATTTTCTGAATTTCAAATGACGATTTCTGAATTTCAAGTGATATTTTCTGAATTTCAAATGACGATTTCTGAATTTCAATTGATATTTTCTGAATTTCAAATGACGATTTCTGAATTTCAATTGATATTTTCTGAATTTCAAATGATGTTTTCTAAATTTCAATTGATATTTTCTGAATTTCAAATGACGATTTCTGAATTTCAAGTGATATTTTCTGAATTTCAAATGACGATTTCTGAATTTCAATTGATATTTTCTGAATTTCAAATGACGGTTTCTGAATTTCAATTGATATTTTCTGAATTTCAATTGATGTTTTCTGAATTTCGATTGATATTTTCTGAATTTCAAATGACGATTTCTGAATTTCAATTGATATTTTATGAATTTCAAATGACGGTTTCTGAATTTTAATTGATATTTTCTGAATTTCAAATGACGGTTTCTGAATTTCAATTGATATTTTCTGAATTTCAATTGATATTTTCTGAATTTCAAATAACAATTTCTGAATTTCAATTGATATTTTCTGAATTTCAAATGATATTTTCTGAATTTCAAATGGAAATTCTGAATTTCAATTGATCTTTTCTGAATTTCAAATGGAAATTCTGAATTTCAATTGATATTTTCTGAATTTCAAATGGAAATTCTGAATTTCAATTGATATTTTCTGAATTACAATTGCAAAAGGTGTAGTGACGAATCAGTTAACATTTCTTTTCAATATGGCTCCATGCCAAGAGGATACTGCTCAAGAGGTGAAAAGGCTTCAAAGGGATATTAACAATTGTATGTCGGTCCTTAAGTTATATGAATATAACATTGAAACGTGGGATGCGATTTTTATTATTCAGTGCTCAACCCGTTTGGTAAAAATCAAAACAAAGATGCCAAAATGGGAAGAGCTGGACACCTTCTTAACTGATCGATATCATACTCTCGAAAGTATTAATGGAATTTCTAGAAATAATCAGTGGTGCAGTGGTTCTCAAACGGTTTCTCAGGCAGCATCTCACGCAATTTCTCAGGGAGGTTCTCATGCAAATACAAAATTTAAACAGGTTAAGACCCACCACATTAAAGTTGATAAAGAATACTGCCAAATTTGTAAAAATGCTCATGCCATTAGTTCATGTCACAAATTTTTAAATATAGACGTAAAAAGTCGTGTTTCTATTTTGAAAAAATATCGTTATTGTTTTAATTGCCTTACTATTGGCCATATGTACGGCGATTGCCATATTCAAAACCGTTGTTCTAAATGCAAAAGGAAACATCATACGCTAGTGCATAGAGATTTTACTGTAAAACCTGGGCAACGAAATCCGTCTAATAGTAGTTCACAAACTGTTAGTCAAGCAAGTTTATCAAGTCAAATACAGTCCTCTATTGGACCAAGCACATCTAGGGCATCACAATCTCACCATATCAGGGTGTCAAAAGAAGTGATGTTGGCTACAGCTTGGGTAAATATTAGCTCAGGTGGTTATGCACAGAAAATACGTGTATTGATAGATCACGTATTTTTGTATTGATAGATCTAAAAGCTGCCGTGACAGGTCTTGGTGAAGAATTGGTTAGTGTTTCAGAAAAAATTGCGTCTTTTAGAATTTTTTCTATTTTTGATTCAATTTGTTTTCTGAATATGGAAGCTCTGGTTGTTTCAAAAATTACCGGCAATGTTCCTAAGCATTCTTTTAGCCCAAATGTGGGCGCAGAGTTGCCAAAACTCAATTACGCTGATCCGGAGTTTTTTAAAAGCAGTCAAGTCGATCTTTTATTGGGTGGCGAACTGTATCCATCGATTATTCGTAAAGCGGTACAGCATGGTGTTTTTGGAACACTTGTGGCCCAAGAAACCTTTTTCGGCTGGATCGTAACTGGCCCAACACCCATTAATAACACTTCTCCATCAGTTACTTTGTCATTTATGACGAAAATTTCAATTGACGATCAAATCTCAAAATTTTGGGAGTTAGAAGAAGTATCTAAAAAACAAATATTGTCAGATGAGGATAAAATTTGTGAAGAGATTTATAGTTCTACTACAGTGAGGAATGCTGATGGGAGATATATAGTTAGTCTGCCCTTCAAAAATAATTGTCCTTCACTTGGTCCAAAATAGACATATTGCAGTGAGTCAATTTTTAAGAAATGAAAAATCTTTGATGCGTAGGCCAGACTATAAGATTATGTACGATGAGGTCATAAAAGAATATTTAGCTTTGGGCCATATGGATGAAGTTGAGGATTCATCGAGTGGTTCTAGTTATTATTTACCTCATCATGGGGTTTTTAAACCAGATAGCACTACTACAAAGTTGAGAGTAGTTTTTAATGCGTCAAGTGCGTCGTCCAATGGGAAAAGTCTTAACGACATGTTGTATGTAGGGCCAATTCTGCAAAGCGATTTAGTTTCTCTCATTTTAAAATGGCGGTTTTTGGAATTTGTTTTTAACGCTGACATTTCAAAGATGTACAATCAAATTTTGATTAATCCTGAACATATCCCTTTTCAAAGAATTGTTTTTTGAAACTCTGAAAACGATAAAATACGTGATTTTCATCTGAAAACTGTTACATTCGGCTTCAATTGTGCACCATATTTGGTTCTACGCACCCTTTTACAGCTAGCAAATGATGAAGAGCAGCGTTTTCCATTTGGTACCAGAATTCTGCGAGAATCTATGTATGTCGATGATTCCCTTGTTGGAGCCCATACGGTTTCGGACGCTATAGTTGCTCGCGATCAACTGATTAATGTTCTCAAAACGGCGGGTTTTGAACTTCGAAAATGGACATCAAATTCTAAACCTATTTTAGAAAATTTGCACTCAGAACACCTTTTGAATTCGGCCTTTTTATGTCTCGACGATAAAAGCACCGCGAAAACGTTAGGCATTCGTTGGAATGCGGCGGCGGACTATTTTTATTTTGTCACGGAAAAAATTCAATTAAAATCATCATATACCAAAAGGGAAGTGCTTTCGATAATAGCACGACTGTTTGATCCAGCGGGATGGCTTGCGCCGGTGATTATAACAGCGAAAATTCTTATGCAGCAAATGTGGCTTGATAAGATTGAGTGGGACGACGCAATAAAATCAGTAACTCTGCATAGGTGGCAGGCCTTTATTTCAAAATATAACGACGTTGACAAAATTACAATTCCACGTTGGGTCCAATATTCTCCCTGTTGTAATATTGAATTTCACGGCTTTTGTGACTCGTCGGAGACAGCATATGCAGCAGCATTGTACGTAAGAGTTCAAATTGGAGAAAAAGTTGCTTCAAATCTTCTGGTGGCCAAAACAAAAGTGGCTCCAGTTAAAAAACCCTCGTTGCCCCGTTTGGAATTGTGCGGTGCGGTTCTTTTGGCAAATTTAGTAGACAGTGTTATGCCTCAGTTTAAGTTAAAAGAATATACTCTGTATATGTGTCAGATTCTAATATAGTGTTCGCGTGGCTAAGAAAACCGCCCTGTAGCTGGAGGACATTCGTTGCTAATAGGGTTGCCACCATACTAGAAAAAGTAGGAAATAAAAATTGGTTTCACGTAGCTTCTAACTATAATCCCGCCGATCTAGCAACCCGGGGGTTGGTCCCTACGGAATTAAAAGAAAGTCTGCTTTGGTGGCATGGCCCCGAATGGCTCAAACACGAAAAATCATTGTGGCCCGTAGGACCAGGTGAATTCGAGACTTTAGTTGAATCAAAAGGAGCGCAGGTTCATATCGCTAGATCGTATGAGAAAGAAGATATTCCTGCCCGTTTTTCATGTCTTTCCAGGGCAACTCATGTCATTGCATACATGTTTAGATTTTTAAGCAATGCTTGTAAAAATAGACGCACAGACGCAAAGTATAAAACGTTGAAAATTTCGGCTCAAGAGTTGGCTTTCGTAAGAAACCGTTTATTTGCGTTGTCCCAACAAATTCATTTCGCAAGTGAGCTTAGTCGCTTATCAGGGAAAGGAAAAATCGACTCTCGTAGCCCTTTACTCACCCTCACCCCATTTTTAGACAAATATAACATTATTCGTGCAAATGGTCGCCTGGGTGCTTCCACAAATTTGTCTTACCATGAACGAAATCCAGTTAAACTCGCTTACGGCAGTACATTAGCTCGGTTATACGTTGAATTTATTCACAAGCTTGCTCTTCATGGTGGCCCGATGCTAGTTCTAAACACGGTTCGTCAAGAGTGTTGGATATTGAAAGTAAAAAACCTGATAAAAACTGTTATTCACAATTGCAAGGTCTGTGTGCTATATCGAAAAAAGATGCAAGGACAAATTATGGCACCCTTGCCCAAAGAAAGAAGTACTTTTAGTCATCCTTTTACGAACACAGGTATTGATTTCGCTGGCCCATTTGAAATTAAAAGTTTCACTGGTCGATATTGCAAAATCACGAAGGGTTAAGTTTTTCAACCAAAGCGATTCACTTAGAGGCTGTCAGCGATTTATCTACCACTGCTTTCATGACTGCTTTGGCCCGTTTTATTTCTCGTCGTGGTTACCCTAATAAAATTTTCTGTGATAATGGTAGAAACTTCGTGGGCGCGGCTAGAAAAATTGATGAAAATTAAGGGAAACACGTAAAAGAACTGCGCGATAATATTGTTGCTAAATATGGTCATCAACAGTTATCTTGGCACTTTATACCGGCAGGGGCTCCACACATGGGAGGCCTGTGGGAAGCCGGTGTTAAAAGCTTTAAGATGCACTTCAAGAAAATGCCAGGCCAGATGAAATATACCTTTGAAGAATTTGCCACTTTGTTAGCTACAATTGAAGCGTGTCTCAATTCTAGACCGTTAGGGCCCTTGTCTGAAAATGTCAATGAAGACTTGGCTCTGACTCCGGAAACTTTCTCGTCGGATCTACGCTTTTGACCCCGGCGGAACCTGAGGAACCATCACCATGTGGCAGCATGCTCAACCGTTGGCGAAAAGTTAAGGCCATGCAGCAAGAATTTTGTCGCCGATGGAAAGAGGAGTATCTAAAAGAGTTGCATAAACGCAACAAATGGAAATCTCCTCAAACCGATATTGCAGAAAATGTTCTGGTTGTCCTTAAAAACAAACCAGTTTGCTCCAACAAGTGGCGTTTAGGTCGGGTAATAAAGGTTTATCGTGGTCCTGCCGGAAAGGTACGCGTAGTCGATCTTAAAACTCAGAACGGAGTAATAACCCGACCAATCCACAAATTGGTTCTTTTGCCACGTAACTAACGCTAATTTGTTTTTCCATGTCCTTGTCCAAACCCCATTTTTTATTTATCCACTAATTGCTAATCTTTATTCGGTTCTAGAACTCAACATGTTCGCTGGACTGTTCAATGCCAATTATGGCTGCCCTCTGTGCAACCGTTTGCATGCCATTCGGCAGTGTACCAGATTTATGGTGATTAATGTTGAACAAAAGCTAAGAGCCGTCGCCCACCACGGGCTCTGTAGCAACTGCCTGGCTCAATCCCATCGTCGATCCCACTGTAAAAGTATTGACGGCTGCCGAATCTGCCAGCTAAAAAATTAGTAAAATGTTTTGCTGAAATCAGCAGCGAAATATAGTATAAAAATCCGTAATTTGTAATAAGAGAATAACAAAAATGATTACTCAAAATAAAAATTGTAATAATAATCAGTATAAAAATAGTATATTGCGATTGGAAACTGTTTACAAATTTTTTTACAAACTTTTTTATCTGAGTGTAAGTATATTGTACGTTCTACGTTAGCATTATGTGCTGGTAAGAAAAAATATAACTCAACAAGTTTTCTCATTTCATAGCAAACATAATTTTTAATAAAAAAAAATGCACCAAAAGTTGTTATCAGTAGTGTTAATTGAATTTAAGTTTTTTACATCATTTTTCGGATAAGGAATTCATTAAATAAATGTTCATCATTAAAAGCAATTTTAATTTTTGAAGTTGGCATTCAAGTAAGTGATGCTAAGTCAATTGAAATAACAGCAACAAAACAGCGATGCTAACAATTCAAAAGTTTAGAAGCAATAAAAAAAGGTTATGGAGAAAAGTGCACAAAGTAGGACAACAAATATTTTTGTAGGGTTTTCATACACAAAATGAACAAAACCGTATGATTAAAAATAAAGTCGACTTTAAATTTAAAATACTCTTTTATAGTAAGGGCCAAAATGTTTTTCACGATAAAGTGCTTCACGTGCAAATTGTGTATCATTTGTTTGTCAGCGGATTTAATATACAAGACTAATATTTCTCTGTTGAAAATTTGACGTCTTGCGTTTGTTGTAATTTTATCTTTCTTATAAAATTAAAAATGATTTCATTCACAATCTAATTAACCGTTTGAGGCCTTTAAAGTTCGAGTGAAATTTTTCAAGGAAAAGACAAAAGGGAAAAAAATTCGAAGATCCCTGTACAAATGTAGTTTCTAAAGAGTTCTCCTTAAATAGATTAAAGTTTCTTTGATTTTTGTAACTAGATAATTTTCTATTAAAAACGTTCTTAAGAAAAACCATATCAAAATCCATTTTCAATTTAAGTTAATTCTTAGAATAAAAGATTATTTTTATAGCGAAAATTTTCAAGAAAAAAGTTCTCAAACAAAAATAGTTCAAATATTCTTTAGGAAAATTTACACAATCATATTAATTTGCGGATGTTTTCTTAACCCTCCGATGACCGACAAGGTCCCTAGGGACCTTTCGGGTTTCCAGAGATGCACCATTTTTATACGGGTTGGCCGAACTGGGTGACTTTTATATATGCGATGCTATGAACCGATTTTACTAATTTTGACACGATTCTTGTACGTATTTTATCAGAATCAGCGGACCTTTTGTATGTTTTTATGTATTTTTTCCTGTTTTATTTCTATTTGTGAAATTTAGAGTGAGGGTGAGAAGAAAAAAATTAAAAGTGCGTCGTCAGTGGCAATTATTTGTTCGTCAGCGTGAGTTAAAATTCACTCACGCGACCATCTCAAATAAATACATCTGTTACATTGTAATATTTGTTTACTTCTGTTTTTCTTTACTGGGCAGAAACAAGGTGCCCTACCACCATTGGTATGCCCTAATAATCGGATAGACATCGTAAGACTGATTTCACACGGGTTTGTTTATCTTGTGCCTGTCGGTCTTGAACATTTCTCCACCTTGAACAAATGCAATAAGTGCAAAGTTTGTGCATATGTATAGGCCCCAGAGCCACCGGAGCAGCACCAGCAATATAATTACCATGTAATAATATTTATTTCATCTTATATTTATACATATTTTATTATTTTGTCTTATATTAGCTGAATTTAATTACCTTATGTCAGGTACGTAGCTAGCCCCCCCCCCCCCGAAATCATTTGACAAATTTTGAAAAGTAAAAAAATACATCCATGAATCCAGCAGAATCTGTTTGCTAAATATTAGAAAGATACAAACAGCAAGAAAAAATCTGTTAAATTTACAAAATTTCAGCTATATTTTAGTTAATCGTAAATGACAATTTACCCTGCTAAAATCAACAAAAAATTTCATGGAAATTAGTCGACTAAACCATCACAAAAAATTTTAAATTTTAATTTTTTTTTTTATTTTCTTAATGCGAATGAAATCTATTTTAAATGCTATTTTCTAGCAAATATTTCTGTTTATTGTAGAGTTATTGGAGAGTTCATTATTTGTATTCAACTCAATTAAATTTACACAAATTAACTTTTGAATATATAACAATGTCTTTACTGCTTTTTTCTACTAATATTCAGCAATATTTTTTTAGCCAATATTAGCAAGGTAAATTTGCAATTCAATTAAATGAAATTTAACTCAAATATTACTAAAACAGTTGTATTTTTGCTGTACTTATCTTGATAATATTTAGCAAAAAGGATTTATTAATTTCAAAAGCTTTCTGGGTAGGGCCCCTTTTAACTAATTTGAGTATCTTTTTTTGCTATTTTTTCAGGATTTTTCTATCAGTATAAGATTATATTATGGCAGTGGGTTGTTTTATAATTCCGAATAAAATAAAAGAACAGTTGAAATTTAACTTATTCGTGAACGCGAGATAACTCCTAACTCTAAAAATGTGGAACATTATAAAACCGAGCTAACTTTGCAAAATCCTCTGGAATTTTGCTTTCATTTCGCGTTGGAACCATCGGGATTGAAATTGTTGTTGCGCTTTGAAATTAGTCTAAGATCATATTAGAATGGCGCACTCCATTGCAAATGAAAATAATAATGATGTAATTTACTTTTAATATTTAACCTTTCACTAATGATTTTAACATTGAGTTGTCATAGGAGAGGAGTACTCCAACTTCAACATTTTTTCAATACTTTTTGAACGAGTGCAAAAAAAGCTCTTTTTCACCAATTAAAAGTAAAAAAAATTCTTTGCAAAAAAAATTATATTTTTTTTTACGAAAGTTTTTTATTGCCGCCATCGGGTATCGAACTTGCCACCTCACGATTGCTACTCCAGCGATCTACCGCTGAGATATTCTTTGATATGAAAGTTGAGTGACATAAAAACATCACTTTGTTACTGCGAGATATTGTTCCTTATTCTTTTCAATAAAAGTACTTATTAAACAAGTGTGAAAGGTGCACTCCAATTCAATATTGTTTTCAGTACTATTTTTACAGGTGCATAAAAAGCAAATTCGCACCATTTTTTTATATATACATATTTTTAGAAATTAAAAAAGTATTGAATTTAAATAAATTAATTATAAATATTAAAAAAAAAAAAATTAATAGAATAAGAAACCCGCGACCCTCTGTTTGGAAATGCCAAATGTTACGAAAATCACTTTTTACGATTACTTTTAGAGCAATTACTCTTTAGAAGCAATACTTAAGTGTTTTTTTGGATGTTGTTCAGAAGTTATTCTAAAAAAGCTGTAAAAATATACTAACGGATACTTTAGAAGCAATGAAAGAAGTGATTTGTTGATGTTGTTCAGAATAACTTCTAAAAAAGCAGTAAAAATACACTAATGGATACTTGTGAAGTAGTGAAAGAAGTAGTTTGTAAAGCATTACATTAAATTTTTTTGCTGGGAGCTTTTAAAACTAATATTGAACAAGGAAACCGCACAAATAAATTAAAAATCTGTCCAAAAAGAATTAAAATATAATTTCAGTATTAAAATCAAGTAACCAAACTATGAGATACAATATATCATAAACGGATTGCAGAAAATTTTAAATATAATAAAATTTAAATATTATTATATAGAAACTAAAATTTTTGAAAATTGAAATCACCTAGAAATCAAATTACATTTGAAATATATAATTTAGTTTAGAACTTAGAAAAGCGTTAGAAATTAAATTTTCTTTTATGGTTATTAGCCATTCTTAGTTGTAATATTAAACAAGTTTTAAAAACCTTTAGGCCCTTACATATATTATTGCGTTCCTACAAATATTTTTATAAAATTTTCTGCCTCTGTCTGCTTTTAACTTCTCTTTTTACTATTAAAAAAAAATGCAAAAGGGACAGCTGGTGCAATGATAAACAAATAACACCATTGTGAAAATTATAAATTTTAATTAAGCAAAGAAATACACAAAATAAAAATTCTATATATAAAAATTAACTGTACGAAGTCAAAAAAACTTTTAAATGCAAAAAATATGTATTTCTGTGCGATTTTTGAAACTAAAACTATACGCATTTTAATTTTTTTTCTTTTAAATAGTTTTTGGTTAGAAAAGTGATTTTGTGCGTTCCCGTACTTTTGTGTAATTTTGTCATTTAGATAGAGGATTTTGTGCTTACTCTCATTTTATTGAACTTTACACAAAAAGTAAAGGAGCACACTCAATTTAAAATAACGAGCTTTTTAAAGTTTTATACGATTCCCAGTAAACAAAAAAGAAAACCGGAAAAATTAAAGAAATAATTTTTGAAAAGCCCCCGTAATAAATTCCTAACTACGTGCCTGCCTTATGTCAATTATTTACTTTAAAGGGGATAACTACTGTAACAACAGCATTTTAAAGGGCATATTTAAAAAAATTCAATTAACAATATTTTTATTATTTTATTTTTTTATTTAAAAGGCATATAATTTTAGTATTCTCAAAAAATATTACTTTTAAATTTCCCCAGCCAAAATCGCCAGGGTTGCCACTTCATTACAGGCCTTTTACTGGCCTGTGCAGACTTCATTATTTATCGGAAAATAAAAACTTAAAGTGATTCTTAATAGCAGATAAATTTCCTAGTCCTTATTGTGGCCCAATTTATATTTTTTTAATTTTGTTTAACAAAGTTGCCACACGAGCTTAAGAATTTCAAAAAACGGCAAGAAAAAACAACATTGCTTGGAATATAAAATTTATTTGATTGAAATTCAAGAAAAGGGACACGAGAAGGACTACAGTTTTTTGTTGACTACGTAAGAAAAAAACCACATCAAAATTGTTTACCCGCTTTGGCTGTATAGTGGTGAAAAAGAAAAAAAAATCTGTATACAAATTTAAAGTACCCAGCAAACAAAGATGATCATTAATGACTCACAAATGAGCTCCAAAAACATAAACATTTTTCCACTTTTTCCTATGAAAGTGGTCCACCCAAAAGAGCCCCGTGTGTACTCAGAAATGACTCAGAAAAAAGAACGTATAAAATCGAAATTTTCCTCATAAATTTAAATAATTTTGTAATCTTTTTTGAGTCCGAAAAATGAACCCTCATTTTGAGACATCTTTTTTGATTGTAGAGACAACTTTTTGGGTTGTTTTCTGAGGGTTCATATTTTTTACCAAAAAAAGAGTGTTTTCAAAAAAACAATAATCATTTCAGTGAGCCATTTAAGAATATTATTTATGAGCGCTCCGAAATTGCTGGCTGGGTATGGAATATTACTTTGAGACTAAAACATATTTTACAAAAAAACATTTGAAAATTTTATTTCTTATAATTTTTTATTGAAATTTTTGGAGAATATACTAAAGAGTGTACTCTATTCAAATAAAATATAAATTTTACATGTTCGATACCCACCTTAACTTAATAAAAAATTATCTTTTTTGCCCTACATTTTTTTATGTTTCTGTAAGAAATTTATATCGGCACACATTTTGTAATCATATAGGTATTACAATTCCCCAATTCTAATAAAAAATAAGCATAAAAATAACGAATTATCTGATACATTAACATTTTAGGCCCTGGGGACCTTGTACGTCATCGACTGTTGGAAAAAATGTCGGTCATCGAAGGGTTAAAGAAAATTGTCAGAAAAATATAATTTTAATTAAGTCTTTCCTCATTTTTTGCATCCTTTTTCTCTTATTTGATAATTTACTAATTATTTCGAAATAAGGTTTTTCAGGACCTGATAAATGTAAGTATAGGGGGAAATTTTTGTAAAATCTTTATTTTCCCTTTTTTCTTTTATATTTCCCTTTTTTCTTTTCTTTTTTCTTTGCTTTGCCCCTTTTTCTTTTCTCTTTCCTTTTTTTTTTCTTTCTTTTTCCATTTTTCTTTTCTTTTCCCTTTTTTCGATTTCGGTCTGGGGTCCCTTGAAACCGCACATGTAATACATAAACTAGGGCTAAAATTTTGAAAAACAAACAACTAAGTTATTAGTTTTTATTAAAGGAATTTAATAGTAAATATATTTAGACTGGACAAAAACTAGTAGTTTTTGGCCATTTTTAGTTTTTGAGGCGAAAACTATAAAATTAATTTAGTTTTCCCATACACTTTTCACACAAACTTAAAACCAGATTCTACCTGGTTTTTTCCAAAGACCAAGTAAAAATATCATAAATTATTAGTATTAGTAATTAGTAATTTTCAAAGCACCCTGTTACAACGAATATAGCATTAAAGCAAATGTCAAAAACATATTTTTTAATTTTTTTTTAAATATTTCAGTTTTGGTTAAAAATTGTGTGTTGTTATATATTTATAAATGTGTTAATAATTTCTTTAATTTAATTTAACCATAAAAACATAAAGAAAAGTATTTAATAAAAAAGTGATGTGACAAAGAAAAACTAAATAACCGGTGTAAATGACTTGGCTTTTGTAATTTAGTTTTGTACAAAAACCACCTGGTTTTTGCTCATACTGAATTTATACTGAGCAAAAACCAGACTACTAGAACTTGAGGTCAATGGCCCTTATGGTCTCCTCGAGACAAAAACATCGATACTTTAAGATCCGACTGTAAATGCCAAATATATAACGAAAAATGTAAAACGACGACCCCTAAGTTCGGCAAAAAAAATTTTTTTTGAAACCTCCATGCAAAAATAATTCATATTGGAGGGTGTACGGCGCATTTTTTTTTTGCCTGTAAGGTGGTACGCTTATTGTACATTAGGGTTATGACTAGGGAATTCAAAATCCCGCACATTTTGATTTCCCGGGAAAGCCGGAAATTTATTTTGAATTCCCGGGATCCCGCAAGGGAAGTAAATTAGAAAATATTTTTAATAATTTAAAAATTTTTATAAAGAAAATATCTTAAAGACCTAAAATTTTTAAGTTCGTGAAAAAGCTTAGACCGTAAGTGGTTTTCTTGGAATTTCTTGGAATTTTCGTAGTGGGAAAGAATTAATTTTATATTAGAAATAATATATCTAATTATATATTAAAAAAAAAAAAACTAAATAAAAACTAATTTTTAGACTAAAAAACTTGTCCGTCAAAAAAAAATAAAAAAAATAATATAAAAACTAATTTTACTAAATTGCTAAAATATATTTTTTAAGTTTCTTTTAGTGTCTACATTCACAGAAATAAATCTGTAAAAATAGCAGAAGAAGTTTTTAAAAATTAGTTAAAAATGATGCTGCAGAAGAAACTGCTAAAATTAGCAGATTTTTTTTTTTAAATACTAGTAAAATAAGAACAGCATAATTAAAACTGTTAAATTTACAGAATTTTAGTTATATATTAGTTAACTTTTAGTTAATTGAAAATATCAAACTGTACTGTGAAATCTGCAGAAAATTTTGCTAAATATTATTGTAGTAGACTAAAAATAACAAAAATAAACTGTTATAAATTGTTGGTTTTTAATTTTTATTTAAAAAATAAAAATTGTTTTTTTTCGATCTTTTTAATTGATAAATTTCTAATTAATAAAATGTTATATCTACAAAATTTTTGCTATTTTTAAGCTAAATTTAGTTGAATGCAAATAGCAGTCTATTCTGCTAAAATCAGCAGAAATATTTGCTAAAAAATTGTAAACTGCTGTTTTCAAAAGGCTCGAAGTTTATTTGCCTTAAAAAAAACGAAAAAAACTTAGAAAATTTTAAATTTTTTGGTGATTTTTTAGGCTACTAACTATTTAGCAAAATTTTTCGCTGATTTTAGCAGGTTAATTTGCCATTTTCCATTAACAAAAATTCAGCTCAAATATTACTAAAATTCTGTAAACAGTTTTATTTTAGCTGTTCTTATATTACTAATATATAGCAAAAATAATCTCATAATTTAGCAGTTTTTTTCTGCAGCATCATTTTTAACTAATTTTTAGTAGTTTTAACTAAATTTTTTACGCACTCTTTTTTATTAGTGTACTTTTACTACAATTGGAAATTTTTGTTCACTTTTTCAATTTTTACAGTTGTGGTAAAAGTAGCAAATTTTGATAAGTAAACAAAAAAGACTTGTGTAAAATTTTTAATATTTTCAAAAGGTGGAAAATTTTTCATATGAAAATTTGAGATAATTAACTTTATTGTTTATTAAATAGCATTTTTTGAAATCCCGGGATTCCCGGTCCAAATTCCCGGGAATGCGGGAACTGAAAAATGCTTAATTTCCCCTGAATCCCGGGACGGGAAATCCCGGGATGCATTCCCTAGTTATGACTCATTTTGAACAAAAATTTTACCTATCGCCACGTGATAGGCAATACTAAATTAATAACAAAAATCGTGTTTGCGGGTCATTTCGGCGAAAAAACCTTCCGCACCAAATGCAATTTCTGAAAATAATTTTTGCTCGGTGATTTTGTTTAATTTACATAACGAATTATTACAAAAATTATTGTAAAAGACAAAAAATTTCAACGCTCTTGGTGCGGGAACTTTTTTGACAGCAGCGAAAAAGTAAGATTGCGTTTCTTAATATTATTTCATGGCCTTTTTGGCTAGGCCATGTAAAATTTGATATTTGCAGAAAAAAAAAACAAAAATTCATAACCCTATTGTACATAGAACTTGAATTTGACTTCTCAAATTCATTCAAATTAAATGAATTTTATAGTTTCCAAAACCTTGGAACATAATAAGGGTTTTCATATATAAAATAAATTCCTTGTAAACCTTATATAAATACAAACCACATTTTTTATGTATGGAGTTCGACATTAAACTCATAAACATACAAGAGGGGCAATTCGGTAACTTTTTAATGGCATAATTCGGTAGTTAACCCTTAAATGCATGATCTCTTCAATTTTTAACATTTCAAGAAAAATACCAAAAAAAAAAATTATTTTGAATAAGGGCAATGTTTAGTTGATCTCTTATTTTGGTAAATGAATGTTTTTAGTTTGACTATAGATCACAAATTAATATCACTTTCTGATTAAATTATTTTCAAATAATTATTTTAACGTGTATGATATATATTTGTATATAAACTATGAATTAAACATTTATTGTCGCCAAAATTAATTTTATTGCGAGAATACCACTTTAAATATTTAAACAAACATTTTTGAATATTACACTTTTTAAGATGAATGAGGGGAATTTTTTTGGTAAATGAATGTTTTTTTGTTTGACTCCAGATCATAAATTAATATCACTTTCTGTTTAAATTATTTTCAAATTAAAGAAAGATGATACAATTTTCACAAGTAAATTACAAAGAATAACATTTTTTTGTAAAAAAAAATGCGTGTTTTAGATTTTTCACATACATATGAATCAAAACCAAGATTTTTCCTATAACTGTTTAAAAGATCTGAGCTAAACTATAAGGAAACTTTGTACAGAAGGGACCCCAAGGCCCAAAAATGCAATTTTGTGGATTAAGTGGGTTTTATTATTAAAAAACTGGTATGTTTCCAATTGGCTACACCATGCATTTAAGGGTTAAATTGACAAGTTTCCATAGTAAACTGACAACTTAACTACCGAATTTTGTCGTAAAAAAGTTAGAGAATCCCACTACAGGTTTACACAGTTTACGAGTAGAATACAAGTTTATATGAAAACCCCTAATATGAATTATCTTATCAATAGTAGCTAGCATTCACCACATAGGGATGACATACGGTTAAGACTACTGTTGAATAAAACTGCTTACATGATGACGCGTAAAACTTTGCCCACTGCTGCATAATTTTTTATTTTATATGTAATACGCACACTCACACACTTTTGTAAGCGATTTTCTTAGACTTTGACAGCTCTCCGTTATTTACTTATTGGCTGCAGATTGTAGTTTAAATCGCCTTATAGTGGTTAAGTATAATTATTTATAATAAATTGCAAATAAATCAGTATGTTTAATTTTTTAATGGATACTACAAAACTAGGTGAACATGATCGAAAGCTTTTCTTTGCCACGGACTTTTGAATGATCACAAATACATTATTTATTACTTGTTTATACGAACTGCGCACGCGTACGCACTTCTTACTCATTTAATGTGCGTCAATACGAAGTGAAGGTTTAACGAATACTGAATTGAGATATGCTCCGCATGTTACTCTTCTCGCTCACCTGTAAATCAGTGATGGGATTCGCTGCACTATTGAACCATTTTCGAGCAAAAAAAATCAAAAATGTTTTCGAAATTCAAACCTAATAAGCACATAGGTTTTAAAAATTTTGCTTTAAGTAAACATAATTCTAAGGTAGAAAAAAATTCTTAGTTACTGAAAAATTTATTGTCGCCACTTACTAAATTTTTTAACTGAGTCTCGGTTGATTAATTTGGTTGAATTTAATTAATATATTTTACTTATTCTTTTTAACGGAACTTTCAGTTAAACTAAACAAGACTTTAAATTAGTAGCTAATAACCGATTCAATCGTTTAAATAATTTCATATATTTTAATTTGGTTGCAAATAAATAAAACATATTACATTTTCTTAATAAATTTCACACTTTATTTGTTACAAAATTATTAAAAATTATTATTTTATTAAAAAAAACACAATTAAAGCATACGATTTTCCCTTTGGTTCTTATTCCAAATTGTCATTGTGTATATCACATATCAACATTTTGTATACGTATTAGGGTATTCAATTAATCAGCTTTTTATTTTAATCGTTTAATCGTGCAAATAATTATTCGGGTTTTTTTCTTAACCAGTTAATCGAACAAAATTCTAAAAGTAATCGATTAATCGAAAAAATTTTATGTAAAAAAATATACATAGCATTGTTGTGTTTTTAATAATTTTATATAAAAAAAGGAACAAAAATAAATTCAGTAACTCTGTTGAAATTCATAAAGATAAAAAAATTGTAATAATTGAGATCAGACTTTGTCAATATTTTTATTTTTTCTGTCCCCTCTTTCACATATTAAAATTTTATCCAAATCGGGGACAACCACACCCGAAAGAAGTATATAAGACCCCGTACATTAATTTGTATCTCTTTCGTATGCATTAAATACATAAAAGAAGTAAATGTAGAGAGGAATTCTAAAATGTTTATTTTATTTTATTTTATTAATTCAGAGTGCTCACTAAACAAGCTTTATTACATTAAACATTAATTATAATCAATAATTCTAGTAATCATTAATTACAATAATTGTTAATGCTATCATTTAATATCAACGTTTAAAAAGTCGTAAAAAATAATTAAAATTTGTTATACGTAAATAGATACCAATAATTTACTAGATAAGTTACAACAACAGGGTACACTCAACCAAAAAAGTCTGTAATGGCTACTGAAAATTTTGCTGTTATTACGGGAAATTTAACTGTTTTGAGGCCAGCGGTATTTTTTGCTAATTTTAGCAACACATGTCTGCTGATCTGTAGTACAATAAAATTAGTTGAAAAAATTAGTAGCCGCTACTAAATTTTAGTAAAATTTATGTAAAATGCAATTCAAAATCGATTTGCTAAAATCAGTTAAAAAACTTACTAAATATCATAATTTTAGTACATTGAAATTAGTATAAACAATTAGTTGCAGCTACTAAATATCAGTAAATTTCTGTAAACTGTAATTTAAAATCAATCTGCTGAAATTAGCAAAAAATTGTACTAAAAAATAAAAAAAACTGTAAAATCTAAAAAAAAATTTTTTCTTTCGATTGTAACATGCGTATAATTACTTCATCGTACTTGAATTTTGGAATCAAAATTGCAAACGGTTCTCCAGTTATTGCAGTTTTATGCATTGGAGATGCAATAAAATTTTCTGGGTGTTCCCTACGGGAAATTTTAACAAACTGTCACCGAACTGGCCCCTTTACATGAAATAGACTGGTCACTTTTACATGGCGTTGTCATAGGAGGGGGAAATTGACCCCTTGTGACATGTCACAAGACACATCCTAGGACAGGTTACAGAACTCTCATAAAAAACAAAGTTCAGGGACCTGTCCTGGGATCTGTCTTGTGACATGTCACAAGGGGTCAATTTCCCCCTCCTATGACAACGCCATGTAAAAGTGACCAGTCTATTTCATGTAAAGGGGCCAGTTCGGTGACAGTTTGTTAAAATTTCCCGTAGGGTTATTTCTAAACTAAGAATATATCAATAGTAACAAATATAAACTAAACAAGAATTGTAAAAAATCAAAAAAAAATATTTTTAAATTAGTATATTTTTCTGCTAAATTTAGCACTCGGTTTTGAAAAATTAGTAAAATGTTTTTCTGAAATCAGCAGCGAAAATTAGTAAAAAATCCGTAATTTGTAATAAGAGAATAGCAAAAATGATTACTAAAAATAAAAATTGTACTAATAATCAGTATAAAAATAGTATAGTGCGACTGAAAACTGTTTACAAACTTTTTTATTTGAGTGTAGTAATTTGGAAGATGACAAAGCAAACTGTGATAATTTTATTTTGTTTTTGTTTTTTCTTTGGGATTTAAGATATTTATTAACGCTCCTACTTGAAAACATGAAATTCTCATTGAGTTGAAGTTAACAAATATTTTAAGAAATTCTAAAAGGTCGTCCCTTAATTATTTTCTTAGGCCAGAATGAAATCCGGATAGGTAAAAGCCTACAGCAAATTATTTATCACAAATTTTTAAAATTTTTTTGAGTTTTTAGCACATTTACTTTAATAAAAAATTTATATTTTTTAAAAATTTTTGTAATTTTCAACCAATTTCGATTAATCGTATGAACTTATTCGAATTAATCGTTATTCGAAATTTGGACATTTTAAATTATTCTAACAATTTTTGAGAAAAATTGTTCGATTAATCGAATAACGATTAATCGATTGAATACCCTAATACGTATCAACTATCAAATGCGAACGCATTTCTATATTGCCATTAACTGATTGCTTTTATTTATTAATTATTTTTTGGTATTTTTATATTTCTCAATATCTTGTAATTGAATTTGTTTTTCGCTAAACATATTTTAATTAAAAACGAGTAAAAAGGTTAAAGTCGGGCATGCCGACTATACAATACCCTACACCAGTCTGGTTTATTGTTTGGATCCGAAATTCGAATGGGTTAAAATGGGGTTTGTGTCAAAATTTCCTATAATGTGAGTCAGCGCACTAAATTTCATTAAAATATCTTAATATTTGCGACCTGCAGTTTGTAACCAAGCCAATTTTGGGGGGACCCTTATATGGGCACTAGTTCTAAACATGGACCGATGTTCACCAAAATCAATAGGCTTCGTCTTTGGGCCAACATAGGTCTATGTACCAAATTTCATCAAAATATCTTAATATTTGCGACCTGCAGCGTATAAACAATATAATTTTGGTGGGACCCTTATATGGGCACTAGGTCTAAACATGGACCGATGTTTACCAAAATCAATAGGCTGCGTTATTGGGCCAACATAGGTCTGTGTACCAAATTTCATCAAAATATCTTAATATTTGCGACCTGCAGCGTATAAACAGTATAATTTTGGTAGGACCCTTATATGGGCACTAGGTCTAAACATGGACCGATGTTCACCAAAATCAATAGGCTGCGTTATTGGGCCAATATAGGTCTGTGTACCAAATTTCATCAAAATATCTTAATATTTACGACCTGCAGCGTATAAACAGTATAATTTTGGTAGGACCCTTATATGGGCACTAGGTCTAAACATGGACCGATATTCACCAAAATCAATAGGCTACGTTATTGGGCTAACAGAGGTCTGTGTACCAAATTTCGTCAAAATATCTTAATATTTACGACCTGCAGCGTATAAACAATATAATTTTGGTAGGACCCTTATATGGGCACTAGGTCTAAACATGGACCGATGTTCACCAAAATCAAACTTGTTCGTCCTTGGGCCAACATAGGTCTGCGTACCAAATTTCATCAAAATATCTTAATATTTGCGACCTGTAGAGGGCGCACAAGATTGCATGGACAGACAGACGGACGGACGGACAGACGGACATCGTTAAATCGAAATAAAAAAAAATTCTGAGCCGATCGGTATACTATAAGGTGGGTCTACGACCAATATTTTTTGGTGTTACAAACATCAGCACAAACTTATAATACCCTGACCACATAGTGGTGTAGGGTATAAAAATTTAATTCCAGAGAAAATATTTAAATATATATTTTATATAAGCCAGGGATGGAAAAGATCGCTCTTTTTTTTTAACGACCCAAAAAATGTTAGCTCGCTCTTATATAAAAATGTAAGTAGCTAAAAAAATATAGCTTCCTCAATTTTTTAAAACAATCGAGCCCAATGAATACGCTCAAAAAATGAAAAAGAGCTTCACAAAAAAGGCTCTTTTCCAAAAAATAAATCGAGCATTATGAAACGTAAGCTCTTTTCAAGTAAATTTGAAAACTCTTTTGGCTTGTTTACAAAAAAAATTAAAATTAAATACTTACAGCCTTACTATCAATATTTTTCAAAGGTATTTTTTGTTAAAGTCGACTTTATTTTAAAGCAAAGGTTTTTTTTTACCGTACCATACAAAATATTTAAAATACAACTTTTAAAATAATGCCAAACGTATACATTAAAAAATTTTGTTTATTTTTATGAAAAATCAAAACAAAATAATCGAAAATAAAAAGGAAATTTGTAAATAAATATAAACAAAATTTGAAAACAATAAAACCAAAATAAATAAATTTAAAATAAAAACAAATGAAAACTTCAAATTTAAAACAGAATTTTTAGGTACATTTTAAATATTTTGTATGGTAAGAAACTTAAAATAATAGTCGACTTTTGTGATTTAAAATCGACTTTTTCTTTTTTATAGTAAAGGTGTTAGATATTAAATACAGCATTTCCAATAGAATTTCAAAAGAAATGTTAAAAGTTGTTAACTACATAAGGGATTAAAATTCCAAATCTTATACAAAATATGGTGGTTAGTTTGAAAAAAAATTTTGGTAATTATTATTTTCTGCACCACAAAGCCTTCTTTCGGATTTCGCCATTATTTTGCAATTTTTTAGGTGCGGTTTTTTGAAATTCATAACCCAAGGACTATAATACCCATTTCACAAAACAAAGTTTGGCGGCTAGTTGCAAAAAAAAAAAAAAGAAATATGGAAAAAAAATTTTGAAAAAGGAAAATTTCTGCATAATATATTTATTTCCAGAAGTTAATCGCTGATTAAGGTTTTTAATTAAATTTTTCCACCATAAAGCCTTTTTTATAATCTAAGAACTATAATACCCTTTTCGTAAAACAAAGTTTAGCGACTATTCGCAAAAAAAGGAAATCACGAAAAAAAATTGCAAAAAGTAAAATTTTTCCATCAACATATTTGTTTGCAGAATGTAAATCACTGATTAATTTTTTTAATTAAGTTTTTGCACCATAAAGTGTTCTTTCGTGTTCCGCCATTATTTTGCAATTTTTTAAGTGTGTTTTATTTAAATTCATAATCTAGGGCAGGGCTGGCAAAACTATGACACGCGTGTCAGTAGTGGCACGCGAGTGGATTTTAGGTGGCATGCGACATTTTGTTGGATATTTTCAAAAAATTTAAACTATTAGAAGATCAGTAAAAAATTCAGTTAAATGTTAAATTTCGCTACAAAAATGTGTGATTTAACTTTATAATGGTGAAATTTTTCACAGAGCTTGTAAATCGTCTTTTAAAATGAATAAAACTCTGTATTGCCACCATTTTTTGTTTAAAGAAATATGTTTAATACAGAACTCGCAAATTCGATTATCAGAAAATTCTGGGAAAATTTCTAAAATTCTAGATTGAAAGAAGTTTAAATGTTTCGATGAGAAAATGTCTCATAATCGGAGAAATAAAAAGTACCAGAAAATTGCACAAAAATGGAAAACAACCTGCATTAAAATTGGATCTAAAAAATTAATTTTTTTAAGGGAAAATAGGTGCTACGAAATAACCCTCAATGAAATACTGAACATAAGTTTCATAATGAAATATCCCCTTTTGTTGGATTTTGATCGAGCGAACCAGTTCATCTGAAATAGAAAGTTCTCTGTTTAAATCCATAATATTCGGTTTTTATTCATTATTATGATGTTCAAAATCGCGCGATTTACTTTAACAAAATAAAATTTTTGCCCGAATCATATTATTCAACTATTTTTCTTACATACTTTAATAAATAATGGCGTCCAATAATTTAACTTTTTTTTCAAAATGAAATAACCACCAGAAATGGAATAACCCCCCCCCCCCCAAAATTAAAAGGCAATGATGTTCAAACTGATTTTTTCAAAATGAAATCATCTCAATATTTAAATATTAAAAAATTAAATAACCGTCAAACAGTTTTACGTCATTTCTTGGATGTTATTTAATTTTTCTCTTTGGGGGTTATTTCCTGGAGTTATCCGTAGCGCTGATAAATATGTACATCTTCGATGATATTTTCAAGAGAAATTTTCCAAATTTTTAAAAAACGACTTTTAAAAGACAACTAAAATTAAGGTGGCACGCGAGAAATTTTTACAAAAAATTTGCCCGTTTCTGGCACGCATTTTCTCTAACTGAAATTCTTTATTTAAGAAATTTATTATATTAAGAATACATAAGAGAAATAAAAAATTAACCTTAAAGTTAGTACCGCCCACTAGTTAACTTCGAATTCGAAAGATATAAAATATAAGTGTAAAGCAGGCCACGGAACTTAGAGTTTATAAAAAACCAGATATAAACTTTAATTGCACAAGTTACACGGAAATCATCAATTTGAATGATATAAATATCATGGCTTCTAATGCCGTATGTCGCAGGTTCAAACACCGGTTGGAGCACAACATTTTTTTTTGGTTTTTTTTTTGTTTTTTATAAAATTTTAATTAGATTTTTATAGTTTTGTTGTTATTTAGTATTTAACAATTTTTTAGGCTAAAAATAAATAAAAAATTATACAATTTGCTTTAAATATGAAAAAAAAAAAATTTTATTGAAAAAAGAAAATACATAAAATAATTTATTTTTTACTTCGTCTGGAGTTTGAACCCGTCCAGCCCATGTCAAAGGCAGGCATCACAACCCCTAGGCTACAGTTAGTAATAATTTGCGTAAACAATATTGCATACGAGTATACAATACACATACATATGTTTAGAAAAATGCAACAGTGATTTTATTGTGTTCTATTCTGATTGGAAAAATGTAACATTTTAATGGGGTGAGGGCAACATTTTTAAAATGTTGCCTTTTAACAAGGCAACATTTTTTTACAGAAAAGAAAACGCCATAAGTTAAATTCATTTTTTCATTTACATACACACAGAGAACAGATTCGTTGCGGCAACCGAATTCGTTTCCAACCGAATGTTAGTAGTTACGTGTACTATCACATTATTCGATGGCAGCAACCATCATTTTCGGATGTACCTACTATACTCAAACGATACATAAACGTTGCCCCAATCGAATTTATTTGGTAATCCCGTCCGAATTGACTATTTGGTAGACCCAACCGACTTTTTTAGAAATTCCTGCCGAATTATTAAAACACTGTTTCCAATGGTTTTTAAAATTTTTTTATTATTTAAATGAAAAAATACATACAACAAAAATATTACAATTAAACAAAATAAATACCATAGCGATAAAAGACCTAAAAAAGTGGTCTTCGGAACCTGAAAATTTTTCCATAGCAAAAGGTGGTCAGAATCTTGACCTGAGGATGTTTCTGATGCAAAAAGTCTTCAAAACGTACACAGTTTTTCAGGGAGAGTTCTAAGAACCTGGGCAAAATGTTCCAAAGAATGCGAAGGTCTCTTAAAAGAAAAAACTCTTAAAGTAAAAAGTCCACAGTAGCTGTGGCCGTTTCATAAAACGTATCTACTTTACATTTGATTCTTATTTGTATTGTTAAAGGTATTTGTTCTTACTTTTGCATTTATTCAGAAAGTAAAGTTTTCCAAAGTCCATTTTAAATCTAAAAATAATAGAATGATTAATAATGATATTTAGTAAAGTGTTTTATTATATTTTACCTTAATTACAGATTTCAAATGCATTTTTTCCATTTATTTTATGTTCTTCTTCGGGTTTCGTCTTCATTTAAGAAAAACTTAGAGAAATAATACTAACTTCTTTAAAAAATTCAGATTTTTTTAGTTTTTTCGAAAAACAAAAATATTTTATAAATTTTTTATATGTTTTTATATATATGTTTTGACAGCTTATTTGATTTAAATAACCGATATATTGGCTGTGATCGCCAAAATAGTTTTTGGGGTTTATGGCAAATGGCTTTCGGTTATAATTGAATTTTTATTGGTTGTGATCATCAAGCTATAAAAAAACTTTTATTTTTAGGTGTGATAACTGAAAATCTATTCAAAAATTTTTAGCATTGGGTAATGTAACCAATATTCAGTATTTAATTCAAACTAAAAATTTAGTAAAGCATATTTGTTGCAATTTGGTTATCACGACTCGCATATGGAAGAAAATTGATTATTTCTACCCAGCAAAATATTGGTAATGACACCTCATTACTATCTGCATTACCAAAAATGATATATCATTACCTTTTGCATTATTTTATAATATAAAATAATGAATTCCTAATAACGGCATATTGTATTCATTGTTTCTAAATATAAAATAATGACTTACTCGTATTAGTTGAAATAAGTACTTTTTACACAGTTAAATTTTATACATTTTTATTTATTATATGTAAATATGTTTTACATATAACGAGTCCAAAAATTACACACAAGAAAAAACCTAAATTTTTCTGAATGTATTTCCTTAAGCTAATAGTATTTGTTTAACTCCTTATTTTTAAGAATCAAGTAAGCAATCGGATAACCGCTTATAATTCAACTTTTTGTAAGCATGTTTGTAACCACTTATTATTCAAAATCTCATTACTTATTTCTCATTTTTTCGTAAGCGAGCGGGTAAGCATGACTACTTATAAAAACGACCACGCCAAACAAAAATAATTAGTTTAGACGCCAAAAAATAAGTTGTGCGGATCCATGAATTTCTATTATATAACCACTTATTTGGTAATGAAAGATTTTGCTGGGTATCGTTTAAAATGATTGTGATTATCGAATATTTTAATAACATTTTATTATTTTTAAAATTGGTTATGAAAACCGATTACTAAAGTAAATATAATGAATATTCACTTGCAGTTTAAAATTGTATGTTCCTAAAACAAACTTTTAACTAATACAATTTGTACAACAGTGATAAAAATTATGTTGTACTAGTAAAATCATGGTATTTCCAGCAGATTTCCAACTGATTTGTTTTCTGTGTGTATGTTCTGACTAAATAAATTTCTAAAGAGAAAAATAAACTCCAAAAAGAAAAACATAGCCATTTCTCTGATTTTTTCATGTAAAGTGCCAAAAATGGTGATTTTTTTAAATGTTTGAATGGGGAACCCCCCCAGGGGGTTCCAGGGGGTGTGCCACTGGTACGGGTGGGTCGGCCCTCCAAAGTTAGTGGGGGTCGGTCATACATTTGGACTCGATTGGGGTACTCTAAATGGGTCAAAGTGGGATTTTTCAAAAAGTCGGGACATCAGAATTCGTTTTAGAGGTATGGTTCCTCGGGCAAAGTTTCTTATTTTGATCCCTAGAATACGATTTTCATTGTCACTTGAGCGATTTTTTTGCCTCCCTACAAATCGACCAGACCTAAAATACTTGATTGCCAAAAAAGTTACCAAAAAACAGTTCACATCTCCACATTGGAAAAAAAATAACCAATTTTGGTTAAAAGTAACCAAAACGGCAACACAAATGAAAAATTTTAATTAATTTTTATTTAACGAGCAAAAAATATAACTTTTTTAAGTTTTTGCGATTCTAAAATATTTAAAAATATTTTTTGGTATTTTTGGATTTCAAAAATTGCATTATATTGTAGTGTTTTTGTTTCTATATTTAATTAACTAATTACTTTTAATTTTTATATTACTTTCTAATTAAATACAATAAACCTTTCGTTTCTCAATATAAAACTTTAGGAATAATTTTGGACAATAATCTTACGTTTAACCAGCATATCGTTGGCTTGCGTGCAAGTAGTGCTATGTGTTTTTTAATAGATTTTCAGGAGATCGAAAAAAATACCCTTTTAAGATATTTTATTGACATCATACGCCTTAATGATGATTTTAGTAAATGAGGTCGCGAATCATTAAGGCATATGGTGCCAATAAAATATCTTAAAAGCCTATTTTTTAACAGTTTTAGACTCTCCTCAAAACTTGTTAAAAAACACATAGCAATACTTGCAGGCAAGCCGACGATATAAATTTTGTTATATCCGGAGTTTCGTGGACCTTGCGTAGGCTTTATATTGTTGCATATTATTTGCCATTGGCTGTTAGGCGTCGAGTTGCATTATCTTTATGTCTCCCAATCTTTCTTTATTGCATATCAAGGGTGGGCACGAATTTGTCACCGAGGGCCATATTGTCGTTTTTCATAAATTATACATGGCCACACCATACAATAAAAAAAGAAAACTACATATCTTGAAGTAAAACGAAAGCGGAAGAAGCTAATGTTTTATTATATAAATCCATCTATTCCAAAACTCATTCCACAAAAACTCATTGCAAACTCAACTTTTCAAATTCTGTTTTGATATTTTTGAATTACATAAGTAGAATTAAACTTTATTGGAACACTTTTTTATAGTTTTTGCATTGATCCTCGGTGTCGCGGAATAGGCTAACGAAAATTTGAAAACTCAACGAGTTATAAGAGACTGACAGCGTAATTCATAAACTTTTACAACAGTCTTATTTCAGAATTTTAAGTACACACTATAATATGTTATAAAAAAATGCTTGTTTACACACATTTCCATTGATTTACTTTATAAATAAAAAAAAATGTTTTTAATGGCTTTTAAATTTATCTTAGCACATCATTAGTTCTATAATTTAAGAAAATACATTTTTACTTCCGATTACAAAGTCAATCGTTTACTAAATTTGTACATCACTTACAACTTATTTGGGAGAAGGGAGAAAATAAACAATAGTGTTGCCCATATCAAATCGAAGAATTTATTTATAGTTAAAGTACGATTATGAATAAAGATTTCTAATAACTCTGAATTAGCACATGAATATTTTCCGACAACAAAAGCATGTATAAAAATTCATAGACTCCTGGATTCGAATATTTATTTAACAATTACGTTACGCACATCAAGAAAAATCCCGCCCCTTTAAAGGGACACTATGCACTAAAAGGTTAATTTAAACGATGGTTACAAACTTAAAGATTTACACTGTTATTCAAAAAAAACTTCTTAATTTAGCTTTAAAATATGAATTTGCTAAAGCATTCATTATCTCTATTAAACCTTTATTAAAAAATTGTATTCCAAAACATAAAAAGTTTAATAATTTTTTTTTTAATTCTGGCAACACTTTGTATTGTTAGTGATACATGAATTTAGTGAACGATTGAATCGGTAATTGTAGGTAAATATATTGTTTTGTAAATTTTGGAAACTAAAATGTTTTATTACAAAAAAAAACATATTAAAACAAGATTTTTAAACATTACTGAGAAGTAATAATGGGAACAAACTGTGTTAAAGAATTTTTTATATTACGAATACTGAAAGTATTAGAATCTCGAGTATGGTTTTATTATAAATGTATCACTATTTTATTGAATTTGTTTTTATTTTATTTTCATGAAAATTTGGGAAAATTTTCGAAAAAAGAGTTTAGTCTTGAAATTTTTGCAGTTTTTTTTGTTTCGGTTGGATACAAAATGTTTTATTCCACCTATTCTTGGGTGGATGACTCTTAGTTTTTTACAGTGGTTTTCTTTTTCCAATATTTATCAATTATATATTTTAGGCTATATCCGGCTTTAAGCGTTTAATAAATTTTTCTTTCCCATTGTAGAAACGGTAATGACTAGGGCAAGGAATTTCATGCACTTAAAAATGGAAAATATGCGCCTAAAATATGCGGTTAAAAAAGAAAAATATGCATTAAAAATATAAGAAAAATGCACTAAAAGCTATTATTTTTGCAAAAATAATGCACTCTAAAACTTAAAAATGTATTTAAGTTAGTTATTTTGCAAACAGACACAGAACTCGAAGATTTCCCATAGGTCAATAAGGTTTTAAGAATAATGTTTATTTTGATTGAATCAAAATATGAAAACGTACAAATTTTTTATATTTTTTTACAAAATAAAAAATTATCCTAAAAATGCAAAATATGCACAAATATGCATTAAAAAGCACAAAATATGCATTAAAAAGGCACTAAATATGCATTTAAAGTCAAAATATGCAAAAACATGCATTTATGACAAAATATGCAAAAATATGCAACTACAAATCGATGCTATTTTGTTCTAAATTTGATGATTCGGATAAATGTTTAGTCCATATTAGTTTTGGACTATCGAGAAAAAACATGCATTTGCATGAAATTCCTTGCCCTACTGAGAAGTAATAATGGGAACAAACTGTGTTAAAGAATTTTTTATATTACGAATACTGAAAGTATTAGAATCTCGAGTATGGTTTTATTATAAATGTATCACTATTTTATTGAATTTGTTTTTATTTTATTTTCATGAAAATTTGGGAAAATTTTCGAAAAAAGAGTTTAGTCTTGAAATTTTTGCAGTTTTTTTTTGTTTCGGTTGGATACAAAATGTTTTATTCCACCTATTCTTGGGTGGATGACTCTTAGTTTTTTACAGTGGTTTTCTTTTTCCAATATTTATCAATTATATATTTTAGGCTATATCCGGCTTTAAGCGTTTAATAAATTTTTCTTTCCCATTGTAGAAACGGTAATGACTAGGGCAAGGAATTTCATGCACTTAAAAATGGAAAATATGCGCCTAAAATATGCGGCTAAAAAAGAAAAATATGCATTAAAAATATAAGAAATATGCACTAAAAACTATTATTTTTGTAAAAATAATGCAATTTAAAATTTTAAAAATATATTTAAGTTAGTTATTTCGCAAACAGACACAGAACTCGAAGATTTTCCATAGGTCAATAAGGTTTTTAAGAATGTTTATTTTGATTGAATCAAAATATAAAAATTTGAATTTTTTATATTTTTTTATAAAATAAAAAATTCTCCTAAAAATTAAAAATATGCACAAATATGCGTTAAAAAGCACAAAATATGCATTAAAAAGGCACCAAATATGCATTTAAAGTCAAAATATGCAAAAACATGCACTTATGACAAAATATGCAAAAATATGCAACTACAAATCGATGCCATTTTGTTCTAAATTTGATGATTCGGATAAATATTTAGTCCATATTGGTTTTGGACTATCGACAAAAAACATGCATTTGCATGGAATTCCTTGCCCTAGTAATGACATATCAATATTTTTTGGACTACTAGCAATGACACCTACTTACTTTATGCATTATTTTAAAATATATAATAATGAGTTACTAATAATTACTTACTTTTTTCATTATTTCAAAATAAAAAATAATGTTTTACCAATAATAACTTATTTTTATTATTATTTCAAAAATAAAATAATGTTATAGATTTTATTGTAAATTTTTTTTAATCTATTTTTAGCCTCAATATGGTAATGATATACAATAGACGCTCGCAAATTAGAGCTTTCAGTAATTCGAACGTCCAGAAATTAGAATCAATATTTGCAATACATTAAACGCTCTGAAATTCGAATTTAAAATTCTAATTTCTGAGCGTTTTTTTTTTGTTATTTGAATACACAGGAAATCCCCAATTTATTTTTATTCTGTTTGAATAAAGTAAAACTAAAAAGGGGAATCAGCAAATTATATATGTTTTTCCCTATTTGTTTTTTTTTTGTCGCATTTATGTACATTTTTGGCTAGTTTATTTGTGAAATTTGATACGCGTGTACATATTATTTGGCAGTCTCTATTAAATAGTGAAAGTGTATCATTTAAAATGTTAAATAAACGTAAAAAAAAACACTTTATCATTGGAAACTAAAGTCAAAATATTAGAAAAGTTTGACAAATGCGTTGAAGGGAACCGGTTAGCCCTAGATTTTAATGTGACAACATCTTCAATCAGCTACATCAAATCACATAGAACAGCAATATTAAATGCTGTTTCAAACACATATCAGGAGGCAAACAATAAATCTTTGCACAGCGCTGAATATCCAAAAATGGAAAGTCGTCTGTATGAGTGGTTTTTAAATCAACGAGAAAAAAAGTGTACATTGACTGCGCCAATATTAAAAGAGAAAGCTAAACAAATATTTAGAGAGGAATATCCCGATAAAGATGAAAATGCATTCCGGGCAAGTGTTGGATGGTTTACCAAATTTAAAAAGCGACACGGTATCCGTTTTTTAAAAATTTGTGGCGAGATTCTTTCCAGTGATGTTGCTTCAGTCACTCCTTTTATTCATCGATATCGTGCAAAGATCGCTGAGATGGGTTTAATGGAGTCACAAATATATAATGTCGACGAAACCAGATTATTTTTTCGTTGCCTACCAGACAAAACCTATGTTTCTGCTTTTGAAAAAAACGCCCCTGGACATAAAATTCAAAAAGACAGAATTTCAGTCCTACTTGGTGCAAACTCTGATGGATCACACAAATTAGTTCCATTGGTAATTGGAAAAGCAAAAAAACCCAGGTGTTTTAAAAATTTCAATAATCCTCTGCATTACAACTTTTCAAAAAATGCTTGGATGACTTCTCGGATTTTTCACGAATGGTTTCACGGAATATTTATTAAAGAGGTAAACAAAAATATTGATTTCAGGTTCAGTACATAATTTTAAAATTTTTTTCAATTCACAGGTGATCCGCTTTTCTCAGGAAAATAATTTGCCTCCGAAAGCCATTTTGCTTATATATAATTGCTCCGCTCATACACCCATTGAGAAACTTAAAAGTGACGATGGAAACATAGTTGCATTATTCTTTCCACCAAATGTGACAGCAGCTTTACAACCAATGGATCAAAACCCTATTAAGTTAACAAAGCTCAATTACAGAAGTATGTTTCTTTCCCAGTTAATTGCTGAAGGTGGTGAACTGAAGAATCATTTGAAATCCCATTCGATCCGCAATGCTATATTATTACTGAAACAAGCTTGGGATGCGGTACCACAAAGTGTTATGAAGAAATCTTGGTCAAAGTTGTCCAATTGGGACTCTAACCAATACGACAGCGACGATGACGTGCCAATAGCACAATTCTTGCAAATAGATCAGGACTGCAACGAAGTTATTCAGATAACTCAAGCTCTTTTAAAAGAAATAGCTCCCAACGATTGCATCGGTATAGAAGACATCGACAGATGGAATGAAGATATGTTTGATGACGGATCTGTTTATGTTCTCAGTAGCGATGGTGAGTCTTCAGATAGCAGCGAAGACGACGTTGTTGCAGTATCATCAGTTGTCTCTAATACTACAGCCATTGAAAGCGTAAATAATTTAATAAAATGGTGCAATAACAGTGAATTGTTTTCAACTAAGCACATAAGTAATCTTTTGGCTCTCCGTAATGATATTTCGGATTTAAAGAAACCAAAAAAACAAACAAATATAACTGATTATATGTCAAACAAAGATTAGTTGTTAACTTGGCCATTGTTTAATTTTAATTGTTTAATTTTTTTTAAATACAGTTTTTTAGTTTTTAATTAAAAAAAATACATGTGATGTATTTGGACTGCATTGCTATGTTTTGTTGCCATTCGTTTTTTTTATATTCATATTTTTAATTTAAAAAAATACATTTGATGTATTGGACTGAATTGTTGTGTTTTGTTTTCTTGTTTTTATCAAATAAAATTGAATTAAAAAATATTAAAAAGAGTTTTATTTAAGTTTTTGGAAGTAAATTTACTCAATTTTTTTTTTCGAAAAAAAAACGTCCAGAAATTAGAATAATTCAGAAATTAGAATTGCCCCAAAAACAAAGCGGTTCTAATTTGCGAGCGTCTACTGTACACTCTAAAAACTACTTGTAAAGTTACTGCTATAAAATATGTAAACTTTCATGTAAAATTACTGAAAATGCGTAACTTTAGGTACAAAGTGTCTGTAAAACTTTTTTTACGCTTTAAAGAAGTAATGTTGAAATTGTCAAAATTTTATTTATAAAATAAGGGAAAGATGCAAACTGCTTTAATGCTCTTAGTTTTAATAAATTGGTGCAAAAAATATGAAAAAATTGTAAAGAAAAATCAACGTCGATTAAAAAAAATTGTGCGGGTAATAGTATAATTGATAAAGTGCGCAATCAGTTAATCGAAAATGTATAAATGTAATATTTGCAAAACAGCATTTGAGAAATAGCGGTTTTAATATGTTCTTTGTGGCAATATCCCAGCAAAACCACACATTACCAAATAATGTGTAAAGTAATGTGTTGCCATAGGGGACGATGCATTACTTTATACCTTACTTCACTGATGAATTTTACAGGCGATGAACCCCAAAGTAATGTATAAGGAGGAAGTGATAAAGTAATTGGTTACTTATGTGGTTACGAGGATGCGAAAAGTAATGGGTCTAAAAATAGATTTTCGTAAAAAAAAAATTTATTTAAAAAAAATTTATTACAAATATTTTCTTATTAAATATATAAACGTGGTCACGCTGGGATTCGAACCTGGGATCCCTGCATGTTAGCCGAGAACTCTACCACTTGAGCTATCGACACATATAACATTTGATTGCTTAAAAAGTAAATGAAGTTGTGCTTCGTATTTTCATTTGTAATGTCGAAAAATATGTACCTTACACCCATGCTTATAAAAAAAACACAAAGTAATGTGTCTAAAAATAGATTTTCAAAAACAGTCTAGTCATTACTTTCCGTTTATAAATCATGCATTACGTAATCAGTGATTGGTAAGTCATTACTTTTTGGTCTGAAATAATGCAGAAGGTAACGACCATTACCAAAGTTTTGCTGGGATATTTTAAATTATCTTTCTCCTTCCCAATCCTGTATTTAAAGATGAAAAAAATGGAGGAAAGGCAGATGTAGTCCACAATTTTCTTTTTATTTTCCCCATTTTTTTCGGAAATTTATTTAAATCACTATGATCCGGTTTGGCGGTTTTTAACAGCAGTTGAGTTGCTTAATATGTTGTACCGAAATTAGTGATGAGCAAATCTTCTTGAACATTATATTGAAATGTATATGCAACTAAGGAGAGAAGGTCTTCCTCAATTAAATTTACGTCCTAAACATTATTATGAGGTCTATTATCCAGACCAAATAATATTTTATAAATGGCACAGAACAAACAAAAGCTAGACAACCGTTTTAATGCTTCCATTTGCAATTTGGAATGACTCTTGAAGAAGTTACAAATCTAATTCCCACAAATGCATCATTCATTGCTTTCCTTCGTAAGTACATATTTATTAATAAATTAAATACACTGTTCAAGTTTTTAACACGAAATTTGTGGTACTAACGTGAAAACCATTTGGTTGTGTTTGGATGAGCCCCCTGACTACTACTCCACCGATGAAAGTGCCAATTTGGCTCATTGGGAAAAATTGATGGCGTTTTTTTTGAATTTCGGTCAATTCGTCAATTTTTTACCATTTTCAGCGCATTTAAGTCGCTTTTCCTGTATTCAAAATTTCTTGTGTTATCTTTATACGGCTCACAATTACTATTTCCACCATTAGAACGCACATTTCAACTGAGAAAATCAAAATTTTTAGCCTATTTTCATGATTTTTGCCCATTTTTCATCGATTTTCCCCATTTTTGTGCTGTTTTTATGCGCTTTTTTGTAGTTCTTGCGCAAACTTATCGACATAATTCTTACCGTTTTTCCTTTTTACAATAGCTGTGTTCGGGTATTCAACATTGGGATCCCGCGGGATCCCTATTTTACCAAAAAGCGTTTTCTTACTACACAATTGGGTAAATGAGAGCTGTCATGAGAGAGTAATATTCTTGTTCTTCTTGCACGAGAAAGCCCAGACTTTTTTTTCGTGTAAATTTGGGTAAATTGTTTTAATCAGCTGTTATATCATCAGTTGGGTGCAACTAGTTCAATTGAACTCTTCACTGATTTGAACCAAAGACCTAGTTCACAACTAATAGCTCTTTTAGTTATTTCATTCATACAGAAAATATGTTTATCATTTACAAAAATTAGTATAATAGTTGCAAAAGCCTATCGGTGATTTTACAACTCCATAAAATTACCGACAGTTTTTTGAAGACGCTTGTTTAAAAGTGTTAAAGAGTTAAATATATAAATAAAGCTTTTGTTTAATATTAAAATCTTTTCCAAATTTAATAAACTATGTATTCCTTTTTGTAAATAGAAATGCCTAAAAAGGAAATTTTTATTAAATTTTTGATTTAAAAAGGGGTTTAAATAGAAAAACTATCTAGATTTTTACAACAAATTGAACAAGAACTAGAAAGAGCGCTCACCAAAACGAAATGTAATGCACAAATCTATTGACATTTGTTTTTCGGGCTTCAAATGTGGTTTTTTGTTAACTCTCATTTTACCGAACTTTACCCAAAAAGTAAAGAAACAGAGCTAATATATTATGCAATATTATTGCCATTTCAAGCAACTCAACACACTTTTTAAATACAAAAACCATCGTGTTTTACGCTTTTTCGAATGATTTTCGGGTTTTTTATTGATTTAAATAAATTTTTTGTGGTTGAATACATTTTTTCAATATAAAAATTAATGGAAATGCGTGTTTCTCCGTATTAATGTAATTCATTTTAAATTGGCAATTGAAATAGAGAAATAAGCAATGGAATATCATTCGTTATCCTCCAATTCCATTAACAAATTCCAGCAAAGATCTGCCAAAAGTGAATCTAATTTTTTCCACTATACCAGTGTTCCTGATTCAGACGGCAACTAACGCTCGAAGTGATCCTGGTGGTGATGCATGAAATGCACTTTCAACGACATTCGAACACCGATGTTTTCGAAATATTGCAGCATATCATCAACAATGGCACGCCAATTGTCCACTCGATAAATGCCGAGAACTTTTTCGATCACTGCTTTCAGGCTATCCCAAGCGATGAGTTCCTCCTCTTGAAGGATATTGTTGAAGTCTTCATCCTTCATCAGTTTGCGAATGTCTGGGCCATTCAACACACCTGAAATAAATATATGATTTTATATAAAAACTTTCAAAAATACTTCATCTTTGTTTGGCGGAAAAATAATTCCAAATATTTATTTACCTTCTTTAATTTTCGCTTCACTCAAGCGTGGAAAAATGTACTCCAATCGTCCAAAAGCCAATCTATTTCCACGCACCAGTAACGCTTTGAAGAAATTCTTCATTAACCCAAGTTTAATGTGCAATGGTGGCAGCAATACCTTATCCATCGGCACCAACTCCTCGTGGATAACGTTCTGCTGCCCGATTAGACAATTTGTTCTCGGTAACCAATCTCGTTTCTGATACTGTGGTGTATATCGCGAATCCCACGTACACAAGTAGCACATATTTTTAGTGTAACCAGTTTGAAGGCCACAGATAAGTGCAACCACTTTCAAATCAGCGCATATTTTCCAACAATGTTCATGGTATTTCACAGAATCCAAGATTAGTTTCATGGAATCATACGTTTCCTTTGTTTTCACGGCAAGCGCAATTGGCACAGAGTTTTTTGTATTATCGAAATACAGCAGCACAGCCTTGAGACTGCTCTTCGATCCATCAATGAACAACCGCCATTGGTCCGCATTGTACGTGTAATTCATGGCCGACATCAAACCATCGATATCATTACAGTACGTAAATGAATTGTTTTCGTTGCGAGTAAAAAACGGTAGAAATTTATGCTGTCGACCACGCGAACCGAACACTTTAACTTCTGGTGACAGGATGTTCACAGCTTTAAGATGTTGAGCAAGAATTATGGTTTTATTTTGTGACAACTTTAGTTGTCTTGACATTATGTTCAAGCGCTGTTGTGTAACTTCAATGTGTTTGCATGGTGGCGTAATATTTGATGGCTGATACAAATAAAAATTCGATTCTGGCTCCGAAAAAAAAGATGGTGGGATGTATTCTTCAGTTGGACTCGGTTTTCTCGGGATTGGCACTGGCGGAGAATGGGGAAGAGTGGTTTGAGCTGACGGAACACTTTGGTAAATATATTCCATCGCCTTTCTTCTGTTCATACCCACAACATTATTTTTACATACGTAGCACATGTTTTTTTCGTGGTCGACTGGCTCTGACCAAATCATCGGTATTCCATATGGCATGCTTTCCCGTCGACCTGTTCGCCAATCATACAAACGTGCTACACACGATGAACAAGCTATTTTAGGCACCCAGTCAACATTACGAATCACTGGAATATTGAAGTACTGCTCGTACAATGTTGCAATTTCATCAGTAATTTTTTTCTTAGACGACATAATGGTCCACTTTCCGCACATATAACAGTAATGATTGAAGTTTTTCAGGCATTCATCCATTTTTTACCGTAAAAATTAATCACTTCAAACTGAAAACTTTATCTATACTTTTATTACTTTTTCGTCGCTTTAAAAAAATCGTACTTTACGCGTTCGGAGACACTTGTTGAATGACAAAAATCGATCAATGAACATCTATAAATACTACGTAAGTTTCAATATTTTACTGAGAGGTACTTATGAATTGGCGCATCTTTTAAGGGTGGCTATATACCTGATTCGTGCGTTTGTGTAAAAAAAATTTGTGTAAAAAAATCATGCAGGTAGCCAACGGAAAAAACCCAAATAATTAAAAAAGTACACTTTCCTTTTTTCCTTTTAATTGTCCACGCACATTACCGAAAAAGCTTAAAAAACGATGGTTTTTGTATTTAAAAAGTGTGTTGAGTTGCTTGAAATGGCAATAATATTGCATAATATATTGTAAAAAGGAAAAACGGTAAGAATTATGTCGATAAGTTTGCGCAAGAACTACAAAAAAAACGCATAAAAACAGCACAAAAATGGGGAAAATCAATGAAAAATGGGCAAAAATCATGAAAATAGGCTAAAAATTTTGATTTTCTCAGTTGAAATGTGCGTTCTAATGGTGGAAATAGTAATTGTGAGCCGTATAAAGATAACACAAGAAATTTTGAATACAGGAAAAGCGACTTAAATGCGCTGAAAATGGTCAAAAATTGACGAATTGACCGAAATTCAAAAAAAACGCCATAAATTTTTCCCAATGAGCCAAATTGGCACTTTCATCGGTGGAGTAGTAGTCAGGGGGCTCATCCAAACACAACCATATGGTTTTCACGTTAGTACCATTTTACAACTTGAACAGTATTATTTATCTTAAAAACTACTTATTTTGTTCTCATTTTAGGAAATCGAAAATATGATATGATAGTGGTTTACGAAAAGGCAGATGTTGTTAAAGCCCCGTTTAGATTATCACACAAGTGTGTTATACATGTCAGAAATGTGTTGTATAACGAAAATGTATAATAGTGTGAACACTGTTCGTTACACACATGTCAAAATGGGTGCACACATTTTAAAATACGGTCACACTTTTTTGACAAGATTTATTTTTTTAAATATTTCATAAAGTTACCACTTGTCTCAACACAAGTGTTGTGTTATTCACAAATAAATGTTAAACAAAGATTAAAAACAAGTAGTGGGAAAAAAAGTAATAATAGAAGAAAAAATTACTGTTTTAATTTATTTTTTGTGTGTGTCGATAACAGTCTGAACACTGAAAAGATTTTCTTTTATACTTTTTTGACAACCACACAATTTCAGCATACTTTTTGTCATACTTGTGTTAAGAAAAGTATAAGCACTTGTGTGATAATGTGAACGGGGCTTAAGCAGTTAACTCAAAACATCACTTTTTTTACATTAATACTTTATATACTCTACAAATTTTTCAGACACTTTAATTTTTGTTCAGATTTTTATAAAATTTCATACTTCAACGCAAAGAAAAAACATAAACAATATTTAAAAAATTAATACGCTTATAAAATCAAAACTCGTTATTTACATAATTATTAAATATGTTTTTATTTTTAGTGTTACCTATACATAATTAGCTGTGTTTTCAACTGAACTATATCCGTTAACTCAGAAAAAAAACTCAAAATACACGAAAACGTGTTTTTGTCGAAAGCTGACACATTATTTTTCGTATGCACGTTAGCTTTCAACGTGGAGAATTATCAATGCTATTAGCATACGTTCGATTATACCGCAACTATTATAAATATTAACTGTTTATAATTCTGTTATACTTTAATCTCTTCAACGTAGATTTGATATAAATACTTAACGTTGATAGGTATGAGCGAAAATACAGCTTATTATTTTATTTAATTAACTTACATTAGTTCTTTTATTGATTTTAAATGTTAGAAAATTTACATTTGCAATTTCGAATAAAACATCCGTTAAAAATAAATATTTTTTTTTAATCCTTTAAATGGAAATGGGAATCATTTGGGTTGTTAATATAAAGCACCAATGATGTATACCGTCACCTTAAATGCAAACGGACGTAACTACACTTTTATTTTTTTTTACAGGAGAAGCAAAAAACGTTATAAAATCAATAATAATAAAGTATTCTTTGCAGTTTTTTTTAAATTTTACTTATGGTATAGAGATTTATTTATTTTTTAACAACTTTTGTTTTCTTTTCATATATTTAAGTTTTTAAGTTAGTTACGTCCTTTTGACTTGCTTTTTTCTGAAACAAGAAGACGTAACTACACTAAAGTAATTTTTAGATGTACAACAAATAACGCCACAAAAATTAAAACATGCGTGTTATGTTAGTAAATTTTTCAAGCTTTTTTTAATAAAAATACTTGTTTATATTTTAATTAATTGTTTTTTAATCTAAATGTTTATATTTTATTAAAAAAAAAGAAAAAGGATTTGTTATTCAATTTTAAACTAAAAAAAATACATGTATTTTTAATACAGATATTTAAGCTATTTTAAATGAAAAAAAATTGCCACAATACGGGTAATTACCCAAATCGCGGGTAATTTTTGCCTTCGTGGATAGAGCGCGGGTAATTTCTTTCATGCGTAGTTTTCGGGTAATCGGATAAATTACACAATTAAAAAAAAATTCAATGCATGAATTGGATAAATGATATTTTCAGATTTTTTAGTTAATTGAATAAAGTAAAACTAACTCCGACAGTTCCAATTCAAATGAAGTGAATTTGATTTTTCAGATAATTCATTAAAAAAAAATTATAAGTTCTGCTGTAATTTATTATACACAGAGAAAACCAATTCATTGTGACAACCGAATTTCTTGCCAACTGAATGGTTTGGTGGCAGTAACCGAATTATTGGCTGTTGCAATCAAATGTATTCCTGACATAATTTAAATATATTGTTTCAACCGAAATTCTATTGTATTCACCGAATTTCTGTTGCCACAAACAAATATATCGGTAGATCCAACCAAACCAATCGGTTGGCAAAAAAATCGGATGCCACAATGAATCTCTTTTCTCTGTGTAGTCCTTTAATATTTTCTTAAATTTGTGAAAACGTCTGCCAATCTCCATTAAAAATTATAGATTTTCAAATGTGATATTTTGTAGGAAGGAAATAACGGAATTTTTTGGTTATAGTGAACAAGATAATAGGCTTTAATCAGTAAAATATTTCTAAGCGCACATAAATTATGATATTATAATTTTTATATCCCTCACATTTTGAAATCATAATTTATTCTTATTAGAGAATTTTTTAAGTTCCAAAACGACTATTCTATTTCAAAAATATATATCTTTAACGCCACTAATTTAGAACATTTTCTTTGAGACAATAACGCCTCTAAAAATGCGAGAGTTGTAATAAAAAAAAAGTTCTCTTCAATAAGTTTTTATATGATGTGGCTCTTGGCCTTCAAAGAAAAATCATTATATTTATAAGCAGTTCAACATAGCGATATAGCCGTGATATTTGTTAATGAAGTCTAATTTTTTTAATACATCATAATCTCCCAGAAAAGGGGGTTTTGGTTTTTCTCATAAACTAATGAAGATAGATAATTGAAATTTGCTTCGTTTTATGACGAAAAGAAAATCAACCAAAGGATTTTTGGCTATTCGAATGTTTAAGGGGTAAAACGGGGATGAGAAGTTCCAAAAAATCGATTTTCGAACGTCATTTTTGGTGGATAGGAGGGGGAGGGGGCAAACATGTTACATATTTTTTCTAATTTGAGGACCCTTAACAAGAATCTGAAGTCAAAATAACGGTAATATCCACAAACAAAAAGTCGGTAGTGAAAACGTTAAAATTTAAAAAAAAAATAAGAAAAACTATAAAAGAGGCCCTGCAGATGAAACTGCCAAAACTAGCAGAATTGGTTTGCTAAATATTAGTAAGATAAAAACAGCAAGAACAAAATTCTAGCTATGTTTTAGTTAACTGGAAATAACAATTCAGCCTGCTAAAATCAGCAACAACTTTTGCTTAGTTTTAGTCGACTGAAGTTTTAGTTTTAATAGCATATGTAGATTTTTTTAATATGAATAACGATTTAACTCACTGAAATTAGGACTCTACTATTGTTAAGCAATTATTATTATTTTTTTTGTTATTTTAACTGGAAAATTTTTACTTCATTCAACTAAATTTAACTTAAATATAACTAAAATTTGGAGATATAACAGCATTTTGTTGCTGTGTTTTGTCTACTAATATTCAGAAAAAGGTTTTTCTGAATTAAGCAGGGTAAATTGTCATTTGTATTGTACTAAAATATAACTAAAATTTTGTAGATTTTGAATGCCCATTGTGGCAACGCTGACACAAGCTTATACACTACATCTGTTTGTATGTTTTTCATACAAGAGTGTAGTTACGTCCGTTTGAATTTCTTTAATAAAGTCGCCATTTTTGATCGTAGAAGTCTAAAATTTTGTGTGAACATGTATTTTGATGAAACGAACCATAATCAATAAAAAACTCGATTTCGAATTTTTGTGTAGTTACGTCCGTTTGCATTTAAGGTGATATATACATATTTTACGTGTGGTTTTAAGCATTTCACCTGTATCTTTACATATTTTTGAATGCCATTTTAAGCACAAACACTGTAATTTTACATGAAATTCGTACACCCAGAAAACAGATTCGTGCTTACAACCGAATTTATTGCCAATCGAATACTTCGGTTGTAACAATAGAATTTTTCAGTTGTGGCTACCGAATTATTGTTGAGACAATAGAAATTCTGTTGCCATTATCAAATAACTTTGAATTCTACTAATATTCAGTTGTCACAACTGAAAAATTCGGTTACCACAATCGAACCATTCGATTGGCAACAAATTCGGTTGTAAGCACGAATCTGTTTTCTCTGTGTATGTTCCTAAACATTTTTTAAGCACATAAATAGGTACGGTTACATACTTTATGCCTAATTAGTGTACACACAATGTATGTAAATATTTGAATTTAGGCACAAAAATGCATTTTTACTGAAATTATAGTAGGAGAAAAAATACCTACTATATATGGGGTAAAGTTACATGAATTTTTATTAGAGTGTATGTAACCATATATTTTTTAATTTTTGTTGGCGAGTAAGCTGACTTGTTGGCGAGTAAGCTGACTTGTGCGCGCAAGTCAATTATGTTTTTATCTATCAAATATTACATGTCGAGATAGCTTAGATTTTACAGCAGACTGACAGTCTGGAGCAGAGATACAAGCCGGTCCATTCTGTCGGCTGGAGGCGGCTAATGGCTAAAATGATTTTTAGAGATGAGCCGCAAACGCATCGGCGGCGGCTGGCTTAAAAAGATAGTGTCGACTGGCGGCGGCTAATCGGCTAACGTCGGCTAAAATGCCAATTTTCCAAGAATTTCAACAGAAACATACACGCAAAAATATCGAATTTATAAAAATTGGGTTTAAATTTCACAATATCGTTGTTAAAATTTAAATACATCCCAGTGTAGAAAATCATTACCAAATATGTGGTTATGTAACTACATACTTGGTAATGGTAACTAGTTACTTTTGTTATTACATTTCTTATGACCTTTATATGGCGATGTCGCGAAAAATAATGAGTTTTGGTTACACACCAGCATACGAAAAATCACAAAATATGTGGTTACCTGTTTGCTTACCAGTACTGACAAAAATAATGAGTCTAAAAATAGATTTTCAAAAAAATAAATTATATAAAACGAAATATTTTTTATTGTTTTTTTTTTAAATAACATTTGCTGGTGTGGGAATTGAACCTGGGTCTACAGATTGCCAGTCAATAGCTCTACCATCTGAGCTATATCGACATGTAATATTTAATAGATAGAAACATAATTGACCTGCTGTACACAAGTAAGCTTTCTTGCCAACATACAAAAAACCAAAAAATATGTGGTTACATATATCCTTACCAGTGTATAAAAAATATTGAGTCTAGAAATAGATTTCAAAAAATTTTCAAAAAAATATAGAAAATTATTTTCTATTCGAAATAATGATAAAAATAAGTCATTATCAGTAACTCATTATTACATGTTTTAAAATATTGCAGAAGTTAAGTGGGTGTCATTACTGGTAGTCCAAAAAATAATGATATGTCATTACCGTTTCTACACTGGGATGTGTTAAATTTTACACTCATTGCAACAATCTTCAGATCAACTAAAATCTACTATAAAATTTTACACAATAATAATTTTTACTAAATTAATAATTTTTCTGTTGGGCCAACAGACAAATTATTTTGAGCGTATAAGTTAAAAATTGGGATGGAGTTTGTTAAATTAATTAGGTTGTTCACAAAGGGTGTGCTATCTGTTGTATCGTCCATTTATTGTACCGATACCTCTTCCGAATGCGGATCTAGGTTGCCACCTTAGCCAGCTCTGAGCACGTCGTGAATTCCCAAACCGCAACCATAGACCGGTAGTACGACAATAAAAAAAATGTATACTAAAAACAAAAAAATTTTACCAACACACTCAGACAGACATTATACCTCGACATTTTATCCATGGGACCGGTATTATGCCCACCTACGCTGCCCACCCAACCTATGCCATAGATTCCCAAACTTTTCCTATGACCCTCAGCGTTACCAACACTTACCAAATTATCTTATTATTTGCCCATATCACACCATCGTATCTGAAAGTCCCTGAACAAAATTAGTAACACATCCCAGGTAAAAGTCTTCATATATGGATCCATACAGGTTTAATGTTTGTTCGTGCATGCTCACAAACATGCTTGTATGTCCATTCATGGGTACATAAATCACCATACGTGTATCCATATATATTCCTACATGTGCATTAACGAAATTTAAGGTAATATTTGCATGTGTGATCATACATTTTCATGCATGTTCATGAATGTTCATATATGAACATACATGTAGATATTACCTCAAATTTCGTTAATGGACATGTGTGAAAATATATGGATGCATGTATGGAGAATCATGTATCCATGTATAGAAAAGCATGCAGGTTTATGAGCGAGCACGAGCATATGAATCCATATATGCATATTTTTAGCCGGGATTTTAAATATTTTTAAATTTTACATTAAACATTTATTGAAAAAAATTCTAAAACTATTTATATAAAATACTTAAAATTATTGTGGCTTTTGCTTTCGTTTTAAATTTTGGGAATTGGGTATAAACAAATTAAATCAAAGTTATCTAATGCCTCATTCATACTGAACCCAAAACTAGTAGTTTTCAAATTTATTGTGTTTTCGATTGTCAAATCCCATACAAATTTCAATTCGAAAACTTAAAAAAAATGAAAACTTCTAGTTTTGGGTTCAGTATGAATGAGGCTTTACAAAAAAAACTTTTACTAATAAAAACAAAATTTAAAACAAACAGGATTCTTGCAATTAAATTAAAATTTCCAATAAATATCTTTAGTGGGATTCTCTAACTTTTTAACGACAAAATTCGGTAGTTAAGTTGTCAGTTTACTATGAATACTTGTCAAGTTAACAACCGAATTTTGTCGTTAAAAAGTTACGGAATTGCTCCTCTGGCCTAAAATTTACCATAATAACTAGTCTAATATTTAAATAAAAAAAATATTTCGTTTTCCTTGAACCGAAATCTTTAACTATTACGTATTTTTTGCAAGTTTTTATTTACGCAGTGTTATGATCTAAAAAAAGTCTCCAAATTTGTGAGATTTTCGTGAGGTTTCTTACAAATCTCGGGAATTTACGCGATTTTGTTTGTATGGGGAATCTCGTGGTTTGATATGAGATTTTCATTGAGATCTCAATTTAAATCGAAAACTCGGGATTTGGGTGCAGATTTAAATGCAACTTAAATGTAGTATAAAACTTAAAGAAAAGTTTAATGACGTCATTGTAATGCAATTTTTGTAAGTCTACTGAACGGCAGAAAACACTTTTCAATTCAGTGAATATAATTTTCGGTTTTTAATTCAGTGAACGTAATTTTTTCGAGTAAAAAAAACAATTTTTAGTACATTGAACGAAATTGAAATTCAATAAATTCGATAGTGAGTTAATTCAGTGGGTATTAATTAATTTTTTATCCGTTTGATTCATTGAATTGAACGCGTTTACAAGTGAATTTATTCATTTCGTACTATAATAGCAATTGAATTAATTCGTTAAAAAAGAAATCGAAGCTTGCCAAAATTTAATTTATTCCATTTAATGTATAGAATTTGTGAACTAATTAATCAAATCCACTATTCAGAACTCACAAATTGAATTAAGAAATTAATTCTTCGAAGCTCTGGTTACTAATTGTTAACTGGATCAAAAATATTAATATAATTAAACCCGTAGAATTGTTTTATCAACAAAACCGCTTAGTTGTGCTACCGCCAGTTTGATACAAAAACATTTTAAAAAGCAATGATATCTTAGAAAAAAATGTTTTGCTTTTCAAATAATTAGATTTAAACGAATTTATAAAAAATTAAATAAAAAAATAAATTTAAAAAAATATTTTTTCATTTTGTTGTCGGCTGTAGGTTCAGTCGATTGTTGTCGGCGGCTGAATCGGCTTGGCAAATGTGTCGGCTGGCGGCGGCTGACCGGCTGAGATCGGCTGGCTTGTATCTCTGGTCTGGAGTCCCAGGTTCAATTCCCGCACGAGGAAATTTAATTTAAAAAAATTTGGACGTTAAAAAAATATTTTGTTTTATAAAACCAATTTTTTTGAAAATCTATTTTTAGAATCATTATTTTAGTCAATACTGGTAAGCACATAGGTAACAACATATCTGGTAATAATTTTCTACACTGGGTTATTAATCATTTGTGAATAATCTTTTTGCCAAATTAGCTTAAAAATCGGTAATTAGGCTATTTTAAAAGTTTTTGAATAACACAGCTAGTCAGTAATTTGAGTGTTTTTTAATAATTTAAACGCCGACTTTTTCGCACAGACCAATGCGGTGCAGTATTATAGTCAGCACTAAGTACGAATTTTAATAAAGATTTACTTGAGTAATAAAGTTTCAAACCTCTAACAGGCAAGCCCGCCTCCAGGCGGGATATATTAAATTGACTACAAACCGCCAAACGAGTATTTAATAACAAGAAGTTAACCTTTTTCAATAGAAAACAAAATTTGTTAAATTTTTTGTGAAGAATTTTTTTGTATACAGTCAGGGTTTGGAAGCGAGAAAGTGTCAAAAATAAAATTTCGAAAAATAGATATTTTAAAACAATCAAAATTCCAAAAATCTTAAAAACATATTTAAATTGACTAAAAGAAATTATAATGACCATAAAGTAAGATTGAAGCTCAAATTAATCAAAAAATTCCTTACTTTGGTCCAAGGACACTCAGGATTCCATAATAATACCTTTAAAGGACATCGCCTTAACTTGAAAACGAAAGGAAGGATTTTTTTGAAATTTGATAAAAAGAATATATTTGATATAAGTAGCAAAACTTATAGGTTTAAATAATATATATTGAAGTTAAGGTGCGTTTTCGCTTAATTTCGCATTTTTCGAAAAACGAAAACGCTACATCCTCTTAAGTAACAGCACAAAAAATGTAATTTTTTTACTGTAGCTACATCTTGGTAAGAGAAATAATTTATTCTTAAACTTAGTAATTTTTATTAGCTAGTTTTCGAGATTCCCTCTTAACCTATTTTAGCCCATATCGCCTAAAATAGACAACGAAAAAAGATGTTGTAGAAGAACTTATTGTATTAAATAAATTAATAAATAAATAAAATAAAATGCCCTACTGTTCACTTCGGTGAACAATGAAGGCTATCCAACCCTGGCCTCAAAGTATTCGAGTGTCGAACCAAACGCAAAGCGGCAGTGTTATTTTCAGATTTCTTTGCACATTTCATTGCATTTGAAGACACTAGGTTAATAGTCAGTTCATGAACTTAACGAACAACCCAACATCTCCTTTGTTTTTCGTGTGTACTACGGCCCAAAATCCCAGTGTAGAAACGGTAATGACATATCATTATTTTTTGGAGTACCAGTAATGACACCCACTTACCTTCTGCATTATTTTAAAACATATAATAATGAGTTACTGATAATGACTTATTTTTATCATTATTTCATATAGGAAATAATTTTTTAGATTTTTTTTAAAATTTTTTGAAATCTATTTTTAGACTCAATATTTTTTAAACACTGGTAAGGATATATGTAACCACATATTTTTTGATTTTTTGTATGTTGGCGAGTAAGCTTACTTGTGTGAAGCAGGTCAGTTGTGTTTTTATCTATTAAATATTACATGTCGATATAGCTTAGATGGTAGAGCTGTTGACTGGCAATCTGTAGACCCGGGTTCGATTCCCGCACCAGCAAATTTTATTAAAAAAAAAAAAATACAATAAAAAATATTTTTTTTATATAATTAATTTTTTTGAAAATCTATTTTTAGACTCATTATTTTTATCAGTACTGGTAAGCACATAGGTAACGATATATTTTTTGATTTTTCGTAAGCTGGTGTGTAACGACAACTCATTATTTTTCGCGACATCGCCATATAAAGGTAATAAGAAATGTAATAACAAAAGTAAGTAGTTACCATTACCAAGTATGTACTTACATAACCACATATCTGGTAATGATTTTCTACACTGGGATTTATAAAGTTCAAACCACCATTTAAGCTATAAAAATAATTTTATTTAAAGAACAAGTAAAAGTGAAACTGAAATTAAATTGTCCATATTGTCAAAATTGAAATATTAACCTTAAATTAACTTAACCCTAAAAACGTTTGTGAAGTGAAATTCAAATATATAATAAATATACATATGTACGTATTATAACGTTCAATATGAAATTAAATAGTTTGATTATTTGGAAAGCATAACTATTTACGCGGTAATGTATGTATACTAACCCCAAAAACTAACCCTCTCCCTCTAACCCGTTTCTACACCTACTAAAAAAAATTATATGACTTTTGATATTACATATAATAATATCCGAAAAATGAGAACATCTAATTGTATCAAATTAGATCGTATTATGATCATATTAGATCTAATTTGACACAATTAGATCTAATTTGATGGAATAAGATGAATATTATTTTATAAACATAAATAAATTTACATTAAACATAAAACACAACTTTTTACATAGAACATAAATTAAGTTAAAAAACCACAGCTTAAAAAGCTGTTTTTAACTTAATCTTTTTTAACTTAATTTATGTTCTATGTAAAAAGTTGTGTTTTTTTTTAATGTAAATTTAATTATGTTTATAAATTAATATTCATGTTACTATGTCCCTTGAAAAAGTCAACAAATAATTGACGAAACGTCGGGGTAAAAATGTAATGTAAATGTGTTTTTATTTAAATTAACTGAATTTAGGCCGAATTAGCTTATGTTAAAGATAAACATTGAGGATTAGCCAAAATAAACAAACCAGAGAATAAGATATGGTTTGATACAATTTTATCCGGATTTTGTCCTCATCCAAATGTATCAAATATAAGATAATCATATCCAACTTGTTATAATGGTATATAATTCGATACAATTATACATAATTATATGAGGCATATGTAATTATATATAGGTCTATATATAGTTGGATATCGTAATATGTTGCACTATATATTGTGCAATATATAACAAGATAAAGTTATATATTTAGGATATAATTTCGTAAAATTTTATATAATTGTGAAATTTTTCATATGTTCATATATGGACATTTTTCACCAGGTAGGTATATATGTTCCAATATATAATTATACAAAATTTTATATGATAATATATGACTATATCAAAACTTTTTTACTTGGGTGTCCCGATATATTTTTATCAATCCGAATAAAAAAAATAATATGATGTCATATGTAATGATATTTTATTTAATATAATTGGAGATATGCTATGATCCGAAAAATGGTGGATAAAATTATATCGGATAAGATCTAAATATATTGAATCATATGGAATCTTATCCGGATTTTGACCCGATATAATCATATCTAATTTGATGTAGAGAGACATAATTATATAACGCTTTATATTTCAGGTTCAAAACTAATAAAAAGTACATACTAAAAAATAACACCCCTAAGAATTCAAAATTTAAATAAAAATTTAACCCCTAAATCCATAAACGCTTTGTAAAATTATAGGAGGTTTATTGAACAAATTTTGTATGAAAAAAAATGACGTTTTGTAATCCTGCTATAACTTTACAAAGCATTTATGAATTGAGGGGTAAGTATTTAGAAGAAGCTGTACATAATTGTAACCAAGCATTTTAAGCCTTCTCATATAAAATTGTATTATACCCGTAAACTGTGCAAAACTGGTATGTTTACGAGTTTAACCCTCTAATGCTCTTTATTCTGATTTCGATAATATTTAAACTATATATTTGGCATTGAAAATCTACTATGGAAGAAATATTAAAATTTTAATTTATCGCTTTATTTAGTCGATATCGCATAATAAAGTTTGAAGACGAATCAAGAAATCCAGTAGTTAAAAAATGTCGGTTTTTGCTATAAATAACAATATCAATAAAATAAAACCACGTACTGAAAATTACTCATTTAGTCTTGTTCTTTCAGAAGTTATGGCGATTTTCGCTTTTTGAAAATTACGAAATTTGGCACAAAACAACAATCATTTTTGACAAAACTAATTTTGCTTCCTACTAGCTCTGAGTATGTAATCAGTGTTATATTTAGCTAGTTTTTGAGTTAGAGATATATTCGTAAGATGTATTCTGACGTTATCCTGTGAGTCCTGGAGAAAAATTTGTAGCTGATTTTATAAGTAGAGACTCTAATAGGCTGGGTCGATTTGTGGGGAGGCAAAAAAATCGCCCATGGCTCAGGGAAAATCGTATTCTAGGGATCAAAATAAGAAACTTTGCCGAAGGAACCATACCTCTAAAACGAATTCTACTACCCCTAACTGTTGACTTTTGTCCCGTAGGGTCAAGTTTTGAAAAATCCCACTTTGACCCATTTAGAGTGCCTCAATCGAGTCCAAATGTATGACCGACCCCCACTAACTTTGGAGGGCCGATCCACCCATGCCAGTGGTACACCCCCTGGAACTCCCCTGGGGGGTTCCCCATACAAACATTTTAAAAAATCACCATTTTTGGCACTTTATTTTATTATTTTTTATTTATTTTATTTATTTTTATTATTTTATTTATTTTTTCTCCTTAGAAATTTATTTAGTCAGAACATATGTAAATGAAAAAATTAATTTAACTTAGTAATAGAAAAGAAAAAATGCCCAGACTTGAAAGCAAAAAAGACTTCAAACAGTAATTTTTTTTATTTTCTTTTCTATTACTAAGTTAAATTAATTTTTTCATTTACATATGTTCTGACTAAATAAATTTCTAAAGAGAAAAAATAAATAAAATAATAAAAATAAATAAAATAAATAAAAAATAATAAAATAAAGTGCCAAAAATGGTGATTTTTTAAAATGTTTGTATGGGGAACCCCCCAGGGGAGTTCCAGAGGGTGTGCCACTGGCATGGGTGGATCGGCCCTCCAAAGTTAGTGGGGGTCGGTCATACATTTGGACTCGATTGGGGCACTCTAAATGGATCAAAGTGGGATTTTTCAAAACTTGACCCTACGGGACAAATGTCAACAGTTGGGGGTAGTAGAATTCGTTTTAGAGGTATGGTTCCTTCGGCAAAGTTTCTTATTTTGATCCCTAGAATACGATTTTCACTGAGCCATGGGCGATTATTAAATCGACCCGCCCTAGACTCTAAGCTAGCTTCGGTATTGTCGATAATGTATGGCAGATCGTAAATGTATTTTTGACGATTTTTCAAATATTTTTTACGGTTTTTAAAAGTTAATTTTTTCAAATTTACAAAATTTTCACTTTACAACCTTCTCGCTTGAAAATTGTTCCTTATACAAAACAATTTTGAAGGCGAAAAAGTAGGTAATTATGTTTAGGTAATTTATTGATATAATATAACTTGTTTAATAAAAAAATGTTATTTAGCGAAAAACTATTTAATATCTGAAGACCGCTTTTTAGCGGCCTTGGGCATTAGAGTGTTAATGTCATATTCCATACATAAAAATATGGCTTGTATTTATACAAGGTTTACAAGGAATTTACGAGTTATAATGAGTACGCCCTTTATATTTTGAAATCATACATAAATATATCTCAAAAAAACATAGAATTTTTTTACATTGCGCTAAATATATCTAAAACAACTTAGAAAAAAATTTAACATTGAGCTATATAAAACTTTATATGTTTACCGATAAAGCCATTTTTAATTATATATGACGCTGTATTAAAATTGTCATAGCATATGTAACTAAATATGGTACATATTAATATATATTTGGACATATATATTTATACTGATCTATATATGACATCATATAAGAAATTTTTGAAAAACTCAAAGCCATACATAATTATATCCACAAAGATATAGTGTCACACTTGACTACCCGAGTAAAAAAATTATATAAAATCATATGTGGCATATATTACAATATATAATTAGACATTATCGTTATGTCCATATATAATTATATACGACGTCTCTTTCCAAAATTGTTCCTTATATTATGCCATATATAATTTCATCTAATTAGATATCGACCTTTATAATATTAGATATGGTATATATGATTATATATTACATGGCATGGCTGATCTTATTGCATATACAGTTGTATATAGAGCTATATCTTAATATATATGGCGGCATTTTAAGAATATATAATTATATATGGTATCATTTAAACAATATATAACTATATATGGTGCCAGTTGAACTATATATTATCATATATGGTGGCATTTAAACAATATATGGTCATATATGGTACCTCATGAACAAAATCTTTAATACAGTTGCAGATATGATAATATATGCCACTAAATCTAGTGCCATATATATTTATATATAGTGTTATTTAAGCAATATATTAGCATATATGGTGCCATCTAAACCATATATTATTATATATGGTGCCATTTAAACAATATATGGCCATATATGGTACCTCATGATCAAAATTTTTAATACAGTTGCAGGTATGATAATATATGCCACTAAATCTAGTGCCATATATATTTATATATGGTGTTATTTAAGCAATATGTTAGCATATACGGTGCCATTTAAACCATATATTATTATATATGGTGCCATTTAAACAATATATGGCCATATATGGTACCTCATGATCAAAATTTTTAATACAGTTGCAGATATGATAATATATGCCACTAAATCGAGTGCCATATATATTTATATATGGTGTTATTTAAGCATTATATTAGCATATATGGTGCCATTTAAACCATATATTATTATATATGGTGCCATTTAAACAATATATGGCCATATATGGTACCTCATGATCAAAATTTTTAATACAGTTGCAGATATGATAATATATGCCACTAAATCTAGTGCCACATATATTTATATATGGTGTTATTTAAGCAATATATTAGCATATATGGTGCCAATTAATCCATATATTATTATATATGGTGCCATTTAAACCATATATTATCACATATGGTGCCATTTCAACAATATATGCTCATATATGGTACCTTTTGAACAACATTTTTAATACAGTTCCAGATATGATAATATATGCTACCATATATAGTACTATATACTTTGATATATATGTGATTAAGTTATATCTGTATAAATATACAGTTTCATCCGAAGAATGGCCCGATATATTTTTATCAATTGCTTATCAATTTTTATCTAATTGTATCAGTTTAGATCTGACCTGATTAAATTATGTGTTAATCAGATGAAATTATATCTTATTTTTGACCTGATACAATTTTATCGGTTTATATGTAATGGTGTCAGGTTTGATCGTAATTGGTTCAATTTTATATAAATAAAATATAATTGTATCCGACATTTACCTTATACAATTGTATCAAAGTTTTAAACTGATATCAGGTCAAAATTGGGATATAACTATATAATTTTGTATACAAATATATCTATTTGGATCTAAACTGATACCATGTGATATAAACCAATAAAATTGTATCAGGTGAAAAATCTGATACAATTTTATCTGATTAACACATAATTTAATCAGGTCAGATCTAAAATGATGCAATTAGATAAAAGCTGATAAACAACTGATACAATTTTATCGGGCCATTTTTCGGATCAAATGGTATATGGATGACTCTAAGTTATATATTACCATATAAAGCTCCATATTGTTTTTTTTTTTTTAATAGGGAACATATGGTGCCATTTAAACAATATATTGTCATATATGGTGCCATTTAAACAATATATGGTCATATATGGTAACTCATCAGCAACTACAATATTAACTGTATTTCAGAAGCTATTAATTGTATTTCAGAAATTTTAAATGTATTTCAGAAATTATGGAATGTATTTCAGAAATTTATTAATTGTATTTCAGAAATAAACAAATCTATTTCAGAACTTGTTGATTGTTTATCATAGTTAATAGAGAAAAATTTCTAAATTAAATTTCATAATTTCTGAAATACAATTGAGAATTTCTGGAATACAGTTTGATAATTTCTGAAATACAGTTGTGAATTTCGGAAATAAAATTAATAAATTCTGAAATACAATTGATAAAACTGAAATTCAATTGACTAGTTCTGAAATACAATTCATAAATCTGAAAAATAATTGATAAGTTCAGAAATGCAATTGATAAAACTGAAATTCAATTGATTATTTCTGAAATACAATTGATAAATCTTAAAAACAATTGATACAATTGGAAATGGTGTAGAGCATCAAAAAGATGCAAATAAAATTATTTTTTTTTTTAAATTCAATTTAATAAAAATAATATAATTTATAGAAAATAAAATTATAATTTTATAAAAAGAAAATCTTTTTATAAAAAAGAAATGCATAGCCGTGAACGGTATCGAACTCGAGACCTTCTGAGTTTAAACATTATTTTAACAAAATATTGTAATTTTTATAAAATCAATGCTCCGCCAGCGTATTATGTTTTGAACTGTTGTCAATATCTGTCTGGGATTTTATTTAATCCCAAATAAATGGAGATCTTACGTAGTACCCATATATAATGCGGGATCTAATTTTATCTGTCATTTTTCTGGATAGTTTTAGATCTTACTTAATCCCCAAATATATTGCTGGATCTAATTCGATGTGCCATTTTAATACTGAAATAAATTGTTAGATCTAATTCGATCTGCAATTTATGGGATAAATTAAGATCTTACCAAATCCCCAAATATATAACTGGATTTAATTCGATCTGCAATTTATCGGAAAAGTTAAGATCTTACGCAATCCCGAAATATATTACTGGATCTAATTTTTGATCTGTCATTTTTTGGATATATTTAGATCTTACTTAATCCCCAAATATATTGCTGGATCTAATTCGATCTGCCATTTTTCGGATCAAATTAGATCTAAGTTTATCCACAAATATATTGCTGGATCTAATTCCATCTGCCATTTTTCGGATCAATTTAGATCTAAGTTTATCCCCAAATATATTGCTGGATCTAATTCGATCTGCCACTTTTTCGGATCAAATTAGATCTAAGTTTATCCACAAATATATTGCTAGATCTAATTCGATCTGCCAAAATTGAGATCGAATTAGATCTAAGTTTATCCACAAATATATAGCTCTATCTAATTCGATCCGCCATTTTTCGGATCAAATTAGATCTAAGTTTATCCAAAAATATATAACTGGATCTAATTCGATCCGCCATTTTTCGGATCAAATTAGATCTAGGTTTATCCCCAAAGATATCATTGGACCTCCCAATTTTGAGATATAACTTGATCTTAGTTTATCCCCATATATACAATGGGATCTCATACGATATCATTGGATACACCCAATTTTGAGATCTAATTGGATCAGCTAGATATTACAGCAGATCTTAAACAATATCAAATTGGATATGATTAGATATTGCGCGAGATCAATTTTTTTTAACTCGGGTATATATAAACACATTAGTCCATATTAAATTATATAATTTCCTATATAACTATTTTTACTCGGGAATTGTTTATCAATTTTTATCTAATTGTACCAGTTTAGATCTGACCTGATTAAATTGTGTGTTAATCAGATGAAATTGTATCCGATTTTTGACCTCCCGAGTAAAAAAAAATGATCTCGCGCAATATCTAATCATATGCAATTTGATATTGTTTAAAATCTGCTGTAATATCTAGCTGATCCAATTAGATCTCAAAATTGGGTGTATCCAATGATATTGTATTAGATCCCATTGTATATATGGGGATAAACTAAGATCAAGTTATATCTCAAAATTGGGAGGTCCAATGATATCTCTGGGGATAAACCTAGATCTAATTTGATCCGAAAAATGGCGGATCGAATTAGATCCAGTTATATATTTGTGGATAAACTTAGATCTAATTTGATCCGAAAAATGGCGGATCGAATTAGATAGAGCTATATATTTGTGGATAAACTTAGATCTAATTTGATCTCAATTTTGGCAGATCGAATTAGATCTAGCAATATATTTGTGGATAAACTTAGATCTAATTTGATCCGAAAAAGTGGCAGATCGAATTAGATCCAGCAATATATTTGGGGATAAACTTAGATCTAAATTGATCCGAAAAATGGCATATGGAATTAGATCCAGAAATATATTTGTGGATAAACTTAGATCTAATTTGATCCAAAAAATGGCAGATCGAATTAGTTCCAGCAATATATTTGGGGATTAAGTAAGATCTAAATTTATCCAAAAAATGACAGATCAAATTAGATCCAGTAATATATATCGGGATTGCGTAAGATCTTAACTTTTCAGATAAATTGCAGATCGAATTAAATCCAGTGATATATTTGGGGATTTGGTAGGATCTTAATTTATACCATAAATTGCAGATCGAATTAGATCCAACAATTTATTTCGGTATTAAAATGGCAGATCGAATTAGAAACAGCAATATATTTGGGGATTGACATCTAAAACTACCCGAGTAAAAAAAATTATATATAATCATATGTGGCATATATTACAATATATAATTAGACATGTCGTTATGTATATCCATATATAATATATATGACGTCTTTCTCCAAAATTTTTCCTTATATTATGCCATATATAATTTCATCTAATTACATATCGGCCTTTATAATATTAGATATGGTATATATGATTATATATTATATAGCATGGCTGATCTTATTGCATTTTAGGAATATATAATTATATATGGTATCATTTAAACAATATATAACTATATATGGTGCCAGTTAAACTATATATTATCATATATGGTGGCATTTAAACAATATATGGTCATATATGGTACCTCATGAACAAAATCTTTAATACAGTTACAGATATGATAATATATGCTACTAAATATAGTGCCATATATATTTATATTTGGTGTTATTTAAGCAATATATTAGCATATATGGTGCCATTTAAACCATATATTATTATATATGGTGCCATTTAAACAATATATGGCCATATATGGTACCTCATTATCACAATTTTTAATACAGTTCCAGATATGATAATATATGATTCTATATATAGTGCCATATATATTTATATATGGTGTTATTTAAGCAATATATTACTATATATGCCCGAGTAAGAAAAATTATATATAATCATATGTGGCATATATTACAATATATAATTAGACATGTGGTTATGTATATCCATATATAATTATATATGACGTTTTTTCCGAAAAATTTTCTTTATATTATCCCGGTGAAAAATGTCCACATATGAACATTTATGGTTCAACCATATATGTATGGATCCGAAAAATGAGGTAACACCTAAGTATATGTTCATATATGGACATATATGAACATATACATTTATTATATGCGAACGTTGCTGTCCTTTATTATAAGGTTGTACGATAGATATAAATTTATGTATGACATTCAAATTAGGCGCTACATATGTTCCTTTTTTTATTCATGGCATTAAATATAATTCCATATTTATCCAAATATGAGTTCCTTTTACATATATGGAAAAATGTATTCTTCGAAATATGTTCATATACAAGTCCCTTTTGCATAAATTGAATAACATATACTTTCATATTTGTCCATATATGAGTGCCATTTCCATATATGAAATAACAGATGCTTCCATATATGTCTGTATATGAAATTTTTTCCATATATGGAATCACATATACTTCCATATATGTTCATATAAAATCCATATATGTTCATAAAAAATCCATATTTGTTCATATGTGTCCATACATAAAACATATATGAACATGCTTGAGCGTATATGAACATTTTTCACCGGGATGCCATATATAATTTCATCTAATTAGATATCGGCCTTCATACTATTAGATATGGCATATATAATTATATATTACATAACATGGTTGATCTTATTGCATATATAGTTATATATAGAACTATATCTTAATATATATGGTGGCATTTTAGCAATATATAATTATATATGGTATCATTTAAACAACCCGAGTAAAAAAAATTATATATAATCATATATGGCATATATTACAATATATAATTAGACATGTCGTTATGTATATCCATATATAATTATATATGACGTCTTTTTCCAAAATGTTTCCTTATATTATGCCATATATAATTTCATCTAATTAGATATCGGCCTTTATAATATTAGATATGGTATATGTGATTATATATTACATAGCATGGCTGATCTTATTGCATATATAGTTGTATATAGAGCTATATCTTAATATATATGGTGGCATTTTAGCAATATATAATTATATATGGTATCATTTAAACAATATATAACTATATATGGTGCCAGTTAAACTAGATATTATCATATATGGTGGCATTTAAACAATATATGGTCATATATGGTACCTCATGAACAAAATCTTTAATACAGTTGCAGATATGATAATATATGCTACTATATAAAGTGCCATATATATTTATATATGGTGTTATTTAAGCAATATATTACCATATATGGTGCCATTCAAACCATATATTATCATATATGGTGCCATTTCAACAACATATGCTCATATATGGGACCTCATTAACAACATTTGCAATACAGATCCAGATATGATAATATATGCTACTATATATAGTACCATATACTTTGATATATCGTATCATTTAAACAACCCGAGTAAAAGTAGTTACATATAGTCATATATGTGATTAAGTTATATCTGTATAAATATACAGTTTCATCCGAAGAATGGCGCGATTTATTTTTATTAATTGTTTATCAATTTTATCTAATTGTATCAGTTTAGATGTGACCTGATTAAATTATATGTTAATCCGATGAAATTGTATCCGATTTTTGCCCTGATACAATTTTATCGGTTTATTTGTAATGGAGTCAGGTTTGATCGTAATTGGTCCAATTTTATATAAATAAAACATAATTGTATCCGACATTTACCTCATACAATTGTATCAAAGTTTTAAACTGATACAATTACATCAGGTCAAAATTGGGATATAACTGTGTATAATTTTGTATACAAATATATCTATTTGCACCTAAACTGATAACATGTGATATAAACCAATAAAATTGTATCAGGTCAAAAATCAGATACAATTTCATCTGATTAACACATAATTTAATCAGGTCAATCTAAACTGATGCAATTAGATAAAAACTGATAAACAACTGATACAATTTTATCGGGCCATTTTCCGGATCAAATGGTACATGGATCACTCTAAGTTATATATTACCATATAAAGCTCCATATTATTTTTTTATAGGGAACATATACCATATATGCTGCCATTTAAACAATATATTGTCATATATGGTGCCATTTAAACAATATATGGTCATATATGGTAACTCATCAGCAACTACAATGTTAACTGTATTTCAGAAGCTATTAGTGTATTTCAGAAATTTTAAATGTACCTATTTCAGAAATTATCAAATGTATTACAGAAATTATTAATTGTATTTCAGAAATAATCAAATCTATTTCAGAACTTGTTGATTGTATTTCATAATTAATAGAGAAAAATTTCTGAAATACATTTCAGAACTTCTGAAATACAATTGATAATTTCTGAAATACAGTTTGATAATTTCTGAAAAAGAGTTGTGAATTTCGGAAATACAATTAATAATTTCTGAAATACAATTGATAAAACTGAAATTCGATTGACTAGTTCTGAAATACAATTCATAAATCTGAAAAATAATTGATAAGTTCTGAAATACAATTGATAAAACTGAAATTCAATTGATTATTTCTGAAATACAATTGATAAATCGTAAAAACAATTGATACAATTGGAAATGGTGTAGAGCGTTAAAAAGATGTAAATAATTTTTTTTTTTTTTAAATTCAATTTAATAAAAAAAAATATAATTATAATTTATAAAAAGAAATTCATTTTATAAAAAAAATGCATAGCCGTGAACGGTATCGAACTCGAGACCTTCTGAGTTTAAACCTTATTTTAACAAAATATTGTAATTTTTATAAAATCAGTGCTCTGCCAGTGTATTATTTTTTGAACTGTTGTCAATATTTGTCTGGGATCTTATTTAATCCCAAATAAATGGAGATCTTACGTAGTACCCAAATATAATGCGGGATCTAATTTAATCTGTCATTTTTCTGGATAGTTTTAGATGTCGATCCCCAAATATATTGCTGTTTCTAATCCGATCTGCCATTTTAATACCGAAATTAATTGCTGGATCTAATTCAATCTGCAATTTATGGGATAAATTAAGATCCTGCCAAATCCCCAAATATATCACTGGATTTATCTCCATCTGAAATTTATCGGAAAAGTTAAGATCTTACGCAATCCCGAAATATATTACTGGATCTAATTTGATCTGTCGTTTTTTGGATAAATTTAGATCTTACCTAATCCCCAAATATATTGCTGGATCTAATTCGATCTGCCATTTTTCGGATCAAATTAGATCTAAGTTTATCCACAAATATATTGCTGGATCTAATTCCATCTGCCATTTTTCGGATTAATTTAGATCTAAGTTTATCCCCAAATATATTGCTGGATCTAATTCGATCTGCCACTTTTTCGGATCAAATTAGATCTACTTTTATCCACAAATATATTGCTGGATCTAATTTGATCTGCCAAAATTGAGATCAAATTAGATCTAAGTTTATCCACAAATATATAGCTGGATCTAATTCGATCCGCCATTTTTCGGATCAAATAAGATCTAAGTTTATCCACAAATATACAGCTGGATCTAATTCGATCCGCCATTTATCGGATCAAATTAGATCTAGATTTATCCCCAAAGATATCATTGGACCTCCCAATTTTGAGATATAACTTGATCTTAGTTTATCCCCATATATACAATGGGATCTAATACGATATCATTGGATACACCCAATTTTGAGATCTAATTGGATTAGCTAGATATTACAGCAGATCTTAGACAATATAAAATTGGATATGATTAGATATTGCGCGAGATCAATTTTTTTTACTCGGGAATATATAATTATATATGGTGACAGTTAAACCATTTAAACAATATATGGTGATATATGGTACCCCAAGTAAAAAAAAATGATATGGAGCCATATAAAGTTATATTTAATTATATATAATCTTCTATGTAATTAGATATAATTATATCCGAAAAATGAGAACGTCTTATTGTATCATATTGTATCGAATTGTATACAATTGTATACAATTTGGTACGATTTGATACAATTCGATACAATATGATACAATTGTATCCGAATTTTGTCCTCATCCAATTACATAAAATTATATCTTTTTGTATAAAATTATATAAAATGTTATAAAAGTGGACATAGTTTGATACAATTATAACTAAATATTAACCCTATATTTTCACCATAATATATATGACCATATCTAACAATATACAAAATTATATTTTTAAATAAAATAATATATACAATATCTGGAGATCAGACCTGAGGGATTTCAATTACAATTACTTGTAATTTGTAATTAAAATTACAAGTAATTGTAATTGAAAATTTTCAATTACAAATTACTAGTAATTGTAATTGAAAGTGATTTCAATTACAAATTTCAATTACATTTAGAATTAAAAAGTGTATTTTGTTAAAATTTTTTAGAAAAATCTGACTGGGATAGGTTGCATAGGCATGGATGCGTATAAAAAGAATACGTCATGTTGGGCTTATCCCTAGCTTGTGCTTTTTGTCATTATTTATTTTCCCAAAAAATGTAATTGACATTTTTCAAATTACAAGTAATTTGTTCTTTTTTGATTTACAATTACAAATAATTTGTAATTGTAATTGAGTTTTTTTCAATTACAATTACATGTAATTGTGTAATTGAATGTGTAATTAAATACAAAATGTAATGATTAACCCCCAGGTCTACTGGATATCCTATAAATTTCGATAAACCTTCCATTACTTTTATCCAGATTTACCATGACAGTGCATTAAACATGAACAAATTTTTCTTTGTTTTTAGTAATTTTAAAATAAGGTTAAGAACACTGAAATTTTTAACTAAATAGGATTGTGATATACAATCAAGATATAAGAGATCAGTCAAGTGTGTATAGTATAGAGAATTCCATATTAAAGCTTCAGTATTGTTAATTTTATGGGCGCGTTAGCCATTTTGACTCACGCTCCTAAACAAAAACAAATTACTCGCGCACGAGCATTTCGTGTCTTACTCACGCAGACATGAGTATATTAAAATCTTACTCACAATCAGAAAATTCTCACGCAAAACAGTAAAAATTACTAAAAACATATGATGCAAAAAATAAACTCACACACGAATCATGCACTGGTTATATATTCTTACTCACGCTCACGTACGAATTATATATTCTCACGCTCACGGGCGAATTACTTTGGTATAGTAATTATTACTCACTATCACTTGTGAATAACTTCACTCACGATCGTATCATGCGCCAATCCCTAGTAATTACTAAATCTAAAACTAGTTGAAATCATTTTTAATATAGAACCACATTTAATACAATACGGTTTTAAAAGGACCTTGTACATATATTTTTATATAAAATCACTTTGAAAAATTGTTAATGTGGGATGATATATAATTATAGATGATTTTATAAAGAACGTTATATCGTTATATATAAAAGAAATCATGAAATATTGTAGATATGAAACCATACTAAGTTATATATGGGTTCATATGCGTCAATATATAATCATATATAATACCTATTATATAATATTTCTTAAATGGTTCCATATATAGTTTTATATTATTATGTATAGTGTCATACTAAATTATATATAAACGTATATGTAATAATATCTTTTATATATTACATTGTGTACTTATATATAGCACATACACTTATATGTAGGCCAGTATGTAACAATATAAAATCACATATGTCTCAATATTAAAACATTTGAGCAAAAAATATTTAATATATGACTATATAAAAGTCTATATGCTTCAATTTAAAAGCATATGTGGCCATATCTAACTATAAGTTACTATATGTAATTACATAAAATAATATATGATTATATCAAAACTTTTTTACTCGGGACCTCATAAACAAAATCTTTAATTCAGTTCCAGATAAGATAATATATGGTACTATATATAGTGTGATATATATTTATATATGGTGTCATTTAAGCTATATATTATCATATATGGTGCCATTTAAACCATATATTATCATATATGGTGCCATTCAAACCATATATTATCACATATGGTTCCATTTAAACCATATATTATCATATATGGTGCAATTTCAACAATATATGCCCATATATGGTACCTCATGAACAATATTTTTAATACAGTTCCACATATGATAATATATGCTTCCATATATAGTGCCATATATATTTATATATGGTGTTATTTAAGCAATATATTATCATATATGGTGCCATTTAAACCATATATTATCTTATATGGTGCCATTTCAACAATATATGCTCATATATGGTACCTCATGAACAACATTTTTAATACAGTTCCAGATATGATAATATATGCTACTATATAGTGCCATATATGTTTATATATGCTGTTATTTAAGAAATATATTAACATATTTGGTGCCATTTAAACCATATATTGTCATATATGGTGCCATTTCAACAATATATGCTCATATATGGTACCTGATGAACGACATTTTTAATATAGATGCAGATATGATAATATATGCTACCATATATAGTACCATATACTTTGATATATCGTATCATTTAAACAACCCGAGGAAAAATAGTTACATATAGTCATATATGGGCATTTCCAGGGTCCCCAACGCGACATTCGTACGCCTTTGAAGTGAAAAAAAAATAAAGAAATCAAAACAATTCTTTTTCTTGTTTCCATTTTTTGATAGCATTTTAAGAGCACTATGTTTAGTGCAAATGGTACGTTTTGCCGATTTGTTGTTTCCAATATATTAGCAATAAACATGTGATTCCCAACGCGACAAAAAATAGAAGTTGTTTTCGACTGCATCTAGGAAAATACAAAAATCTGCGAATTGGAACATAATTTTCTAAAGGGATGTTTTTTAAACTAAAATAGAATAATGTGGCTTTCTATTGATAGTTGTCATATTGAAATATTTTCATACGTTTTTTTTTTACAATCTTCCGTATGATTCCCCACGTGACTTTCCCCACGCGACTTATTTTCCCGTCGCTTTTGTAATAAGAATTAGTTCAACTAATTTCAACTCAAAAATGCATTAACTACAAAAACTTCATATTTATTGTTTTATATTATATATACATATATTTTAGAGTAAAATTATCAAATATTATTTTTCAATGAATATGCCGTTTGAGCTGCTTTTATTTTCAAATGTTCGTAACAGGAAAAATAATGCAATTTTCGGATGCCTGAAATATTTGGTATTTCCTTCCATTGTTCTGTTAATGTTGGAGACATCTCATTAATTATGTCAGCGGAAATATACATTATGTGAATTCCAGTTATGTGCTCTCGTGCGCAATTGAAGAAAGAAAATCCATCACTTAAAATAACATTTTTTGTTTTGGTTATTCCCCAAATTTTTCTTTTGATCACCGCTCCAACTCCATCGACTGCACCTTTACCATGCGAAGTTGCGAAATAGTTCCATTCAATTGTTTTGCAACCGAATTGAAGTAAGAAATCAGATAAGCTCGAAATAATAAATTTGTTTTTAAATTGGCAGCTGCTTCCGTCCGAGAATAAAAATATATTTTGAAAATTGCCGTATTGGGCTTTTATCTCCTGAACAAGTTTCGTTAGGAAAACGTAAACATCGATTTTTGTGTGACTTAAATTATCACTGATTATAGCAAACGATTTCGATTTTTCAAACATCCACGCTACGCAAGTAAAAATCGTAACTTGCCTGTAGTTGAAGTGCGCGCTCTGAACTTCATTTTGGCAGATCAGCCTATAATTTTCTGCAAAATCAATTTGCAAGACCAGATCCTCGGGCTTTATATTTTCCTTTAAGGTTTCAAAATAACTTTGTTGGGCTCGCTTAACAAAGAAATGTCGTTTGAAAAGTGGCAGCTGCCCTTCTAATTCATAAAGTAGTTCTGATAATGGAGCAACAGTGTATGTTAAGATTATTCGGTCATCCACTTTCCTCCAATATTGCCATTTCATATTTTCATCCATTTTTGTTAAGTATTTTAGAGGAACTATATCATTTTTCAGATCCTGTGTACAATTTTCACAACCGTTTGTCATACAATTTTCATTATCAATATTGCAACAAACAGATTGTAAGAAACTTTGGAACCCGGTAGGAAACGATTCTATGACTTTTGCGCAACCCTCTAACAAAAAACTGAAATTCGCATGATAAATGCATACACACATGTTATGTGGCATTTTGCTCGAGAGTTGGATATGACGTGGTCGACATTGGGAAAACGTTGACTTGTTTACACATTTACCAATAAACTCTTTTTTATAAAGCTCGTAGGCTTCTGTTACAGTTATCAGCATAAAGCGCTTAGCAATAATTTCACCATCAACGATGAAAGTATCCTTTCTGCCTGCGGACTGGACGCTTATACCTTCACGCATGTAAAAGTCTTTTACGATGTTTAATTGTCTTTGCATTCCCAAAGAGAGTACAGAGGTCATTTCTATAGCATTTGCTGGTTCGACATACATTTTATATAGTACTTCTACAACTTTAACTTTTTTCGTTAAATCCACTGGTAATGCATTTTCTGCCTTCTTTACTGCTTTTCCCAATGTTTGCCTACAGTTATAAGGCTCAAACTTATCTTTTTCTTTAGCAGCATTTTTCTTTCTGTCGCGCAACTTTTTCTGCCTTATACGATCATTTTCCCTTTTTTCTTTCAGCAACTTGCTATTTTTTTTTGCCAATTTCGATAGCTCTTTACGGCGTCTTTTCATACTCTCAGCTGCTTTATCGCAATATTCTTTATATTTTAGTGGATCCCTTTTAATTTCTTCCAAGTACCGCATTTTTGCTTCCTTTCTCCTTTCGGCACACGTTTTACCCATCTACATAAATATATATGGGCATTTCCATCATGTCGAACGGGACCGTCGTACACCTTTAAAGTGAAAAAAAGTCAAAATAAAACGGATTTTTATTTTGACAATAGGCTTTACTTATATCTTTTTATTAGCCCTACAATTGGTGCTGAGGTTGATTTTTAGCAATTTTTCGTTTTCAAGATAATTGTAAAAAAACATGGCATTCGCACGGGACAAAAACAGAAGTGGTTTTCGCGGCTAACAATTAAAATGCCGATTTCAGCGAAACCTGAAGCAATATTTCAATGTGACTAATTTTACACTGTTGTGCATTGATGTCCTTTAAAAATGGTTGTAATTTTACCCAAAAACGATTCATATTATTTTTTTAATTTAATTTTATTCACTGTCGCACGTGACATGTCGCACGGGACATTTTTTTCCATCATGAGATTTATGTTGTTTCTGTTGCTCTTTTTACGAAATTATATATAAACAAGCTTAGTAAAAATGTTTTTAAATCGACAGAAGTATTCAAGGTATTTATTTTAATATAATAACCAAAAACAAACTTAAAAGAAATATGTAGTATGAATTAACCCAGCAAAATTGTGGGATGGAAAGAACCCATTGTAGAACAACTTGTACGTGCATGCAACCTGTTATAATTTATGTTCTATCATCGGTGATTTTTGTTTGAGTTTGTCCCAAAAGCAACAGGTTCTTTTCCTCCAAACTAGAACAGGTTACTTTGGAACCGGTTCTAGAACCAGTTATAGAACTGGTTCCGCGACAGTGAAACCTTCCATTTTGACTCCCAGGAATCAGTTCTAGAACCTGTTCCACGTAACTGGTGGTAAAAACACCTGTTCTAGAACACATTCAGAGGAAACCAGTTCAAAAAACTTTTGCTGGGAAGTATTTATTTATAAGAAAATATAAAACACATTTTTTTTTGCTTTTACTTCTTGACCATGGTGCATGCCAATTTTAAAAAAATTTAAAAGTATGTATTTTTTTTTATAAATAAATCATTTACATAAGAAAAAAAAATTTAAAATTTTTAAATTTCACCCTTACGATGTCGCACGTGACCAACTGTGTATAAGTACCAAGATCACAATTCTTCTTATTTTTCAGGTAGGTTTTTTTTATTTTAATTGTATAAAAAATCTCTGTTTGTAATCAATATTTGATGAGCTTTCTGCGTGTACTTTCGACGCACTGATAACAAATGTTGTTTTTCAATGTCGCACGGGACATCGAAATATGCGACAATGCAAATCAAAAACTTACAGTTATTTTCAATCGCATTGTTTATTATGCATTCTTTTATGACTCTTTATACCTTTAGAAATATTTTAGAAAGCAAAAGTCAATGCATAACGTCTCTGTTTAAAAACTTTTATCAAAACAAAATGTGCAATAGAAATATCCAAATAAGAAAAGATGCGCTTGTGCGACTTTGCATTCGAATACCTCGAAATGGGTTATGAATAAATGCGAAATCTTTTTACGTTATTTAAATTTGATTATTTCCCTATGAAAATATGATAAAACAAAGTGTTTTCAAGAACTTTTAATATTTTAGTCTCGGTGGACCTTTCGGTGGAAATGCCCATATGCATGTTAAAATAATAAAAAAAATTGGTTTTGAAAAAAGCTGCACTTACGATACCAAACGCGACACACTTTGAAAATCAAAATAAAATGTTTAGTGTGATTATTATTTGCAGTAATTTTCGTTTTTAGTTAAAGACACTAAATTTTGATTTTAATTTAATTTTTCAGCCAATTTATTAGAACGATCGCGGAGTACTGATAACAAGTGATGTTTTAAGTACCCTAACGCGACATTAGAACATAAATAAAATGAAATGAAAAATTTACCGTTAATCGAACTTTGTTTGGTCTCTTTTAATTTTTTAGCATTAATTTGTTGTTGATAGAAAGATTTCATAAGATGTGTGCAATCATAATATAAATATGTAAGCAATAAATACTAAAGAGAAAATGTCATTAAAAGTAGCTAACAGCAAGAAAAAATATGTTTTCAGTTTTCAGGCCAATTTTCTCATAATAACAACTGAGATAAGTTCCAAATATATTATATTATAAAAATTTAGACATTATTTTTATATAACGTTAGAAAAAATCATTTGTTTATTAACATTTTAATTCTCGGTCCCGGTTTACATTTCTGTGGAAATACCCATATGCAATAAGATCAACCATGTTATGTAATATATAATTATATATGCCATATCTAATATTATGAAGGCCGATATCTAATTAGATGAAATTATATATGGCATAATATAAGTAAAATTTTTCGGAAAAAACGTCATATATAATTATATATGGATATACATAACCACATGTCTAATTATATATTGTAATATATGCCACATATGATTATATATAATTTTTTTTACTCGGGTATAGAAGTTTTATTTGTGTATTTCTTTGCTTAATTAAAATTTAGAATTTTCACAATGGTGTTATTTGTTTATCATTGCACCGGATGTCCCTTTTACAATTTGTTTTTAATAGTAAAAATAGAAGTTAATAAATAGTAGACAGAGTCAGAAAATTTTATAAAAATATTTGTAAGAACCCAAAAATATCTGTAAGGGCCTAAAGGTTTTTAAAACTTGTTTAATATTACAAAACTAAGAGTGGCTAATAACCATAAAGGAAAATTTATTTGTAACGCATTTTCTAAGTTCTAAACTAAATTATTATTTCAAGTGTAATTTGATTTCTAGGTGTTTTCAATTTTCAAAAATTTCAGTTTCAAAATGGATTAAACATTTTAAATACTGTTTCTAATAGTTTTGTTACTTGATTTTAATATTGAAATTATCTTTTAATACTTTTTGGACAAAGGTCTTTTAAAAGGTCCCATCACTTGGATGTGATGCTTTACAAACACTTCTTCCACTGCTTCACAAGTATTTGTTAGTGTCTTTTTACTGCTTTTTTAGAAGTTATTCTGAACATCAACAAATTACTTCTTTCATTGCTTCTAAGATATCCGTTAGTATATTTGTACAGCTTTTTTAGAATTACTTCTGAACAACATCCAAAAAATCACTTAAGTTATAATTTTTTTGCGAAGAATGTTTAAGTTGTATTACTCCTCTCCTAAGACAACCCGAGTAAAAAAAATTATATATAATCATAATTGGCATATATTACAATATATAATTAGACATGTCGTTATGTATATCCATATATAATTATATATGACGTCTTTTTCCGAATTTTTTCCTTATATTATGCCATATATAATTTCATCTAATTAGATATCGGCCTTTATAATAGTAGATATGGTATATATGATAATATATTACATAGCATGGCTGATCTTATTGCATATATAGTTATATATAGAGCTATATCTTAATATATATGGTGGCATTTTAGCAATATATAATTATATATGGTATCATTTAAACCATATATAACTATATATGGCGCTAGTTAAACTAGATGTTATCATATATGGTGCCATTTAAACCATATATTATCATATATGGTGGCATTTAAACAATATATGGTCATATATGGTACCTTATGAACAAAATATTTAATACAGTTCCAGATATGATAATATATGCTATTATATATAGTGCCATATATATTGATATATGGTGTCATTTATACAATATATTACCATATATGGTGCCATTTAAACCATATATTACTATATATAATGCCATTTAAACAATATTTGGTCATATATGGTACCTCATGATCAAAATTTTTAATACAGTTCCAGATGTGATAATAGATGCCACTATATATAGTGCCATATATATTTACATATAGTGTTATTTAAGCAATATATTACCATATATGGTCCCATTTAAACCATATATTATCTTATATGGTGCCATTTCAACAATATATGCTCTTATATGGTACCTCATGAACAACATTTTTTATACAGCTCCAGATATGATAATATATGCTACTATATATTGTATAATACCATATACTTTGATATTTCATATCATTTAAACAACATACCATATGGTGCCATTTAAACAATATAATGTCATATGTATATGGTAACTCATCAGAAAATACAATATTAACTGTATTTCAGAATCTATTAATCGTATTTCAGAAATTATAATTGTATTTCAGAAATTATCGAATGTAGTTCAGAAATTATTAATTGTATTTCAGAAATAATCAAATCTATTTCAGAATTTGTTGATTGTATTTCATAGTTAATAGAGAAAAATTTATTAAATACAATTCATAATTTCTGAAATACAATTGATAATTTCTGAAATACAGTTTGATAATTTCTGAAATACAATTGATAAAACTGAAATTCAATTGACTAGTTCTGAAAAACAATTCATAAATCTGAAAAATAATTCATAAGTTCTAAAATACAATTAATTATTTCTGAAACACAATTGAAAAATCTTAAAAACAATTAATACAATTGGAAATGGTGTATAGCGTTAAAAAGATGTAAATGGGCACTGTGGTGTAATGGTTAGCGCGTTTGACTGTTACACGTGAGGTTGCCGATTCGAGCCCCAACCAAGGCAACATCAATTTATGAAAAATAGTAATATGTATGAGCTTTTCTATCCCTCATACACATCGCAGTGTCCTCATTCGGTGTTCCCATAGCACTTAACCACACCGAAGTAAAATAATATAACAGGGCTATGAACTAAAAAGCTTCAACAAAGTTCGCCAACTCACTATCAGATGGCGCCAACTGTTCTAAAATTCAACATCTCGCGCAATTACAGTGTTGCCATATTTGAAGCCCTTCATCTTTCACCACCTTGCACTTCTTCTCTATCCCCTTTCCAAAGGAAGCAACACGTTAATTAATAGGAAGAATTTCCTGTGTTGCTTCTCTTTAAAAAAAAAAAAATAAATAAAATTATTTTATTAAAAAAATTTAATTTAATAAAAAAAAATATAATTTTATAAAAAAAATGTATAGAAAAAAAAAATTATAATTTTATAAAAAGAAATTCATTTTATATAAAAAAAATGAATAGCTGTGAACGGTATCCAACTCGAGACCTTCTGAGTTTAAAGCACTGATATTATAATTTTTATAAAATCAGTGCTCTGCCAGTGTATTATTTTTTGAACAGTTGGCAATATCTGGCTGGGATCTTATTTAATCCCAAATAAATGAAGATCTTACATAGTACCCAAATATAATGCGGGATCTATTTTTATCTGTCATTTCTGTGGATACCCTATTAAAAAAATTAATGAAGTACAACATACAATCATATCTTTTTTTGATACCGGCCAAAATAAAATTTTATTCGAAAAATGGTGGATCGTACTGCAGTAATTTAGACCTTGGATCTAATATGATGAAATACGATCCGGAAAACAAGTTTATCTAATTATATAAAATTGGATGTGACATAATGATAATCAAGAAATAATTTCAATAGAATGGACCGTTTAATGCAATCTGAGCGATATCTGAATGATTTCCCAACAAACCAAACGATATCGTTTCGACTTCGTAACGATATCATTTCGATGATACGTTTGTCCGAGAATGATATCATTAATGATTCATAAGTAATAGGTACTGTGAAGAAAAGTGCACATTCGTTAATGATATCGTTTTTTCATGAAATAACGATATCGTTATGATATCGAAAATATCAGGCAGTGCGATAATATTTTCGTCATATTGCAAAATTTTTGTCGTTATTTTATCACGATTCGATGAAAATATATCATTGACGATATCGAAATAAGGAAGTATATATGATATCTTTAACGATTAAATTAGAACAAGCAAATATGATTTTTTCAGAAAATTTATGGTTATTTTGAAAAATTATGATATCATTACGAGTTCATATTTTTGTATCATAAACGATAGCAAATATGATACTTAATATGAATTCGTTAACGATACTGTATAGTTTCATGTTTTATTGGGTTATTTTTTTCTAATGGTATCAATTAAAATGTAACTTTTTGTATTAAATCTAATTTTATATAATTAGATTAACCCATTTTTTCGATCTGCCATTTTTCGAATCAAATTAGATCTAAGTTTATCCCCAAATATATTGCTGGATCTAATTTGATCTGCCATTTTTCAGATCACTTTATATCTAAGTTTATACCCAAATATATTGCTGGATCTAATTCGATGTGCCATTTTTCGGATCAAATTAGATCTAAGTTTATCCCCAAATATATTGCTGGATCTAATTCGATCTGCCACTTTTACGGATCAAATTAGATCTAAGTTTATCCACAAATATATTGCTGGATCTAATTTGATCTGCCAAAATTGAGATCAAATTAGATCTAATTTTATCCACAAATATATAGCTGGATCTAATTCGATCCGCCATTTTTTGGATCAAATTAGATTTAAGTTTATTCGGAAATATATAGCTGGATCCGCCATTTTTCGAATCAAATTAGATCTAGGTTTATCCCCAAAGATATCATTGGACCTCCCAATTTTGAAATATAACTTGATCTTAGTTTATCCCCATATATACAACGGGATCTAATACGATATGATTGGATACGCCCAATTTTGAGATCTAATTGGATCAGCTAGATATTACAGCAGATCTCAAACAATATCAAATTGGATATGATTAGATATTGCGCGAGATCAATTTTTTTTACTCGGGAACTCAATTAGTGTTTATGTTAAAAAAGAAGTGCATCTAGATCATCAATTAAAGTGCTTTTTCTACTGCTTCGGCATCTCTTTTTTTGCTGGGGTTTTATTACAATTTTATAGATTATCGGAAAGGTTAAATATTTAAAGTAAATTATATCATTATTATTTTGATTTCCAATTGAGTGCGCCATTCCAATTTTCAAAGCACAACAATAATTTCAACAGCGAAATGAAAGTAAAATTCCAGAGGACTTTGCAAAGTTAGCTCGGGTTTTTATTTTATGACCTCTTGAAATATCTGTGTGGCGCGAAAGCTCAAAAATGTTGCACATTTTAAGAGTTAGGAACTCTCCCGCATTCACGTATAAGTTAAATTTCAACTGTTCTTTTCGGCTCTTTTATTTTATTCGGAATTATCAAACAAACCACTGACATAATATAATCTTATACTGATAGAAAAATCCTAAAAAAAAATAGCAAAAAAAGGTACTCAAAATTATTTAAAAGGGGCCCTGCACAGAAAGCCTTTGAAATTAGTAAATCCTTTTTGCTAAATATTAGTAAGATAAGTACAGCAAAAATGCAACTGTTTTAGTAATATTTGAGTTAAATTTCGTTTAATTAAATTGCAAATTTACCTTGTTAATATTGGCTAAAAAATATTGCTGAATATTAGTAGACAAAAATCTGTAAAGAAATTGTTATATATTCAAAAGAGTTAATTTATCTTTAAATTTGAGTTGAATGCAAATAGCGGTCTCTCCTGCTACAATAAACAGAAATATATGCTAGAAAATAGTAGACTGCTTTGTGTAGTGCAGATTTTTATTCGCATTAAGAAAATAAAAAAATACTAAAAATTTTAAATTCTTTGTGATGGATTGGTCGACTAATTTCCAGGAAATTTTTTGTTGATTTTAGCAGGGTAAATTGTCATTTTCGATTAACTAAAATATAGCTGAAATTTTGTAAATTTAACAGATTTTTTCCTGCTGTTTGTATCTTTCTAATGTTTAACAAACAGATTCTGTGGGATTCAGCTGTTTTTTCAGCAAAAATTTTTAAAGACTTTTATATTAGTGTATGAATAACTGAAAAAATTTCTCGAATGAAGAAGTGAACTAGAAGAACACACTAGTTCAAAAATAAAATTGATTGAAATGAACTGTGAACTATAATGCCAAATTCTAGTAATTTTTATTCCGATTATTTGTTTGTATAAAATGTTTTATTTTGTGTAAAAAAATTCCGGGTGTGCTCACATTTTTACTCAAAATTTTTTTTTACGATAGACTAAAACTCAGGGGATGCCCACTACTTATGCGAGTGCATTGTGTTAGAATTAGGAAAATAGAATAGATTTCGACAATTTCTAACACCAAACTGCTAATAACAAACAATATGAATAAAAAGCAACTGATAGTGCGTCTTTGTGACGAAAACGTGATTAAAATAGACACATGTTTCAAGAGGCCGTCAAAATAAAAACCGAGCTAGATTTGCAAAACTCTTTGAGGGTTATGTTTTAGAAACAGTGTACTTTCATTTCGTGCTCGAAACATTGATTCTGATCGCGATCATTTTGCAAGATCTTCTAAAACCGCAGAATATTCCGAATTTATATCCCGACTAAAAAAGATGTTATATAATCATATATCACCATATATAAACCCATACACTCAAAATAGTTTGTAGTTTAAATTAACTGAAAATGTAATTTAAAATAAATGAAAAATCACTTGAAAACCGGTCTACTGACTTTTCATTTAAATCAAAAGAACTTTTCATTTATTTTTAAATGTTAATAAATAAACTACAAAATCCTTAAAAAATAATGATTTTTCATTTATTTCCATTTTTTAAATTTCAAAAAATTAACTACAAAATCCGTAAGAATAAATGATATTTAGTTTATTTCGTTTTTTAACTGACCTAGAAATCGAAAAGGAATTCCTTTTTTTACAAAACATTTTAAATGAAAATATTAACTGTAACAGAAAATCCGTATTTATTTGTAGTTTATTTTTTAAATAAACGACAAAATCAGTTAAAAAATATATTTCTTTGTATTTTAACTGTATAATCATTTAAAAATAAATGTACGGATAACTTTTTAAATAAACTACAGTCAGTTACTGTAATAATATTTTCAGTGTATATATGTTCATATCTTATTTGATCCGAATATTGGAATATATAATTATATCAAACGAGATAAGCATATTATCTAACCTGATACAATTTGATCCGAAAAATGGGTCTATCTAATTGCATTAAATTATATAAAAAATTTCAAATAAAATTTTAGTAAATATTGTTGAGATCACTTATTTTCATTTATATTAAATACTAATGGACGACAGAACAGTTTGGCTAACAAAGTGGGTATTGGTCGATCTTTGGTATTGATGGAAATGAGTATTGAATGCGATTTAGGACGTTTTTAGGACGCAAATTGTCCTTAAACTTAGAATAACACAGTTTGTAACTGAATTTCAATAAAAAGCTAAATTCAAAACGAGGAAAAGTTGTTTAGAAAAATTTATGCTAATAAACTTGGAAATAGCTGACAAAGTAAATTTTCGGTTTAACTCAACTGTATAATTAGATATCATGTCATGTTATATATTTTGATATAAGATTGTTTATAGAAGCTTATACGCCATTATATATAATTATATATAAACTATATCGCAGATCTCTTAATATATGGATGGAGACCAAATCGCGTATGATTATATATAATGTCATATCAAACATATTTACAAAACCAAAATGTTAATATAAATGTATATGGTTATATAAAGCCACGCATATAAACATTTATAATAATATCAAATCATATAAGATTATTTGAAAACTTTTTTAGTCGGGATATGTATTTACAGTCACTTCCAGAATAAATTTCTTGTTTCTCCTAAAGTACGCTTTTTCACGGACAGTTAATAATTTTAATTTAAAAAAAATTATGAAAATCCAACATTATAATGCTTAACTTCCCAGCAAAAATATGTGTAAGTGATTCAAAACAAACAACTTTTAAATTGGTTACAATGGAGCGATAAGTGCTCTTTTTCTGTTTCGAATGTATGTGCTTTAAAACAACTTTCAAAAATGTATATATAATGTTGGTTTTTTCTTTGTAAATGCATTTGTTTGTAAATTACGAATTTATTAGAGATTCCATTTTTTATCTCTAAAAAAACAAAATAGTTAATTTTATTAACGTACTTTATTAATTTACGATTATTTACATATTTTTTAATTATTCGTACATATTTTAAAAATACTTCAATTACAGTTCCCATTGAAAAGGGAAAGGAAATAAAGAATTGGATTCCATAGAATCTCCAGGACTATGACCCAAATATGAATTTTTCTTTTCACTAAATGCAAATATATAAAACTTAACAATTAAAATGTATTGTTAAGACTCTATGTAAGTCGTTCGAGTGCTATTACACCGTGCATCATTGAAATATGTTAACAACATTTGTTGCAATGTTAACATATTTTATCTTTTAAAACAGACCCATCAAGAGATTGGTTAACAGAGGTTGAGTACCTATCGTTGCTTATACACAAACAGTTCTATAAATGTGACTTGCTTTAAATGTCGATATGATTTAATTGCCACTACGCCTTGAAATTCGTAAAATCAAACTACATAAATAATTCTATAGTGACAAAAAATATATTATTTCTTCAACTCAAAAATAGATTTTAAAAAAATTACTGCCGTCAACTTTAAAATTTCAAGACGATCCACTGTGGGAAAAATGACCAATCTAGCTTATAAAAAATATTTTTTTTTTTACAAATTTATAAACCTATAGCATATAATAATTCAATGATAGTTGATACTTAAAACTGCATTCAACATTTTTCGATTTATATGTTAGTTATGAAAATAGAGGGCTGTAAATGTATGCAATGGATAAGTAGCACGTTCATGAGTGATTTTGGTTTCACGTTTCCCCCAATATATTATGAAAAGTTTTATTGCGCTATTGAACCTATATTTTTTTTTGATACAACAAGTCCTAAGGAGTACGTGGACACGATGTATTGTATAGAAAATGATTTTAGTAATACCCCTTGCGAGTAAGTACATAAAAGTATATTTTTGTCAAAATTCCTTAATGTGTAAAGAGATTAGAAAAAAGGACCGCTAAGTACCGCCAAACTAATTTTTGAATTTGAAACTAGACCTACTAGACCTAATTTGAAACTAGACCTAATTGTGGCACCCTAATTTTTCTGGAGAAGAATTTGGGTGCCACAAACCGCCACAAAGTAGAGTTTTAAGGGCTTGTTTAAACAAATATTACTTGTGGGCGATATTCAAGTGCTTTCACATAAATGCATTTTTCCTTTTTATACAATTGCAATATACAGCAAAGGAAATATCGGAAATTTAATTAATATTTCTTTATAAGTTGCGTTTCACTAAGCTTAAAGCTACAGTTTTTTTGAAAATGCAAATTACTTATAAAGAATGTTTTGAAGTTTGGCGAAATGCCAATTCAAGTTCACAAAAGATGATTTTTGTGATTAGTCACGTTTTTTCGAAGTTTGGACTAGTCAATGATAAAGGAAGTGAAAAGTGTAAAAAACTTGAAAAAACCTTAAAATTGTTGTGTAGCAGATTCATCAAAAAATGGAGCGAATGCAAACGAACAACACAAGTTTTTGAACGAAATCACAAGGAATGGGAATCCAAAATTAAAAGAGCCCTCTCCATTCCTGATTAAACTTGCATACCATATACACCTGACGAAGCCTCAGCGCTATATATAGACGGAGACTATACTAAAAGTTCGTATATGCTAACGCAATCAGGAGCTAAAAGTCGTAATGCAAACATATATCCACCATACAATGTAATTCGTGAGGCAAAAAAAAATGTTATCCCAAAGACTCCTCAATATATGTTCAAACTTTTCTGCAGAAGTCAGTCTTCAAGCTCTAGTGGACCACACAGCTAGCAGAATCGTAGAATACCAAAAAACGTAATTATGAAATCGAGAAATATGTCATCGTCAAAAAATATTACAATGATATACAAATGGGGTTGTATAAGCATATAAGCAAAAATGTCCAGAAGGTAAGTCTGATGAGAATTTATTCGCAATTTGCTTAGACCCATTGCAACTCAAAGATAAAGATAATATTTTGTGGCAAAATCCTCGACCGTCATCAACCCTATTCTGTCGGCCGATTAAATTAACATTTGAAAAAGAAACAATTGACCTTATAAAAAATGAAGTAAATAAAATAAAACATCAAATTGAAAGTATAATAGAAACAAAAGTTACAGACTTAGATCTGAACGTGGATCATAAATTCTGTCTTACCATGATTGATGGTAAGGCATTTAGTGCAATCGCAGAAACATCAACACAATCATGTGGAATATGCGGAGCTACTCCAAAAATCATGAATGATTTAAATAAGATTAAAGATTTAAAGCCAAATGAATCCTTGTATGCCTATGGACTTTCCACACTGCATGCATGGATAAGGTGTTTTGAGTGTATTTTGCACATAGCCTATAGGCTTGACACAAAAAATGGCAAATAAGAGGCGATGACAATAAATTAGCCGTTGCAAAAAGAAAAAAAAAATTATTGATGATTTATAAAAAATATATGAACCTACTTGTAGATATACCCAAGCCAGGATTTGGAACAACCAATGACGGCAATACGGCTAGGATGTTCTTCAAAAACCCTGGCTTGGCATCATCAATTACAGGAGTCGACGAAAAATTAATAAGTAATTTGGGTGTTATATTAAAAACAATGGCATGTGGTTACGCAATAAATACAGATTCCTTTAAAAAAATGACTGAAAGTACATCCATATTGTACGTGGATTTATACCCCTGGTATAACATGCCATCCAGCGTACATAAAATTTTAATGGATGCCCGAGTAAAAAAAATTATATATAAGCATATGTGGCATATATTACAATATATAATTAGACATGTCGTTATGTATATCCATATATAATTATATATGACGTCTTTTTCCAAAATTGTTCCTTATATTATGCCATATATAATTTCATCTAATTAGATATCGGCCTTTATAATATTAGATATGGTATATATGATTATATATTACATAGCATGGCTGATCTTATTGCACATATAGTTGTATATAGAGCTATATCTTAATATATATGGTGGCATTTTAGCAATATATAATTATATATGGTATCATTTAAACAATATATAACTATATATGGTGCCAGTTAAACTAAATATTATTATCATATTATCGTATAGTGCCATATATATTTATATATGGTGTTATTTAAGCAATATATTAGCATATGTGGTGCCATTTAAACCATATAGTATTATATATGTTGCCATTTAAACAATGTATGGTCATATATGGTACCTCATGATCAAAATTTTTAATACAGTTCCAGATATGATAATATAAGAAAATATGTATAGTGCCATATATATTTATGTATGGTGTTATTTAAGCAATATATTACCATATATGGTGCCATTTAAACCATATATTATCATATATGGTGCCATTTCAACATTATATGCTCATATATGGGACCTCATGAACAATAGTACCATATACTTTGATATATCGTATCATTTAAACAATCTATTTGCACCTAAACCAATAAAATTGTATCAGGTCAAAAATCAGATCGTTGGCTTAGTCGGCAAACCTGTCAAGTCCGTTTTTTTAATATTTCAGGAGAGACAAAAACTGTCTAACTTTTTTGGGTTAACTTTTTTTAAATCTGTAAACGCAGTTTTCTTCTTTAGTTCTTCTTGTTTAACCACAAAAAATCATAGAATTCCAAAATAAAAGTTTGCAGACTTATAGGCTCTTTTTGGACTTGGCAGATTTGCTCTTTATAATTTTCTATTTTAAATGTGGACTTACCAGATTTTCTTTCAACTTTGTGTACTTAGCAGATTTTCTTTTCTTTTTTTTTATTTTTTTTTATTTTATTTTTATTTATGTCAGCAGAATTCATGACAATCGCCTAATAAAATTTATAAATTAACAATGTTTTTCCTGAAAAAATTTATAAGTAATAGTTACCCAGCCAATATTTTTCTGAGTGCTCAGAAATTATGCCTCATAAAAGACTCTGAAAGACGAACATTTTCAGAGTGCTCAAATCTTAGAGTCATAAATGAAACATAATAGACTCTTATTTATGAGCGCATTCAAAATTTTTTCAATGCTCATAAATTACTCAAAAATTTGTCACAAATGACTCATAAATGGCTCAGAAAATTCAAAATTTTCCAGCAATGCTCATAATTTGGAGTCTTTTATGAGTCATAAAAGTGCGCTCAAAAGAGGCTTCAACGGTGAAGAAAACCACCCTCATATATCTATGATTCCCAAAGGTCTAAGGGCTCTTTTATGAGTCTTTTCGGACTCCAATTGTACACCGGGTACCTTAAAAGTTAAAATAACTAAATAATTATTTACACTCTAATTAAATTCTGTTGAAATTTACCAAACTTATAATAGGAAACTGTACTCCTACTATAAATTGGGTAAATTTACTCTATGTGTGTAATTGAAAAAAAAATACGCACATTATGTTTAAGTTGATGCACAAATAATTTGTAATTTTACATTGAAAGTGCGTAAAAGTTAAATGAAATTTTAAAATTAGTGTGTTAATTTACTAAACTTGTGTGTAAAAAAGCATATTTTACATGTAAATGTACGCATAAAATGCGTAAAGATCCACGAAAAATCCACAAAAAGTGCGTAAAAATACCCCAAAAATGCGTATATTTACCACAGCTGTGCTTTAAGTTAAACCACTAAATTTTTTTTTTTTTTTAAATAAAAAAACAAATTAATTTTATGTACGTATTTTATTAATAATCTTGTGAAACATTACGATATAAATTTCTTGAAAGCATTGGCCATCATTAGCTATGACCTTTTCCCATCTTGCTGGCAACATATGGATTCCGCGCCAAAAGAACTACTGATACCCTACGGATACCCTGTTATGAAGTGAAGCGTATTCCAGTGCGCGCATCCTGTATCGATCGACACAAATGGTAGTCGGACGGGGCAAGGTCTAAACCAGAAGGCGGGTGAGGTAAAACTTCTCAATCACTATTTGCTAAATAGTTTTTAGTCCTTGCAACATGTGGCCGTTGTTATGATGGAATATTATGGTTTCATATCTGGTCATATATTCCTGCCGTTTTTGGCCAATGCTCGCTTAACACGAATCAAATGTGTTCGGTACAGGTCCGTGATCGTCTTGGCCGATTTCAGCAGCTCATAATAGATGGGACCATTCCATTCCCACCAAATACAAAGCATTACCTTGGGGGCAGGATTTGGCTGGTTGGCGGGCTTCAAATACGATTTCTTCCACTTCGAGTTATCGTAATTGATCCATTTTTCATCGTCAGTAATGGTTCGATTCAAAAATTTCTTCTTTTTACGGCTTTCCAACATCATTTTCGACATGTAAAATTGTCTTTCAACGTCTCTCAGCTTCAACTCGTGTGGTACCCAATTTACTTGCTTTTGGATAAATCCTGCTTCTTGCAAACCAAAACCAATTTCATTCTTATGTTGCTTTTTCTAGAAAAAATGTGTTTATAGAAATGTAGTAGGAATTCGCAAAAAATAATCAGTTTAAGTTTTTTTTTATATTTAAAAATTTTCTCCAATTTAAAATGCCAGACTATTTTTTACTACTATAAGTTAGTGTATTTACCAACTTTTTGCGTAAAAATTTTATTTTACAAAAGAATAGTAATTTTAGGCACAATGTGTTTATTTGTAAACACATAATGTCTAAAAATACTTTGTGTGTGTGTATTATTGTGTATGGAAGTGTGTACAAAAAAAAAATTACGCATTTTTTGTTTATATTTACCGAATTTTCGTAAAATTAAACAAAATTTTACCCATTTTATAGTAGTGAATTTCCAAACATTTTTTAGAGTGTAGTTAATCTTTAAATAAACAAAAGTCGCATTTGATTCTATTGAAGAAATTTGTTGAAACAAAATGTGTGTTGTTTTCAGCTGGACTTAGCATGTGGTTTTCGATGTTTTGTTTGTTTTTTGGACTTGACAGAATTGCTTACCACTGCATAACTATAAGAAAAAACAACATAATTGGCATTTTTTTTTTTTGTAAATGATGTGTTTTGAGTTACACTAGCATACTACATCAAAAACTCAATTTGCATAAAAATTGGACTTGACAGGTTTGCCGACTAAGCCAACGACATACAATTTCATCTGATTAACACATAATTTAATCAGGTCAGATCTAAACTGATGCAATTAGATATAAACTGATAAACAACTGATACAATTTTATCTGGCCATTTTCCGGATCAAATAGTACATGGATCACTCTAAGTTGTATATTACCATATAAAGCTCCATATTTGTTTTTTAATAGGGAACATATACCATATATGGTGCCATTTAAATATATTGTCATATATGGTGCCATTTAAACAATATATGGTCATATATGGTAACTCATCAGCAACTACAATATTAACTGTATTTCAGAAGCTATTAAGTGTATTTCAGAAATTTTAAATGTACCTATTTCAGAAATTATCAACTGTATTACAGAAAATATTAATTGTATTTCAGAAATAATCAAATCTATTTCAGAACTTGTTGATTGTATTTCATAATTAATAGACAAAAATTTCTGAAATACATTTCATAATTTCTGAAATACAATTGATAATTTCTGAAATACAGTTTGATAATTTCTGAAACACAGTTGTAAATTTCGGAAATACAATTAATAATTTCTGAAATACAATTGATAAAACTGAAATTCGATTGACTAGTTCTGAAATACAATTCATAAATCTGAAAAATAATTGATAAGTTCTGAAATACAATTTATAAAACTGAAATTCAATTGATTATTTCTGAAATACAATTGATAAATCTTAAAAACAATTGATACAATTGGAAATGGTGTAGAGCGTTAAAAAGATGTAAATAAAATTATTTTTTTTTTAAATTCAATTTAATAAAAAAAACTATAATTTTATAAAAACATTTATAGAAAATAAAATTATAATTTTATAAAAAGAAATTCTTTTTATAAAAAAATGCATAGCCGTGAACGGTATCGAACTCGAGACCTTCTGAGTTTAAACCTTATTTTAACAAAATATTGTAATTTTTATAAAATCAGTGCTCTGCCAGTGTATTATTTTTTGAACTGTTGTCAATATCTGTCTGGGATCTTATTTAATCCCATATAAATGGAGATCTTACGTAGTACCCAAATATAATGCGGGATCTAATTTTATCTGTCATTTTTCTGGATAGTTTTAGATGTCAATCCCCAAATATATTGCTGTTTCTAATTCGATCTGCCATTTTAATACCGAAATAAATTGCTGGATCTAATTCGATTTGCAATTTATGGAATAAATTAAGATCCTACCAAATCTCCAAATATATAACTGGATTTAATTCGATCTGCAATTTATCGGAAAAGTTAAGATCTTACGCAATCCCGAAATATATTACTGGATCTAATTTGATATGTCATTTTTGGATAAATTTAGATCTTACTTAATCCTCAAATAGATTGCTGGATCTAATTCGATCTGCCATTTTTCGGATCAAATTAGATCTAAGTTTATCCACAAATATATTGCTGGATCTAATTCCATCTGCCATTTTTCGGATCAATTTAGATCTAAGTTTATCCCCAAATATATTGCTGGATCTAATTCGATCTGCCACTTTTTCGGATCAAATTAGATCTAAGTTTATCCACAAATATATTGCTAGATCTAATTCGATCTGCCAAAATTGAGATCAAATTAGATCTAAGTTTATCCACAAATATATAGCTCTATATAATTCGATCCGCCATTTTTCGGATCAAATTAGATCTAAGTTTATCCACAAATTTTTAACTGGATCTAATTCGATCCACCATTTTTCGGATCAAATTAGATCTAGGTTTATCCCCAAAGATACCATTGGACCTCCCAATTTTGAGATATAACTTGATCTTAGTTTATCCCCATATATACAATGGGATCTAATACGATATCATTGGATACACCCAATTTTGAGATCTAATTGGATCAGCTAGATATTACAGCAGATCTTAAACAATATCAAATTGGATATGATTAGATATTGCGCGAGATCAATTTTTTTTACTCGGGTGTATAATAGAAATTCATAGCTCCGCACAACTTATTTTTTGGCGTCTAAACTCATTATTTTTGTTTGGCATGGTCGTTTTTATAAGTAGTCACGCTTACCCGCTCGCTTACGAAAAAATGAGAAGTAAGTAGTTATGAGACTTTGAATAATAAGTGGTTACACACATGCATACTAAAAGTTGAATTATAAACGGTTATCCGACTGCTTACTTGATTTTTAAAAATAAGGAGTTAAGCAAATACTATTAGCTTAAGCAAATACATTCAGAAAAATTTAAGTTTTCTCTAGTGTGTAATTTTAGGACTCGTCATAAAACTTTAAACATAAAATATATTTACATATAATAAATAAAAATGTATAAAATTTAACTGTGTAAAAAGTACTTATTTAAACTATTACGAGTAAGTCATTATTTTATATTTAGAAACAATGAACACAATAGGCCGTTATTAGTAATTCATTATTTTATATTATAAAATAATGCAAAAGGTAATGATATCTCATTTTTGGTAATGCAGATAGTAATGAGGTGTCATTACCAATAGTTTGCTGGGTTTGCTCCTTTTTTACCTTTTTCCAGTCCACTAGTAATCTGCAACAGTTTTGTTGTTTTCAGAAAATTTTAGCAAAAATTTTGTAGATTTAACAGTTTTTTTTTGCTATTTTCATTCTACTATTATTTAGCAATTTTTTTGCTGATTTCAGCAAGTTAAATTGTTATTTGCAAGTAACAAAAATTTAGATCAAATATTACTAAAATTCTGTAAATTTAACAGTTTTTTTGCTGTTTTCATTTTATTAATATTTAGCAAACTGATTCTGCTAATATAAGCAGTTTAGCAGAATCAGTTATTGCAGCATAATTTGTAACTAATTTTTAGTAACTTTTTCTGCTATTTTTACCGACTTGTTTGTATGAGTGTACATGAGTTTCTACTGCATCGATTACTAACACTATTGAGAAAGGTTAGAATCGGTCCATCTTACATTGAATGTATTGGTATTTAATGGTATAACCCAATCAAAGCAATATTATTTGATTTCTTTCATCGGACGTATTTAATTTTATTCGTTAGTGAGGTAATGTTCATTCCGGGCAAAGACCAAGGCTCAAATTTGGATCTTTTCTACATCTTTTTGTGCTCAGAAAAGTCCGAAAAATTACAAATATTTTATTTCTTTTCATGGTTTCGGCTTTATCTCGTTTACTGTCGAGCCGATATTTACAACTCGGAAACTAGAATATTAGACGTAATAGATAGCATACGCCCGGAAATACGATCCCTTCCAAAATCAAAATTTGTCAAAAAAATCGATATTTGAACTTGTTAAATGCGTTTCTATAGAATTATTTGGTATGGAATAAAATAACTTTGTGCTGACGTTTGATTCAGATTTTTGTTTGAATGAAGTCCCTGAAAGTCGTATTCAACTTTTTTGGAAGCCCGAGTAAAAAAAATTATATATAATCATATGTGGCATATATTACAATATATAATTAGACATGTGGTTATGTATATCCATATATAATTATATATGACGTTTTTTCCGAAAAATTTTCCTTATATTATGCCATATATAATTTCATCTAATTAGATATCGGCCTTCATAATATTAGATATGGCATATATAATTATATATTACATAACATGGTTGATCTTATTGCATATATAGTTATATATAGAACTATATCTTAATATATATGGTGGCATTTTAGCAATATAAATTAAGATCCTTAGGATTAGTTTAAGAAAAAAAATTATTTTTTTGTTGCTATTAATCCAAGAGATTAATAGAACGTTCTTTATTTCTTAACTACTCAAAACCGACTGCAAAGAATTTACAAAAATTAAAAGTTAATAAAGACATTTAGCTTGGCTTAAACTGTCGACGCTGCGCTTCCCATAACCATGCACTTGCTGCGTGAAACATTCAACTTGACTTAGAACTGCTGACTCTGTAGTTCACATAGTCAGGCCACTCATGCACTGGCTGCGTGAAAGATATTCAACCTGACTTAAAACTGCCGACTTTGCTTTTTCCCACAATCAGGCCACTAATGGAATTGGTGGATTTATATTTCGTCTGGGAATTTATTATGAAGCAATTTCGTAGTTTGTTGGATTTGCAGTTTTAATGTTGGCACGTTTAATTGTTATTGAACTTTTTGTTGTTGTTGCTGCTTAGTTGTTTTACTCATTGTCGTTATTGCTGTGTTTTTATCTTTTTAATGTTGACACGTTTATTGGCTGATGAACCCTTTTGTTGTTGTTGTTGTTGTTGTTATTGTTGCTTACTTGTTGTCATTATAGTTATGGTGTTAACTCCTCCCTCTTTAAGTTCATACGTCCTCGTATGAATGGTTAAAAAAATGGAATGTTGTGAATTCTTTCATTTTTGTGATTCCTTGCTGGTAATGATAAGGAAATTCCCGGATTAACACGATTACTGTCACCTACTATCTCTTCTTTTTCCTCTACCTTCGATGATTGTTTATTCGGCTCGGATGATTTTTTTCCAATCTCAGCATTTGTTTTTTTGCTCTTTTTTTGCACTATACAACTAATAATAACCAGTGATATTATGGCTATTACTAATCCAAGATTAATGGATAGGTTGATTTTATTCTCGACTTGTAATTTTCCAATAAGGTGAGAATTGTTGACATTAACAGCTTGTAACCTTTCTAGCGTTATTACCTGTTCCTGGAAACTTATATTGCTTGGTTGTAACAATGCAGGTAATGGTTTAGTAAGAGTAACTTGAGTCGTTAAATAGGTTTTGTTTCCAATTCGTACCGTAGAATTTAGGTGGTGAATGATGAAGGTGCCATCTAAGCTTATTGTTGAGTTGTCTATCGCAATTTGTCCTTTGAATTCGTTGAGCAGAACCATGGTTTCATCTATTTCCTCTATTTGTGCCACATGCTCATCATTTGTTGTTGTGCAGCGGGATGGTTTACTCTTCAAAAGGTTTGGAATGCAGTCTGTTTCGCTGATGTCTATAATGTTATCTACCTCACAGATACTTAATTTATTATAGTCTTTGCAGTCATTCTTAATTCCAAATATCTTATTATAACATTTCAAGATTTTTTTAAAATACGTCTTAATCACTACATTATTTCTTTTTACAGGTCTTATCGAAAAATTGTCACAATTTTCACTACTAGTTGTTGGAATATTTACTATATAAACAATTTCTTTATCATTTGATGCAACTTTAATTTTGGAAAAATTTAACAGTTCATCCATATTACCAAATGGAATATTATCATTATAAAAAATGTCTCTTAAAATCTCAATTTCAGCATTAGAAAAAATAAATGAATTTACAATATTTGCTTTAGCCCAATGTATGGCATATTCAATATTAGATAGTTCTTCTTTAACAATTTCCAATTTATACTTAAAGTCTAACAAATTTCTTTCGTTTAGTTTGTTCTCTAATAATTTTGAAATATTATTGGTTACATTTGTGAGTTTGTTAATTTTTTCTATTGTTAATTGGTTAATAACAATTTGATTATTAGTGTTTCTTAAGACATTATTCATTTTATCTTTTATTATCTCAAAATCATGGTGATCCGGACTGCCGGCCAACCATTTCCAAGCGCTGCCAACAAAGTCCAGGGACCTCTTCGTCTTTGTCTTGGATTTTAGTCTGGACAGACAGGATTTCATTTGGGATATGGAGTAGGTTAAGTAAGGTAATAGTTGAATGTCCGTATTATCTCCAAAGTTAATGCCTCTTTCCAAATTCCCTATAAAGTTCTCATATTCCCCCAAGTTAATTGTGTGAATAAGTTTGAATACGCCAGTTTGGATTTTCGCCGAACCCGTATCAATTATGACTTATCTAGAATTTGAGTAATCCATTATCTGGAACTCACCCCTAGACCCTGCGACCATCCAAATAAGCCTGTAATAAAATGTATTGAAGTTTAATTTCTTATATGCTTTTTGTGTACAATTCTCCCGCTTTCGGTTACTATTGTAGTGTGTCTATCTTCTTTAACTAATTCCCGTTTGAACCTTTCAGTCAATTTTGTCCCAAGTCTCTTGTTTACCCTTACAAAAATTTCTTGTCCGGGTATGTACTGTTTTATTTCCTTCTTATTTTTATTGTGGTACTCTAGATCCTTTTCCTGTTTCTTTTTCAGTTTCGTCATGTTGTCGTCCCTTGTCCGTTCATAACTACCTGGAGAAAAATCTACAGTTCTTCCAAAAAACATATCAACGGGTTTCCTTCCTATCGTGGAATGAATAGAATGGTTATATTCGTTAACTGATCGCTCTAGAAGTTCATCGAAGTCTCTACAAATTCCCTCGTCCCTAAGACACCTCATGATCTCGGCCAATGTTGAATGGAACCTTTCGATTTGTCCATTGGCCTCACTTCTATAAGGTGGTGTTGTAAAAACTTCTATACCTAGTTCATCGCTCATCATAAAAAGTATTGACGCAGAATTCAATGATTTTTCGTTGTCTATGACAACAGTTTTGGGGACTCCGTAAAAGAACAGAATTTCTCTTAACGGCCTTCTAACGTCTTCTATCGATTTCCCCTGTAAAATCCTGGTCTGTGCATATTTTGAGAATTTATCGAGTGCTGTTAGGACTATTTTCCTATCAGTTGAAAAAATGTCAACGTGGATGACTTGACCAGGATAGCTCGGTATCGGTGTAGCATTTAATTTTGGTTGATTAGGGTGTCTCTCGTATTTATTCTTCTTACATGTGGAGCAAAGTTTCAATATTCTCTTAATCTTAGAAAACATGCTAGGAAAATAGGACTTTTCCAGTATTTGGGATCTGTTTTCCACGGCGTTCCTATGTGCGCGATTGTGGGTTTCTATGATCAGTGTCTCCTGATCTGATTCTGACAAGATATCCTCTACGAAGTTTTGTGTAAAACGAATTTTGTACGAACTAAAATGGTTAGGATAAATTTCCCGAATTTTCCCCATTATGGTTTCTGGGGTTTTTATACAGTTTATAACGGAAGGATTTAAATATCTTTTCAGAACTGAAATCAGTTTTTCCAAATCATAATCAGATTCCGTTAGAATGTGTCCGTTGTATCCTGGAAAGACGACTTTAAATTGGTAATCAGACGGTTCACCTATGGTGAGAAAGATTTGATTCTTAAATGCATTTATCGGGACTTCTACACTTGGAATAAGATCTTGTGGGGAGCTATCACTACTATGAACTGTGCCCGTTACGGAATTTACGTTCGTCGTTGGAGGCCTCGAGAGTGCGTCCGCTACCACGTTACTCCTTCCAGGCTTATATTTCATCTCATAATTATACTCCTCCAAAATGGCTTTCCATCTTTTCATTTTATTATTATTATTCTTAGTGCTCAGCGCATATGTTAGGGGTTGGTGATCCGTGTAAATAATTACCTTTGCGGATCCATATAAATAGTTTCGGAGGTTGCCTAGTGCCCAAATTATGGCCAACATTTCCTTCTCGTTGGCAGCATAATTCTCTTCTGCCCCTGACAGTGTCCTGGATATAAAAGCTATTGGTCGGTCGTCCTGACTCAATACAGCTCCTAGCGCTACATTAGAAGCGTCAGTTGTCAGTTGAAATTCCTTCCTAAAATCCGGGTATGCAAGAATAACATCCCGTGATATCAAGGCATTCTTTAATGAGTCCATCGCTTTTTTTGCTCCGGTATCCATGTCGACTTTCCTACGATTCGATTCAGACTTGGAGATCATTCCCCCATCTCCTCGTAGTAATTTAGTCAGAGGTTTTGCCAAATCCGCATACCCTTTTATGAACCTCCTATAATATCCCGAAAGACCGAGGAAGGAGCGGAGTTCCTTCACCGTAGTAGGATATGGAAAATTGACTATAGATTCAACCTTTTTCGGGTTAGCCTTTACCCCATTATTAGATACAATGAATCCCAAAAATTCCACTTCCTCTCTAAAAAATTCACACTTATCTAACTGTACCTTCATATTGGCGGCATTAAGAGTCTCAAAAACTTTATCTAAACGTTCAAAATGGGATTTTTCATCCTTGCTAAAAATTATTATATCATCGATATAAACATAACAAATTTTGCCAATATGTTCCCGTAGGATATCATCCAAAGCCCTCTGAAATATTGCGGGGGCATTCTTTAAACCAAATGGCAGTCGCGTAAACTCATATTTACCATTATTAACTGAGAAAGCTGTTTTCTCTATATCTCCCTCCTTAAGTGGTATTTGATGGAAACCACTCTTTAAATCTATTACCGTAAAGTATCGATTGCCTCCAAGCTGAGACAATACCTCATTTATTTCAGGAATGGGGTATCTATCGGGTACTGTGATGGAATTTAATTTCCTAAAATCTATGACCAATCGATATTTCCGTGTCCCGGAAGCATCCTGTTTCTTTGGGACAACCCAAATAGGTGAATTATAGGGAGAACGTGATGGTCTTATTATCCCATCGCCTAATAATTTATTAATTTCCTCCTCGACTACCCCCTTCATAGCCATTGGGTAAGGGTAGTTTCTGGTGTATGTCGGTACATCGGTTGATGTCCGAATGTCACCCACAACCTTTGTTGTATAAGTGAGTCGTTCATCTGGGTCTGCAAATAACCCCTTGTGGCGATCCACAATATTTCCCAGAGAACTCTTTTGATCCCCTGAAAGGTGTCCAGTTCTGATTTCTATGTTGTTTACGTCCTGTGATATGTATTGAAAGATCGGAACTTTTATCCCTCCCTTTACTGTGAAAAAGTTTCCCGAAGTATAAATTACAGCGGAGAGTGTTTTCAAACTATCGTTGCCCAATATCCCATCGAAAGTTCTCAAGCCTGGCAGCATGAAAAACTTTAAAGGGATATTATTAATGCCAAACAAATTCAAAAATGTGTGATGTGTTATCTCCACATTTCCTGCAATTGATTTTGCACAGAATTTCTCCTGATTACTCCTAGGGTTTCTGACTAAACTGGGTTTAATATAATTCTTATTGCTACCTGTGTCTAATAATATTCTAAGGGTCCGCCCGTTCCTCGTTGCAATCTTGAAATATGGCAGCGAGGAACTATTTAACCAAAAAAATTAAGATCGTTCGACAGATCTCCCGACAGATTCTCTGTCTCTATGGGATTGCCATTTTCAATTTCGCATGTTTCTGGCATTTGTTCGAACGTCTCGACTCCACTATTGGCAAATTCCCTATAATATTCATCTACCTCCGTTGTTCCCCCAACTGCGCCCTCTTCTGGGCCGTATTCGTAGTACTGTGGAACCTGATTTATCCCCTGAGCCGATTCATTCTCAGCGACCATGTGGAAGTTCCTTTGGAATTTGTTCACAGGTCCTTGAAAGGATGATCCAGCTGGTCTTTTGGGGTTCTGGTAGATCTGTGGTCTATTCATGTAATTTACCTGTTTGGATTGGATAGATCGATCCACATCCATAGGTTCAGTTCTCATTGCCGGTTTCGAATAACCTGGGTTTTGGTACTGAAGTTGGTTATTCGGTCCTTGAAAGACCGGGACTGGATTCTGTGGACGGTACCCACTTTGATTCCATTGATTACCCTGGGGCCCAACCCCGTAATTCGGGACTGGCTGAGTGTTCGGGTTTCTCGTATAATTTGGGTTACGTGGTGGCAATGGTGGTCTGATCTGTGCTACCCCGCCTACATGAGCCAGTTCAGGATAGAATCTCCGTCCATTTCCCGAGGAAGGATGGACCGTACCAATTCTGTCCTTGAGAACATTATTCCGAGATATCTGTGCATGTGCATAGTTCATGCGGAAAGTCATGTTGTCCAGTTTCAAGCAAATGTGTAATGCCTGTGGTAAAGATGTTGGCTCGCGAACACTCAATAATCGAGGTAGGTCTCCGTTCAAACCTCTAATAAAGGTATCCAGGGCCTTATCTCTGTAAGTGTTCGTCATTATTTTCAAACTCCCCTCATCAATCTCCAGACAAGCGACTTTGTCCAGTATAAGGGAAAGATGTTGGTAGACTGCCTGATAGAACGCCGTTATCGATCTACCACCTTGACAAAGTGCCGTCATTTGGTACTCTAATGTACCAATGTCCCTTTTGTCAGAATAATGCATCATGAGGCATTTTCTTATTCTGGCCCAATCTAGCGGTGTCCGATAGGACTCTAATGCAGTGTCCGCATCCCCAACTATTTTCGTTCGGACTGTATGCAATATTGCATAATATCTCCCTGTTCCCCGAAGGGATTTAAAAAGATCCATAACCCTATCAACAGATTTACGCCAGGAACTGAATTCTCCCGGTTGTCCCGAAAAATCCCTTAGTGATCTAACAATATCTGGAATTTTATCCAATTCTTCTAGTTTCGTAATATCACCGATGGGTTGATCTATCCCCTCATCTAATGCAACATCTTGCCGTGAACCCAGAACTTCATTTATCATTCCCCTTATCTGCCCCATCTGGGTTTCGTTTAATCCCTGAGGGTTATTTGGCCGAACGGTCGAACTACTCTGTGACATGTTTAGGGATCTACTCAGTCTTTCAGTGATTTCGTCAATTGAGTCTTCAGGCATTTCGCTTGGAATTTATAATATTTCTTTTCTATAATTTAAATTTCAGAATTGTCTACTGGAATTTTACAAATTTTTAATGAATTTTAGTTAAAAAAAAAAATTTCTGAATTGACTACTGAAATTGTTCAAATATTTAATAAATAAAAAAAATTCTGAATTGTCTACTGAAATTTTACAAATTTTTAATGAATTTTAGTTAAAAAAATTTCTGAATTGACTACTGAAATTGTTCAAATATTTAATAAAAAATCTGAATTGACTACTGAAATTGTTCAAATATTTTTAATTTTCAAAGGGAAATTTATTTCTACTAATAATACTAAAATTATTTCTTACATAAATATCAGCATTGTCATCTCCTTGTTGAATTGTTGAAGTCCTTGTAATTCTGTTGCACACAAAAATTCTGCCTTAGTGTTCACTTCTTTTTGTTGGGGGTTTTTTTTTTTTATTTTTCTGTTCACTGCCCTTGTTCTTTTAAAGCTTTTTTTCTTGCTTTTTTTTATTAAGGATTCTCTTTCCTCTTTTTCCAAGTACTTTAACGTATTTGTAGTTAAAAATATTTGTGTTCTTATGTAATGTTTTATTTTAAAATTAATTCGGTAACCCTTTATTAAAACTCTTTTCATTATAAAGGGAAAAATCTTAAATGTTCACTTATTCACTATGTTTTGTCATTTTTTTCTTAAGTTTATTTTTTTTATTTTATGTTCATAATATTTTTCTTTATTCACTGTTATTTGTTTAACTTTATTTCCTTAATGTTCACTGTTCTTAATTTTTATTGTTTAATGTTCACTGTTCTTAATTTTTATTGTTTAATGTTCACTGTTCTTAATTTTTTATTGTTTAATGTTCACTGTTCTTAGTTTTTACTTAATGGTTACTTAATTTTATAACGCGGCCGCTGATCCTTATGAGGACCTCCTTTTTGTCTTTTAAGAAAGACTACTAGGGCGCACTATTTCCGCGATCTCTAAATTTTTCTTACGACAAAGGACCTTTTCTTTTCCAAAGGTCCCTGCTCGGGCGCCAATTAAGATCCTTAGGATTAGTTTAAGAAAAAAAATTATTTTTTTGTTGCTATTAATCCAAGAGATTAATAGAACGTTCTTTATTTCTTAACTACTCAAAACCGACTGCAAAGAATTTACAAAAATTAAAAGTTAATAAAGACATTTAGTTTGGCTTAAACTGTCGACGCTGCGCTTCCCATAACCATGCACTTGCTGCGTGAAACATTCAACTTGACTTAGAACTGCTGACTCTGTAGTTCACATAGTCAGGCCACTCATGCACTGGCTGCGTGAAAGATATTCAACCTGACTTAAAACTGCCGACTTTGCTTTTTCCCACAATCAGGCCACTAATGGAATTGGTGGATTTATATTTCGTCTGGGAATTTATTATGAAGCAATTTCGTAGTTTGTTGGATTTGCAGTTTTAATGTTGGCACGTTTAATTGTTATTGAACTTTTTGTTGTTGTTGCTGCTTAGTTGTTTTACTCATTGTCGTTATTGCTGTGTTTTTATCTTTTTAATGTTGACACGTTTATTGGCTGATGAACCCTTTTGTTGTTGTTGTTGTTATTGTTGCTTACTTGTTGTCATTATAGTTACGGTGTTAACTTATATAATTATATATGGTATCATTTAAACAATATATAATTATATATGGTGACAGTTAAACTAGATATTATCATATATGGTGCCATTTAAACAATATATGGTCATATATGGTACCTCATAAACAAAATCTTTAATTCAGTTCCAGATATGATAATATATGGTACTATATATAGTGCGATATATATTTATATATGGTGTTATTTAAGCTATATATTATCATATATGGTGCCATTCAAACCATATATTATCATATATGGTACCATTTAAACCATATATTATCATATATGGTGCAATTTCAACAATATATGCCCATATATGGTACCTCATGAACAATATTTTTAATACTGTTCCACATATGATAATATATGCTACCATATATAGTGCCATATATATTTATATATGGTCCCGGTGAAAAATGTCCATATATGAACATTTATGGTTCAACCATATATGTATGGATCCGAAAAATGAGGTAACACCTAAGTATATGTTCATATATGGACATATATGAACATATACATTTATTAAATATATGCGAATACATGCGAACGTTGCCGTCCTTTATTATAAGTAGGGTTTATGTCCCGGGAATTCCCGGGACGGGATTCCCGGGAATCCCGCCCTTTTTTCAATCCCGCAATCCCGGGAATTTTGTGCGGGATTTCCCGGGATTTTTTTGATTCTTTTTCAGAAGTTTGAGCTATTATATATTGCAATTTTAGAACTAAATAAATTTAAATTTAAAGCATTGATTTGAAATAAATTTAAATAAGAAATATTTGAAATTAAAAAATTCGATTTCAGATTTAAGAAACTGAATAGAATAAAAAAAAAATTATTTATTTAATATTGCAACTATGCAAATTAAATAATTTATTTTTAAATAGTTGTGGCATAAAAACCAATTAAAGTTAAAAAAATATTTCATGAATGGTTTCCGTTCAATTTGAGATCAAATATCACATTTTCCTTTGAAAATTAAAAAAGAGATGATAAAATTTTTACAGGTAAATAACATAGAATAAAAATTTAAAAAATTCGATAAGGCCAACAGGATAGAATACGCATTTTCGGGACCTGCTACAAACCCATCCTCAATATTCTATGACTTTATATTTATATTGAATTGAAATAAATAAGCAAATTGAAGCAACTCAACTAGACTAACATCAACGAAATTCTAATAATGTTATTTTTATCAAGCTGCATCCTATGGAATTCACCTCTGATCGACAACTTATAAAGCACAGATTTATGAACGACAACGAACCGTTAATTTTAAACGCATTTCTAATTATTTTTAACCTACAACATAAATCCGTGTTGATAGTAAACAATTAGACATAGGAATTAATTTACATTTTTGACTATATCTAGTGTGTTAATATGAATAAAATATTAATTAATAATATTCTAGTGTCGATTTTTATAAAAATCTTTAATTTGTGTGAAGAATACTCACTTTTAAACTTTTTTATAAAATAATTATATACGAATACTTCTGAAAATCTGAAAGAAACAAAATCTTTAGAAATACAAATTTTTGGATTCCATATTTAAGAAATACTTAAGCAAAAATCTATCTTAGTTCTGACTATAAAACTGGTACTACACAAATTTGCACTCATTAACAATTCCAATATATCCTTAAAGAAGGGAAGAAATGAAAATACCCCTGTCTTTCACTTTTTCTACATCAATTCGTTTAACTGTTCAAACCGCGAATTAATATTTAGTTAAGATACTTCATTTTAAAATTAAGAAGGCCTTCCATATAAATATATTACCCAAATAGTAATTCCCAATTTAAACTGTTAAGGGTAAATCATGCATATTTTATATTTAGCCCTCCTTTCAGAATATATTAAGTAGATTTTATCATGGGTAAAACCAAAAGATGAACTTTGTCGGGCGGTGTTTTAATAGAAATCAATTTTTTCAAGTACAAGATATGTCGGATTTATTTATTTTCTAACGAGCGGGAATTCCCGGGATCCCGGGAAATTCAGAAAAAAAACCCGCTGTCCCGGGAAATGAAAAAGTCCGGGAAAAGAAAAACCCTAATTATAAGGTTGTACGATAGATATAAATTTATGTATGACATTCAAATTAGGCGCTACATATGTTCACACAGAAAACAGTCTCAGTTGTGGCCACCGAATTTGTTGCCAATCGAATTCGTGCGGTTACGACAACTATCTTTATATTAAATTATATTTTTCGTCGTGAAAGCCAATATTCGGTTGTCTAATTCAATATTATGTTCCACATAAATATTATTATGTTCCACAAAATTTTATTGAAATTAAAAAACTTTTTTTGAAATTTCTGGTATTGAACCCGGCCATTCAGGTTAATAGTTCACACTCTTACCCACTGCACCACAACTACTTTTAATTTTCTTAGCCATATTTACTGTTTATACATATTAGTATTTTATTTTAATTAAAAAAAAACATAAATTTTTGTCTTGTCCGGGATTTGAACTCGGAAATCCGGCGTGCTAGGCCAACTCTCTACCGACTACACCACAAACACTTAATAATTTTAATGACTAATTTTGAATTTATGTGTTTTATTAATACAGTATAAAATTCGTTTATCAATACCAATTAATAGTTGTGTGTGTTATCAATACAATCCACAATTCGGTTGGTTCTACAGAAACTTGAATTTAAGGTCATATTTGATTAGGATACCCGTATTTGTAGTTACCACTTTCGAATATTGAAATTTTTTTAAAAAAGGTTATAGATAACACCAATTTTCTTGTATATTCACTAAATAAATGGCTGCTTCTACTGCATTGAATTACTAAACTGATACTAATTTTAAAATTGATTGGAGATACCAATAATTTGTTAAAAGGATTGTTTTTTAGTTCATTTTCCCTATTTTTAATACCTAGTCAAATATTTTTGATGTAGTATTCAATTATAGGTAATTCCAAATAAAATATTGTCCTGGCAAATTCATTTTAATGGTTTTGATCGAAAGCCAACCAATCTTTTTCCTGGGTGTTCCTTTTTTTATTCATGGCATCAAATATAATTCCATATTTATCCAAATATGAGTTCCTTTTACATATATGGAAAAATGTATTCTTCGAAATATGTTCATATACAAGTCCCTTTTGCATAAATTGAATAACATATACTTTCATATTTGTCCATATATGAGTGCCATTTCCATATATGAAATAACAGATGCTTCCATATATGTCTGTATATGAAATTTTTTCCATATATGGAATCACATATACTTCCATATATGTTCATATAAAATCCATATATGTTCATAAAAAATCCATATTTGTTCATATGTGTCCATACATAAACCATATATGAACATGTTTGAGCGTATATGAGCATTTTTCACCGGGCTGTTATTTAAGCAATATATTACCATATATGGTGCCATTTAAACCATATATTATCTTATATGGTGCCATTTCAACAATATATGCTCATATATGGTACCTCATGAACAACATTTTTAATACAGTTCCAGATATGATAATATATGCTACTATATAGTGCCATATATGTTTATATATGCTGTTATTGAAGAAATATATTAACATCCCGGTGAAAAATGTCCATATATGAACATTTATGGTTCAACCATATATGTATGGATCCGAAAAATGAGGTAACACCTAAGTATATGTTCATATATGGACATATATAAACATGTACATTTATTAAATATATGCGAATACATGCGAACGTTGCTATCCTTTATTATAAGGTTGTACGATAGATATAAATTTATGTATGACATTCAAATTAGGCGCTACATATGTTCCTTTTTTTATTCATGGCATTAAATATAATTCCATATTTATCCAAATATGAGTTCCTTTTACATATATGGAAAAATGTACTCTTCGAAATATGTTCATATACAAGTCCCTTTTGCATAAATTGAATAACATATACTTTCATATTTGTCCATATATGTATGAGTGCCATTTCCATATATGAAATAACAGATGCTTCCATATATGTCTGTATATGAAATTTTTTCCATATATGGAATAACATATACTTCCATATATGTTCATATAAAATCCATATATGTTCATAAAAAATCCGTATTTGTTCATATGTGTCCATACATAAACCATATATGAACATGTTTGAGCGTATATGAACATTTTTCACTGGGATATTTGGTGCCATTTAAACCATATATTGTCATATATGGTGCCATTTCAACAATATATGCTCATATATGGTACCTGATGAACGACATTTTTAATACAGATGCAGATATGATAATATATGCTACCATATATAGTACCATATACTTTGATATATCGTATCATTTAAACAACCCGAGGAAAAATAGTTACATATATTCATATATGTGATTAAGTTATATCTGTATAAATATACAGTTTCATCCGAAGAATGGCCCGATATATTTTTATCAAATGTTTATCAATTTTTATCTAAATGTATCAGTTTAGATCTGACCTGATTAAATTATGTGTTAATCAGATGAAATTGTATCAGATTTTTGACCTGATACAATTTTATCGGTTTGATCGTAATTGGTTCAATTTTATATAAATAAAATATAATTGTATCCGATATTTACCTTATACAACTGTATCAAAGTTTTAAACTGATATCAGGTCAAAATTGGGATATAAATATATAATTTTGTATACAAATATATCTATTTGGACCTAAACTGATACCATGTAATATAAACCAATAAAATTGTATCAGGTCAAAAATCTGATACAATTTCATCTGATTAACACATAATTTAATCAGGTCAGATCTAAACTGATGCAATTAGATAACAACTGATACAAATAAGAACTGATACAATTTTATCGGGCCATTTTTCGGATCAAATCAAATAATCTAAGATATATATTACCATATAAAGCTCCATATTGGTGCCATTTAAACAATATATTGTCATATATGGTGCCATCATATATGGTAACTGATCAGCAACTACAATATTAACTGTATTTCAGAAGCCATTAATTGTATTTCAGAAATTTTAAATGTATTGTAGAAATTATGGAATGTATTTCAGAAATTTATTAATTGTATTTCAGAAATAATCAAATATATTTCAGAACTTATTGATGGTTTATCATAGTTAGTAGAGAAAAATTTCTAAATTACATTTCATAATTTCATAATTTCATAATTTGATAATTTCTGAAATACAGTTTGATAATTTCTGAAATACAGTTGTGAATTTCGGAAATACAATTGATAAAACTGAAATTCAATTGACTAGTTCTGAAATACAATTCATAAATCTGAAAAATAATTGATAAGTTCTGAAATACAATTGATAAAACTGAAATTCAATTGATTATTTCTGAAATACAATTGATAAATCTTAAAAATAAAAATACAATTGATAAATCTTAATTCTTTTGAATGGGGGAAATGTTTTTAGTTGATCTGTTATTTTTAAGTAAATGAATGTTATTTTAGTTTGACTCAAGATCATAAATTAATATCACTTTCTGTTTAAATTATTTTCAAATCAAAAAAAGATGATACAATTTTTACAAGTAAATTACAAAGAATAAAAATTATTGAAAAAATTTCGATAAGACCAGCAAGGAGAATGCGCATTTTTATAAAAAAAAATGCATACCGTGAAAGGTATCGAACTCGAGACCTTCTGATTTTAAACCTTATTTTAACAAAATATTGTAATTTTTATAAAATCAGTGCTCTTCCAGTATATTATTTTTTGAACTATTGTCAATATATGTCTGGGATCTTATTTAATCCCAAATAAATGGAGATCTTACGTAGTACCCAAATATAATGCGGGATCTAATTTTAGCTGTCATTTTTCTGGATAGTTTTAGATGTCAATCTCCAAATATATTGCTGTTTCTAATTCGATCTGCAATTTATGGGATAAATTAAGATCCTACCAAATCCCCAAATATATCACTGGATTTAATTCGATCTGCAATTTATCGGAAAAGTTAAGATCTTACGCAATCCCGAAGTATATTACTGGATCTAATTTTATCTGTAATTTTTTGGATAAATTTAGATCTTACTTAATCCCCAAATATATTGCTGGATCTAATTCGATCTTCCATATTTCGGATCAAATTAGATATAAGTTTATCCACAAATATATAGCTGGATCTAATTCGATCTGCCATTTTTCGGATCAAATTAGGTCTTACTAAATCCCAAAATATATTGCTGGATCTAATTTTATCTCCCATTTTTCAGATCAATTTATATCTAAGTTTATCCACAAATATATTGCTGGATCTAATTCGATGTGCCATTTTTTGGATCAAATTAGATCTAAGTTTATCCCCAAATATATAGCTACATCTAATTCGATCTGCCACTTTTTCGGATCAAATTAGATATACGTTTATCCACAAATATATTGCGGGATCTAATTTGATCTGCCAAAATTGAGATCAAATTAGATCTAAGTTTATCCCCAAATATATAGCTGGATCTAATTGGATCCGCCATTTTTCGGATCAAATTAGATCTAAAAATATCCGCAAATATATAGCTGGATCCGCCAATTTTCGGATCAAAATAGATCTAGGTTTATCCCCAAAGATATCACTGGACCTCCCAATTTTGAGATATAACTTGATCTTAGTTTATCCCCATATATACAATGGGATCTAATACGATATGATTGGATACACCCAATTTTGAGATCTATTTGGATCAGCTAGATATTACAGCAGATCTTAAACAATATCAAATTGGATATAATTAGATATTGCGCGAGATCAATTTTTTTCACTCGGGAGGTTAAAATTATTTTAAAGGGATTTAATCAATTCAGCTTATTTGATTTATTTAACAATTAAATTAAGTACCACCTCAATTAACATAACCCTCGATGAACGCAACTTCTTGGTCAGGGCTGGCAAAACTTTGACACGCGTGTCAGTAGTGGTACGCGAGTGGATTTTAGATGGCACGCGATGTTTTGTTGGATATTTTCAAAAAATTTAAACTATTAGAAGACCAGCAAAAAATTCAGTTAAATGTTAAATTTCGCTACAAAACTGTGTGATTTAACTCCATAATGGTGAAATTTTCCATAGAGCTTGTAAATCGTCTTTTAAAATTAATAAAACTCTGTATTTCCACCATTTTTTATTTAACCAAATATGGTTAATACAGAACCCGCAAATTCAATTATCAGAAAATTCTGAGAAAATTTTTAAAAAATTCTAGATTGAAAGAAGTTTAAATGTTTCGGTGAGAAAATGCCTCATAATTGGAGAAATAAAAAGTACCAGAAAATTGCACAAAAATGGGAAAACACCTTGTAATAAAATTTAATCTAAAAAATGCATTTTTTTTGAAGGGAAAACAGGTGTTACGAAATAAACCTCAATGTAATAAAGGCTGAAAATAAGTTTCATAATGAAATAACCCCCTTTGTTGGAATTTGAAATTGGTTTTTTTTTTTGATCGTGCTTCGCAGACCGTTTTCATCTGAAATAGAAATTTCTCTGTTAAAATCCATAATATTCGCTTTTTATATATTATTATAATAATAAAAACCACGCGATTTATTTTAACAAATTCAAATGACCTCGCGCAATATCTAATCATATCCAATTTTATATTGTCTAAGATCTGCTGTAATATCTAGCTGATCCAATTAGATCTCAAAATTGGGTGTATCCAATGATATCGTATTAGATCCCATTGTATATATGGGGATAAACTAAGATCAAGTTATATCTCAAAATTGGGAGGTCCAATGATATCTTTGGGGATAAACCTAGATCTAATTTGATCCGAAAAATGGCGGATCGAATTAGATCCAGCTGTATATTTGTGGATAAACTTAGATCTAATTTGATCCGAAAAATGGCGGATCGAATTAGATCCAGCTATATATTTGTGGATACACTTAGATCTAATTTGATCTCAATTTTGGCAGATCAAATTAGATCCAGCAATATATTTGTGGATAAAAGTAGATCTAATTTGATCCGAAAAAGTGGCAGATCGAATTAGATCCAGCAATATATTTGGGGATAAACTTAGATCTAAATTAATCCGAAAAATGGCAGATGGAATTAGATCCAGCAATATATTTGTGGATAAACTTAGATCTAATTTGATCCGAAAAATGGCAGATCGAATTAGATCCAGCAATATATTTGGGGATTAGGTAAGATCTAAATTTATCCAAAAAACGACAGATCAAATTAGATCCAGTAATATATTTCGGGATTGCGTAAGATCTTAACTTTTCCGATAAATTTCAGATGGAGATAAATCCAGTGATATATTTGGGGATTTGGCAGGATCTTAATTTATCCCATAAATTGCAGATTGAATTAGATCCAGCAATTTATTTCGGTATTAAAATGGCAGATCGGATTAGAAACAGCAATATATTTGGGGATTGACATCTAAAACTATCCAGAAAAATGACAGATTAAATTAGATCCCGCATTATATTTGGGTACTACGTAAGATCTCCATTTATTTGGGATTAAATAAGATCCCAGACAAATATTGACAACAGTTCAAAAAATAATACACTGGCGGAGCATTGATTTTATAAAAATTACAATATTTTGTTAAAATAAGGTTTAAACTCAGAAGGTCTCGAGTTCGATACCGTTCACGGCTATGCATTTTTTTTATAAAATGAATTTCTTTTTATAAATTATAATTATATTTTTTTTTATTAAATTGAATTTAAAAAAAAAAAATTATTTACATCTTTTTAACGCTCTACACCATTTCCAATTGTATCAATTGTTTTTACGATTTATCAATTGTATTTCAGAAATAATCAATTGAATTTCAGTTTTATCAATTGTATTTCAGAACTTATCAATTATTTTTCAGATTTATGAATTGTATTTCAGAACTAGTCAATCGAATTTCAGTTTTATCAATTATATTTCAGAAATTATTAATTGTATTTCCGAAATTCACAACTCTTTTTCAGAAATTATCAAACTGTATTTCAGAAATTATCAATTGTATTTCAGAAGTTCTGAAATGTATTTCAGAAATTTTTCTCTATTAATTATGAAATACAATCAACAAGTTCTGAAATAGATATGATTATTTCTGAAATACAATTAATAATTTCTGTAATACATTTGATAATTTCTGAAATAGGTACATTTAGAATTTCTGAAATACACTAATAGCTTCTGAAATACAGTTAATATTGTAGTTGCTGATGAGTTACCATATATGACCATATATTGTTTAAATGGCACCATATATGACAATATATTGTTTAAATGGCAGCATATATGGTATATGTTCCCTATAAAAAAAATAATATGGAGCTTTATATGGTAATATATAACTTAGAGTGATCCATGTCCCATTTGATCCGGAAAATGGCCCGATAAAATTGTATCAGTTGTTTATCAGTTTTTATCTAATTGCATCAGTTTAGATTGACCTGATTAAATTATGTGTTAATCAGATGAAATTGTATCTGATTTTTGACCTGATACAATTTTATTGGTTTATATCACATGTTATCAGTTTAGGTGCAAATAGATATATTTGTACACAAAATTATACACAGTTATATCCCAATTTTGACCTGATGTAATTGTATCAGTTTAAAACTTTGATACAATTGTATGAGGTAAATGTCGGATACAATTATATTTTATTTATATAAAATTGGACCAATTACGATCAAACCTGACTCCATTACAAATAAACCGATAAAATTGTATCAGGGCAAAAATCGGATACAATTTCATCTGATTAACATATAATTTAATCAGGTCAGATCTAAACTGATACAATTAGATAAAATTGATAAACAATTAATAAAAATAAATCGCGCCATTCTTCGGATGAAACTGTATATTTATACAGATATAACTTAATCACATATATGACTATATGTAACTACTTTTACTCGGGTTGTTTAAATGATACGATATATCAAAGTATATGGTACTATATATAGTAGCATATATTATCATATCTGGATCTGTATTGAAAATGTTGTTAATGAGGTCCCATATATAAGCATATATTGTTGAAATGGCACCATATATGATAATATATGGTTTAAATGGCACCATATATGGTAATATATTGCTTAAATAACACCATACATAAATATATATGACACTATATATAGAATAATATATTATCATATCTGGAACTGTATAAAGAATTTTGATCATGAGGTACCATATATGAACATATATTGTTTAAATGTCCCCATATATAATAATATATGGTTTAAATGTCACCATATATGGTAATATATTGCTTAAATAACACCATATATAAATATATATGGCACTATATATAGTAGCATATATTATCATATCTGCAACTGTATTAAAGATTTTGTTCATGAGGTACCATATATGACCATATATTGTTTAAATGCCACCATATATGATAATATCTAGTTTAACGGGCACCATATATAGTTATATATTGTTTAAATGATACCATATATAATTATATATTGCTAAAATGCCACCATATATATTAAAATATAGCTCTATATACAACTATATATGCAATAAGATCAGCCATGCTATGTAATATATAATCACATATACCATATCTAATATTATAAAGGCCGATATCTAATTAGATGAAATTATATATGGCATAATATAAGGAAAAATTTTGGAAAAAGACGTCATATATAATTATATATGGATATACATAACGACATGTCTAATTATATATTGTAATATATGCCATATATGATTATATTTAATTTTTTTTACTCGGGTACTTAAATAATTAATGGCGCCAATAATTTAACTTTTTTTTAACAATATGTAATAACCAACAAAAATGGAATAACCCCCCAAAAAATGAAAAGGCAATAATGTTGAAACTGTTTTAATTTTATTTCATTGGGGATTTTTTCATAATGAAATAATCTCAATATTTAAAGAAAAAATAACCCCCAAAAATTAAATAACCGTCAAGCATTTCTACGTTATTTCTTGGATGTTATTTAATTTTTCCCTTTGGGATTATCCGTAGCGCTGATAAATATGTACATTTGCGATGATATTTTTAAGAGAAATTTTCCAAATTTTAAAAATTTTTAAAAAGGGAATATTAAAAGACAACTAAAATTTTTATAAAAAAAATTTGTACGTTTCTGGCACGTAGCGAAAAAAGTCTTGCCACCCCTGTTCTTGGTTATCACAACAATTTAAAGTTACGATTATTAAGGATCTTTTTAAATCAAAAATTCTAAAATTTTCGAAAAATTTTAATTCACCTTATTTTTAATATTTTTGTGTACATATTTTAATAATTTGTTTCACTGAATTACGTATTTTAAACTCCAATAGTTAATTTCTTCATTTTAAATACAATATTTGGTATGAAAATTAAAAAAAATAATAATACATGAAAATTTGTAAATAAAGGGTTTTTCAAGAGCGCTACAAAAGTAAAAAAGTTTAAATAAAACAAAAACGGTTTTGGATATCAATGAAATTCTTTATTCCTGTGAAAGTACGTTCGATGCCATTATGTATGGAAATCGATCAATTTTGCATGGCCACCACGGGTACGCTTGCAGAAGTCCAGACGCTGAACCCAATTTTCGACGGTTTTCAAGCATAAATCGGCCGGCTGCAATTTCACGTTCGATATTCGTACGAAGTTCATGAATCGTCGCTGGCTTGTTGGCATAGACCATAGATTTGGCGTAGCCCCACGCTCAATTGTTGATCTGCTAGGACGATTATGACGACCATAAATTGGACGTAGCGCTCTTAACGTTGAGGCCACTGACTCCGAATTTCGGTAGTAAATTTTAATAATTTCGACTCGTTGTTGGCTCGTATATCTTTCCATCATGAAATGGCAAACCTTACTGAAGAGAAATGTCAAAAGAGCGGCAAGAAATATGGCGTCGTTTGCTGTCCCTGTCTTTCTACTTTTGTAGCGTCCCTGTTGAACAACCCTATAGTACTAAATGAGTCATGGGAGTACCATAGTACTTTTGAGGTTCTAATAGTACCATAAAAAGTACTATAGTAGTAACTTTATCATCCCTGGTACAATATAGTTATACACATTTGATTATTTGTATTCGCACATTTGCTTAAAGGCTCATTTAGCCATACGTAACTTAACGTGACGAATATAAAATAATGAGTAAAAAAGAAATAGACTGTCAGCTATACTCTTTTAACACATTAGATTTTCCATAAGGAGACTCGTCACGTTACGTCCACGTATAGCTAATTCTACCTTAAGCCAGCATACGCATAATATAGTTATCCCTTAAGAACTCCACTTAGTTCAAAAGTTATAAGATTTTTTAAAACAGCGATTTTCGACAAACATAATTTTTTCTTATAATATTGACTTAGCAATGAAATGATTTTGATAATTCCAAAAAAAAATTTTTAAAAAATTATCGTTGGTAATAGTTTCGGTATAATCGAACGTACGTCAAAAAAACGTTATATGTAAAAATGTGTAGACGTTGAGTTTTCAATGTTAATAATAATTATCTCCACGTTGAAAATCAACGTGCATACGAAAAGTAGTGTAGTATTAGTTTTCGTCTTAAACATGTTTTTATTCACTTGAAGTTTTTTATGAGTTAAAGGAAAATAATGGAATTAGTTTTAGTGATTATTGTGGATCTTATTAAGGCGCTCATAGTAGTATAAACATCTTTTAGCTCAAAAGTTTATAACAAATTTTCATTATACCAATTTTATACCATAGGCGTACCTAGACCATTTTTCTGGGGTGGGCAAGGGACCCATTAATGTTCGGTTGTTTATTTGCACATTCTCAAACTCTTAATCTTGAAAAACACTTTCGACATTATGCTTACAATTTTTATATACACAAAAACTTTTAAAAATGGCTCCCTCCCTTCTCATAAATTTTCAAAATTCAATAATCCTGGTAGCTTATCCTTAGCAAAATCGCAATGTTTTTATAGAAAACTCTGAAAAGTTCATCTATTTTTCTGAAGAAAATCTCGTAAAAGGAGTGTATTCCAAGCTATACTCTCAGATTAGTATAAAATTTAGATATTTGATAGAGAAAAGAAATCTAAAATCAACCTGTCTCATTTCTTCGTCGGCCTCGGACGAATCCATTCTAACCCTATATTTTGACCACTTAAATTACCCAGGTAGCCAAAAACGGTGAGATGTTCATCTTAAAATTTTTGTTTCTACAACCAGAACTTTGAAGAATTAATTCCATAATTAAAGTTTTCAATTCTGAATTAAATCACAAAGCACCATATATTGAATGGAATTAATTCATATTTGTTTTCGTTCGATTTATTTTGTTACGAATTAATTCAATTGCTATAGTTCTTTTTATTAAATCAAATGAATAATTCACTGGTGAACGCGTTCATTATTATAAATCGAACGGCAAAAAAGTGAATTAATTCCTTACTGAATTAATTCACCACTGAATTCATTCAATTTCATTTTCATTCAGTGAATTAAAAAAAATAAAATTACATTCAGTGAATTTAAAAAAATAAAATTACATTCAGTGAATTAAAAAAAATTAAATTATGTTCAGTGAATTAAAAAAAAAATACGTTCACTGAACTCAATTCCTGTTTTCTGCCGTTCAGTAGAAGAAAACATTTATTTACAAATAAAATTTGCAACTAAGCAATTTTACAGCGTTTGCTAGTGAAAATAAACAAATTACATATATATTAAGTGTTAGCGAAACCCGATGCACTTTATCAACCTACATGATTAAAAAATAAAGCCTTTTACAATTAAAAATAAAAACTTTACAGATATAGATGAATTTGGAAAAAATATAACTATTAATTTTTCAAACTTATGCTTCCCAGTAAAATGTAGATGCTTCAATATGACGTATTTCATTTATACGTTTTTACAATACAATGTTTTCATCTACTGAATGGCAGAAAACAGGCTGAATTATGTAGCATACGTAATTTTTGTTTTTCAATTAAGTGAACGTAATTTTTTTTTTCAATTCAGTGAACGTATTTTTTTCTTTTTTAATTCACTGAACGTAATTTAATTTTTTTTAATTCACTGAATGTAATTTTATTTTTTTTTAATTCACTGAATGTAATTTAATTTTTTTTTTAATTCACTGAATGAAAATGAAATTGAATGAATTCAGTGATGAATTAATTCAGTAAGGAATTAATTCACTTTTTTTCCGTTCGATTTATATAATTGAACGCGTTCACCAGTGAATTAATTCATTTGATTTAATAAAGAGAACTATTGCAATGGAATTAATTCTTTGAATTTATTGTTTGATGAACGCGTTTAGTTGAACGAATTCAGTGAATTACTTAAGAAAAGGAATTCATTCAATTCTAAAGAAAATTGAATTCGATTGGTAGTGAATTCATTCAAAAAAGAATTAATTCGTCAAAGCTCTGTCTACAACATATTAAAATTTCATCAAAATAGTAATGTTTAGTTTGAAGTAACTTCCTTGTTAGATATTAACTAATTATTGGTTTAGAAAACTATTAAATCTAAAGCGGCGAATACATTAAGGAACATTGAGTAGGGAACAAAAAATATCAAAAAATTTTGTAAACACGAATTCCACTATGTCAACACGCGCACACACAAAAACTCACACATACAGGGTTGGCCAAAAGAAACCAAGGGGTGTAAAAGTTTAATAACTTTTTCGTTTATTAATTTTTTTTTATTTTTTCTTTCAGATTATATAATATACAAAAGGGAAACTTTTTTACACTAAGTATGAAAAATGATGTCTCTTAAATGACCACCGTTTTCAGCTTCGCACTGATGGGCTCTTTTTAGAGCATTTTCCATAACATCTTTCAAAACTTGTGGCTGTAGCATTCGAATTTCTGCAACAATGTTTGCCTTGAGTTCATGGATTGTCTCTGGCTTGTTCACATACACTCGCTCCTTCAAATAACCCCAAAGAAAATAGTCGGGTGCTGTCAAATCTGGCGATCGCGCTGGCCAAATAATTTCCGAATTTCTGGAAATTATTCGCCCTCCAAAAATTTGACTTAAAAGTGCCATTGTGTCTCGGGCAGTATGGGCAGTGGCTCCATCCTGCTGAAACCACATACCAGGTCTGTTTCCAAGAGCAGGGCGTAAAAAATTTTCTATCATAAACCGATACCGCTCTCCATTTACGGTTACAGCACTTCCATCTTCATTCTCGAAGAAGTAAGGCCCAATGACATTTTCAGATGTGATCCCACACCATACTGTACACCTGATGGGGTGCAATTGGCGTTGATGAATGGCTCTTGGATTTTGAGAACCCCAGAACCTACAGTTCTGCTTATTAACAAAGCCATTCAAATGAAAATGAGCTTCATCACTCATAATCAAATTTTTAATAAAGTTGATTTCATTTCTGGCCAACTGTTGAAACTTAACTGCAAAATTTAGACGTTGCCGATGATCTGCGGGTTTTAATTCTTGCACCAATTGCACCTTATATGGGTATAACTGTAAATTTTTTTTTAAAATGCGCCGTAGTGACGTACGAGACATTCCTAGCTGAGCAGAACGCCTTCTGGCAGATGTTTCTGGTGCTTCGTTAACACTTTGCTGTACTCGTTCAATATTTTCCGCAGTGCGACTTAAACGTGGTCTACCGGTTCGAGGCAAATCTGTTACGCTGCCATGTTGGTGATGACGATCAACTAAGCAACGAATCATTGCTTCAGAGGGCGAAATTCTGACGTTAAAATGTCGACGATATGCTCTTTGCGTTAAAATAATTGATCTCTGGTTTAAATAATAAAATTCTATTGTTCTGGTTCTCTGTTCAGTTGTGAACCTCTCTATTATAAATTCTCCAAGTGTTGTCAATATAATCTGAAAGAAAAAATAAAAAAAAATTAATAAACGAAAAAGTTATTAAAATTTTACACCCCTTGGTTTCTTTTGGCCCACCCTGTACATTCACAATAAAATGGGCATTTTTTCGCGAATGTTCCTTAAAGTATTCGCCGCTTAAGATATTTATCTCACCAAAAAATATTCTGCGATATTTTCCTATTAAAAATCATTTTCCATTTTTGTATCAAATACCTTCAGATGCTTATTGAACAACTCTCTGATTCTATTGTAATAATTGTTCTTAAAGGAAAACTCTTAGGGCCAGTTTTATAATCAGAACTAAGATCGATTTGCTTCTTAAATATTTCTTGTGTAAGAATTTTTCAAACAAATTATCTTCCTAGGAAACCAGTAGACATTTTCCCAACTAAAAATACAGGATTAATTGATATTAAAAAAAAAAATAATGCTGTGATACTTTTTGCCATCAAAATCATGGATACAAGAATTATAGGTAGATTTCTTTAAATTCTGGGGTGGGCGAAAAGAAGTCTAGGGTGGGCAAAGCCTACACTTAAATAAAAAAGTCTGTAAAAGTTACATAAAAAACTGTAATATTACAGAAAAATTAACTAATATTAGGCCAGCAGACCGATTAGCTAATTTTAGCAAAATGTGTCTGTAATTATTAGTAAAGTCAAAGTTGCGGAAAAAATTTGTAATAGTTACTAAAATTTAGTATAATTTTAGTATATTCATAATAGAAATCAATTTGCTAAAATTAGCCAAATTTCTTACTAAATATTAGTGAAATTCTTTTAGAAACAAAAATTAGTAATTTTACTATATAATAGTAAAATTTCTGTAAATTTAAAATGGAAATAAAATAGTACTTGTACTAAATATTAATATGCATACCAGAGATACAAGCCTAAAATGGTCGGCGGCGATTGATTTTTAGAGTTGAGCCGCAAACGCATCGGCGGCTAACCTGCTAACGTCGGCTAAAAGGTATATTTTCCAAAAATTTCAACAGATACATACACGCAAAAAAGCAACTGCAAAAATATCGAAGTCAACTTTGTAATTTTTTTATAGGTATACTTAAAATAATACGTCATTAGAAAAATCTGTCAAACCGGCTTCAAATCGATTTGACAAATTTTTAACAAATTTTTAGTTGAAACACTGATTTTAGCACTATACTAAAAATCCGCAGTACATACTTTAATTTTGAGTGTTAATTTTCACCAATGTACCCGCAGTTTTAAAGATGGCGCCATTTCTTTCCCTCCCGATTTTTTAAAATGGCCCATATCTCGAAAACTAAGAGATAGAGCAAAATTGATGAAAATTTTGACTACCTCTAACCGTGTAATACCCCAGATAAAGGGGCTATCTCTATCCAAAAGCGAACTTGGCGGGGTCTTGGACCCTCGGAAAGTTTTAATAAAAATTTTCCACTTCATAAAATGACCCATATCTCGGAAACTAACCGAGATAGAGCAAAGCGGACAAAATGTTTGCTCCATTGGAGTGCCCTTATATGCCCTCACATGATATGGATTAGGCCCGGGGAGGGTCGCGAGACCCTTAATTTGAATAAATTCTACGACTCAGTATAATTACAGATACATTTTTTACTTAAACTGATTTGTTAAATTTGACAAAAAAAGTGTTAAAATCAACAAATTTTATTTTAAGCCAAAAAACATAAATTTTGTTAATAGTATATTTAGACTTGGCAAGAACTAGTAGTTTTTGGCCATTTTTAGGTTTTGAGCTGAAAACTACAAAATTAATTTAGTTTTTCCATACAATTTTCATACAAGCTGAAAACCAGGTTCTACCTGGTTTTTGCCAAGTAAAAATATATGAAATGTGCATTTCTGATACACCCGGTATCATTTATAGTTAACTTTCTATGCACCCTGTTACAACGAATATAGAAGTAAAGCAAGTGTCAAAAAAATATTTTTTAGTTTTTTAAGAATATTTCTTTTTTAGTTTGAAATTGTGTGTTGTTATTAATTTTTCAACGTATTAATAATTTTTTTGCATTAACATAACAATAAAAAAATAAAGAAAAATGTGTAATAAAAAAGTGATGTGACAAAGAAAAACTAAATAACCAGTGTAAATGACTTGGTTTTTGTAATTTAGTTTTGTACAAAAACCAGCTGGTTTTTGCTTAGTCTAAATTCAGTATAAAGTAACAATTTTTTCTATGCAGCCAACAGACTTATTATTTTGTTATTATTTTGAGTGTAGTTTTCCGGATTTATAAAAATTGAGTTTATACATACATTTGTTAAATTTTACACAATTTATTGTTAAAATATAAGATTTTAATCTCTCTGCCATCACCTATTAGATGACACCAGTATATCTAATGTTTTAAAGATAGCCCTATTTCTTTCCCTCCCGGTTTTTTAAAATAGTACATATCTACTAAACTAAGAGAAGTAGACCAAAATGGAAATTCGACTATTCCTAGCTTTACCTCACCCAGAGCTTTGAAGAATTAATTCTTTAATTCAGTATTTGAATTCTGAATTAAAAATTTAATGAATTAATTCACAAAAAACTGTTTATTGAATGGAATTAATTCATATTTGTTTTCGTTCGATTTCTTTTGTTACATTTTTTTCAAACACAGTCCTTTTAAAGCAGAAACCTGTAGAATTGTAGTATCTACAAAACCGCCTGGTTGCGCTACCGCCAGTTTGATGCAAAACATTTTAAAAATCAACGATATCTCAAAATAAGAAAATTTTACTTTTCAAATAATTATGTTTATTAAACAAATTTCATAAATTTTTAAAAAAAATTAATATTATTGCATTTTTCTATCGGCTTTAGCCGAAAATTGGCTTAGCCGATTATTGTCGGCGGCTGAATCGGCTTGGCAAAGGTGTCGGCTGGCGGCGGCTGACCGGCTAAAGTCGGCTGGCTTGTATCTCTGATGCTTACCGTATTTTATTTCCAAAAAATCTATAATAAAATCCATAAAAATGCTTACGAATAGTATAAATAAATGTTTGTTTAAAAAACAAACATTTATTTCTTCTTAGTTATAAAATGAAATGTAATTTTAAATACAATTATAAGTAAAGTCTTAAAACCCATGCAAAAAAAGTATTTTGTGACTTACGTATTATACATGATTTTATCCGAAAAATGAGAACATCTTACTGTATCATATTATATCTAAATTGGATTAATAAGATCTGGATTGATCCAATTAGATAATTATTTGATACAATTAGATATACTTTGATTGAATAAGTTATAGTTTTATACAATTTGATCCGAATTTTGTCCCCGCTCAAATGTATCAAATTATGTATTATGTATCGTATATAAAAATATGTAATTATATGTGGCATATGTAGTGACATATAGATAAATATATAATTGGATATTATCATATATTGCACTATATGAAGTCTAATATGATGGAAGATATATTTATATATTTAATATACAACGTTATACAATGTTACACAATGTGATATAATTTTGTATAAATACATATTTTGCAATATATTAGCAGAAGCAATTTTATAAAGTCATATAAATAAATAAAGTCATATAAATAAATAAATTGATATTCACATTTAAATTAATTTTTGGAGTATTAATATATATAAGTATTTAAAAGAAAGTCACACATTCATTTAATGCAAATTTTTATAAGTATTCACTTTTGAAAGTATTAAAAAAGTGCCCACATTTACTCCAAATTAATGTAGGTACATTTTATCATTTATCTATTACGCTCGGTTTCATATTTAAAGTTAACTTGAACTTAACGATATTGAAAGATAAAATGTCAAAAATTATATACGAAATAAATTAAATAACTAGTGGTTAACTCAAAAACCTCCAGTATGAAAACCACCGTGTAGGTTTTTGAGTTTACTTTTAGTTAATCCATAATTTTTTGTTGTTTCGTACACAAATTTCTTGATATTTTCTTTTGTTTAATAGTGAAGTTAAAGTCTTCAGTATGAAACTCAGCTGTAAAGATTATAATTAGAAATTTAGAGTTACAAAGTTAACAAAAGTAGGCAATTGTTATTTCCTTTAATTAATAAATTGATGCGAAAACAACGAAAAATAACATGTTTTAAACGACTTAAAACGTGAAATTATCAAATTAACTAACATAGGAGTAAAATTTATAAATTTTTCTCTTCATTCAAATTTTTTAGATGTCAGGCTAAGGATTGCTGTTGATAACTGTCTTTAGGAAAATTGATTCTAAAAATATGTGATTGAAGAGCCATACTTGTTTACATTCAATCGGATATTTAAAATGAAAAACCACATAAATATGAAAAAGACATGTCAAAGCCCCTAAAATACTTTCTAGTTTATAAGTAACAGTGTCAAATTTTACAAAAATATATTTATAAACTGCGTGCTATTAAATCATTGATACCATTACCACGATCGCCGAATTCGCCTCCACGCTTAAAGGATACCGACACTTTATTCTTCCAAGCTTCACGTGGGCTATAAAACTGTAGATAACAAAATAGAAGTTAATTTTTGCTACATATAAATTAATATAAAGGCAATAAACTTACAAAAAATGTACACATAAATTCACTAACAGCTTGAACATTTGTACCCACTGTAAATATCTCATGAATAATATCTTCCAAACAAATAATGGGTGATTGCTTGCCATTGATACGAGCAAATCCTTTTTAAATACCAATTCACGTATGGTACCAATACTGGGATAACCAATGTAATTGTAAAATTATGTATCGCTTTTCCATAATTTTATGGTTTTGTCATTTTCCAAAGCCGCCGAAGCAATAATATTCTAGGTTGGATGACAAGCAGTACACAACACAGTCTCGGTGTGACCCTGTAATTTCTGGACCACCTCTTTCATTTGTAGATTCCAGATGTAAACCATATTATCTTCACTGCCGGAAAGAATCCACTAAAAAATATTACAAACATTTAAAACAAATTTATAGATAAAAAAAATTCTTGCCTTTAACTAACATTTCCTCCAGTTACTGAAAACTTTGCAAAATTGCAATATTTCTCATTTTTATGTAAAGTGTAGGTTTTTAAACATTTTCTTTTTGAATAGTCCCATAATTTCAAATATTATCCAAAGTAGCCGCCAATATATACTTGCCATTGGGGGAGAATTGTACAAAACTTACAGGCGGGTTGTCATCATCTATTAAAGTCTTCAAACACTGACCACTGGCTGTATCCCAAATACGACACAAGCCATCATAGCTAGAAGAGACAAGTAACGAACCATCACGATTGAAATGAACGGCAGAGATAGGTCAATTCATAAAATTTCGAAATTATTTCTTTTCCCACTTCTGGTACTCACATGAACTCGCCAACCATTCCCCATTGGGTGAAAACAGTTGATACTGCCTTGATATGGCCAGCCAAAGTAAACTTTAGAGTATAATTGGGTTTTACGGATAAAGGCGATTGAATAAAATCAAATTAAATAATTTGTTAATTGTTAGTTTTCCATATGCTCCTGTTTTTTTAGTGTAATTTTTTTAGTTATCAAATTTTATGTCCCATAATTCTCGCAAATATATTCATTTATAAAATTAATGCAGTTTTCATTATATATAATTGTCGTAATTTTCATTTTCTCAAATGCGTAATTACAAAACTCCTGATAGCGTGACTGCTATCAATGAACTAAATACAGCAAAAACAGTAAGATCGATACACACAATTAAAAATTGAATTTAGAAATAAAAAATATCAAAAAATTTTGTAAACACGAAGGTCAACATGAATGGAATGTTCCATGTGGAATGGAATGTTCCCGAGTGTGTAGGCAGCTTTATTCGTTCAATCGTTCATTTCGTTATTTTTTATTCATAGAAAATTTGTATCCCTTTCTTAGTAATTTTATTACAGAATTAAATGTTTTTCTCAATAATTTAAAATTTTTAATAAAAATGTAATTTTCTGACGCTATTAGTCTATGCATAATAAAATTAATATAAACATCATATCGCTGACATGCAATCGGCTCTTGCAGTGATGCCACAGATCAAATGTCACTTTTAGTTTTCATTTTATTTTTGTAATAGAAAAACAACAAAAAATTTGGTAAAAAAGAATGGAAAAGTGTTTAGTTTTTTATTATTTGTCGGTAAAAATAATGTTTCATAAAATTTGGTGTTTTTCGAAGAAAAATCTATGATATTTCTTATCCATGAAATGGTCAAGTGTTCTCCACCACTTTGCAATTGATATCATTTTGACGTTTCGCTGCAATGGTTTTGACATTTCATATCATATAATTTATTGCATTTGAAGACAACGGGTTAGCACGCGTGAAATTTACAGTTGTTTATATTATATATGTTTAAAGGTAAACTGGTCAATATTTTGTTACAATTAAAGCCCCCCATACATTTGCAATATTATGTCCAATATAATGCCACAGTATTTTTTTCATATATATGTTACAAAAGATGGCCACAATATTTTATGCAATATATGAATTCAACATAACCTCAAAACGCACACAAACATAGACAGCGCAAAATTAAAATTGCACAGTGTTGCCAATAGATTATGTAATATTTCAAGTTGTCCAATAAAAATCAAAAGTGTTTTGATTCACTACATAATATTGCTCAACCTTCAATTTAATACATACACGGCCAACATGCTTCCACCACTTGGAAAGTTGTACCATAATATTGCAAATGTATGGTCCGCTTTATATTTAAGGATTTTTTTCTTAATTGTCTATAAATTTTTATATTCATTTATAAACTTAATGCAGTTTTCATTATTTGTAATTGTCGCCATAATGCGCAATTACAAAAGCACCTCCCAGTACGACTGCTCTCAATGAACTAAAACAGCAAAAACAGTAACATCGAAACACACGATGGAAAATTGAGTTTGGAAACACAATATATCAAAAAGTTTTGATAACATGAATGTGTTGCTGTCCAGCATGCTGGCCGGCTGTATGAATTTGACGGTTTGTCAAGCATGTTGGAGGAAAAACAAAATTTTTTGATTTTTCGGCAAGTTTGACAAACACGCTTTACCGTCTATTGAAAAAAATCATCAAGCATTGTAGAATTTTACATTTTTAATAAGTTGTTTTGTGACAAGAAAGGGATAACGTTAATAAATAAACTAAAAAAATGCAAAAACAGAAATTCAAAAATGAAATTCCAAGAAAAAATTAATAAAAATTATCAAATGATTTTCTATAGGTCGCTATACACGAAGGGCATTTTGTGACGAATGTTCCTTCGTGTGTAGGCAGCTTTAGAATAGAAACCAAGCTAAACTTGGTTACAGAGCTTCCAACAATTAATTCCCTTTTTTTGAACTGAATTTATATTTTGGGAATGAATTCCCTGACCAAACTTAAGGAATTGAATGAATTCCTTTTTTTGCATTCGATTTATATTAAAGGAATTCATTCATTTTTTTCTAATGCCTTCATAAAATTTCATGAATTCATTCAACAAGGAATTCATTCAATTCTAGTTAATTCAACTTTTGGTAAAAGAATTCATTAAATTCTAGTTAATTCAACTTTTGGTCAAGGAATTCATTCAATTCGAGTTAATTCAACTTTTGGTCAAGGAATTCATTCAATTCTAGTTAATTCAACTTTTGGTCAAGGAATTCATTCAATTCTCAATTCAATTCTAGTTTATTCAATTCTGGTTAATTCAACTTTTAGTCAAGGAATTAAATTTATTTCGTTTAATTCCCTAAGGAATTAAATTTTTTTCGTTTAATTCCCTGAATTAAGTTTTCAATTCCTAGGGAATTAAACAAAAAAATTAAATTCCTAGGGAATTAAACGAAAAAAATGTAATTCCTTAGGGAATTAAACGAAATAAATTTAATTCCTTGACTAAAAGTTGAATTAACTAGAATTGAATGAATTCCTTGACCAAAAGTTGAACTTGATTGAATTCCTTGACCAAAAGTTGAATTAACTACAATTAAATTAATTCCTTGACCAAAAGTTGAATTAACTAGAATTGAATGAATTCCTTGATCAAAAGTTAAATTAAGCGCACAGTTGAATGAATTCCTTAGCCAAAAGTTGAATTAACTAGAATTGAATGAATTCCTTGACTTCAAATTGAATTAAATAGTGTTGAATGAATTCTTTAGTGAATGAATTACTTAATTTTAATTCTTTATGCTTTGGTCAGGGAATTCATTCTATAAATTTGAATTCTTTGAATTCATTCACAGGAATTAATTCCTGCTTATGTCTTATTGATGAATTCATTCCTTGAATTAAAGAATTGAATTAAATTTTTGGAAATTTATTCCAAAAAGGACTTAATTCTTTAAAGCTCTGCTTGGTTAAGACTGCGTTCACACCTAATTCTTAAACACGTGTTTAGCTTATACACGTATTTTAGCTCTTTATTCTATTACAACAGTTCTTTATTCTTTTACACTCGTTTTAGCTAAACACGTGTTTAAGATTTAGGTGTGAATGCCGTTTAAGACGAATTATCGGTTAATACGAACTAATTTGAAAGACGTTTTGGCATCAATTTTCGTATAAAAAAGATCATCCGCTTTATAAAACGCTTTGTCATATTTATTGCCGATGATTGATTTATGGCTGCATTCACACCTAATTCTTAAACACGTGTTTAGCTAAAACACGTATTTGAATAATAAGCTAAAATACTTGTTTTAGCTAAACACGTGTTTAAGAATTAGGTGTGAATGCAGCCTATGAAGCAGTTTCATCAATATGATAACTCTTTTTTTCACCGAGTGTACGAATATGGATGATAAAAATACACATTGAAAAAATTGCAAAACTAATTGTATTTATAGCAAAGAAATATTCGAAAAAAGCAAAAAAAAAACGTGGAAATATAAACATTAAAAAACAACAAAAAATTTAGAGAACAAATCTATTTTTATTATAAATAGAAAAAAACGCTTAAAAAAAACTTGGTCTTTCTGGTAATCATATTGCAACAAAAATTTCTATCAGGTTGTGTATATTTTCAAAAAAAAAAAAAATTTTAAACTTCCAAAATAAAAAAGATTAGTAATTTTTTTTGCTAATTTTAGCTAATCGGGTTTCAAAATTTAGTAAAATTAAATTTGTAGATTTAGCAACTCAAATTAGTAAAAATTCTGTAATTTGTAAAATGAGAATACCAAATTATTTTACTAAAAAACAACTTTATACTAAAAATTAGTATAATAAAATTGGAATTGTTTTACTAATTTTTATACTAACTTTTTTTTTTAGTGTATTTGTACGGACTTTTATTTATGAGTGTATGTATCGAAGAATCAAATAAATTCTTAATGCACCTAATACAATCATTAAATTAATTTGATTGTCAATTTTGATGAACAAATTTCATTCGAAAATATTCTTATGACATTACAAGGTGGAATAGACCTGTAAATAACTTTAAAATAATATTCGCTTTAAATCGAAGTCGAACAGAAATAAACCTGTAAAAATATCAGAAAAAGCTACTAAAAATTAAGCAAAAATGGCGTTACAAAAGAAACTGCTGAGATTAGCAGATTTTTTTACATATTTTATATATTTTTATATATTTTTTATATTTAACTTTTAATTTATTGAAAAGAACAAATTATACTGTTAAATCTGCAGAAAATATTAGTATTAGTAGAATAAAAATAGCAAAAATTAACTGTTATATCTACAAAATTGTTGTTACTTTTAAGCTAAATTTAGTTGAATGAAAATAGCAGTCTATCACGCTAAACTCAACGGAAATGGTTGCTAAAAATAGTAAACTGCTGATTTCAGAAGACTAGTTTTTTATTCGTATTAAAAAAAATTAGAAAAAAGCTTTCTAGATTTTAAATTCTTCCTGATTTTTAGTCTACTACTTATTATTTATTACTAATTTTAGAAGGTTAAGTTGTTATTTTCTGTTGACTAAAATTTATTCAAATATAACTAGAATTTTGTATATGTATTTTTTCAAAAATTTACGGAACTTTTAAAAATTTGCGGAAATTTCTGTAAAAAGTGAAGTTACACAAAAACTACACAAAAGTGTCATTATTCAAAAATTATACAACGAATGTGTAAACAGTCCCGTTTTTGAATAATTATTCAAAAACTGGCAACACTGGGTACTATAGATCTAAATTTATGTATGACATTCAAATTAGGCGCTACATATGTTCCTTTTTTTATTCATGGCATTAAATGTAATTCCATATTTATCCAAATATGAGTTCCTTTTACACATATGGAAAAATGTATTATTCCAAATATGTTCATATACATGTCCCTTTTGCATAAATTGAATAACATATACTTCGATATTTGTCCATATATGGGTGCCTTTTCCATAAATGAAATAACAGATGTCTCCATATATGCAAGCTTTGAAGAATTAATTCCTTAATTCAATTTTTCAATTCTGAATTAAAAATTCGATGAATTAATTCACAAAGCACCATATATTGAATGGAATAAATTCATATTTGTTTTCATTCGATTTATTTTGTTAAGAATCAATTCAATTGCCATAGTTCTTTTTATTAAATCAAATGAATTAATTCACTGGTGAGCGCGTTCAATTTTATAAATCGAACGGAAAAAAGTGAATTAATTCCTTACTGAATTAATTCACCACTGAATTCGTTCAATTTCATTTTCGTTCAGTGAATTAAAAAAAAATAAAATTACGTTCAGTGAATTAAAAAAAAAATATAATTACGTTCAGTGAATTAAAAAAAATAAAATTACGTTCAATGAATTAAAAAAAAATACGATCACTGAATTAAAAAATACGTTCATTGAACTCAAAGCCTGTTTTCTGCCGTTCAGTAGAAGAAAACATTTATTTACAAATAAAATTTGCAACTAATTTTACAGCGTTTGCTAGTAGAAATTAAATATACAGTGCACAAAGAAAAATGTTGGACACATTATATATTAAAATGAAACGAGCTGTAATCAATATAAAAGACAAAAAACGAAAAAAGGTATTGAAAAGCATAAAATTACTGTTAATTTTACCCAGGGGTATGGCATTACAAATAAAATAAGTTATAAAAATATCGTTTTCACTAGATGGCACTTTATTAAAAAACTGACAATTTTCTTTTTTATTTAAATTTAAATAAAAACAAACAACAAAGCAAAGAAACAAACGGATATCTCAAATTTTATTATTTGAATGTATTCCGCGTTGGTTTTTCCTTATTTTGAACAGTTTTCAGCAGTTTTTGAGATTTTAAATATAGGCTCAACTGACACTAATTTTAGCGCCCTCTACCGGTGAGTAGTGTAAGTTTTGATTTTCTATCTCTATAATTAATAGCCTCTGATTTTACGTACAATGTGCTTATGTTGTTTTAAAAAGAAAATCAAATAAGATGGTTGTTATTTGAATTTCACTTTGAAAATTGAAAGTGTCCAACTTTTTTCTTTATACACTGTATATATTAATTGTTAGAGAAACCCGATGCATTTTATTAACCTACATGATTAAAAAATAAAGCCTTTTACTATTAAAAATAAAAACTTTACAGATATAGATGAAAAAATATAACTATTAATTTTTCAAACTTATGCTTCCCAGTAAAATGTAGATTGTAGTTGACCATGACGTATTTCATTAAATTTCAGTAAATTGTTGTAAACTGTAATTTAAAATATATATGCTGAAATTAGCAAAAAATTGTACTAAAAAAAACAAAAACTGTAAAATCTAAAAAAAATTTTTTTTCTTTCGATTGTTACAAGCGTATAATTACTTCATCGTACTTGAAATTTGGAGTCAAAATTGCAAACGGTTCTCCAGTTATGACCTTTTTATGCATTGGAGATACAATAAAATTTTCTGAGTGTTATTTCCAAACTAAGAATATATCAATAGTAACAAATATAAACTAAACAAGAATTGTAAAAAATCCAAAAAAAAATTTTAAATTAGTATATTTTTCTGCTAAATTTAGCACTTGAAAAATTAGTAAAATGTTTTGCTGAAATCAGCAGCGAGAATTAGTAAAAAAAACCGTAATCTTCTTCTATATATAAAAGAATAACGTGACTGACTGACTGACTCAACATCGCCCAGCCCAAACCGCTGAAGCTAGGAAGTTGAAATTTGGTATGTAGGTTCCTCTTTCGGCGTAGACGTCCGCTAAGACGGGATTTTTGGAAATTCCTACCGGAACGGGCAAAAAGGGGGAAAGTCTCCCCCTTGGCGGCCTGCCAAAACCCCATTGGCTAGAAAGCTGAAATTTAAGATATGTGTCCCTTGGAGTATGGGCTAACTTTTCTGGAAAGTACTTTCTGGAATTTTGGACAGGGACGTTGTAAAAATGGGGGTTAAAAAGGGGAAAAAGGCCCCCATTGACGGCCTGCCCAAACCGCTGGAGGTAGGAAGTTGAAATTTGGTATAAAGGTTCCTCCACTATCGTAGACATCCACCAAGACGGGAGTTTTGGAAATTTTTACAGGGAAGGGCAAAAAGGGGAAAAAGTCTCCCCCTTGACGGCCTGCTCAAACTGCTATAGCTATGAAGTTGAAATTTGGTATGTAAGTTCCTCGACCGGTGTAGACGTCCGTTGAGACGGCATTTTTGGAAATTCTTATCGGGAAGGGCAAAAAGGGGACAAAAAAGTACCTTTTTCCAAAAAAGTACCTTTTCCCAAAAAAAGTACCTTTTTCCAAAAAAAGTACCTTTTTCCAAAAAAAGTACCTTTTTCCAAAAAAAGTACCTTTTTCCAAAAAAAAGTACCTTTTTCCAAAAAAAGTACCTTTTTCCAAAAAAAGTACCTTTTTCCAATAAAAGTACCTTTTTCCAAAAAATAATACCTTTTTCCAAAAAAAAATACCTTTTTCCAAAAATAAGTACCTTTTTCCAAAAAAGTACCTTTTTCCAAAAAAAAGTATCTTTTTCCAAAATAGTACCTTTTTCCAAAAAAAGTACATTTTTCCAAAAAAAAAGTACCTTTTTCCAAAAAAAAGTACCTTTTTCCGAAAAAAAGTACCTTTTTCCAAAAAAAAGTACCTTTTTCCAAAAAAAGTACCTTTTTCTAAAAAAATTTACCTTTTTCCAAAAAAAAGTACCTTCCCCAAAAAAAGTACATTTTTCTAAAAAAATTTACCTTTTTCCAAAAAAAAGTACCTTCCCCAAAAAAAGTACATTTTTCCAAAAAAAATACATTTTCCAAAAAAAAACCTTTTTCCAAAAAAATACCTTTTCCAAAAAAGACCCTTTCCCAAAAAAAGGACCTTTTTCCAAAAAAAAAAAAATTTTCCTAAAAATAACTTTTTCAAAAAAAGTACCTTCTTCCATAAAGTACTTTGTAAAAATAAAGTATCTTTCTCCAAAAAATTTCGCTTTTTCTAAAAAATTCCATTTAAAAAAATATAATTTCACAAAAATTACTTTTTTTCCTCCCCCCACGGATACTCCACTAAAACAAGGTTTCTTGATATTCGGCATAGACGGCCGCTAAGACGGGATTTTTGGAAATATCTACCGGAATTTCCAAATATATTCGGCATAGACGTCCCCATAGACGGTCTCACAAATTGGAAAAGTGTCCCCATTAACTGCCTGCCAAAACTACTGGAGATAAGAAGTTGAAATTTGGCATAAAGATTCCTCCACTGTAGTAGACATCGACTAAGTTTGTATTTTTGGAATTCCCTACAGGATATCCCAAAAGGAGGATGTTTTCCCCTTGACGGCCTGCCCAAACTGCTGAAACTATGTAGCCGAAATTCGGTATGTGAGTTCCTCCTTCTGTGTAGGCGTCCGCTTAAACGGAATTTCAAAAATTCCTATCGGGAGGGAGATAAGGGGAAAAGTATTCTCCTTGACGGCCTGCCCAATCCCTTCTGGCCAACCTAAAATTTTAAATATGTATTCCCTGGAGTAGGACTAACTCACCGGCAACGTAATTTTTCTATTTTGGAACAGGAACATAGCAAGAATGTGGGTTGAAAGGGAAAAATGTCCCCAATAATGGCCTGCCCAAACCGCTGAGGCAATGAAGTTGAAATTTGTTATGAATGTTCCTCATCCATCGCAGACAGCCGCGTAGATCGAATTTTTGTAAATTTCTAAAGGGAGGGGCAAAAAGAAGAAAGCCTCCCCTTGGTGGCCTGTAAAAACCTCTTCGGCTAGAAACCTGAAATTTAAAATGTGGGTCCCTGGCTAACTTATTAGAAAGATAGTATTTTGAATTTTGGACAGGGTCGTTATAAAATAGGGGCTCAAAAAGGGAAAGTGGCCCCTTAATGACCTGTCCAAACTGCTGAAACTAGGAAGCTGAAATTCGGTACTTAGGTTTCTCTTCCAGCCTAATTCCAACCGGGAGGGACAAAAAAAGAAAAAGAGTCCCACTGGACAGCCGGCTCAAACTGCTGGAACTAGGAAGCTGAAATTCCCTGTCGATGGATTTTCGGAAATTCCTACCCAGAGGGGCACAAATAGTAAAAGTTGGCTAGAATCCTGAAATGTAAAACATATGTTCCTTGGAATATGGGCTCACTTATCGGGAAGGTGCTTTGTGGAATTTTGGACAGGGACATTGCAAAAATGGGGATTAATGAAGCGAAAAGTGCCTCTTAAAGGCCTGCCCAACTGCTGGAGGTAGGAAGTTGAAAACAAGAAAAGTCCCCCCCTTAACGGCCTGGCCAAACTGCTGGAACTAGGGAGCTTAAATTCGGTATTTGGGTTCTTTCTCCAACGTAGACGTCCTCTAAGACGGAATTTTCGGAAATTCATAGCGGGAAGGGTAAAAAGGGAAAAAACTTCCCTCTTGAAGGCCTGGCTAAACTGCTGGGTATAGAGACCTAAAATTATGTATGTAGTAGATTCCTCCTCCAACGCAGACGTCCTCTAAGACGGAATTTTTGGAAATTCCTACCGGGAGGGGTAAAAACGGAATAATTCTCCCCCTTGATGGCCTAACCGAACCCTTCGGCTAGAAACCTGTAATCTATAATATGTTTTCCTTGGAGTATGGGCCAACTTATCGACAAGGCATTTTTAGGACTTTGGACAGGAACGTGGTAAAAATGGTGGTTCAAAAGGGGAAAATTGCCCCCCCCCCCTTAACGTCAGTGTCTTTAGCTAGAAACCTAAAACTTAAAGAACAAGTGGGAACACTAAAATTAAGAAACTAAATAAGAAACGAGTGGAATTGAAATACTACACAAGTGGAACGAAATGGATATAAACTTTGAACGAGTGGACTTGAAATTATAGACAATGGAAATGGATTGGAAGAGGGAACGAAATGGAATGGACTATAGAACGAAATGGAATGAGGAGCGAGATGGCAAAGATTGGGGAGTGGAATTGAAACACTGCAGTTAAAAGAGGAATTGAGCGGAGAAAGTGCAAAGAAATGGAATGGAAAGCGAAGCGACTGATATCAATATCGATACACAAGACAGTAGGAACGAAATGGAATGAAACGGGGAACGAGTGCAGTTGGAATAACAGATAATGGCAACGAAATGCAATGGAATGGTGAACGAAATGGAATCTTGGAAGGAGTTGCATTGGAACACTAAAATTGTTAAACAAAATGGCATGGAATTTGAATGACTCAAACTGCCGGAGTTTGGTACTTGAAATTTCGCGTGCGACTGAGGCAAGATTATATATATTTGGGATTTTTACTGGGAGGAACAAAAAGGGGTGAAGAACCCCTTTTAAATACCTGTTCAAACACTATCCACGGAATATGAAACTTATGTAGCATTGAAACATACTCTCCAAAAAGTTAAACAAATTTTCCAAAAGAGAAAAACCTTAGAAAATTAATGGAACTTATATATTCTGATATTTAAACTGCAGGTAACGAAGCACCGGTGGAAGAAACCGACGCAGTAAATTTTCCAACTGAATTTGTGAATTTACTTGAATTGCCAGGTCTATCTTTACATAAACTGGAATTAAAAAAAAAACTTTAAGGCACGCTAACAACGTAGCGGGCTTTGCCTGCTATTTTTAATATTATAAAATGCTTTCCAACCCTGCTTTCATTATTTATTTTCATTCAAAACACAAATGAACAAAACTACTTACGGGTCTATCTACCTAAGTTCGCACTTTACCAAATTATCTTAACATACACACGTATATTGCAATTTATTATGGATTCATTACTAACAATCCACTTTCATGAGAAAAAGTGATCAAATATTTATTTATTTTAAAACCATTGTTGTGCAGAATTATTTATTTGTGGTGGCAGGGTGAAGGCTTTTATTATAAAAACTGTACTTTAAATAAAAAAACGAATTTAAAAATTTAGCTGCGCCCGCTAGTTTTTAATAAGAGAATAGCAAAAATGATTACTAAAAACAAAAAATGTACTAAAAATCAGTATAAAAATAGTAAAGTTCGATTGAAAACTGTTTACAAATTTTTTTACTAACTTTTTTTTCTGAGTGTAAATTCATAAACTCGCCTTGTGTTTTTATATTAGATTTTTATTAATGTTTTCCAGATATTTTTGCTTTTGTGAATCTTTCCACACGAGTTTCGGTAACAAATTCAATTTTCTCTGTCTATCTGTTGCAGATCCAATACATAATGTTAACTTTAGTAGCATGTGATCTGACCATATTTTAGAGTCAATTTCAAATTTCTCAACATACCCAGCAAAATATTGGTAATGACACCTCATTACTATCTGCATTACCAAAAATGATATATCAATACATTTTGCATTATTTTATAATATAAAATAATGACTTCCTAATAATGGCATATTGTATTCATTGTTTCTAAATATAAAATAATGACTTACTCGTATTAGTTTAAATAAGTACTTTTTACACAGTTAAATTTTTTTATTATATGTAAATATGTTTTATGTGTAAATTTTTTGGCGAGTCCTAAAATTGCACACTAGAGAAAACCTAAATTTTTCAGAATGTATTTCCTTAGGCTAATAGTATTTGCCTAACTCCTTATTTTTAAGAATCAAGTAAGCAATCGGATAACCACTTATAATTAAACTTTTTGTAAGCATGTGTGTAACCACTTATTATTCAAAATCTTATAACTACTTATTTCTCATTTTTTCGTAAGCGAGCGGGTAAGCGTGACTACTTATAAAAACGACCACGCCAAACAAAAATAATGAGTTTAGACGCCAAAAAATAAGTTGTGCGGAGTTATGAATTTCTATTATTAAACCACTTATTTGATAATGAAAGATTTTGCTGGGTACTGAATTGCATCCTGTGATATCGCACAAAAATCAATAACAGAGTTTCCAGATGTGCTTAAAAACGTACATTTTTTTGGAAAAAAAATTTTTTTTTTTAATTTTCACAAAAAATATTTTTTAACCCCTTTTGATTTGGCCATACACTATTTGTTGGACGTTTTTGGACTCCGCAGCGCAAGGTTAACGATTTTATGAGCGACGCTTAAGGTATAAAAGACAATATAAAGTCCAACGGAAAATTCTAAGTTATATTTTTCATCAAAAACTTTAATATTTGATACGTATTTGACATCCAACAAGGATGGGTTATTAATGCCTAAAAAAGTTTATATTAAATAATATATAAAATCAACAATTGAAATTTCCGCACTCTATTTGAATTGTATGAAACTTGCTATAACTTGGAATACTTTGTATAGCTAAAATTGGTGTTCAATTTGGGGAAAATTATCAAATTTGCTATAGACTTTCCGTACATATTTGGGTCTAACTTTTGTATTATTTAAGCTATGTGACTGGTTGATATATCACTTTAAAGCTTCTGAAAGCGTGCCAGAAGTTGGTCTGCAACTCATTCTTTAATTTGATAATTTCTGATTTATTAAAAAAAAATTTAATTTTTGAGAATTTTTCTACAATTAATTAATTGTTTCTATCCTTTTATAATTGAAGCCATGATTGAGCCACGTGAATAGTTACTATTTTGAAATGAACTTTAACCATTTATCGTTATCAAAGGTCTAAAGCCATTTTATCTTAATACGCGGTTCGGGATACTTTATCGTAGCCTTTTAATATTTTTGTATTAGTTCTTAGTTTTTTATCAATGACACTGTCAAATGTCAGTTTGGTACTCCTTTTGGTTCCTGAGTTATAGTATAGTATTAAATAAAAAAAACAGTTCGATTTTTCAGCATTTGTATGAAAAAAGACCCATAAGAGTGCCAGTATAAGATTTCGTAAAGGCAAAAATAAAGTAATGAGGAACAACATAAGCGTGTTCGTTTACTTACTATAAGTTACTAATTTTACTACAGCTGCAATATTTCAATATAAAAAGTAAACAAAACTTTCAAATTGTAGTAAAATTAGTAAGAATTTCGACTAATCGAACACACCGCATATATTTTTTCATAAATTTTAAAGAATCCATTTTTCGATATACATATGACGATTTAAATCGCGGATTTCATTAAATTAAACTTTGAAAATTTTACGAAAAACGTCGCCGGAGTCTGAAAAGTCCTCAAAATTTTGTTTGAGATGAGTACAAGGATTTAACTCAGAGATTACTTTTTAACAAAAATACAAAAAGTTAAAGTTTTGAAATTATTTTCATTATTTTTATATTCACTTTATTTATTAGACGCTGATTTTTTATACTTCAGTTATAAACAGACCTCCTAGGATGCGATTAGGGACGCTCATGGGTTCGTGATCAACATTTGGAAAACTTTGTACAAGTAATTAAATTTTCATATCGGTTTTGGTATAGCTGTGGGAGTCAGATGTCGTTATTAACAAAACGAATTACTGGCCAATTTTGCTTTGACGCTACACCAACATTCCGCATTTTAAAGTTAAAACACTTTGCAGGTTGGGAGGAAGTGCAGGATCTAACACTAGTCAATTACTCGCAGGCAATCAAAAATTGAGTATTTCAAAGAAATTATTTCAGGAACATAACTATATACTCTACGATATCAACATGTATACTCAGGATTTCCGAAAGACAGACTGGAATAAGTTCAATGCGATCCTTTGGAAAGACCAAAAAAAGAACTCCACCATATCTTTCCGAATGAAATTTGGAGAATTGCAAGTGAAATTAATTGTAAATTCTATTTGGAATTTGTCAAATTTTATCTTAAATCTGAACAAAAATAACGGTAATTAATAGTTTTCTTACAATATTGAGAAAATTTTAAGAGAAATTTCGATTTTTTATTTCGAAATGAGAAAATTATAAAATATAGTAGCATTTACCACTTCAAATTTAGAAAATTCCATTAGAAGTTCTGCAATTTTAATGAAAAAAATTTAAAATAAAATTTAGTCTTTTTCCCAAAAGCACCGTAAGTGGTTTTTCACGTGGAAAAATTTTACTCGACCTTTAATTTTACTCAAATTTTAATTTAAATTATAAAAATGAACAATTTTTCAATTTTATATCAAAGACACAATCACAATATACAAAAAATTTAATTTTTCCCCAAGAAAAATAATAGTCTTGTACATTAAATTTGCGTGAAAACAATCTCTACTCAGTTTTCAGGTGAAATTCATTGTCGTGGAAAATTATAATTTTTTTTTTATATGGAGGAGTATAACAATGTTTTCACGTGAAATCCGAACAACTTACGGTGCTTTACTATCAAACAGTATTTCCCTATTCCCCCCCCCCCCTTCTGGAGCCGCGCATGAACTCTATCGACTTTTATCAGAAATATAGGGCAATAGTTTGCCTCCCAGTGTAATACCACTGAATATTGCAGAGATAATGAGTCCTTATCCACTTCTGATATATTTTTGCGGATGTTGTTTCTTTCACGTTGTATTGTAGTTCGCGATAATGCTTGAGCTACAGCTCCAACAACATACATGGCATCCGTTCAGAAAGATTTACGCGGTCAATAGATCCAATAGTCGTTGGTAAAAACAGATTTAGTTTTTGCTGGCTTATTTGCATTTCTTTTTTCGGTATACTTAACCTCGTCATGCGACGAATCTGACTCACTATCGGAAAAATCATCATAATCCTTTAGCGTATATATTTCAACTACTTTTTCGCTAGCTATTTGCCTTTCAACGTTACGCAATTGTCTTGCCTCTATCTGTTCCTTCTTCTTTCGCTTGCGATCTTCTTTTCATTTTTCATTACATTTTTATTTATTATCATTGGTAACCAAAAAAGCCTTGAGGCCAAAACTGATTACAGAGCTTAATCTTAACTCAATAGAGATTTTAATATAATACTTCAAAAAAAAACTTAATACATTTACAAAAAAAAAAAATTTTACAAATTGCATTCCCAAGCACGATTATGGAGAAAGAGTAAAAAAAAAAGTACAGCTAACAATAAAATTGGAGGTCAACAACGGCTCCTCAATCAAATAAGGTCCATTACAATTTTTTCAAAACGAATTTATTAAATAATTGAGCTCGAGGTCATTTAGTTTTTAATATAAAATATCTTTTATCTCTATATATAAAAGAATAACGTGACTGACTGACTGACTGACTCACTCAACATCGCCCAGCCCAAACCGCTGAAGCTAGGAAGTTGAAATTTGTTATGTAGGTTCCTCTTTCGGGGTAGACGTCCACTAAGACGGGATTTTTGGAAATTCCTACCGGAACGGGCAAAAAGGGGGAAAGTGTCCCCCTTGACGGCCTGCCAAAACCCCTTTGGCTAGAAAGCTGAAATTTAAGATATGTGTTCCCTGGAGTAGGGGCTAACTTTTCTGGAAAGTACTTTCTAGAATTTTGGACAGGGACGTTGTAAAAATGGGGGTTAAAAAGGGGAAAAAGGCCCCCCTTGACGGCCTGCCCAAACCGCTGGAGGTAAGAAGTTGAAATTTGGTATAAAGGTTCCTCCACTATCGTAGACATCCACCAAGACGGGAGTTTTGGAAATTTTTACAGGGACGGGCAAAACGGTGAAAAAGTCTCCCCCTTGACGGCCTGCTCAAACTGCTGGAGCTATGAAGTTGAAATTTGGTATGTAGGTTCCTCGACCGGTGTAAACGTCCGTTGAGACGGCATTTTTGGAAATTCTTATCGGGAGGGGCAAAAAGGGGACAAAAAAGGTACCTTTTTCCAAAAAAGTACCTTTTCCCAAAAAAAGTACCTTTTCCCAAAAAAAGTACCTTTTCCCAAAAAAAGTACCTTTTCCCAAAAAAAGTACCTTTTTCCAAAAAAAGTACCTTTTCCCAAAAAAAGTACCTTTTTCCAAAAAAAGTACCTTTTTCCAAAAAAAAGTACCTTTTTCCAAAAAAAGTACCTTTTTCCAAAAAAAGTACCTTTTTCCAAAAAAAGTACCTTTTTCCAAAAAAAGTACCTTTTTCCAAAAAAAGTACCTTTTTCCAAAAAAAGTACCTTTTTCCAAAAAAAGTACCTTTTTCCAAAAAAAGTACCTTTTTCCAAAAAAAAGTACCTTTTTCCAAAAAAAGTACCTTTTTCCAAAAAAAGTACCTTTTTCCAAAAAAAGTACCTTTTTCCAAAAAAAGTACCTTTTTCCAAAAAAAAGTACCTTTTTCCAAAAAAAGTACCTTTTTCCAAAAAAAGTACCTTTTTCCAAAAAAAGTACCTTTTTCCAAAAAAAGTACCCTTTTCCAAAAAAAAGTACCTTTTTCCAAAAAAAGTACCTTTTTCCAAAAAAAGTACCTTTTTCCAAAAAAAGTACCTTTTTCCAAAAAAAGTACCTTTTTCCAAAAAAAGTACCTTTTTCCAAAAAAAGTACCTTTTTCCAAAAAAAGTACCTTTTTTCAAAAGAAGTACCTTTTTCCAAAAAAAGTACCTTTTTCCAAAAAAAAGTACCTTTTCCCGAAAAAAGTACCTTTTTCCAAAAAAAGTACCTTTTTCCAAAAAAAGTACCTTTTTCCAAAAAAAGGACCTTTTTCCAAAAAAAATTCCTTTTTCCAAAAAAAGTACCTTTTTCCAAAAAAAGTACCTTTTTTAAAAAAAGTACCTTTTTCCAAAAAATGTACCTTTTTCTAAAAAAATGTACCTTTTCCAAAAAAAAAGTACCTTTTCCCAAAAAACATACATTTTTCCAAAAAAATAACTTATTCAAAAAAAGTACCTTTTCCAAAAAAGAGTACCTTTTCCCAAAAAAAGTACCTTTTTCTAAAAAAATTTTCCTTTTCCCAAAAAATATACATTTTTTCAAAAAAATACCTTTTTCAAAAAAAGTACCTTTTCCAAAAAAAAGTACCTTTTCCCAAAAAAAAGTACCTTTTTCTAAAAAAATTTTCCTTTTCCAAAAGAAGTACCTTTTCCAAAAAAAGTACCTTTTTCCAAAAAACACATTTTTCCAAAAAAAAACAACTTTTTAAAAAAAAATACCTTTTGCAAAAAAAGTACAAATAAAGTACTTTGTAAAAACCAAAAGTACCATTTAAAATAATATATAATTTCAAAAAAACTACTTTCTACCATTTAAAATAATATATAATTTCAAAAAAACTACTTTTTTTCCTCCCCCCACGGATATCTCCACTAAAACAAGGTTTCTTGATATTCGGCATAGACGTGCGCTAAGACGGGATTTTTGGAAATTCCTACCGGAACGGGCAAAAAGGGGAAAAGTCTCCCCATAAACAGTCTCACAAATTGGAAAAGTGCCTGCCCAAACCACTGGAGGTAAGAAGTTGAAATTTGGTATAAAGGTTCCTCCACTGTAGTAGACATCGACTAAGTTTGTATTTTTGGAATTCCCTACAGGATATCCCAAAAGGAAACTCGGTATGTGAGTTCCTGCTTCTGTGTAGGCGTCCGCTTAGACGGAATTTTTGAAATTCCTATCGGGAGGGGAAATAATACCTTTTGCAAAAAAAGTACAAATAAAGTACTTTGTAAAAACAAAGTATCTTTTTCCAAAAAATTTCGTTTTTCCAAAAAGTACCATTTAAAATAATATATAATTTCAAAAAAACTACTTTTTTTCCTCCCCCCACGGATATCTCCACTAAAACAAGGTTTCTTGATATTCGGCATAGACGTGCGCTAAGACGGGATTTTTGGAAATTCCTACCGGAACGGGCAAAAAGGGGAAAAGTCTCCCCATAAACAGTCTCACAAATTGGAAAAGTGCCTGCCCAAACCACTGGAGGTAAGAAGTTGAAATTTGGTATAAAGGTTCCTCCACTGTAGTAGACATCGACTAAGTTTGTATTTTTGGAATTCCCTACAGGATATCCCAAAAGGAAACTCGGTATGTGAGTTCCTGCTTCTGTGTAGGCGTCCGCTTAGACGGAATTTTTGAAATTCCTATCGGGAGGGGAAATAAGGTAAAAGTCTCCTCCTGCCGGCTTGCCCAATCCCTTTTGGCCAACCTAAAATTTTAAATATGTATTCCTTGGAGTAGGACTAATTCACCGGCAACGTAATTTTTCTATTTTGGAACAGGAACATAGTAAAAATGGTGGTTGAAAGGGAAAAATGTCCCCACTAACGGCCTGCCCAAACCGCTTAGGCAATGCAGTTGAAATTTGGTATGAATGTTCCTCATCCATCGCAGATAGCCGCGAAGATGGAATTTTTGTAAATTCCTATAGGGAGGGGCAAAAAAAAAAAAAAAAGCCTCACCTTGGGGGCCGGTAAAAACCCCTTCGGCTAGAAACCTGAAGCTTAAAATGTGGGTCCCTGGAGTGAGGGCTAACTTATTAGAAAGATACTTTTTTGAATTTTGGACAGGGTCGTTATAAAATGGGGGCTCAAAAAGGGAAAGTTGCCCCTTAACGACCTGTCCAAACTGCTGGAACTAGGAAGCTGAAATTCGGTACTTAAGTTCCTCTCAGCCTACTCAAACTGCTGGAACTAGGAAGCTGGAATTCCCTGTCGATGGATTTTCGGAAATTCCTACCGAGAGGGGCACAAATAGTAAAAGTTGACTAGAAACCTGAAATGTAAAACATATGTTACTTGGAGTATGTGCTCACTTACCGAGGAGGTGCTTTTTGGACAGGGACATTGCAAAAATGGGGATTAATGAAGCGAAAAGTGCCGCTTAAAGGCCTGTCCAAACCGCTGGAGGTAGGAAGTTGAAATTTGGTATTAAAGTTCCTCCTCTATTGTAGACATCCGCTAAGATGAGATTTTTGGAAATTTCTACAGGTAGGGTCAAAAACAGGAAAAGTCTCCCCCTTAACGGCCTGGCCAAACTGCTGGAACAAGGGATCTTAAATTGGCTTCCTTCTCCAACGTTGACGTCCCCTAAGATGGTATTTTTGGAAATTCATACCGGGAGGGGTAAAAAGGGAAAAAACTTCCCCCTTGACGGCCTGGCCAAACTGCTGGATATAGAGACCTAAAATTATGTATGTAGTAGGTTCCTCCTCCAACGCAGACGTCCTCTAAGACGGAATTTTTGGAAATTCCTACCGGGAGGGGTAAAAACGGAATAATTCTCCCCCTTGATGGCCTAACCGAACCCTTCGGCTAGAAACCTGTAATATATAATATGTTTTCCTTGGAGTATGGGCTAACTTATCGACAAGGCATTTCTAGGACTTTGGACAGGAACGTGGTAAAAATGGTGGTTCAAAAGGGGAAAATTGCCCCCCCCCTCTTAACGTCTACGTCTTTAGCTAGAAACCTAAAACTTAAAGAACAAGTGTATATGAAACACTAAAATTAAGAAACTAAATAGAAAACGAGTGGGATTGAAACACTACACAAGTGGAATGAAATGGATATAAACGTTGAACGAGCGGAATTGAAATTATAGACAATGCAAATGGATTGGAAGAGGGAATTACCTGTTCAAACACTATCAACGGAATATGAAACTTATGTAGCATTGAAACATACTCCCCAAAAAGTTAAACAAATTTTCTGAAAGAGAAAAAACCTTAGAAAAGGAATGGAACTTATATATTCCGATATTTAAACTTCATGTAACGAAGCACCGGTGGAAGAAACCGCCGCAGTAAATTTTCCAACTGAATTTGTGAATTTACTTGAATTGCCAGGTCTACCTTTACATAAACTGGAATTAAAAAAAAAACTTTAAGACACGCTAACAACGTAGCTTTGCCCGCTATTTTTAATATTATAAAATGCTTTCCAACCCTGCTTTACGTTATTTATTTTCATTCAAAACACAAATGAACAAAACTACTTACGGGTCTATCTACCTAAGTTCGCACTTTACCAAATTATCTTAACATACACACGTATATTGCAATTTATTATGGATTCATTACTAACAATCCACTTTCATGAGAAAAAGTGATAAAATATTTATTTATTTTAAACCCATTGTTGTGCAGAATTATTTATTTGTGGTGGCTGGGTGAAGGCTTTAAATAAAAAAACTTTAAATAAAAAAACGAATTTAATAAAAATTGTGGGGGGCGCAGCCCCCTTAACCTTTAAGGCACGCTAACAACGTAGCGGGCTGCGCCCGCTAGTCTTAATATATAAAAAGTCTCTGTGTGTTTGTTGGTGATCGCATCAGTGAAATACCACCAGGTGTATAGAGCCCATATTCACACTGTATGTTTGTTTGGTGCTCCGATATGTTTGATAAAATTTTTTTCCCGGCACGCCCACTTTTACGCCCATTTTTTACAATATATCTAAAACCCCTTTTTACTCAATTTTTTTTTTTTAATTTTTTTTTTTTTTTTTTTTTTAATTTTTTTTTTATTTTTTTTACTCAATTTTTTTTTTATTTTTTTTTTATTTTTTTAAAATTTTTTTTTTTTTAATTTTTATTTTTATTTTTATTTTTTTTTTAATTTTTTTTTTATTTTTTTTACTCAATTTTTTTTTTATTTTTTTTACTCAATTTTTTTTTAATTTTTTTTTTATTTTTTTAAAATTTTTTTTTTTAACAATTTTTTTTTAATTTTTTTTTTATTTTTTTAAAATTTTTTTTTTTAAATTTTTTTTTTTTTTAATTTTTTTTTTTTTTTTTAATTTTTTTTTTTTTATTTTTTTTTAATTTTTTTTTTTTTTTATTTTTTTTTAAATTTTTTTTTATTTTTTTTACTCAATTTTTTTAAAATTTTTTTTTTTATTTTTTTTTAATTTTTTTTTCTAATTTCTTTTTTTTTATTGTGTAGAGCACTGTATGTTCGTTTGGTGCTCCGATATGTTTGAAAAAATTTTTTTTCCGGCACGCCCACTTCTACGCCCATTTTTTTCAATATATCTAAAACCCCTTTTTACTCAATTTTTTTTAAAATTTTTTTTTTAATTTTTTTTTAATTTTATTTATTTTTTTTTTATTTTTTACTCAATTTTTTTTTTTTTAATTTTCTTTATTTTTTTTGTACTTATTTTATTTATTTTAATTTTAATTTTTAATTTTTTTTTTATTTTTTTTAAATTTTTTTTATTTATTTTTTGTTATTACGTGTTACTTCATAATTTTAAAATTTAAGATAAGATAAGATAAGATAAGGATTAAGGATTAAAGATTAAGGATTAAGGATTAAGATTAGGTTAGATTAGGTTAATGTTGGTTGTCATAGTAACGCCAAGGCCTGGTTGTCATAGCAACACGCTATAAGTGCCATAGCAACGCCAAGGCTTGGTTGTCATAGCAACACGAAACCATTTTGTTTTGAAAATAATATATTTTTTGATAATATATATTTCTGATTTTTGTGTATTTAAATAAATATATTTTATAATGCCTACACGCCGACGTGTAAACTATTCTCGACATACTCGCCACTCTCAGGCTGTGCAAAGATATCGTGAAAATTTGACACCACAACAAAGAGTACAAATAAACGAAAGATCGCGAACGTATATGCAAGAGATTCGTGCGGAAGAAGGTGAAGAACAACGAAGTCAACGTCTTGCTTCTATAAGGAGTTCAAGAAGAATATCCCGTAATCGTGCGTCAGATATTAATAGAAATTTGAGAAATTCTAATAATCAAGCACGAATGCAAGCAACCAGAGCATTACCGTCATCATTTAATCGCATTGCATTTGAATATGACCCCGAAATGGAATATTGTGCTCATACGAAAATTAAGATTGGTAATATGGATAAAGAATGCAGTTTCTGTCATGCTCTTAAATTTAAAAACGAAACCTCCGGAATGTGTTGCTCATCAGGAAAAGTAGTTTTACCACCATTAAATCTACCACCTGAACCATTAAAATCATTAATGTTGGGAGAAACTGCAGAATCAAAATTATTTTTAAAAAAAATTAGAACATTCAATTCCTGTTTTCAAATGACATCATTCTCTGCACACATTATATCGAACAGTAATGCAAAAGGAGCTAATTTTAATTCCACATTTAAAATACAGGGACAGGTGTATCATCAAATTGGCTCCTTGCTTCCTGCAATAAATGAAAGTGCGAAATTTTTGCAAATTTATTTCATGGGAGACGAAGAGGAACAAATTAATATTCGCTGTGAATATAATCACATAGAACAAATCCAGGAAAGAGCAATTGTGTCAACATTAGAAACTTTTTTGGGAGAAAAAAATCAGCTCATTCAGTTGTTCAAACGAGTATCGGAGAGGTTGCAAAATGACAATTACATGATTATTATTAAAGCAGACAAAGTTCCAGTTGGTGAACATGCACGCCGATTTAATGCTCCTACAGTTAATGAAGTAGGAATTGTTATGGTTGGCGATGTGTTTGAACACAGAGATATCCGCATCATGCGCAGAAACAACACTCTTCAAGTTATTCAAGATACGCATCGTTCGTACGACGCATTACAATATCCTTTGATATTTTGGGAAGGAGAGGATGGATATTATATAAACATCAAACAAAGGGACCCAGTAACAGGTACATTTAACTACTATTTAAAATAATGCCAAATTATATATACAACATTTTTATATATTAAGATAGAAAAAATTATACTCGAGTTTCGAAATAAAAAATTGTTGATTTATAGGTGCAGAAACCAATAAAAAAGTAAGTTCAATGAATTTCTATGCATACAGAATTATGATTCGAACCAACCAAGAAAATCATATTTTGAAATGTCGCCATTTATACCATCAGTACATTGTGGATATGTATGCGAAAATCGAAAGCGAGAGATTACGTTATATACGATACAATCAAGCGAAATTGCGCGCTGAAGAATACATTCATTTACGTGATGCTATTAATAGCAATGTTGATGGCAATTTTAATATGAATGATATTGGAAATATGTGCATATTACCATCGTCATATATAGGCAGTCCACGTCATATGCAACAATACATACAGGATGCAATGACTTATGTTCGTGTTTATGGTCGACCAGACTTATTCATAACATTTACTTGCAATCCACAATGGATTGGAATTACTAAATATTTATTGCCTGAACAATTAGCAAGTGATCGTCATGATATAACAGCACGTGTTTTTAAACAAAAACTAAAATCTTTAATTGATTTTATAGTGAAAAACCATATATTTGGTGAAACACGATGTTGGATGTACTCTATTGAGTGGCAAAAACGTGGCTTACCTCATGCACATATTTTAGTTTGGTTAATAAACAAAGTTCGACCTGAGGAAATTGATAAAATCATCTCAGCTGAAATTCCAAATCGAGACCTTGATCCAGAACTATTCCAAATTGTGACTAAAAATATGATACATGGTCCTTGCGGGGTTTTAAATATGAATTCACCATGTATGGATAATGGCAAATGCACAAAACGGTTTCCAAAAGATTTATTATCGGATACAATCACTGGCATGGATGGATATCCATTGTACCGCAGAAGATCAACTGAAGATGGTGGATATTCCTTTGTATTACCAGCGCGAAATCAACAGAATGTGATTCTAATTGATAATCGATGGGTGGTACCATATTCTCCATTACTATCAAAAACTTATAAAGCGCACATCAATGTTGAATTTTGTAACTCAGTCAATTCGATTAAATATATCTGTAAATATGTGAATAAAGGCAGTGACATGGCCATTTTCTCAGTTGAAGGTGTTGATAATCATGACGAAGTCACACGTTATCAAATGGGCCGATACATAAGCAGCAACGAAGCTGTGTGGCGAATCCTTTCGTTTCAAATTCATGAAAAATATCCAGTTGTCACACATTTGGCTATACATCTTGAGAATGGACAACGTGTATATTTCAATGAACAAAATGTAATAGAACGATCACTTAATCCACCAAAAACAACATTGACTGATTTCTTTCGGTTATGTCAATTACAAGATAATTATGGTACATTTGCAAGAACATTGCTCTATGCTGAAGTTCCAACCTATTTCACCTGGAACAAACCACAAAGCAAATGGGAACCACGGAAAAGAGGCAAGACAGTTCCAGAATACCCTGGAATTTTTTCTACAAGTACTTTAGGCAGACTGTACACTGTTCATCCAAGCCAACGTGAATGTTTCTACTTACGATTGTTGCTGATTAATGTTCAAGGACCAACATCATTTGACTATTTAAAAACGGTTAATGGCCAATTACATACAACAAATCATGACGCATGCCGAGCACTACAATTGTTAGAAGAAGATTCACAATGGGATACAACACTTGCCGATGCTGCTCTCAGTGCAACACCACATCAAATACGAAGTTTGTTTGCTATCCTATTGACAACATGTTTTCCAACAAACCCGCCTTTATTATGGGAAAAATACAAGAACGATATGAGTGAAGATATACTACATGCGTTGCGTACAATTCGTGGTGATATTGAAATAAATTTCACGGAAGAAATATATAATGAAGCTTTGGTCAAGTTGGAAGATCTTTGTATCATCATTTCTAATGAACCACTCATAAAATTAGGAATGTCGTCACCTAATCGACCAGCAAGTGATTTATTTAATCGTGACATGACGTGAACAATCTTACAATATTGATGACTTAAATACATACGTTCAAACAAATGAATTAAAATTGTTGCCAGAACAAAAATTAATTTACGACAAAATTATACATGCAGCCGCTGTTGAAGAAGGTGGTTTGTTTACGACCATTTTTTTTTTTTGTTTTTTTTAACACTTTTTTAACACACTTTCGGGAAAGAACGGGGAAATTATCGGGTAACAAGTGGAATTGCCCGATACGACAAAATTCGTTTTCGGTTAAACTGACATCCCAAAAACTAGGCCTAAGGCATACCGCTAAATCTAGCGGGCTTGCCCGCTAGTTATTTTATATATATATCACCGATATTTCGTTATTAATTGAATGACATCCTCAGGGTTTCTAAAATTTGACAATAAATTATACGAATTAATAAATTATACATATAGTTATCACATTCTAACTTAAATTTTTTATCTTTAATATATTATTATTAACATTTAATATAAACATAACATCAAACAAATATTACCAACTAAAGCTTTGTAGGGTACAAACAAAAGAAAAGTTCTTACATGGAAACAACAACAAACAATTAAAAATATTGCCGCTGCACACCACGCATGTCCACATTGCAATGCAAACTGGTTTTCTTGTCTATTGTTTTCGTTTGTTTACCAAATATCTAAAGCTCCTTCCAATGTTCTCTGTGTCGGTTTTAAAATTCATACGTTGCGTTGTTGGTACTTTCATAATGTTCAGAGCTTCCAACATGTAGCGGTGCCGGTACCTGCTCTCAATGCTCCTTAATGCAGACAAAGGAAATGTAATCGTTGGGATAGAAAAAAGTGATTATGCTGCTAGAATGAAAACTATTATTAATGAAATGATGATGTACCAAAGAGCGACGAAAGATCCCACCAACATTCTTCAAAGGAGGAATAATGATTTTGTAGAAAAGATGTACAAAAACGGCATTATTTCCGACAGAGAGAAATTTAAATTAAAAACAGAGACGGCAATAGCGCCAAGAATATATGGACTTCCTAAAATACATAAGGAAGATTATCCATTGAGGCCTATTTGCTCATACGTAAATACACCTTCGAGTGAACTTTGTAAATATGTGACAAATGTGTTGAAGAATATTACAAGGGACTCAAAATATAATATTCGGGATTCTGTGCAATTTAGAAGTAAGATAAAGGACTTGACATTACATGAAAATGAAAGACTAGTTTCATTTGATGTAGTCTCCCTATTCCCCAGTGTACCAGTAGATTTAGCATTGACGATTATTGAAGATAGATGGGAAGAAATTTCCCTATACACACATGAAAGGGTGACAAAGAGCTTATTCTTAGATATTGTAAAATTTTGCATAAAGGACAATCGATATTTTCAATATAATAATAAGATTATACCCAAAAAAAGGGGTTTGCCGATGGGATCTCCAGCCTCTCCAATTGTGGCTAACATTGTAATGGAGAAACTTCTTGACACCTGTATGGAAAAAATGACAATTAAACCTGAGATAATTACAAAATATGTGGATGATATATTTTGTGTAAAGTATAGTGCAATAAATGAAATTTTGACAACTCTTAATGGCTTTCATCATAGGATTAAGTTTACTGTGGAAAACGAGTGCAATAATAGGTTACCATATTTATATACAATAGTTATAAGAGAACACAATTCACTGAAAATTGATTGGTATCAAAAGCCTACTGCCTCTGGTAGGATAATTAATTATTATTCTAAACACCCTAAACGTATAATAATTAACACTGCCAACAATCTGATAAAAAGAGTGTTAAACATCAGTGATGTTGAATTTCACAAAGCTAATCACAGTAAGATAAGAAATATTCTATCTGAAAATAATTTTCCAATAAAACTAGTCAACAAACTTTTAAAAGACTTTGGAAAGAAAAAGAGGGGGAATTCAATAGAGGGGAAAGAGGCAATAATCTACAAGGCAACAACATACGTTTTTTCCAATAAAACTAGTCAACAAACTTTTAAAAGACTTTGGAAAGAAAAAGAGGGGGAATTCAATAGAGGGGAAAGAGGCAATAATCTACAAGGCAACATTATTTAATTCTGACAAATACAAAGTAGCTCTTAAGACTGCTAATATTTTGAGGAAATTTTATAGCATGTAAGGAACGATTTTACTGAACTCGTTCTATAATGCCCCTCAATGAGAATTTTCTGAGGATATTTGTTAAAAGGTTGTTGCGTTTCACAGAAACATCTGTGAAGTTTTGGTGTTTACCGCGCCATCCAGTGGTGGTGTACTTAAATTGAATTCAAACCGCTGGGTTTGTAAAAGGTTAAGATTTTTTGAAAAATTTTTATTTATTGTAAAGCAAATTCATATTCAAATTACATCCCATGTTTAAGTTATCTGCTTGTCACGGATTGTGAGAATTACATATATTGGCCATTTTTTTTTTTAAAGCAGATTTTAAGCGTCATATATATGTACCCAATTTCCCTTAAAATGTACAAAAATATTACGAAATCATCAACAGCAATTTAATTTTTTTGTTGATAATGGTAAGTAATAATGCTCTAATATCCGTTGAAGCAAAATCTTCTCGCCTACTTTAAAGGCAAAGCAAGAAAGGAAAATTTCTAACGTTAAAATTAGTAACAAATATTTTAAATTTTGTAACAGCAGAAAGAAAAAAAAAAATCCTATCGAAATATTTGCTTTCTTCTGCTTAAAATTTTTGCATTAGAATTTCTTAGCATTTTGTTTTGTTATGAATATAACCCATTTTGTCTTGCTTTCACCTTGTTCATATAGAAGAATTTACCTCCCTGCTATTTGTAACTAACAATCGAGTATGACCTAAACTACCCGGTACACTTATGGGGCAATCTTAATAATATTTGATTGTTAAACAATAATTAAATATATTTCATTTACTTCTATAAATTATACATGGATTTGTGTGGGTTAAAAGATTTTTGCGTGTTTTGCTCCATATACTTCGTTATCGATAACTTTCATTGATACCAGAGTTGGTTTTACCTATAGTGTAAACACCTCATTTTTATCACTATGTAAACCCGAGTTTAACCGATTCAATATTTCTTGGTAGACATTATCTCTTTATACTTCCTTTTTCATTAGCACGTTGATAGGTAAAGACGTTTTTTTTTCTCAGACATGAAATTATAAAACATTAACTAAAATCTATTGCAATCAAAGGTGCATATTGTTAAAAAGTGATAAGTTTATATAAATAATACATTTCCATAAGTCAACTGAGGTAAATTATAAAATATTTTTGGAAGTAATTTTACAAACTGTATGGCCTACTTAACTTGCAGTCATAGATTAACGAAACTCCAGGGCATAACATTTTTGGAGACAATTCCTTGACTCCAGCCACGCAGACTCTTCATTGGATATATATATATATATATATCTTTTGCCTTGGGCCTTTAAGCTGCCTTTTTTAGTTCTAAACCGAATTTGGAACACGTGTATACCAAGTTACAGGTAGAGTCAATCTCGTAATATATTCTTCATTTGTTTAAAATATTATTTTTTTCACTAAAATGTAATTTTTAACTTACTTTTTAACATAGTGATCTGAAATTATTTACGGTGCCCAAGTGGTTAATGTTACTGGTTATCACTTTCCCTTTACTTTGCCACTCCAGCATAGGAAAAAAACGTATGGAGAGGCAATTGTGGACAACGTCGTTTAATCGATGGTAAGAGGGGAAAAGAAATTACACCTAACCACTATACATAGTAATGCAGCTGTAACGTCGACTAGAGAACTGCATAAGAAAAACGGTACAGCCACAACCACTATAAACGTCACTCATCTCACAAAAAGAAAGAAACCTAAAATAGCAAATTTCATATACGGGAAGCCAATCGATCAGAGCAGAACATTTTAGCTAGTTTCTAATCGAAATAATAATTTTAATTGAAATTCATAATTAAGTGAAAATTAACAAGCATTCCGGGAAAGGTAAAACACCAATTCAGTCCACCAGGAGCTAAATGCCCCGCGGACAATTTTTATATCACGCGACTGAAAAAAAAAAACTTAAAAAAAATTTTACAATTTTTTAATTAGTCACGTAGAACAAATCAAAATAATGTCGTTATTTATGATCAAATTAATTATGATCAAACCCTTTATTATAAAATTAAAAAAAAGTTTCCTTCTTATGTTAAGTACTTGAATGGGTTAAATAAACAATGAATTGTTCAACCACGAATTGGTAAATTTAAACGAAGTGTTTTCTTGCTACAATGTGGTTCAGTTGAGTTAGGGTTGAAAGTTTCATTTTTGGGGTCCTGAAATTATAACAAAGCGCCTTCCGGACATAGGTAAGGGAGGGTAGTGATGCGCATTACTCCGACAACATCTTGGGGCTAATAGTTAAGAGCTTTGCGAATCGATTGTTACCCTTTTTTAATTGTGAATTTATGATGACTACCTGGGGGTTAACTTTTGTTTGTCTGGTAGTTATCCCAGCCATGTTACAGTATCTTTTTTTTTTTTAAATAGGGAGTCTATAATAATTTTTGTAGTGAATTTATTCTTTATGGGAGAGGACCCGAACCCCCCAAACCGACTGAAGCTAGTGGCTCAATGGCTCCCGCCGTCCTCCTCCCAAGGAAATCTGGTTACCATTTTGGTCGACAGCAGACCTTCGGGTCACACTGTAGATTCCACTTTTGGCCATTTATTTGGGCCGTTCACGCTACAAGCAGAACCAAAGATGAAGTGGATGATAAAGAAAAATCGAATGTTATATATAGAGTTTCTTGCAATGGTAACAGTAGTATTTCTGAAAGCTGTGACATGGTCTATGTAGGGACCACGAAAAATAAACTGAAAACTAGGTTAGCAGGTCATAAATCTGATATTAAGTTAAGAAATATAAATAATGACTCTTAACAAAACGGCTCTTACGGCACATTGCAAACATAAAAATCATAGCCCTGATTTGGATAATGTGCGTATATTGCAGATTGAGAGCAGGTACCGGCACCGCTACATGTTGGAAGCTCTGAACATTATGAAAGTACCAACAACGCAACGTATGAATTTTAAAACCGACACAGAGAACATTGGAAGGAGCTTTAGATATTTGGTAAACAAACGAAAACAATAGACAAGAAAACCAGTTTCCATTGTAATGTGGACATGCGTGGTGTGCAGCGGCAATATTTATACCCTACACCACTATGTGGTCAGGGTATTATAAGTTTGTGCTGATGTTTGTAACACCAAAAAATATTGGTCGTAGACCCACCTTATAGTATACCGATCGGTTCAGAATTTTTTTTTATTTCGATTTAACGATGTCCGTCTGTCCGTCCGTCCGTCCGTCTGTCTGTCCATGCAATCTTGTGCGCACTCTACAGGTCGCACCTATTAAGATAATTTGATGAAATTTGGTACGCAGACCTATGTTGGCCCAAGGACGAACAAGTTTGATTTTGGTGAACATCTACATTGGCCCAATAACGCAGCCTATTGATTTTGATGAACATCGGTCCATGTTTAGACCTAGTGCCCATATAAGGGTCCTACCAAAATTATACTGTTTATACGCTGCAGGTCGTAAATATTAAGATATTTTGATGAAATTTGGTACACAGACCTATATTGGCCCAATAACGCAGCCTATTGATTTTGGTGAACATCGGTCCATGTTTAGACCTAGTGCCCATATAAGGGTCCTACCAAAATTATACTGTTTATACGCTGCAGGTCGTAAATATTAAGATATTTTGATGAAATTTGGTACACAGACCTACATTGGCCCAATAACGCAGCCTATTGATTTTGGTGAACATCGGTCCATGTTTAGACCTAGTGCCCATATAAGGGTCCTACCAAAATTATACTGTTTATACGCTGCAGGTCGTAAATATTAAGATATTTTGATGAGATTTGGTACACAGACCTACATTGGCCCAATAACGCAGCCTATTGATTTTGATGAACATCGGTCCATGTTTAGACCTAGTGCCCATATAAGGGTCCTACCAAAATTATACTGTTTATACGCTGCAGGTCGTAAATATTAAGATATTTTGATGAAATTTGGTACACAGACCTATATTGGCCCAATAACGCAGCCCATTGATTTTGGTGAACATCGGTCCATGTTTAGACCTAGTGCCCATATAAGGGTCCTACCAAAATTATACTGTTTATACGCTGCAGGTCGTAAATATTAAGATATTTTGATGAAATTTGGTACACAGACCTACATTGGACCAATAACGCAGCCTATTGATTTTGGTGAACATCGGTCCATGTTTAGACCTAGTGCCCATATAAGGGTCCTACCAAAATTATACTGTTTATACGCTGCAGGTCGCAAATATTAAGATATTTTGATAAAATTTGGTACATAGACCTATGTTGGCCCAAGGACGAAGCCTATTGATTTTGGTGAACATCGGTCCATGTTTAGAACTAGTGCCCATATAAGGGTCCCCCCAAAATTATACTCTTTATACGCTGCAGGTCGCAAATATTAAGATATTTTGATGAAATTTGGTACACGGACCTATGTTGGCCCAATAACGCAGCCTATTGATTTTGGTGAACATCGGTCCATGTTTAGACCTAGTGCCCATATAAGGGTCCTACCAAAATTATACTGTTTATACGCTGCAGGTCGCAAATATTAAGATATTTTGATGAAATTTGGTACATAGACATATGTTGGCCCAAGGACGAAGCCTATTGATTTTGGTGAATATCGGTCCATGTTTAGAACTAGTGCCCATATAAGGGTCCTCCCAAAATTGGCTTGGTTACAAACTGCAGGTTGCAAATATTAAGATATTTTAATGAAATTTGGTGCGCTGACCCACATTATAGAAAATTTTGACACAAGCCCCATTTTAACCCATTCGAATTTCGGATCCAAACAATACACCAGAGTGGTGTAGGGTATTGTATAGTCGGCATGCCCGACTTTAACCTTTTTACTCGTTTTAATTGTTTGTTGTTGTTTCCATGCAAGAACTTTTCTTTTGTTTGTACCCTACAAAGCTTTAGTTGGTAATATTTGTTTGATGTTATGTTTATATTAAATGTTTATAATAATATATTAACGATAAAAAATTTAAGTTAGAATACGATAACTATATGTATAATTTATTAATTCGTATAATTTATTGGAAAAATTTTAAAAACCCTGAGGATGTCATTCAATGAATGACGAAATATCGGTGATATATATATAAAATAATAAAAGATATTTTATATTAAAAACTGAATCACCTCCAGCTCAATTATTTAATAAATTCATCAATTTCAAAGGTCGAATATTACTTCAAAATTTATACTTTTTCAAAACTTTTGACAGAATAGGAAAAATTTCTATTACGATATGGTATAATATGGTTCCATAAACGTATAACTCTTATCACAAATGATTTTTGCATAACGGTAGTATTAAACCCAGGATTTTCAAGAGAATAAGTACGTGTTGAATTTCCAAATATAAATTTTCCAGCAAGATAGGTAGGAGCGTCAAACTTAAGTGTTTTATAAAACGGAGTTAGGAGCTTAACACTCACAAAATCATCAAAACTACACCCTAAAAATTCCATAACATATTGTGATACATGTTCCCTAGGGCGTAAACGATATACATACCGAACAATCCTATGGAAACATTTCCGCAATTTATCAAAATTAGTGTCACTGGTTCCAGAAAATACTTCTAACCCATACAAAATAATTGACATAAGAAGTGTGTGAGCAACTTGTTTCCTGATTTTAATTGGTAAACTATAACATGAAGTGCGAATCCTTTTTAATGTGGAAACTATTCTTGAATTGAGAAAATTAATATGGTTTTGAAATGAAAATTTATTGTCAACATATATTCCCAATACTTTAGAATGGGAAACAAAATCAATAATTTCACCATTAATTATAAAATTTGTGAGTAAAACTTGCCTCCTAAACCCAAACAACATTGCCTTCGACTTTGAATCGTTTAAAAAAATTAAATTATTTGCGCACCAATGCTCTATTTTAAGCAGTTCACTGTTAATTATAACACCTAAGTCATGAGCTGTTGCCGAAATAGCAATCAGTTGTAAATCATCTGCATAAAGGTAGGTAACCCTTTAAAGCAAACAATTTATCTAAAATATCGTTGATATAAATCAAAAACAACAGAGGTCCCAGAACAGAGCCCTGGGATACCCCACGAAAAACATTTCTGGTAGAGGATATATTATTCCGTATCTAAACATACTGTGACCAATCCGTTACGAAAGTATCGATTAAACGACATGCTGATATGAAAAAACCATACGATAACAATAATTTATTAAGTAAAACCTCATGAGAAATGGACTTAAATGCTCTACTAAAGTCCAAACTAATCAGAGAAACTAGTTTGTCTTGATCCACTGCGGATCTCACTTCATCAACCATATTTTACACAAGATTAGTGGTGTTATGCCTTCTCCTAAAACCAGACTGATTCTGAGAAAGTAATCTCTCCTGGTCCAAATAATCCGTCAACTGTTCATTCATCAAATGTTCTAGAATTTTAGAACACACTGACAAAACATTGATGGGACGGAAGTCAGAAAATGTACGTGGATTTTTAACTTTAGGAACTGGTACGACCCTAGCGCTCTTCCAGATATCCGGATAATTAGAAGTTGCTAGAATAGAGTTGAAAATATGTGTAAAATATCTTCCAACCATAGAAAAAATTAATTTAAAAAATTTGACTGACAAACCATCAGGTCCAATGCAATTAGATTTAATTTTCATCATTAGATTTAATTTTCATAATTTTCATCCATTTCGTTGACATTTCGGAAAGAAAAACCATTGAGAGAACTACTTGTCACCTGAGCATATGAAACGGATGGGGGATTCGGTATGAAGGGTAAAATGAAAAAATCATTACACTGTTCAACATCAATATCATTAACATTATTACTTCCATTATTACCAATACCTAATCTCCTTAACTCGTTCCATATCTTTCGATAACCACATGTAGAAAAAATACTCTGGCAGTATCTTCCACGGGTTTTTCTAATAGTCGATTTTAATTTATTACGATGTCTACAAAACGTTCTCCATCTTTGAGGGCTCTTCATCTCCATATATGCTCGGTAAGAAAAGTCTCTGTTCTCCCTAGCAACTATAACATCCCTGCTTTTCATCCAATCGAATTTTCTTCTAAATCTTACCCTCTTCCTCGGAACATGTCTATCGTATAATGTTAATAAGTGATTAGTTAAATAAGTTACTTGAAAGTTGGTGTCAGAAGTATAATATATAGGACTGAAATCTATTAAAGCTATATCCCTTTCACAACCCTCCATATTAAAATTGCGATAGTCCCTTATCATTATTTCATTTGAAGTTCTTGGCAAATCAATATTATAGGAGATATAAATCGACGCATGGTAAGAATTTAGCGCTGGAAACTGGAATTGACCCTTTTTACATATCAAATCATCGTAAGTAACCATAAAATAATCAATTAAAGAACAACTATTGTATCGTAAATCCAAATGTGTTGGAATACTGTTATGAATTAAATTTAGCCCCCAAGAAGAACACTGCGTTCTCATCTCTTCGCCATCTTCAAACAAATTTACATTAATATCCCCCAAAAATATAATTTGTTCATACCTTGATGCCAAATCGCCTAACACATCCTCACATAGGCCAAAATTACCACTAGGCAAATATATAACCCCCAAAAGTACTGGATTCGAACCACTTCACACCAACTCTACAAATAAACCTTCAAAATCTACTTCATCATTAAACATATGTACTACTGTCGATCGAATACCATTTTTAATATAAACGCATACACCACCACCACGCCTTACTATCCTTTCATTCCTATACATGTAATAACCTTCAATCGATGCAGCGTTATCTAGTACAAATGGTTTCAACCAACTTTCAGACACAGCTATAATATCGAATGCTCCGCCATCAAAAATATTCCTTATTTCATCTAATTTCGTAGAGTTATATCCCGGTGCTATGCTCTGGACATTTATATGGATAATATTCAAGTTATTTGGATTCAATTTTACATTTTCTAAAGCATCGCTGTTGATAACTTCGGCAAGATTATTATTCATTACCAATAAATAGTGAAACCCCCATAATCGTACTAAAACCTCCAATTTAAAAAATAAATTTTTATGATCGAACTTAAAATTAGATAATACTTTTAATTTCATAGAGTAATTCATAAAAATAACCATCTATAAAAAATAAAATTTATTTAACATAACATTGTGCAGAAAACTCTCAATATTATATGGTTTTTTCTTTCTTACTTCATACAAAAAACATCAATTTAAATACGAAAATATTTCAAAAATTTTCCATTTTCTATATTAACTTTGCTTTCTTTCAGATAACAAACAATTCTTAGTGCCATCAATAACAAACAAATAACCCAAGACAACACAGAAAAAAAAAAATAAATGTAAAATTTGTATGGAAACTTTAGGCCGCTTTGTTTATTGTTAATGACCCTTAAGGCAACAATCTGGCAAACAATTTGATTACCTTACGCAACGTCAAAATGTTGAGATAGCGCTACCTTATTTTAGTAGCGTAAAAAAATTGTATGCTACCTGTAATCAGTTAATGATACATCAGTTGTCGTTTGTTTTTCTTTATTTTTAGTTTTCCTTTTTTAGAATAATGAACGGGTTTAAATATATTGTAATTAAAGAAAAAATAAAAGAATTTAAAAAAAAATCAAAGAAAATTCTATATTTCACTATAAAATAAATCGTTCACCAGATTTAGGTAATCATAAGGCACTCTAAGTAAATATACAAGTTGAAGCAAGAATTGATAAAGAGTAAAAATGAATTAATATTTACTTCGGTTTAGATTTTTTTTGCAAATATGTAATCAACCAAACAAGAAAAAATAAATGTTAAAAATTAAGGAGTGAGATCATAAAAATGTTAACACACATTTTTGCCTATAACTTTGATTTAAAGCTTCTAATATTTTTTTTTCGGCAGTTTACATTTTAAAAATATGTCAGTTAATAAATTGATTTACAACATGAGTTTTAATTATCAATTTTTTACAGAAAGGACGATAAAAGAAAAGTGCGTTCAAAAATAATTAAATATTTTCTACAAAACCAAACATGGACATACAAAAAAATTGCCAAAGAAACTAATGTATGCCGCTAAACAGTTTCAAAAGTGGTAAAAAGGTATATGGAACACCTAGCAATTGAAAGGAAGCCGGGAACAGGAACAACGACTGGTTATCATAACATTGGTAAGGTATATAAAGTTAAAAGCATCCTTAAGAGAGCTCCTAACACATCTGGCAGAAAAACAGCTCGGTTAGCCCAATGCTCGGACTTTTTTGTACGTAAAATGAAACGTAAGGCAGGGCTAAAGTCCTACAAAGTTCAAAAAGTTCCCGATAGAAACGCTTTTAAAAATTTGGAGGCCAAAACCAGAGCTCGAAAATTGAAATCAAATTTTATACAAAAATACAACTGTTGTGTAATGGACGACGAAACTTATGTCCTGGCTGATTTTTCGCAGCTCCCTGGTCAAGAATATTTTGTTTTCGATGTTCGAAAAAATGTTGCGGAAAAAATTAGGTCGAAAAAGCAAACGAAATTCCCTAAAAAATTCCTAGTATGGCAGCCATATGTAGCTGCGGTCAAAGAAGCCAGTCATTTGTGACATCTGGCTCTATAAACAGCGAAATTTATATCAAGGAGTGTTTGCAGAAGAGACTTCTTCCATTTTTGAATCAGCACAATGTATCCACATACTTTTGGCCCGATTTAGCATCTTGTCACTACAGCAAGAAAGCGCTGGAGTGGTATAATGATAATAATGTGGTTTTTGTACCAAGAGAGGCAAATCCACCAAACTGCCCGGATCTCAGGCCAGTGGAGAGATATTGGGCTCTTGTTAAAAGAGAATTAAAGTGCACAAAAAAGGTCTCCCAGGACATGCCAGACTTCAAACGTAGATGGACCACCTGCTCTAAAAAGGTGACAGAAACTACCATAAAAGCCTTAATGGGAGGGTTTCCGGAAAAAGTGTATAACTTTGTTCGTAGTGGTTAGAATTACATGTGGTTTTTTTTTGTTTGATTTTGTATTAAATTTCATTTAATAAAAATTTGGTTTGAAGTCTTAGAAGTGGTTTGTTTTTTATTTAACTTTATGTGTGTTAACATTTTTATGATCTCACTCCTTATTTATAAAATCAGAAACTGAAAACATTTACCCCTAAATTCATAAACGCTTTGTAAAATTATAGGAGGTTTACTGAACAAATTTTGTATGAAAATGACGTTTTGTAAACCTGCTATAATTTTACAAAGCATTTATGAATTGAGGGGTTAAAATGTATGTCGATGGTAATAAGTTGATATACCAAAATCCATGTATGTATAAATAATAGCTGAACATCCTTCATACAGGCTTTAGTCCAATGACCAGTTACAAGTTATCAACCCATGACCATCGATATACTAAATGCAAGATTAAGTAGATGAGAAAAATAAAATAAATGTGGGGATCAAAACTATTCAACAACGAATGATGAATTGACAGTTTCTTCGTCTGGCGCAAAGTTCTTAAACATCGAATAAATCTTTTCAAGATTGACCAACTTAGTGCTACTCTCCGGAAGGTATATTTAGGCTTCAGGAACATCTTTATTGTAGAATTTAAATTTAGTTATCTTTTCACTTTTACGTAATTGGCGACACATAAAGTTGAGTTTTGCTGCCGGAGGGGTTAGATTATCATTATATCAGATTCCCCATCAATCTCACAAAGCTTTAGCTCTTCAATGCCAAAATATTTTTTCATCACAACATCTCTCTTGAATACACTGTTAAATTTTAGCAGGACAGACTTTTTGTTGCGTATATACGTGCACACGTTGAGATCATTGTGGTTTATTTCCACACTCAAGAATTTCCCAATATTAAACACAGTGTTATGCAACTTTTCAACAGTCATTGTTTCTGGATGCCCAAATATAATATGTCATTTCGATTAATTTGTCTACGTAGACTATTATTCTCTTGTTCTAGCTTATTTATTTTAGATGTGACGAATTCTTCTGTTTTTTTAGCTTTCAAAGAGCAACTGGTAACTTCAGATTTTATATCCTTTAGTTGAACAATGATGTCTTCTGATATTATTTTGGACAACTGTCTAATGCTTGCTTCCAACTCCGTTAATTTGAATGAAATTTCACTGTTGCCCGTTTTGACTACCGGATTGTTGAGACACGCTTTACATTTGAAAACAATTCCACCATTACTTTTGTTTATAAGATCAATCATTGGTTCGGTCAAACTTGGAATTATTTTCGCTGCACAACTAGTGTGGACCTCTAATTACATTCCGCGCATTTAATAAAGTTTGCACTTTTTTTGTTTATTTTACATTCAGCACATATATTTTGAGGAGCCATTGCTTATTTGTTTTTTTATTTTTTGTTTAATATTTGAATATATACATACATATGTATGTATTTAATTGTTGTGTAAGTTTTCTAATTTATTTTTGTATATTTTTCTTTCTTGCTATTTTGTTTGTTTTAATATTAGTTACTCAAATGAGATGCAGCAGGTTTAACAAATTTACCGCAAACAAGTGTAAATAATCAATGTTACTTAATGTATTCGCCGCTTAAGAGTATATTATTTATTCTTTTATGTTTTCGTTGCTAACTATGCATTTGTTCTTTTTGATAAAACTGGTTTTTGTTTTCGTTGTTGATACTAACTCTTTACTATTTTCTGAACAAATTTTATATGATTTTTTATAATTTATTTAGTTAATTTAGCAACATTTTGTAATTATTTACTCTTCATCACGATTGCCTATAGTTTTTTAATAATATTAATTATTTAAAATATTTAAAAACCACCGTTTTCACTACAAATTTTATTTAATTTACGGACAGTACAAAGACACGTCTACTCTTGAGTCATAGTCGACAAGTTTCTTTAATTTAATATCTATTCCTGACATTCTGCAACTCATATTATTTTCCCTCTGCATTATAAGAAAAGTCTTATCCTCCTCATTATGGATTGTGTTTAATGAATCTTTTATGGCTACATCAAATATTTTATTCAAATCTGCTTTAAATATGATTTCTTTTGCCCGACTGCTTTCGAGATTATTTTTTTGACTTTTCTTTAATAGCATATACTCCCTAAAAGCTTACGAATTTTTCTTACGAAGGAATCGATTCTGAGTAGAAATTCTGGCTCGTTCCCAAATGTCAATCACTGCGCTTGCCGTTTCATGGACACTAACTCGTTCAGTTTTCTTTTTTTTTCCAAATGATGAACATTTAACAATTTAATTACATCACGTTTTGAAAGAAGCCTGTGTTTGCTTTCCAATTAACCACGTACCTGGCGAGCTTCTCATAAATCTCGAGCATTTATTTGTAGCCATGTCTAAACTAAAATGTAAGCATGCATGTGAATAAACCCAGTCAGAAATCGCCAGTGGTACAAAAAATCAAGCACTGGCATACCACTGAGTAACCACGGTGTTAAAAATAAATGACTGGCAGAACACTCATTTGGGACGATTTGCCAGCGTTTGCAAAAATCGTTTTACCATTATTTGTTTTACAAAAATTTCGGTGGTTTATAAAAAAAACCACTGGCAAAGAATTTGCTTAGAGTGATATGCCAAGCAGAGTAACAAGCCAGCCGCCGTAAGCCGTTAAAGCCGCCGCCGCCGGTCATTTTTGCTTCAGCCGCCGCCGCCGATTTTTTTCGGCTCATTTCGGCTGGAAGTATCAATTTTCCAAAATAAAAAAATTAAAAGCAAATGTCATTTTTAAAACAAATTTTCTACTTCATCATTTCCTGAACCATCAAGAGTATTTTTTTTTAGTTCAAAAGAAATAAAAGAACCACCCAGCCAGAAATTGATGATGGTACAAAAAACTAAGTAAGCATTGTTTATACCAAATATAACACGTTTTGAGAACGTTTGGAAAATACCATATTTAAAATGCTTTGATAACGATTTTTAACAAATTTTACAACTGTTGATTAAAAGAAAGATTGTATGTGTTTTAGTACTAAAAATTATTTTTATTACTTTTGTAATATTTTGTTGCAATTATTTATGTAAAAGGGAAATAGCAATTGATTTGTTATAAAATGTTGTAAGAATGCATTTAGCTTCCATCATATGTATACCTATTTCAGTGTTGTTTTCATCTAAATTTGTTACATTATATAATCCGATCTCCTTTGATTAGATCGGGTAGTCAAAAACCTTTCTAGTTTCCTTGAAATTGTTGCCTTTCAAATGCATATCACTGTATTTGTGTTTCGTATGTTTTGTAATAAAAATTTCTTTCACAATCATAATGTTCCCATTGTGTAATAAACATACATATATTATCAGGATGAATAGATGTAATTCGAAATCCATAAATGTTTACGAAAGAAAAAACTCTAGATTCAGAAGTGTGTAAAGGTTTCCCCAGAGAATAGTTGCTGCTCTTATTGAAAGGATATTCTAGTGGAATATTATTTGGGGAATTGGTATTTAAAACATGCAATTTCCTTTGTATATGGGAAATGGGATTAGTTGGCGATTTTACAATTTTTACAAAACCCAAGCTATTTTCAAAATCAAATGCTGAAAATTGTGATATAGGCGCCCCCATATTATTTACGTCATTTGAAATATGTATTAGATTATAAATATTCATGGTCACTGAGCTTGAGCCATAAAAATGTGGCATAAGTTCCACAAATTTTCTTAAAATCTTAAATTAATAAAAATTTGATTACTTAATGAAGTTTGAGACTAAAAAAAATATTTATACCTTGGCTTCCAAAACAAGTTCTTCCAGAATTTTTTAGCCGAATGCGGTTTTGAATTTCCATAATAGAGACCAATCAAAAATGGCTTGATAATGTATGCGGTTAAAAACCCATTTCCCATTTATTTTCATTATAATAAAGATTTGAATCAAAAGTGATACAAGATTAAACTTTATTCCAAAATATTGAAAATTTCCCAAAGTATCGTCTAAACCTAGCATCACTTTAGAATCGCCGCTCAAAGTAGAAGTTCCTAATAAAGTTTTAGAACATTTCGGAAGAGATGTATGTATAACCTTCAAATCTCAGTACCATTAATACTTCGTCTATAGAGGTTTGTGATTTTCCCTACAACCCAATTTTTCAGTTTTGAACACATCTACATTTCTCTTAATATCCTATAATTTTTCAACAGTCATTTAAAACTAATTTAAGTTCTAATAAAATATATAAAAAAATAAATGTTTTTTAAGTACTAAGAAATTACTTTATTTTTTGTATTTAGAGTACTGGAAAATTGCTCTACTTTTCGTTTTTAAAATTCTCGGAAGAGACTCCACTTTTGTATTAATACACTTTAAAATCACTTTATTTTTAGTTTTTCTAATGTTTTGAAAACGTTCTATAAACAAAAATTATAACGCTTTAAAATCACTTTATTTTTTGATTTTGCAACGTTTCTAAAATACTCTAAATACAAACATGAGACCGTAAATCATAGTTATCATTTTAGTGTTCTGAGAACACTATAAAACACATAAATATGTTGCTTTGATAACGGTTCAACCACCATACAAAGTGCTTTCAGAACGCTTTTATGTTTGTCAATTTCTGGCTGGGCAGTTTTATAGTCAGAGCTAAGAAGGATTTTTGTCATAAATGTTTCTTAAGTTAGAAGTTTTGCTTGAAAACTTCTGAAATTTGGATATTCAATAGAGGAGAGAATCCAAATGAACACGTCTTTAGCACCCATAGTTTTGGATACACATTACACAGTGTTACAAAATAAAATAAAAAATATACATATATACTTTTCAAATGACCAAGTGTAGATTGTAGGCAGAGCTACGAAAGAATTAATTAAATTTTAGCTTAATTCGCACAAAACCGAATTCAGCTTTAGAAATTGAATATATATCATTCCATCAAACCATTCCTTTATAATTAATTCATAGGTTTCATTCCCAAAGTTTAATATTAAATAGAATGCATTTTTAGGACGCCCTATGTTCTTCGTGAACTTTTTATTTAAGTGTTATGTGTAATCTCTTTTTTTACTACGTAATTTAAATAAATAAAGGACATATATATATATATTCTTATGTTGAATACATTCCTTATAGAATTACAATCAATTTAAATAATTAATTTTTTCATTAATTCTAATCTTTTACAAAATGGCTTATTAAAATTGTCATTTTATTCAATCAGTAAAATATCTAAGGTATGAATATACTAATGATTCTGACAACACTTTAGTTTATAATTACAAATTAAATAAAAATGTGGCTTATTTTAGGGATTTAATATTGATATCATATACAAAACCCATAAAAATAATTAAAACTCAACATTTGTTTTAATCTTTTACAAACCGAATGAAACGTGAAAGATCATTATAAAAATAATGAATTCATGAAAGAATTCATTCATTATGCATGAAAATTAAAAGAATGAAGTGAATGAATTCATATGGAATAGTATAAATGAATGATACATTAGTAAATTTTAGTTAAAATTCCAAAAGTGAATTAAAGAATTAATTCATTCGAATTTATGGTCGTAGGTTTGTTTAAGTAGATCGTAGATCACATCACATTTTTAAGAAATTTCAGTACACCTGAAATTATTATCAAAAGACACATTTTTAAGACATTGCGGACGAAAAAAATGTTAAGTTACTTCTCGGTCGACTTATAAAATTGAGGAGATATTTACAATAATCGACGCTGTTCTGAGTTCCGAATCCACAAAAAAATTCCGTGATCCACGTCGGAGTTATTTTTTCGTTTTATTTCGTGTAGAAAAAGCTTGATGATAGTGAAACGAATATATATTTTTTAACGACAATTATTATATAATAATTTATTTTAAAATTAGTCTATGAATATTAAAATTTGGTAGAAACAACAAATTTTCGAAATTTTTAATTCCATGTGATTTTACAAATCAACTCTAATTAAAAAGTTTCGGAACTAAGAACAGGGGTGATAGTGTCATTGTGGGTGAAATTCAGCAATTTTTCAACCGATTTTGAATCTTGTAACGTTTTTGGAAAGACAAAAAATTTAGCTTTCCAAATATATATAGAATTATTTATTTGTAACTGAAATATGTTGACAGTTTTTTTTTTTTAAATATTAAAATTAATTCTTTTTTTTAATTTGTATACTTTGACGGCTTTTTTACAGTATTAAACAATTCTTTACTATTGTAATTTATTCTGAAAGTGGGTTTAGTTCTTAGTAAAATCAGATTCTTTTGTTTGAATTAATTGAAAATAGAAAAAGTTATCGTAATTTTTCTAAACATTTAATTCCAGCTATTATAAGACAACTCGATGTTCTTGTTTGCACACTCATTAAGGCTAATATTTTAAATTTTCTTATATATACAAAGATTCCATGTTTATAAAAAAATGTATAACTTTGACAATTTTAAAGCGATTAAAGTAGAACTTGATTTTACCCTGAATTAAGAATAAATTAGATAAAAATTAGTTTTTTAAACAAAATATTGCAAATAAAATCCGTCAAAATCAAACAAAATAAGAAAAAATTAAGAAAATCAGTTTTATTTGAAAATATTTCCACACAATTTTGTTGAATATATAAACATATGTATATATTTTGAAAGCCCAACTATCTCTCCTTGTAGCTCCGTTCAAAAACTAAAAATCCTAAATTTGTAATTTTTATCGATGAATTTAACTTAAAATTATTTTTTATTTGATAATTCCAAATTTTTTGTACAATTTTCTACTGCTATATTTGGGAAAAAACCTTAAATTACGTGTATAATGTTCTATCAAGCCGATTAAGCCGCCGCCGATTATTTGGTTGCGCCGCCGCCGCCGTTTTTTATCCGGCTCAACCTTAATCGCCGCCGCCGCCGCCGATTTTTTGCTTGCGCCGCCGCCGCCGATTATTTTGATCGGCTTGTTTCCCTGATGCCAAGGTTTGCAACCAGTGGTTATCCAGTGCTACCTAGCCAGACGTACAAAAATCAATTCACTGGTAGACCAATGATTTTATAAAAATGCTGACGCTTCGTTAAAAAATGTTTGTAGTCAGAAGGTTCCGAGTTCAAATCCGGTTGCAAGCAAAAAAAAATTTTTTTTTGACTTTTTTTAATTTAAATTTTTTTAAATATCTATTATTGCGTTTCACTATACTTACACTTTAAAGAATCAATCAACTGACAAAGAACCTCTACATTTTGAATGGCTTGCAGCCTGTACTTAAAATAAATCGCGTACAACCTTCTAGTTTAAAGTATAATTACTAAACTTAGCTCTTAGTTGCATCTAATTGCCGATGACTCATCGGCACTTAAGTGTTCTCATCGGCGGACACTTATAAGTTACCGCCTTAACAATGTTGAATCTGTTAGAAAAAGACAAGAAATTTTCCATACTGTATTTGCGTGTTATTTTTTTATAATTCTGCATTCAGTATACATTATATAATTAAAGCAAAGGATGGATATATTTAAATTTCCGGTTGCAAGCAAAAAAAAAAAATTTTTTTTTGACTTTTTTTAATTTAAATTTTTTTAAATATCTATTATTGCGTTTCACTATACTTACACTTTAAAGAATCAATCAACTGACAAAGAACCTCTACATTTTGAATGGCTTGCAGCCTGTACTTAAAATAAATCGCGTACAACCTTCTAGTTTAAAGTATAATTACTAAACTTAGCTCTTAGTTGCATCTAATTGCCGATGACTCATCGGCACTTAAGTGTTCTCATCGGCGGACACTTATAAGTTACCGCCTTAACAATGTTGAATCTGTTAGAAAAAGACAAGAAATTCAAAAGTTTTCCATACTGTATTTGCGTGTTATTTTTTTATAATTCTGCATTCAGTATACATTATATAATTAAAGCAAAGGATGGATATATTTAAATTTAAATGAATTTAAAGCTATTTAAGATCATAGAAAAAGCTGAAAAAGTATTTACAATGAGAAAATTATATAAATACACTGAGGTAAAAATATAACAAATAACAGAGGTAAAAATATTTAACCCTTTGACGACCGAACATAAACTGCTGGAAAATTTGTATTTTTTTTTTGCGGATTCGTGATAATCGACCCAACATTTCTAAACAAAAGTGTCGTCAAAAAATTTTTTTCAACTCCTGTATCAAAAAAAATCCATGGGACATATATATCCCATTGGTCGTTAACGGTAAAAATTTGTGAACAACTAACTTACTCTGCTAGTACCGACCCTACGGGAAATTTTAACAAACTGTCACCGAACTGGCCCCTTTATATGAAATAGACTGGTCACTTTTACATGGCGTTGTCATAGGAGGTGGAAATTGACCCCTTGTGACATGTCACAAGACAAATCCCAGGACAGGTCCCTGAAATTGAGAGTTCAGTAACCTGTCCTAGGATTTGTCTTGTGATATGTCACAAGGGGTAAATTTCCACCTCCTATGACAACGCCATGTAAAAGTGACCAGTCTATTTCATATAAAGGGGCCAGTTCGGTGACAGTTTGTTAAAATTTCCCGTAGGGGAGTATAGTGTGTTTTGTTAGTTTTTGCAGAAATATTTGCATTTTTGGTTTTGTTGTTGTTGAAAATTTTTACATAGTGTCGATTACTAGTTTTTTTGTTTTTCTTATCATGGGAAGTAGTTTGTATATCACGTAAAGTCGTGAGGAAGAAGAAACCTCGTTTAGTAAAAATGTGTACTAAATTTTTCATGATCACTTTAGTAGTCCTTAAAAAATGACTTCCGTCGTATCGGGCCATTTTTCGGATGAAATGGTATATGGATCACATTAAGTTATATATTACCATATAAAGCTCCATATTAGTTTTTTTTAATAGGGCAGGTGAAAATATTCATATATGTTCATATATTGTCATATATGGTTACATGTATGAGCATATATGGTTTTAATGTATGATCATATATGAACATATATGTTATGTATGGAAGCATATATGGGTAAATACATTCGAATGTATGAATCCATATATGATAATATACTGCATTTATTGGTCCATATATTGGTTCATATATTCCATATATCTTCATATATGAATTCATATATTATTCCATATAGTATGGGTAATATTTTTAAGCTTTTTTTGTCATGGGGGTAATTACTGAGAGCGGATTCAAAAAATATTGAAAAACAATACATTTGATAATTTCTTAAATAAAATTGGCAATTTCTAAAATACAATTGCCAGTTTCTGAAATACAATTGATTATTTGTAAAATACATTTGATAATTTATGAAATGCAATTGCGAATTTCTGAAATACAATTAATAAATTTCAGAAATACAATTAATAAATTTCAGAAATACAATTGATAACTTCTGAAATACAATTGGTAGTTTCTGAAATACAATTGATAATTTCTGAAATACAATTGATAATTTTCTAAAATACAATTGATGAAACTAAAATTCAATTGATAATTTCTGAAATACTATTGATAAATCTGAAAAACAATTGATAATTTTTTAAGGTAATTATAAGAAAAATTTTCTGCAATGATTTTAAGAATGGTATTTAATTTGGAAGGACCTATTTGTCTTTAAAAATAAATATACGAAATCATTTCAGATTTTGCCTTTCCACTGGAACTTCTAATTTGAGAAACCATTTGCAACCATCTCATAGCATTGATATTAGTTCTAAAATCGCAGAATCGACAAATCGAAAAACAAAAATAGCTCTCTTCCGGCAATGGTAATCTACTAAATGTGCCAAAAACTCAGAAGTTCGCCAATGCTCGGCTGCTTGTTCAAATGTGCTGCAGAGATTTAAGACCTTTTAACATGGTGGAGCAGCCAGGTTTCGTTGATTACATTCAATCCATAAAGCCCAACATTCAAATGCCAGCCTCAACAACAATTAGCCGATCAGCAATAGAGGACGTTTACGCAATATACAAAAACACAGTAAAACAATTTGTTAAAGAAAATAGTCCAGAACACATCTCATTAGTGCTTGATATGTGGACCGATTCATATAAAAGAAGAAGTTACATAAACGTAAGAGTTATTTTTTGTCACAAATTTAATCCTATTTGTATTACCCTAAAAACAGAAAATTTTCCACATCTCCCATAATAAATTCACAATCGCTCAAAATATAAATGAAACATTGAAAGACTTTGCACTTCAATATAAAGAAATTGTTGTTGTGAGTGATGGCTGAAGTAACATCGTGGCGGCTATGAAGCTAAATAAAATGAAAAGACTTGGATGCTGCAGTCATAGCCTGCACAGGTTTATTGTACACGATATTATGCAAAATGCAGAATTCGCTGTTTTTTCAAATACCGCCAATAAATTAAAACAAATTTTCAATTGTTTAAATTATAATACAGAAAATATTTTACAAATTCAAAAAACATTTGAAAATGATGTTTTATTTAATGCTTTAACCGAAGCCACAGACATTTTCAATATAATTGAAAATGAAATACAATATAAAATCATAAATGACGATGATGATTTTGAAATTGGAGAAATTTTAAAAACCCAGCCACTTGGAACGTTAAAGAACTCCAATGACAAATGATCCGAAATTCGAATGGGTTAAAATGGTGCTTGTGTCAAAATTTTCTATAATGTGAGTCAGCGCACCAAATTTCATTAAAATATCTTAATATTTGCGACCTGCAGTTTGTAACCAAGCCAATTTTGGGGGGACCCTTATATGGGCACTAGGTCTAAACATGGACCGATGTTCACCAAAATCAACAGGCTTCGTCCTTGGGCCAACATAGGTCTGTGTACCAAATTTCATCAAAATATCTTAATATTTGCGACCTGCAGCGTTTAAACAATATAATTTTGGGGGGACCCTTATATGGGCACTAAGTCTAAACATGGACCGGTGTTAACCAAAATCAATAGGCTTCATCCTTGGGCTGACATAGGCCGGTGTACCAAATTTCATCAAAATATCGTAATATTTGCGAACTGCAGCGTATAAACAGTATAATTTTGGTAGGACCCTTATATGGGCACTAGGTCTAAACATGGACCGATGTTCACCAAAATCAATAGGCTGCGTTATTGGGCCAATATAGGTCCGTGTACCAAATTTCATCAAAATATCTTAATATTTGCGACCTGCAGGGTATAAACAGTATAATTTTGGAAGGACCCTTATATGGGCACTAGGTCTAAACATGGACCGACGTTCACCAAAATCAATAGGCTGCGTTATTGGGCCAACATAGGTCTGTGTACCAAATTTCATCAAAATATATTAATATTTGCGACCTGCAGCGTATAAACAGTATAATTTTGGTAGGACCCTTATATGGGCACTAGGTCTAAACATGGACCGATGTTCACTAAAATGAATAGGCTGCGTTATTGAACCAATATAGGTCTGTGTACCAAATTTCATCAAAATATCTTAATATTTGCGACCTACAGCGTATAAACAGTATAATTTTGGTAGGACCCTTATATGGGCACTAGGTCTAAACATGGACCGATGTTCACCAAAATCAAACTTGTTCGTCCTTGGGCCAACATAGGTCTGCGTACCAAATTTCATCAAAATATCTTAATATTTGCGACCTGTAGAGTGCGCACAAGATTGCATGGACAGACAGACAGACGGACATCGTTCAATCGAAATAAAAAAAAATTCTGAACCGATCGGTATACTATAAGGTGGGTCTACGACCAATATTTTTTGGTGTTACAAACATCAGCACAAACTTATAATACCCTGACCACACAGTGGTGTAGGGTATAAAAAAATAAAATACGTATAGTTTTAGTCTCAAAAACGCACAGAAACATATATTGTTTGCATTTAAAAGTTTTTTTTGGCTTCGTTCAGTTAATTATACCCTACACCACTATGTGGTCAGGGTATTATAAGTTTGTGCTGATGTTTGTAACACCAAAAAATATTAGTCCTAGACCCACCTTATAGTACACCGATCAGCTCAGAATTTTTTTTTATTTCGATTTAACGATGTCCGTCTGTCCGTCCGTCTGTCTGTCTGTCCATGCATTCTTGTGCGCACTCTACAGGTCGCAAATAATAAGATGAAACTTGGTACACCAACTTATGTCGGCCCAAGGACGACGCCTATTGATTTTGGTTAAAATCGGTCCATGTTTAGACCTAGTGCCCATATAAGGGTTCTACCAAAATTATACTGTTTATACGCTGCAGGTCGCAAATATTAAGATATTTTGATGAAATTTGGTACACGGACCTATATTGGCCCAATAACGCAGCCTATTGATTTTGGTGAACATCGGTCCATGTTTAGACCTAGTGCCCAAGGGTCCTACCAAAATTATACTGTTTATACGCTGCAGGTCGCAAATATTAAGATATTTTGATGAAATTTGGTACACCGACCTATGTCAGCCCAATAACGCAGCCTATTGGTTTTGGTGAACATCGGTCCATGTTTAGACCTAGTGCCCATATAAGGGTCCTACCAAAAGTATACTCTTTATACGCTGCAGGTCGCAAATATTAAGATATTTTGATGAAATTTGGTACACAGACCTATGTTAGCCCAATAACGCAGCCTATTGATTTTGGTGAACATCGGTCCATGTTTAGACCTAGTGCCCATATAAGGGTCCTACCAAAATTATACTGTTTATACGCTGCAGGTCGCAAATATTAAGATATTTTGATGAAATTTGGTACACAGACCTATGTTGGCTCAAGGACGAAGCTTATTGATTTTGGTGAACATCGGTCCATGTTTAGACCTAGTGCCCATATAAGGGTCCCCCCAAAATTGGCTTGGTTACAAACTGCAGGTCGCAAATATTAAGATATTTTAATAAAATTTGGTGCGCTGACTCACATTATAGAAAATTTTGACACAAGCCCCATTTTAACCTATTCGAATTTCGGATCCAAACATTAGTTGGCTTTTAACCAGACTGGTGTAGGGTATTGTATAGTGGGCATGCCCGACTTTAACCTTTTTACTCGTTTTTATATATAGAAGTTTTATGTTGTGTATTTCTTTGCTTAATTAAAATTTAGAATTTTCACAATGATGTTATTTGTTTATCATTGCACCGGATGTCCCTTTTAAAACTTGTTTAATATTACAAAACTAAGAGTGGCTAATAACCATAAAGGAAATATTAATTTCTAACGCATTTTCTAAGTTCTAAACTAAATTATATATTTCAAGTGTAATTTGATTTCTAGATGTTTTAATTTTCAAAAGTTTCAGTTTTTTGTCAATACTTGAAATTTTCTGCAATCCGTTTGTGATATAGAGTATATGGTTTTAGCCATTTTCTGCCAAGCATGGATTCCGCGATTATTTTCTGACAAAACTTCGTAGAAGGATATGTAGACGTGTCTTTAGAGATATGTTGGTAGAAAATGGATTAAACAATTTAAATACTGTTTCTCATAGTTTTGTTATTTAATTTTAATAGTGAAATTATCTTTTAATACTTTTTGGACAAAGGTCTTTTAAAAGGTCCCAGCACTTGGATGTAATGCTTTACAAACTACTTATTCCACTGCTTCACAAGTATCTGTTAGTGTATTTTTACTGCTTTTTTAGAAGTTATTCTGAACAACATCAACAAATTACTTCTTTCATTGCTTCTAAAATATCGGTTAGCTTAAGAATTACTTCTGAACAACATCCAAAAAATCACTTAAGTATTACTGCTAAAGAGTAATTGCTCTAAAAGTGATCGTAAAAAGTGATTTTCGTATCATTTGGTATTTTTTTAAATTCAATATTTTTTTAATTTTTAAAAATATGTATTTTCACCATTTTTAATTTTTAAAAATGGTGAGAATTTGCTTTTTATGCAACTGTGAAAATAGTACTGAAAACAATACTGAATTGGAGTGCACCTTTTACACTTGTTTAATAAGTACTTTTACTAAAGAGAATAAGGAACAATATCTCGCAGTAACAAAGTGTCGTTTTTAGGTCACTCAACTTTTATATCAAAGAATAGCTCAGCGGTAGAGCGCTAGACTAGCAATCGTGAAGTCGTAAGTTCGATACCCGATGGCGGCAATAAAAAACTTTTGTAAAATAAAAAACACATAATTTTTTTTGCGAAGAATGTTGAAGTTGTAATATTCCTCTCCTATGACAACTCAATGTTGTTGTTGTTGTTATAACGGCTTTAAATTGAGAATTTGTTGTTAATAATTCTCACTTAAAGCCGGAGTGGCAATCCTTGCTCGGATAAATTCTGAAATTCGAATACATCCTAATCGTATGGGCGGTATAACCCGGTTGCCGTGGGAACCGTGTTATACCGCCCATACTCGGTCGTCAGAGCCTCGTCAGCGTTAACAGGGGACACCATGTCCGAAGTGGACTATGGGTGAGGTTGGCATTTGGAAATAATTTCCCTTGACCCCCACAACTCAATGTTAAAATCATTAGTGTTTATGTTAAAAAAGAAGTGCATCTAGATCATCAATTATAGTGCTTTTTCTACTGCTTCGGCATCTCTTTTTTTGCTGGGGTTGTATTACAATTTTATAGATTATCGGAAAGTTTAAATATTTAAAGTAAATTATATCATTATTATTTTGATTTCCAATGGAGTGCGCCATTAGAATATGATCCTAGACTAATTTCAAAGCCTAATAATAATTTCAAACGCGAAATGAATGTAAAATTCCAGAGGATTTTGCAAAGTTAGCTCGGGTTTTTATTTTATGACCTCTTGAAATATCTGTGTGGCGCGAAAGCCCAAAAATTTTGCACATTCTAAGAGTTAGGAACTCTCTCGCGTTCACGAATAAGTTAAATTTCGGTTCCTTTATTTTATTCGGAATTATCAAACAAACCACTGACATAATATAATCTTATACTGATAGAAAAATCCCAAAAAAAATATCAAAAAAAAGGTACTCAAAATTAGTTAAAAGGGCCCCTGCACAGAAAGCCTTTGAAATTAGTAAATCCTTTTTGCTAAATATTAGTAAGATAAGTACAGCAAAAATGCAACTGTTTTAGTAATATTTGAGTTAAATTTCGTTTGAGTTGCAAATTTACCTTGCTAATATTGGCTAAAAAATATTGCTGAATATTAGAAGACAAAAATCAGTAAAGAAATTGTTACATATTCAAAAGTTAATTTATCTTTAAATTTGAGTTGAATACAAATAGCGGTCTCTCCTGCTACTATAAACAGAAATATTTGCTAGAAATTAGTAGACTGCTTTCTGTAGTGCAGATTTGTATTCGCATTAAGAAAATAAAAAAATACTAAAAATTTAAAATTCTTTGTGATGGTTTAGTCGACTAATTTCCAGAAAATTTTTGGCTGATTTTAGCAGGGTAAATTGTCATTTTCGATTAACTAAAATATAGCTGAAATTTTGTAAATTTAACAGATTTTTTCCTGCTGTTTGTATCTTTCTAATGTTTAGCAAGCAGATTCTGCTGGATTGCTGGGGATGCCCACTACTTATGCGAGTGCATTGTGTTAGAATTAGGAAAATAGAATAGATTTCGACAATTTCTAACACCAAACTGCTAATAACAAACAATATGAATAAAAAGCAACTAATAGTGCGTCTTTGTGACGAAAATAAGATTAAAATAGACATATGTTTCAAGAGGCTATCAAATTAAAAACCGAGCTAGATTTGCAAAACACTTTGAGGGTTTTGTTTTAGCAACAGTGTACTTCCATTTCGCGTTCGAAACATTGATTCTCACCGCGATGATCATTTTGCAGGATCTTCTAAAACCGCAGAATATAGTTTTGTTAAATGTACTGCAAGAAGTTTCTTGAGACAAATCCGAATTTATATATGCATTTAATTTACAGTTACTTCCAGAATAAATTTATTGTTTCTCCTAAAGTACGCTTTTTCACGCACAGTTAATAATTTTAATTTAAAAAAAAATTATGAAAATCCAACATTATAATGCTTAACTTAGGGTGGGAAAAAATTGTAAAATGTCGAATTATGCCAAATTATCACCCTATGGTAACAGCTTGTGCCTGCAAGCAGGAAACCTGGAATTTTTAAGGAAAACCGAAGGTTAATTTGCCAATTTTATGTTTATCGTATAATAAATATGACGAAAGCTATCAATAGTAAGAATAAAAATAGCCACTTATCAATTTAAAGTTGCAAAAAAATTTATGTTTCCTATTTGCAGTCACATTTTATAAATTTTTTCTCAGTAAAAGAGAGGATTGCATTCTATTTATTTTCTAACCTCTTTGATGAAGCCTAGCACACATAACTATTCGAGATTTTTACAAAAAAAAAAACCATAAAAAACAGTTTCTGTGGCCACCAAAAAGCTTAGAAAATTTTTTAGAAAGCAGTTTTCGCAATCGGATTTAGAGTATATTTTATTTATGAAAACTTAAGAAACTTGGAAAAATGTTGCTTTCGACGTATTTTGTTACATTTCAAAATTTGTCAAATCATTTCGGGGGGGGCTCGAGCCCCCAAGCCCCCCCCTAGCTACGAGCCTGCTGAGTTATATATCTATACTAATATAATAAAGAAGTAATGTGTATATATTTGTTTGTTTGTAGGAGGTAATCTCCGTAACTAATCATCTGATTTCAAACATTTTTTTTCCAGTATTTAGAATAGTCCTTAGGGATGGACATAGGCTTTATATCATGCCATTAAAATAATTAATAAAAAAGTTATGAGCAGTGAAGCCTTATATTTTGAATTCCAGGAATCAGTTCTAGAACCTGTTCCACGGAACCGGTGGTAAAAACACCTATTCTAGAACAAATTCAAAGGCAACCAGTTCAAAAAAATTTTGCTGGGCGTATTCAATAATATTCAATAATGTGAAAGAAAATTATTAAATTTTGTAAAAAAGTGAACACAGGAATTGAATTAAGCTAAATCCAAAATGGATTTATAAAATAAATAAATTCGTTTTGGATTTAGCTTAATTTAATTGTAGAAATTGCATTTTTTAATAAAATAAATCCAATGATTAAAAAAAATCCTAATAACTAAATTAGTTTAGAATTTAACGAATTGGGCTAGAAAAACTGGAAAACAAGGAGATTTTATATTTATTCCTTCTTTCAGAATATATTTTATTTTCTCATGGGTGCAACCAAAAGTTAAACTCTGTCGGACGGTGTAATACATAAGTATATAAAAAATATATTTCAGTATCTTCTACTTGGCTTTCTTAGATTTACTCGATTTTTTACCAGTCGCTGTTTTTGATGAAATAAATTTAATAAGGCATCCAATTAATATAACTAGAGATACTGCAATTGAAGCTATCAAGACAAACTGAGGATTGTTTGCCAGTGACTCAACGAATCCAGTAAAGAAATTATTTCTGTAAATTAAAAATAAATTAAAATAATTAATTACGCTATAAAAATGTCTAAGACTTCACTTACATTGAAACTCCTTCTAGTGGAACCGGCTCTGGATTAGTTTGTTTCAAATAACCACTCTGAACAAACTCGATTAACTTATTCGGTGTGTACTCCTTAATCTTGTAGAAATATACTTTACCCTGACGGAGACTATAAGACCAGATTTATGTAATTTAGTTAGTGGTTTTCATTAGTTACTTGTTTAGGTATATATTTACAATACAAATTCTGGTGACTCAACGATACCAAAACGCTTGGCTGTTGAAATACCGGCTCCCAAACGATCAATGCGTGCCACATTCAAACGATGTTTAAGTCGAGCTCCTACAGCTTCCCAAGTAGCATGTAGGCGTAAACACAGAACACAATCTGCAGAATAACTAAAAGGAAAACAAGTGTATATTACAAGGTTGATTGTCGTTGCAGTTGTAATACTGTTATCGCTAAAGCCCGTTTCAAATTGAATACCAATGCTCCTAAAATAATTCCAAATACCGTTACCGTTATCTCTATTTTTAGGGATAGTTACCTGCATGTATTATTTTTTAGATAGAATGTTATATCTTCTATTTTTGTATGATAACCCTGAGTCCTTTTTCCCTTTTTGTTAAGAGATGTGATACACTAATATCCCCCATTTCGAAGTAGGTAGTGGAACTATGTGGGGGGGGGGGGGGGGGGGTGGCACTATTCAAAAATGACAAAAGACTCTACTAGCTGAAATGCTCCTAATTACTTGGCAACGATTTGCTTGTGTGCATTAACCATAAGATAAATTACTTACTGTCATTATTTACAGGTGTAATTAATATTAGTTAGTCTACGAACTAACAGCCTGATAATGAGACTCTGATGCCTAGACGACAAAAGCATTTTACTCCTACGGGACTTTCTGCTCCTACGAGACTATCGTATTAATTATGATTTACTTGCTTGAATTATAATAATATAAAGCATAATTATCTTCGGTACTGATTTAGGATAATTTAACACCCATTATAAGAAGTGAGATCATAAAAATGTTAACACATTTTTGCCTATAACTTTGGTTTAAAGCTTCTCATATTTTTTTTCGGCAGTTTACATTTTAAAACGAGTAAAAAGGTTAAAGTCGGGCATGCCGACTATACAATACCCTACACCACTCTGGTGTATTGTTTGGATCCGAAATTCGAATGGGTTAAAATGGGGCTTGTGTCAAAATTTTCTATAATGTGAGTCAGCGCACCAAATTTCATTAAAATATCTTAATATTTGCGACCTGCAGTTTGTAACCAAGCCAATTTTGGGGGACCCTTATATGGGCACTAGTTCTAAACATGGACCGATGTTCACCAAAATCAATAGGCTTCGTCCTTGGGCCAACATAGGTCTGTGTACCAAATTTCATCAAAATATCTTAATATTTGCGACCTGCAGCGTATAAACAATATAATTTTGGTGGGACCCTTATATGGGCACTAGTTCTAAACATGGACCGATGTTCACCAAAATCGATAGGCTTCGTCCTTGGGCCAACATAGGTCTATGTACCAAATTCCATCAAAATATCTTAATATTTGCGACCTGCAGCGTATAAACAATATAATTTTGGTGGAACCCTTACATGGGCACTAGGTCTAAACATGGACCGATGTTCACCAAAATCAATAGGCTGCGTTATTGGGCCAACATAGGTCTGTGTACCAAATTTCATCAAAATATCTTAATATTTGCGACCTGCAGCGTATAAACAGTATAATTTTGACAAGTGACACCGCATCACTATCATCAGATTGTCTTTATGGGTTCCTCTCTAGGCTATAGTGTAGATTTTAGTTTTTGTATATATATGTTAAATTTCAAAGAAATACATTTTGAGAAGTAAATCTTCAATCAGCTACATCAAATCACATAGAACAGCAATATTAAATGCTGTTTCAAACACATATCAGGAGGCAAACAATAAATCTTTGCACAGCGCTGAATATCCAAAAATGGAAAGTCGTCTGTATGAGTGGTTTTTAAATCAACGAGAAAAAAAGTGTACATTGACTGGGCCAATATTAAAAGAGAAAGCTAAACAAATATTTAGAGAGGAATATCCCGATAAAGATGAAAATGCATTCCGGGCAAGTGATGGATGGTTTACCAAATTTAAGAAGCGACACGGTATCCGTTTTTTAAAAATTTGTGGCGAGATTCTTTCCAGTGATGTTGCTTCAGTCACTCCTTTTATTCATCGATATCGTGCAAAGATCGCTGAGATGGGTTTAATGAAGTCACAAATATATAATGTCGACGAAACCGGATTATTTTTTCGTTGCCTACCAGACAGAACCTATGTCTCTGCTTTTGAAAAAAACGCCCCTGGACATAAAATTCAAAGACAGAATTTCAGTCCTACTTGGTGCAAACTCTGATGGATCACACAAATTAGTTCCATTGGTAATTGGAAAAGCAAAAAAACCCAGGTGTTTTAAAAATTTCAATAATCATCTGCATTACAACTTTTCAAAAAATGCTTGGATGACTTCTCGGATTTTTCACGAATGGTTTCACGGAATATTTATTAAAGAGGTAAACAAAAATATTGATTTCAGGTTCAGTAAATAATTTTAAAATTTTTTTCAATTCACAGGTGATCCGCTTTTCTTAGGATAATAATTTGCCTCCGAAAGCCATTTTGCTTATAGATAATTGCTCCGCTCATACACCCATTGAGAAACTTAAAAGTGACGATGGAAACATAGTTGCATTATTCTTTCCACCAAATGTGACAGCAGCTTTACAACCAATGGATCAAAACCCTATTAAGTTAACAAAGCTCAATTACAGAAGTATGTTTCTTTCTCAGTTAATTGCTGAAGGTGGTGAACTGAAGAATCATTTGAAATCCCATTCGATCCGCAATGCTATATTATTACTGAAACAAGCTTGGGATGCGGTACCACAAAGTGTTATGAAGAAATCTTGGTCAAAGTTGTACAATTGGGACTCTAACCAATACGACAGCGACGATGACGTGCAATAGCACAATTGTTGCAAATAGATCAGGACTGCAACGAAGTTATTCAGATAACTCAAGCTCTTTTAAAAGAAATAGCTCCCAACGATTGCATCGGTATAGAAGACATCGACAGATGGAATGAAGATATGTTTGATGACGGATCTGTTTATGTTCTCAGTAGCGATGGTGAGTCTTCAGATAGCAGCGAAGACGACGTTGTTGCAGTATCATCAGTTGTCTCTAATACTACAGCCATTCAAAGCGTAAATAATTTAATAAAATGGTGCAATAACAGTGAATTGTTTTCAACTAAGCACATAAGTAATCTTTTGTCTCTCCGCAATGATATTTCGGATTTAAAGAAACCAAAAAAACAAACAAATATAACTGATTATATGTCAAACAAAGATTAGTTGTTAACTTGGCCATTGTTTAATTTTAATTGTTTAATTTTTTTTAAATACAGTTTTTTAGTTTTTAATTAAAAAAAATACATGTGATGTAATTGGACTGCATTGCTATGTTTTGTTGCCATTCGTTTTTTTTTATATTCATATTTTTAATTTAAAAAAATACATTTGATGTATTGGACTGAATTGTTGTGTTTTGTTTTCTTGTTTTTATCAAATAAAATTGAATTAAAAAATATTAAAAAGAGTTTTATTTAAGTTTTATTTTAAAATTTACTCAATTTTTTTTAGAAAAAAAAACGTCCAGAAATTAGAATAATTCGGAAATTAGAATTGCCTCAAAAACAAAGCGGTTCTAATTTGCGAGCGTCTACTGTATAAATAAAAATTAAATGTCGTTCGTTGGTAATTGCATCAGTTGAGAACGGCTGGACCTATTTAGACAATTTTTTTTCTTAAATGTTCGTCATAGTCCAACTTAGGTTTTTACGGAAAGAAAAATTGACTTCGCCCCCTTTTTTGATTTATCTAAAAACGGAAAACGGCTACACTGATATGGCTAAGTTTTTTTACAAATGTTCGTAGTAATCCAATTTAAGTTTTTACTAGAAGAAAAATTTACCACGCCCACTTTTACGCCCACTTTTTTTGATTTATCTAAAATCGGAAGACGACTGCACTGATTTGGCTAATTTTTTATTAAATGTTCGTAGTAATCCACATTAAGTTTTTACTGAAAGAAAAATTTACCACGCCCACTTTTACGCCCTCTTTTTTCGATATATCTAAAATCCCAGAAGCCCTAGACCGATTTGGCTAATTTTTATTTAAATGTTCGTAATAGTCCACAAAAGTTTTTACAGAAAGAAAAATTTCCCACGCCCACTAATATGCACACTTTTATTAAATCGTCGGGTAATTTTATGTACAAGTTTAACCCTCTAACCGGCCTAAGCTTTTTTGCAATGAAATTTATACCATGTGTTCCTCACGAAAAATAAACAATAAGTTCTTCTACAAAATTTTTTTCGTTGCCTACTTTAGGCGATATGGGCAAAATAGTTTAAGGGTGAATCTCGAAAACTAGCGCATAAAAATTACTAGTTTTTAGCACAAATTATTTCTCTTACCAAGATGTAATTGCAATAAAAAAATTACATTTTTTGTGCTATTACTTAAGAGGATGTAGAGATTTTCGCTTTTCGAAAAATGCGAAATTGAGCGAAAACGCACCGAAACTTCAATATATATTATTTAAACTTATAAACTTTGCTACCTATACCAAATATATTCTTTTTACCAAATTTCAAAAAAATCCGTCCATTCGTTTTCAAGTTAAGGCGATGTCCTATAAAGGTATCCTTATGGAATCCTGTGTCCTTGGAATTTAATTTGGAATTAAGGAATTTTTTAATAGCTTAAGCTTCAATCTTACTTTATGGTCATTATCAATTGTTTTAGTCGCTTTAAATATGTTTTTAAGATTTTTGAAAATTTTGGTTGTTTTAAAATATTTAATTTTTGAAATTTTATCTTTGACATTTTCTCGCTTCCAAACCGTGTTTTCTGTTGAAAAAGCTAAATTTCTTATTATAAAATACTCTTTTGGCACATTTCTGGTCAATTTAATATACCCTGCCTGGAGGCGGGCTTGCCGGTTAGAGGGTTAACTGTATACGGTCACGAATAAGGTTTTTAGGGAAAGAAAAATAGTATTGAAGAAGTTTTTAATTTCAACAGTTTGCAATAAATTAATTTTAGTATGCACTCTCCATGATACTGACAATAGGAAATACATATTTTCTTGGTTCTATTTTGTTTTGTTCAATATACTCTCAGGTTGTAAAGAACTGATTTGTTATTACTTTTGTATTATTTTGCGATTTGTCCAAAAATACCGTTATTTCTTTATTTACTTTCTAATTTATTTTGTAACATGTGCAAATGTTGATTGACTGATTATTGTCAAAATGTGTATCAAATTAATCGGTTGATGAAAAATAAAATAAGTGTAATTGTTAATTGTGAACTAAACAAAGTTTAAAGTGATTCTAAAAAATTTAACTAACGGTGATACGTTTTTTTTTTTAATTAAGATTTCATTGCAATCGATTCATGAATTGAATCGCATTGTAATGCCGCCAAAAAGAAGGAGCAATTTAGGTCGCAGAACTCGGAATGCTTCAAACCAAGTGTATTTTCGATCTAATCAAACTGGGGAGCAACTTGAAGAGCGAAATGAAATTGAACGGAATCGATTATCACAAACACGTTCAGCATGTACACAAGAAGAAAGAGAATATGCAAATGAAGTAGATATACATTGAATGAGACACAATCGTTCAGTAGAATCCATTCGAGTGGTAATAAATTCAAATGTTCGTGCAAGAAGAGAAACAAATGTTGCGTTAAATACTCATCGAGCTGCATTCCATTACAACAGGACAATTGATTACAGTGCAGACCATTCCGTTGCTATTGGTTTGATGAGCGTTGTGTGCCCACATTGTAAGGCATTGAAATATAGAAATGAAACTCCTGGATTGTGTTGCGCAAGTGGCAAAGTGAAATTGACACCGTTGATTCCACCACCAGAGCCATTGCGCTCTTTGGTTTCTGGAACAGGAGCTCATTCCAAACATTTCCTGGCACAAATCCAGAACTACAACAATTGTTTCCAAATGATTTCATTTGGCGCAACATATGTGATTCAGGATAATTTCATGCCTACTTTCAAGGTAATTTCAATACAATCACTTACAGCATTTCATTTTGTTTATGTAAATTAAACATTATGTGGCAATGCACGACAAGAAGTAGATCAGCGTTGTGCATACAACAGTTCGGTAAAAAGACCAATTGTTGAGCAACTGCAAACTTTTTTTCATCAACACATGCAATTGATTGCATTGTTCAAAACCGCACTAGACCGCATGCGCTCTGATAATCACAAAATTGTTATCAGAGCCGATAAGACTCCTGCGGGAGAACATGCAAGATGTGTTAATGCACCAACAATTGATGATGTCGCCATTGTCGTCGTTGGTGAAAATTTAGAATCCCGTGATATCGTTCTACATCGACGAAATAATCAGCGGGCAGCGTGTGAACGAAACGCACCGATCTTATGATGCGTTGCAATATCCCATTATATTTTGGCAAGGTGAAGACGGTTATCATTACTCTATCAAAATGATAAATCCGCTTACAGGTGAATAGCAAATCTGTATTTTCTGTAATATAAGATTAATTCATTTTATTGACACGAAATTTTATTTACAGGCGCTGAAACAAACAAAAAAGTAAGTTCAATGAACTATTATTCGTATCGACTGATGGTTCGTGAAAATGAGGATAATCATATCTTGAAATGTCGTCGTCTTTTCCACCAACATGCTGTCGATATGTATGTAAAAATTGAAACAGAACGATTGACATTCATCAGATTGAACCAGAAAAAACTGCGTTCCGAAGAGTATATACAACTTCGAAATGCTATAAATGCGGACGGAAACGCACAGAATGTTGGCCGCATGACGATTCTCCCAGCAACGTACGACGGAAGTCCTCGACATATGCATGAATATGCCCAGGATGCCATGTCGTACGTTCGACACTACGGCACAGCCGATTTATTCATAACTTTTACTTGCAATCCGCAGTGGATAGAAATTCGGCAAGAGTTATTTCCTGGCCCATCACCCATCGATCGTCGTGACGTCACAGCGAGAGTATTCAAACAAAAATTAAAATCACTGATGGATTTCATTGTGAAGTATCGCGTGTTCGGCGAGACCCGCTGCTGGATGTATTCAGTGGAGTGGCGAAAACGCGAATTGCCACACGCACATATCCTCATTTGGTTGATTGAGAAGATAAGACCGAATGAAATCGATGATGTGATATCAGCTGAAATTCCTGATGAAGTAGAATATCCAGGGTTGCATGAGGTTGTTACTAAGACCATGATTCATGGCCCCTGTGGATCATTAAATATCAATTCTCCGTGTATGGTCGACGGCAAATGTTCGAAGCGTTTCCCACGGCCATTAGTAGCAGAAACAATTACCGGAAATGACGGTTACACACTGTATCGTCGTCGTTCAACTGCGGACAATGGAAGATCAATAATGGTGAAAGTGAATCAACAGGACATTCAAATTGATAACCGTTGGATTGTACCGTATTCGCCAATACTCTCCAAAACATTCAAAGCGTCGAATCTTGCCATTCGGGAAATCCATCAAATATATCTGCAAATATGTGACCAAAGGCAGTGATATGGCTGTGATTGGAGTTAGTACGGAGAATGCCAACGATGAAGTCAATCAATTTCAAATGGGCCGCTATGTTAGCAGTAACGAAGCAATTTGGCGCATTTTTTGATTTGCCATTCATGAAAGACATCCAACTGTTATTTATTTAGCCGTACATCTGGAAAATGGTCAAAGAGTGTACTTTACTGAGGAGAATGTATTACAACGAGTTGATCGACCGCCTACTACAACATTAATCAGATTTTTAGAAATGTGCCGGAATGATGAATTTTCCCGAGATATTATACTTGGAATCAATCGCCAAAGAAATTTCAACGGCGGAAACAAGGAAATCCAGTTCCAGGCTTCCCCCATTTATTTTCCACCAACGCATTAGGTCGCATTTACACAGTCCATCCAAGAAACGATGAGTGTTTCTATTTGCGCTTGCTATTAGTCAACGTTCGTGGCCCAACATCATTCCAAGATTTGCGAACTATAAATGGTGAATTGTGTGACACGTATAGAGCAGCATGTCAACGCTTGCGATTGTTAGAGAATGAGACTCATTGGGAATACACCCTCGGAGATGCTGTACTTTCGTCAAATGCTCATCAAATACGAACATTGTTTTCGATAATTATCTCAACCGACTGATTTGTGGATAAAATACAAAGATGCCATGTGTGATGATATTTTGCATCAGATGCGTATTAGAACATCAAATCCAAATTTGCAACTGAGCGAAGAAATTTACAACGAGGCTTTGATATGTGCTTGATGATGTCGAACAAGGTATTATCTGAGTTAGGCATGACAGCTCCCAATCGTCCGATGCACGACGCATTTAATCAAGAGTTGCGACGCGAAAAACAATATGATTGCGATGCCTTGAGGGAATTAGTTCGAACAAACGTTCCACTGTTGAATCGACAACAAAAATATGCGTATGACACTCTTATGAAAGTTGTGAATGATGGAACTGGAGGGATTTTTTTTGGACGCTCCCGGTGGAACTGGAAAAACTTTTTTGATCGCTCGCAGAATGATATTGCACTTGCACTTGCTTCATCAGGAAATGCAACTACGTTGTTGGAAGGCGGTCGAACTGCTCATTCAGCACTCAAGTTGCCACTGAATATGCAAATCAATGAAAATCCAACATGCAATATTTCCAAGAATAGTGCGGTGGCCAAAGTTTTGCAGCAAAGCAAACTGATCATTTGGGATGAGTGTACAATGGCGCATAAAAAGTCTTTGGAGGCATTAGAGAAAACATTGCAAGATTTACGAAACAATCAAAGCCGGTTTGGTGGTGCGATGATTATTTTGGCAGGTGATTTTCGGCAAACATTGCCAGTGATTCCACGGTCAACGCCAGCCGATGAACTTAATGCATGTTTGAAGTCGTCCGTTTTGTGGAAACACGTCAAGAAACTCAAATTGACTGTGACCATGCGTGTCGAGCTGCAGAACAATCGATCTGGAGAAGTATTTTCCAAACAATTGCTGGACATTGGCAACGGCAAAATCCCGGTTGACATTTCCACCGGCTGTATTCAATTTCCCGTCACTTTCTGCCAGTTCACCGAATCAAAATCCGAACTCATCCGAAAGGTGTTTCCAAACATTGCACAAAATTACAAAAATCATGATTGGTTGAGCGAACGTGCTATATTGGCTGCGAAAAACATTGATGTCGACGAATTAAACTTTAAGATTCAAATTGAAATTGCTGTCGAATTGATGACGTACAAATCGGTGGATTCCGTTACTTCCCAAGATGATGTCGTCAACTATTCAACCGAGTTTTTAAACTCGCTGGAATTACCTGGATTACCGCCTCACAATCCCAAACTGAAAGTCGGATCGGTAATCATAATGTTACGAAACATAAACCAACCACGTCTTGGTAATGGCACTCGACTTGCGGTAAAAAAACCTGATGAATAACGTCATCGAAGCAACAATACTTAAAGGAAAGTACAAAGGAGAAGACGTTTTGATACCACGGATCCCAATGGTTCCGACCGACATGCCATTTGATTTTAAACGCTTGCAGTTTCCGGTACGGCTTGCATTCGCAATGACAATTAATAAATCCCAAGGGCAGTCATTGCGTGTTTGCGGCATTAACCTTGAAAATCCATGCTTCTCGCATGGTCAATTGTATGTCGCCTGTTCCCGTGTCGGAACATCGTCAGCATTATATGTTTATGTGCCAGACAACAAAACAAAAAATGTCGTGTATCATAGAGCATTGCAATGATCGAAATTATGATATCACAGCAAAGCAATCCAAAAAAATATTTCTTTATTTTAATTGGTTACCTGAGCGTCGATATGTAAATAGAACACCATAAGATTCATTGTACATATTTTCAAACGTAAATCAAACATACCCCAAACCTATATGAATAAAAATTATCATTCAAAAATACGTTTATTGTTTCTATTTTTACACATTTCAAACAGCTTTTCACAAATCAAACACAAACATTTTCTAAGTTCGACAGGACAACGTCTGTCGGGTCAGCTAGTCTACAGTAAAATTTTTAATTTTTGTTTTTTTGCAATAATGTTATTAATTTATTTTTTCTAAGTCATCTATATTTATAATTTTTTATAATTATATATAACTCAGTAACACGAACAATGTTGTCTCATATAGTCAGTCATTTTGTATAGCAGTATGTGGCTGAGTGAGTTAAGTGATCGACTACAACGCCAGCAATCTGGGTTCAAATCTTGCCAACGCACAGAGGAGTATTTGACCCGAAAAGCTAGCCAAAATTATTAAACGTGTTTTTTGAACTAAAACTTCGGGGTTTTTGATAGTTTTGGGTTTAATTTGATAAAAAGAAAACAACAGCGAATTTTTGGAGGGTTCGTATTTTTTTTTTGATCCCACGCTTACTCGTACTTCGCAGAAGAATGCGTGTTTCCAAATTTTTTTTTTTGTATTTTAATCCTTTTTCGACAAAAGTTTTAAGAAAAATGGATACACATAAATAAAGTATTTTAGATTAATGTTGCGCCTTTGTAACGCCCCCTAGTCGAAATATTTGGAACTAAAGTTCAAACTTTGACATGCTGTATCTTCGGAACTAATCAAGGTATTTCCAAAACTAAAATTTTGTATTTTTTGTATAACAAATCTCTACATATTTCAAAGTTTTTTTTTTAATATATTTAAATTGATTTTTGATATTTATTAAAAAATTGTTCAAATAGGGAAAAAGCTGCATACAGAGAGTTTTCTGCACAAATTTTATTGACCTTCCCCATCGCAATAACTCTTTAATATCATGTAGATAACTCCCTCAATTTAGCATTGCAGACCCTACCGTACATCTAAGGGGCCTAGAGAGCATTCTTTTGGTGGCCAGTTCCCTACTTGGGTCATCGACGATCTATGTTCTCCTAATAGTCCGCCAATACGGTAATCCTGTGGAAAGACAATTAGGGGAGTTTTTCCATTCATCGCTACAACTTACCACCGCAAATGAAAACAAAATCCACCCCCCAAAAAAAAAAAAAATAAACGAGAAAACAAAAACATAATAACCAAACCCACCATCCATACAAAAACATAGCCGTGCAGGCACTTGGGCAATTCCTGAAGCACTTTCGTCCCCTGCCAAAGGGACTCATCAGTGGAATTAACCTACTGGTTCCATAGAACCCCTCTGGAATGCATATCAACATGATTCCGAAAAATTACCAGAATAGTCAAACATAACAAACTAAATCTCAAATGATCACAAAACCATAAATTCAAAAAAGAGAGAACCATAAATTCAAAAAAACACAGAACAAATTTACCAAGTCCACTCCAGTATCACACACGAGATACAATAACTACTGCCCAAAACATCCGCGCACCATACCACACACTCGCGAGAAAAAACGATAACATTTATTCAACACACAAACACAATAATATACAATATTAATTTTAAGATATAAAATGTCAGAAACCTACACCTCATAAACTTACACAAAACCACACGAAAAAACCAATAAATAGACGTCACCAATAATTTGACAATATTCAAATATTCCTTAGAAACCCGTCATGAAAACATGATCAACACATCCACAACACCTGAGAGAGATACGAGTGGTGGACTTGTACATCAACTTAATATAATCAATCATTCGACCAATAAAATCCATTGATGAAAATAATTTTTCATTCAATTACATTTACAAGGCAAAAAACCATTGTAAAGTTAATAGGCAGTGTTAATCCCCAAACAAAAGTTTATGACTGACAAAAAAATATGAGAAAAAGTGCATGATGAGCAAAAATTTAAAAAAGATGAAATTTTCAAAAAATCGCCAAAAATCATGGCGCAAACTTGCGCAAACTTTTTTTTTTCGTTTAAAAAAAAGATTTCAAACTTTTTTTTCCTATATAACATTTTTACTCCACTTACTACTCTCACTTTTAAAAACCTTCTTCCTTTTTTTTTTTTGCAAAAAAGTGTATAAAAAAACCGTTTTTTTAATTTTTGAACGAAGAGTTTCAACATAAATATTTAAAATAAAATTTTTTAAAAACTGTTGAAAATAGCTATTAATCAAGTATTTTATTAAAAAAAATCATTTTAAAACCTCCATTCGTTCACCCATAAAAAATATAATATGAACCTCTTAAAACTGAAAAAATCAATATAAGGGGATGACATTTTCTTAACTTTCCTGACTTTAACAGTGTCTCGAAACTACAAATCTCAACTTAAAATCATGAGAATTTGCAACATAATGCAGAATTTAATTGCCTATTGAGCTGCGTACTTTTTTTAAATTTCTTTAAATTCATTTTTGCCGTTTTGGCCAGCTTTTTGGGTCAAATACTCCTATGTGCGACGGCGTTTTTTTTTTAATGAAATAAATATTTTTTAAATAATAACGACTTGTAAAAAACGACTATCCGTGCTTACGTGATTTTCTTTTATTTTTTGTAAACAAACAAAATTTAAACATTTGGGGTCGTCTTTGTACAAAATCTGTTTTCTTACAAAGACTTCGCAGGAACTCGAAATGGAGCAATAATATTGTGTGCCCTGCTGTACCTTTACCAACAAACGCATAATTCATTTGTTAGCTTTTGTTGTTTCAGATACCCAGTAGCAAATGCTCGAACTAGTACTAAAAAGTACTAGTTTTGTGACTATGAATTACAGAACTAGTTCTCACGGTAATCATTATGAACCAGTTGTGTACTAGTTAAATACGATCTATATACAAGATGGGTTGTCATATAAACTCGTAAATTCCTTGTAAACCTTGTATAAATACAAACAATATTTTTTATGTATGGAGTTTGACATTAAACTCATAAACATTACACCGTTTTCGAGTAGAATACGAGTTTATATACTGTTAAAAAAAATACCTAAATTAAAATATGAGATTTGAAATTATTATTTTTTGCATTTATGTTTAATAAAAAATCAGAGTGTGCAAATAAACACTGAAATTTTTTTATTGTGAATTGAATTGAGGAGTAAATCAACTGGTACAGTACTGGTTCCAAAGAGTCACTCCATAACTAGTTCATTAAATTTCTAAAGGCACATCTACATGGGATAGAAAACTCGCTAGACTTTTTCAAAATGCAGCTCTGCATAAGTCTACGAAATGTAATCTCTAGGGCATTGACAATTGCTGTCATACATAATTTCTTTAATTAGTAACAATTTTTAAGATGTCTTGTAACATTATTGAACATTTCAGTTTATTAAATGCACCTTTTGGTATTTGGAGAAAAAATTATTCTTTAAAATACAACAATTTTAATAAAAACAAATACTTGACAACTAGAGACGATACTTTTACGATAAAAATTATTGCCAACTATCTTAGAGATGACAAATTAGGCGAAAACTCTACGAGATTTCTATCCCGTGTAGATGTGCCTTAATAAATACCAGTAGTTTCCTGTATTTCTTCCTAAAACAATAATCTTTAACAATTTCAGTACTTAATAGTTTCATTGAAAGTATGCAGAGACTGTTTCAAAAAATTTAATTTAAATACGAGTTTTGAAATACTAATTTTGGTTACATTTGTTTTTTTATAATACATTCTGAATTTGCAAATAAAGCCCGGTATTTTATTCGTACTTATGCGAAAAAAGCTGTCATACTCCATATAAAAAAAATTATTCTTCACTTGTGTGGAATTGTTGCGAAATTGCGGTGGAATTTTTTTTCCCAATCTAGTTGTACAACTAGTACCAAAGTGGGAGTTTGGCGACAATTGCTCCCATCCCTATGACATCTCCATGTTAAATTCTACAGTTGTTTGTATGGAGAGGCGGTAGAACTCATACTAGTTGCCTGGTTCAAATAAACTAGTACATAACTGGTTCTGAACTAGTATTTTTTGCTACTGGGTATTTTATGAAATAAAAAATTCTAAAATTTAAAAAATTTTTGTTTACATTTGAAAGAGAAAAGCCAAGAATTTTTAAGACTTGGTAACATTTTTATAACTACTTAATTTTTAAGAAGCTAAATTTATACCTACTTAAATGTTTTATAAATGCTTAAATTTTGTATGGAATATTTATACAAAATTCGAAAAAAACAAACCTAATAAATATTTCTTTTTAATTTTTTGGGTTATTTTTTTAAATTTTATTAAAATTTAAATAATTCCAAATATATCATAGGATAAATTTTGATTTCAAATTATCCAATTCGATCTGCCAAAATTAGCTTATCCGTTTGTATCTTATTGGATCTAAATAAATCCCATAGGATATTTTGGGATCTATCAGGATCTCAATTTTATATTATTGGATCTCCCAATTTTGAGATCTATTTGGATATAATTTAATCCTGTAATATATTTGAGGGATCTGATTGGATATCACTGGATACCCCAATTTTGAGATGAACTTGGATAAGATTAAATGTCGATCTATATCAAATGAGATATGAATACATATGCTAGATATAATGTTTTTTTGATCGGGAATGTTCATCAAAATTTTTTTGCTGATTTAAGTAGGACAAGTTCCCACTTTATATTAACTAAATTTTAACTCAAAACTTGTATATTTAACTGTTTTATTTTTTCTGTTCTTATCTTACTAATATTTAACAAATAAATTCTGCTAATTTCAGAAGTTTTTTCTGCTAGAGATTACCTATAACTATTTTTGGTAATTTTAATTAAATTTTTACAGACTTTTTCTGTTAATGCAGAAAATATGGAAAAAGCGGGAATTTTAAGTCCAGCGCGGGACCCGGGATTTGATGACAAAAAGCGGGACGTCTGGCAACGCTATCTGGACACAAGCTATCTGGACGGCCTTAAATTGCAAGTTGAAAAATAAGGTTCACCCTAGTGTGCATATCACAAATTATACCAGATATGAATCAGCTGATTTGGGCAATATGGCCGACAGAAAATGAGCAAAACAAAACGCAAAAATTTAAGAAAAACACAAAAGATAAAGCACAATAATCTAAAAAGAGACAGATGTATACAAAAAATGCGCAATACAAAACGTATGTAGATTTTATATTGTTATCTCTTTCTTGACTTAACTTCCATGTAAACAAAACCATACGCTTCGAGAATACTTTTTTGACACCTGTCATTGGTTTCACATCTGGTATTAATCTGTGGTGCATATAATGTATAATACAACTTATTTAACTTTTGGAACCGCAATATCTCAGGAATGGTCATCTTAAGGAGAAAAAGTTTTTAACATTTTTTGTAGACAATAGCATGATCTGCAACTTTTGTGTACCTAATTTTACGATATCACTTCCGTTTATGAGCAAAATGAAAATAAAAACATTTTTCTGACCTCTGACCTCGAATAAATTTTTTATCAGATGTGGGATCGCTCGGACTTTTGACATTTTATTTGTACCAGAGTACAATATGCAAAGAAATTTGAAAATAACACACAAAGCAACAACCAGAACTTCGAAGAATTAATTCCCTAATTCCCTTTTTTTGAACTGAATTTATATTTTGGGAATGAATTCCCTGACCAAACTTAAGGAATTGAATGAATTCCTTTTTTTTCATTCGATTTATATTAAAGGAATTCATTCATTTTTTTCTAATGCCTTCATAAAATTTTATGAATTCATTCAACAAGGAATTCATTAAATTCTAGTTAATTCAACTTTTGGTAAAGGAATTCATTCAATTCTAGTTAATTCAACTTTTGGCTAAGGAATTCATTCAACTGTGCACTTAATTCAACTTTTGATCAAGGAATTCATTCAATTCTAGTTAATTCAACTTTTGGTCATGGAATTCATTCAGTTCTAGTTAAATCAACTTTTGGTCAAGGAATTCATTCAAGTTCAACTTTTGGTCAAGGAATTCATTCAATTCTAGTTAATTCAACTTTTAGTCAAGGAATTCATTCAATTCTAGTTAATTCAACTTTTAGTTACCAGGCGGTACACGGCCAAGGTCAGGGTTTTGATCATAGTGGGACAATGTAAGGTCTATTGTCTACATTACTGAGATGGGCTCTGACTATAGGTGGAAGGTAACCGCGGCTAGGTATCGGTCCGAGTGTGTTTTTCTCACATTGAGCGGCTTGGGACGCTTCCTTTCTCGTGGTTCCTCAAATCCAGGCGCGTCTGTTTCCCATAGTGGGCGGCTTCCTGGTCCGCGTCTGTTTTTACCTAGTAGGTCGGCGGTGAGAATTTTTTAACGATGTTGGTAGAAGAAAGAACATGGGAACACAACACGAGGAAAAGGAAATCAGGGCGGTAATATACGCCCAAACGTCGGTGTTAGCAGTGACTGCGACCACCGGCGGGCACGGTGGAGACAGCGGGTCTCCTCTGCGTGTCGCCAGCAGTCACACAACGGATACGGACACGGCAACGGCAAATTCGCAACTGGGGTCATCTCTCGTCAGACAGGAGGCCATGGAGGTGCACTCGGACAGTGACACCAACGACCAACTATTGGGTTTGGAGGAACTCTTCTTATACCAGACGGATGAGGAGGATATTCATATGATATCCTCCCAGCCGGTGGTCAGTGAGTCCAACAATCCCAAGAAAATGATCGTTGGAGGCACCGAAGAGAGCAAATCCACTGGCAGTCCTCTGCCGGCAGATGACTCGAAAAGAGTGGCAGGCTACAAGCGCTCTATCCGGTATTTGAAGCAGCTGGCTCGTCGAGATCCAGCTGCCTTAACTGCCAGAGAAAGGCGATTGAGGCGGAAACATGAATTCCATGTGCGGAAGTATGAATCCATGGCGAAGAATACTTCCGTAGTGGAATCCAGGCCACACACAAAGGCGCAAGATCAGAGCAAAGCCATGGGAAAACCGCATAAAACCGGATCCCATGGCCACTCTGAGGCGCGGCGAACGGACTCCAAGGTTCCTGCGGAGTCCGGAAAGCGTTCGACCAACCAAACCGAAGCACTCTCAACGCGACCGTCCACATCACGTGGCAATGTTGGGGGTACGAAGTTTGGCGGTGATCCTGGCGACAAAGCCGGACCTGACGGCGGAAAATCCGAGGTGCGGGCCGTACCGTCCTCATCAAAAGGAAGTACGGCTATCTCCAAGGAAAAAGCCTGCAGGCCCGGTGGAAAGCGACAGAGGTCAGGTGAGACGCAGGTGTCAGAGGGTAAGCGGTTGAAACCATCGGCTAGCTTTCCATCTGCACCTGAGCTACAGGTAGCCATTGTGGACCGGAGTCATCCTGAAGGTAGGATGGCAACGGACAGATGGCTGGTGTTGGAGGAACGAATACTGAGGGCACTAGTTGACGCACTCGCACACAGTGAAGATGATTCCTTCACTGCGTTCGATGGCGCCAAGTGGCAGAAAGGTGTCAAGATAGTGGGTTGTGGCAATGAGAAAGCGTTGAACTTTCTCAAAAGAACAATCCAGGATCTTGACGAGCTTTGGCCGGGTATGAATGTCGATATCGGTCCCATTGATCAGGTCCCTTTTCAGACGACCGTGAAGGTGTGGGTTCCTCCTCCAGTAATAGAGGATGAAGCCATTCTGACACTACTGAAACGTCAGAACAAAGGACTTGGTTCAGATGATTGGAGAATCATCAGGGGACGAGCGAGGGACAAAGGAGACGGAAAAGACCTCTGGCTAAAAGTCGGCTCGGAGCCTTTGCGCCTCCTGCGCCTCTCCAACGGATCGGTGAAGTTTGGGTTGAACCATCTTAAGATGATTCTACCCAAGGAAGATACCAGCAATGCGTCCTAGATGCATCAAGGTGGTGCAGATAAACCTGCATCACTGCGAGGCAGCGACCGATGAATTGCTGCGTTTCATGGAGACGGAGAGGATGGACGTGGCCCTGATCCAAGAACCTTGGCTTTCTGGCAACAGGGTTCGGGGACTTGGATCCCGCAACTTCATGCTTCTCTCTCCGCTATGCGAAGGTAAGATCAGAAGCTGTATATTGTATAGGAAGGGCATTAATCTTTTTCTTATGTCTCATTACAGCAATGGAGACCTAACGGTGGCGGCACTTGAGCGCAGGGGCATGCCCACTCTGCTCCTTGCCTCGATGTATCTCCCGTATGAGGAAGACAACCCTCCATCACAGGCAGTCCGTAATCTGGTCGAGGTGGGCATAACCAAGGGCCATGATCTGGTGATGGGGGGTGATGCCAATGCTCATCACTCTTTATGGGGCAGCACTGACATCAATGACCGAGGTGAGTCACTGTTTGATTACCTAATGTCCACTAATTTGATTATATGTAATAGGGGCAATAGGCCAACATTCTATAATAGGATTAGGGAAGAGGTTATTGATATAACCATGGTATCGAATACCGACTCTGTTGAAGTCCAAGACTGGAGAGTTTCACAAGAATGTTCATTCTCTGATCATTATAGGATTCTCTTCAGCGTTGATCTTTCTGTTAGGGAAATGATTCCATATAGGAATCCTAGGAAGACAAACTGGGCCAAATTTCGTAGTCTTGTTCAGACGATACCGGGCCCAGAACGGGACACCCCGGTCAGTGTGCGAGACGTGGAAGGTTCAGTTCGTCTATTGACGGATAATCTTAGGGAAGCATTTCTGAACTCGTGTCCTGAGCGCTTGCCACCGAGGAAAATTCACCAACCATGGTGGACTCCGGAGCTTAAGAAACTTAGGACGGAGAGCAGAAAACTTTTCAATAAGGCGAAGAAGGAGAACAGACCTGAGGACTGGGAGCGGTACCGTGTCAGTTTTAATGCCTATAAGAAGGCGACTCGAAGGCAAAAAGGGAATCGTGGTCTAAGTTCTGTGGGGAAGTGGAGGGCACTACGGAGGCAGCGAGGCACCCAGTGCACCAGGATCCCTTATGAGGCCTGATGGTACTTTCACGGAGGGTAATAGGGAAACCATTGAGCTCCTGATGGAGACTCACTTTCCGGGTTGCAGAGAGGATGTGATGTCCAAGGTCCCGTTGGACGCACTCTCATCGACTGCAATTCAGATAGGTGAGCACATCTGGTCAATGGTAGACGAACGCAAAATTGCTTGGGCGATACGGTCTTTTAAGCCCTACAAATCAGCAGGGCCGGATGGTATTTTCCCGGCACTTTTGCGGGAGTCCCTGGACATTATCATGCCATGGCTGCTGCGTATTTTTACTGGCAGCCTGGCATCGGGGTATATACCCTCTGGGTGGAGAGAGGTCAGGGTGGTCTTCATCCCGAAAGCGGGGAGGATAAACCACAGCACCGCCAGGGACTACAGGCCGATTAGTCTCTCGTCGTTTTTATTGAAAACGCTGGAGAGACTGGTGGATGTTCATGTGAGGAGCATCCTCTCTGCAGACAATTTCAGCAGAGCCCAACACGCATACCTCAAGGGGAGGTCGGTGGAAACGGCTCTGAGTGAGGTTGTCGGCACAATTGAGGATGCTATTCACGACCGTGAGTATGTGTTGGCGTCCTTCCTGGATGTAGAAGGGGCTTTCAACAACGTGAGTATATCATCGATCACTAGTGTCTTGGAGGGTATTGGCACTGACCCGCAGATAACCCTGTGGACGGGCAATATGCTCAGGAGTAGGGCTATAAACTCGGACATAGGCGGTGATGGGGCGCGGAAGGTGGTCACAAGGGGGGGTCATTTCTCCTCTTCTATGGAATCCTTGACTCATTGGGGAGAACGGGGACGAAGGTTGTGGCATACGCCGATGACGTTGTGCTACTGATCAGGGGGAAATTTCTCCAGACGGTCAGTGATCTCATGGAGTCGGCGCTTACGATGCTATCCAGGTGGGCAAGGGAGAACGGTCTGGGAGTCAATCCATCTAAAACCGAACTTGTTTTGTTTACAAGGAAGTACAAACCGGAGAGATTTGATCTCCCTAGATTGGACGGAGTTACTCTTCAACTCTCGGGGGAGGCAAAGTATCTGGGTGTCATTCTTGACTCTAAACTTTCCTGGAAGAGGAATACCGAGGAGAGAATGAGAAAAGCCTTATGTGCTTTTTACACCTGTAGAAGGACCTTTGGGAAGAGATGGGGTCTACAGCCGTATATCATTCACTGGATGTATACAGCGATTATCAGACCAATCTTGACCTACGGGGCACTGGTGTGGTGGAGGGCGGTGGACACGGGTTCATATCTCTCCACTCTCGCAAAGGTGCAACGACTGGCTTGTCTGGGTATTACGGGGGCGGCTCGTTCTACACCCCAGGCAAGTTTGGAGGTGATGCTTGGCATCCCACCACTGGATATTTATATCAGGGGCACGGCGGCAAAGGCAGCTCTCAGACTCAGGGAGATTCAGGAGCTGAGGCAATGCACTTGGGGGCACAGTACCATTCTGCATGGGATTGGTGGTGCACTACTGGATCGTGAAACGGACTCTATTGTACCGGTCACGAATTTCCAGAGGACTTTTGAGGTGATTGTACCGACCAGGGAAGACTGGGCAGCCGACTCCGTTATTCGGAGTGGTGATATCTCAGTGTTCACGGACGGTTCGAAGACGGACATGGGGACAGGATCGGGAGTTTACTCCGGCGAACTGGACCTTCGAATCTCCATACGACTCTCGGGCGATTGTAGCGTGTTCCAGGCGGAAGTGTATGCAATTGACGTGGCCGCACGGATGATAATGGAACGGGATTTGGATCCATCGTCCATTAGCATCTTTGCGGACAGTCTTGCTGCTTTGAAAGCCCTGGAATCCGATACTGTCAGATCGGGGTGTGTGCGGCACTGTATTGAATCCCTCGGAACGAGCGGGCTGACGAGTGTGCGAGGGATGGCTCCGAGTCGGTTGAGGACCCTATACAGACGGAGGTCCAAGGTTCCTCTGGTGGAGCTATTCGGTGTGATAGGGGATATATCGGATAGGGAGACGAGGGCAAGGTGGACAACCTTGACCAATTGTAGGATATCTCGGACCCTATGGCCACTGCCAGATCCGGGGAGGACAAAGATTCTTTTTGGATTTGGCAAGCGGACGGTCGGGATGCTTGTAGGGGTTCTAACGGGACACTGCGCGATAGGCCGAATGGCTGCGCGATGGGGTTACGCCCAGGCGGACTACTGCAGGGGCTGTGGGGACGAGGAGGAGGAGGAGACAGTGCATCATCTGCTTTGTGAATGTCCGGGACTGAAGGAACGGCGACTCAGATATCTGGGGTGCAGGTTCTTCGACGACCTGGACAGTCTACGCGATGTTTCTCTGTCTGGTCTTGCGAGCTTTTTAAGGGGATCGGGATGGTTCTAGATTTCACGGGTCGTGGTATTTCTTTCCAAGTGGGGGGAACTAAGGGAATCACAATGGGCCCTATGGCCTCCGAGTGAACTCGCCGTTCTGGAGGGCTCCCATTCACCCTAACCTAACATGTACATTAGACCGTACCGCAAAAAAAAGTTCGCCGTACACCCTCCAATATGAAGTATTTTTGCAGGGGTCGCCTTTTTTAATTTTTCGCTATAGCTTCGGCATTTAAAGTCAGATTTTAAAGTGTAATAAATATATAAATTTTTTTGCTACGAGGAGACGGGTGTTTTGCTATAAAGGTAAAAACCAATGAAAAAAAATTCTGCAAACAAAAAATTAAAAAAATTTCTACTGGGTTTATCGAAAAACTTCGTTGGCAAAAGTTTAATGATTTTTTGCGAGCTTTAATTTTCTAACATTAGGGTGGTAGCAACTGAGATCTGGTGGGTAACTACTAGAACGGGATACTTGAGGTCGATGGCCCTTAGAGCAAAACACTGGTCTCCTCGAGAGAAAAACATCGATGTATTATACTTACTTTAAGATCCGACTGTATATGCCAAAAATATAACGAAAAATGTAAAATGGCGTTCGGCAAAAAAAAATTTTTTTTAAATTGCCTTGCAAAAATATTTCATATTGGAGGGTGTACGTCGAACTTTTTTTTCCTGTAAGTTGGTACGGTCTAATGTACATTATTTATACTTCATGTATAATATTTCTATGTAAAAAATGTTCGAATATTTATATTACTGTGGGCTGAAGGCCCTTCTGAAATATATATATTTTTTTAAAAATTTCTACTTTATGCCATATTTACTCCAAACGCAAAGCTAGACTCAAAATTTTAAGAACTTTTTGTATGGTCCAATATGTTTCTAACAATTGTGTAAAGGGAATCCTGCGCCTCGTAATTGGTAGAACAAATATTTCCAAAAAAAAAACTAAAAAAAATAATTTTTTGGGGTTTTCAAAAGTTTTTTTTGGAATTGTAGGATTCTTTTTAAAATTTTCCAAAAAAATTTAGTTGGTTTGTATTAATCAGTAAAATATCTATTTAATTGTGAAATTTCAATAAAAATATTAAATAAATGAATATTATTTTTAGTTTGACTCTAGATCATAAATTAATATCACTTTCTGTTTAAATTATTTTCAAATCAAAGAAAGATGATACAATTTTTACAAGTAAATTACAAAGAATAAAAATATATTTGAAAGAATTCGATAAGACCGGCAATACAGAATACGTATTTTCAGCTTTCGCTACAAAGCCATCATCAGTGTATTTCGTCTTGTGTGGGCTAATATTTTAATGTTTGTCTACTTATGTGACCGCTGAAAGAAAATCGAATTTCGTATCAACAACTCAACTTAGACTAACATCAACGAAATTTAACAATGCTAGATTTATCCTTTGTTATTATTACTCTATTTTGCTTTGAACCTTAATTTTTAAGATATCTCAGATGATTCTATTCAACTCATGTGTATGATAACCACAGATTTTTGAATTACAACGAACCGTTAAATTTAAATTTAAATGTATATTATTTAAATTTCAAATTATTTTGGCTTTTTTTATATGTTAATTTAAAATGACACTAAATATGAAAATTCTATAATTTCTTTTTAAGTAGCTGTGGCTTAAAAAATGTCTATTCAAGAAAACCAATTAAAGTTAAACTACCCGAGTAAAAAAGAGTATATACAACATATATTTTTTAATATTAAAATATGTGATAACATAAAATATTGTATGCAACTTTATATGGTTTTATATGATGATATATTAGAAAAACTTTTAGAAATTTTCTCATATGTAATCATATTAAATCATATATCAGTATTTGGTTTATTGTAAATTTTTTATATAAGAATATATAATTGATAAAACCGTTAAAAATTTTATATATAAATAGATACGAAAAATATTTTTGATTTTATTTTATATATTGCAATATATTAGTTAATCTCAGACACAAGTTCGAAACTCATTTCATCAAAAACAATTTTTTTTATGTTTTACTAAATTTTTTCATTAAATTAATATTTTCTGAGCTTTTTTTATTTTTAATTTTTTTTTTTTAATTTAAAAACTCCAATTTAAAAAAATTAACATTTAAAATCATGACCCGGCTCGCAATGGGTTAATAAGTCTAGGCATGTTGCATACCATTGGTAAGGTATTTCAAGTACCTTTCCAACGACATATATATTTTGTTCTGGTCCGATAAGTTTTGAGTGTAGAAATAAGACATTGAATATTGTTATAGATCATTTTCCGTCTTCAAAATGACAAAGTGTATGGTAGCTAACTTGCTGTTACATATCTTTTTTACACACAAATTCCCATAATGGAAAGCTGGCAGCTATTTAGTTAGCATATGCTTTTTCGTTTTGAATACGTTGGCTAATCTTTAAAGAATTCAACAGTATTGGATTTATACAATAACGTCTTTAATAGTTACTTATTATCAACAGTAACCTGCGGCTGGTAGTGTGTAGGACGTGAAATCCTGCTGCCCTCTAATACAATTTTTTTTTTAATCATTTACATTTAATCATATCGTATTGTATTTAATTACATCCAATTTGATCGGGACAAAACTCGGATATAAGTTGATAATTTGATATAACTTTGTATCCTTGTAAATATAATTATATCCAATTTGATACAATTTAATATAACCATTTTTCGGATGAAATTATATCCAGTTACTTATTATAATTTTATATAAACTTTTTTACTCGGGTATTTAATAATGTTTTAGTGTCCATTTTTATAAAACGATTTAGGCGAATTTGCCTAAAAATTTGTGTGGAAAATACTCACTTTCAAACTATTTTATAAAAATAATTCTAGACGGATACTTTTGAAAATCTGCGTACCCGATCAAAAAAACATTATATCTAGCATATGTAGTCATATCTCATTTGATATAGATCGACATATGATCTTGTCCAAGTTCATCTCAAAATTGCGGTATCCAGTAATATCCAATCAGATCCCTCAAATATATTACAGGATTAAATAAGAACCAAATAGATCTCAAAATGGGGAAATCCAATAATATCAAATTAAGATACTGATAGATCCCAAAATATCCCATGGGATTAATTTACATCCAATTAGATGTAAACGGATAAGCTAATTTTGGCAGATCGAATTGGATAATTTGAGATCAAAATTTATCCTATGATATATTTGGAATTATTTAAATTTTAAAAAAATTTAAAAAATAACACAAAAAATTAAAAAAAAACATTTATTATTTAAAAAAATATTTATTTCATCAAAAAACAAAAAAATGCCATCGGCAAGATTTGAACTCATGTTGCTGGCGTTATAGTCGGCCACTTAACTCACTCAGCCAAACACTGCTATACAACATGACTGACTATATGAGACAACATTGTTCGTGTTACTGAGTTATATATAATTATATAAATGTATATATACAGTAGGGTTTGGGGTTCGGGAATTCCCGGGAAAAGTTTGCAGAGAATTCCCGGGAAAATAATATATTTTTCCCGGGAAAACGGGAAATTTTAAAATATTAAATTTTTTAAATTGTTTTTGTTTCGAATAGGATTTTTTAATTTTAGTCATAAAAAACATTTTAAATACCAAAACAAAAATTTCATTGTTAAAATCTTTTAAAAGGGAATACATTTACTTGACACACAAATAAAATCTTTGCCAAGTAATTAGGAGCATTTCAACTAATAAACATTTTTCGCATAACTTATTCAAAATTTAAGTAGTAAAGCCTAAAAACTTGCTAAAATGTTTAAAAGAAATATGAAAAAAAGCTTTGTTTTTTTACAAATAATCGCCCTTACTATCTAAATTTTTCAAATGTATAATTTAGGTAAAGTCGACTTTAGTTAAAATATTGGGTGGCAGTATACCTTGACTTGGTTTATTTTTGGAGCATTGTGATTGGTTAATTTATTTTCAACCAATCAAAATATTTGAAATATAAATATTTTTGTAAGGTTGTCATACACAAAATGAACAAAACCGTTTGATTAAAAATAAAGTCGACTTTAAATTTAAAATACTCCTTTATATTAAGGGTCAATAATTTTATAAGTAACGTTTTCATTAATAAATGTGAAAAGAAAAGACTAATGGTTAACGGTGGTATCTAAATTTGGTTATCCGACATCTAAATTTGGTTCACACAAAAAAAAAAAAAAATTGATGGTCATGCAACTTCTCTTGAAGAAAACAACAACAAGCTAAAATTAGCAAAGTACCCGAAGAAAAAAGTGTAAGCTGAATAGGCATTAAAGGTTTTATGGTAGGGCAAACATTTCCTAAAATGGTATTCAAATTACCCGCAGTCAATCCGCACCATAACTAGATCTTCGTTTATTCGAGAAAGTTTTTATAATAAAAACCTGGCATTGCAAAAAAAGAAACCGATGTAAAGAACATTATATTAAATTACTACAATCATGTAAAAGATATCATGATAAAAGAAATATTGAGCAATATTTCTAACAATAGGAGATTTACTATAATCTTAGATGAATGGACAAGAATATCACAACAATGTATAAACGGAAATAATTCATTTTATAACCTGGGGGTTGGTTTATATATCAAGAAGATGTAATGCTGATGAAATAAGAATTGTAGAAATAAGACTAGAAGAGTTTTAATTGCTTTGGAAAATAACATTGTGGCCACCATATCTAATGGGCCAAGTGTGATGAAACGGTTTGTTTCCGACAGTCCAGTAGTAGGTGCTTTCTGCTGGAATCATGCAATTGATTTGGCAGTGCTGCGATTAATTTATGTGAAATCAAATGTTCAACATTCTGATATTTTTTACTTTGAATTCGCACTACACAGACTGCATTTGTACTGAAATAGTGTTTTTTTTTTAACAAAAATTATTTATATAGGTGGTTTTCATTAACAATTTTGTTCAAAAACATTTCATTCCCGTTTCCCGGGAAATAAAAAAGTCCGGGAAATCCCAAATCCTAATATACAGTGATGTGCAATGAAATAGAGCCATTCAAGTTTTTTTCTAATTTTATTCTCGTTGCCTTTATTTTTAAAGATCAAAATAGTGGATAGATTCGCCCGAAAATGCGAGGAGATAGTTCAGAATATTATGTAGAAATTTTAACGTGACGTTTGTTTTTTTATTTTGTTACCTGTTTTAAGTAGGCGTGGCTTTTAATGAAAAATAAGCGATATCGACCTTCTATCAAATTACATAGTAAAATTTTGCGAGTACTGATCAGTTCTGAAAAAACTGTATATTTTTGAAATTCCTATAAAATTTCCTTATAGTTACAAAAAATTGTTTGCCAGTACTAGCATTTTGGTACAGCCAGTAGTTGTCCAGCTATTATCACTCATTTATGTGTTTAGCCATCAAATATTATATGTCTTGTTAGCTCAGTGGGTAGAGCAATCGTCTGCCAATCTGACGGCCTGAGTTCAAATCACGGCAGGACCAAAAAAAATACATATGAACTTTTTTTTTAATTTTATTTTGTAAAATATATTTCCAGACCACCTATTTATTGGTTTTGCCAGCATTTTGCCAACATTTAAAAATTTTGTTCCTCCAGGCCTTTCCGGCGCTTTTTGAAGAGCCGGTCCTTTTGTCTAATGATGTTATCATTTTGGGAATGGCAAAGCACTTTTTGCCAGTATTTGTACCCCTGTTAAAGTGCTTTTCCACCGCTTTCCCGTTTGTATTTTTCTGACTGGGCTGTTTTCAAATCTACAATTTTAAATTTAAAAAAAAAATTTTTTTTAAGGAATTTTAAACAATCAGCGATTGGACTTTAAGGTTTTATTAAGAACATATTAGAGATTAAAAACTACAAAAATTGTAGAATTTCGTTTTTTAATTTGGCTGCGGCAGAGATTTTCTTTGAGCGGATTTCGAGAAAACAGCGATTTTTGGCATTTATTTAGCTTTTGTGCAGGTTTTTCTTTTTTTTCTTTTAATTTCACAAGATTTTGGCCAGAATATAACAACACAAAATTAAATACTTCAATCCTGAAAATTACCCAGGTAGAAAATTATAAAGGGGCTAGCAGTACTTTCCCAACGCCCAAATGATAACACCGTTCCACGGTGGTGCCAATGCTTCACAAAGCCCTGGGAAAGCACCCAGAAACATAAAAATCAAATGCTTTCAAAACGCCCAAATAAAAAAATTTAAGTGCTTTTCTGACACCTAAATGATAACACCGATTTATATAATACTTTGCAAAGTATTGCGTTAACCCCAAGAAACATAAAAATCAAGTGTTTTCCCTGCCACCAAATTATGAGCCCTCATCACTGAAAAATTTTAAATAACTCTAAAAATAGATGATTCTTGGATTTAATTGTATTGTGGAGGCAAAAATTATTTAAATATCCATTCTTCTCTTTGGAGCTTCCTTTTCAAAAACAAAATAATGTTTTAGGAAAACAAGCGCTGGGAAGTCACCCTTTTCAAGCGTTGGCAAAGCGCTTAAATTTAGTGGTTTTCCAGTACTTCCTTTTGTAAAACCGCGGTCTACTTTGCTTTGCCAGTGCTTCTTTTTTGTTACCACACATAATTTCCACCTGGGTAGGGCAAAATATGAATACATTAAATTGCCTTTATGTAAGGTCAGAGGTCAAATTTGAGGAAATTTAAATTTTTTTTATATATATTAATAGAACAGATATTCCCGATATTAAACTTCTTGATATTATTTTTCTAGATCTAAACATAAGAATATTATTCAATTTCAGAAAATTAACCATTAAGTGCTGTTTCGAGGTTGTACTTGTTCTATTATTTTTAATTAATTAAAAATAATGAAAAAAATGAGATAAATTAAATATAATTATTATGATCGCGACATATCAAATCTAATATCTTTTTAGGTGTACATTACGAATATGAAATCAAAATTGAAATCGGAGTCGTGGATTTCGCGAAATTTTAAAATTTCATACAAAAAATGTTCAATTTTGATCAGAATGTTTTCTTATATTTACGACTATGAAAATTTCTTTTTTGCATTAATATATATCTGTGGAATGTCCTATTATGTGGGATAGGGTTTTTGGTAGCAATCAAATTATAGCAAGCTAAATAACACAGGTCCACAGCAAAAAAGGCTTGAATAACCACTATATAGATTTGATGAATCATGGATACCTAAGTACAAAAATGGTAAAATTTTTCAATTCTATGGATAAATTTTTTTTTTTAATAATTTTTTAGTAAAATTGGCAATATTTTGAGACATTGCTGCACTTATGTTGTCATAACTCAAAAACAACTTGTACGATTTTGTTAAACTAAATTTACAAAAATTTTGGTTCACAATATCTTTAAATAATGTACAGTTGTTTTCAATGCGATCAATGGTTTCAAAGTTATGAAACAAATTGTTAGACAAAAAATAAAAAATTGGTAAAAAATTTTTTTTAATTTTTTTTCAAAAATCTGAAAAAAATCGAAAACTGGAAAAAGTATTAAATTTTATTTATTTGTAGTGAAGCTACATATCATGTGAATTAAAGTAGATATGGATGACGAAAATCGATGCATGCTTTACGTTTATAATAAACATTACGATTGCGGTAGCAAAGTAATAAACGCTCATAAAAGTGCGTGCACGCTGAATTGCTCTTGTTTCCGTTTGCTACCTGTAAAGGATGATTTTTTCCCCTAAAATTCCTTAATGTTTTTTATGATTCTTGGGAATAAGAAAAAAATTTGCAGAACACACAAACTGTACCCACATAAAGGGTTATCCCAAATTTTGATTCGATTGAATAATTTGGACGTATGTTGGCTTTAGGGCAGAGATCGGCATTTCTATGCACGCGTGCAACTCACTCACACCTACATACGCTCACACATTGAATAAAAACAAACAAATTTATTCAGTCCCGCTTGAGCATTCGTTCGATGAGGTTGTGTCGACGCATGTTGCTAGCGTTACACTGAACGAAATGTTTGACGAAGAATAGGAATTCGATTTCTCGTTTACTGAAATTTTTTTCGGTAAACGAAAATAGGTTATTTTTGTTTAAAAAAAAGGACAATCGTTGTGTTTCGCCATCTATGAACCGAGTTCAATTATATATACCTTTATCGCCATGCTGAATAGCACAATAAAATTTAAATTTTTAACTGCAACTTTGCCAAGAATTCTAAAACGAGTTTTCCTTTCTCATTTTTAAATTATTTTCTATTTTGTTCTATTTTATTTCTATATTCTAATTGCACATAAATAAGTATGAGAAAATTATACAGAAATTTCTTTCAGTGCATTGAGAGAGGGAAAGTTACATCTCACTCATACAAGCACAAAACTAAGGTTGTATGCGTTTGCCGATGCCTGCTTTAGAGGCACCTCACCGATTGATTCTAAGTTTTTACTACTGCTATTTTTTTTTCACCGAAAAGCCTGTATGGGAGTTACTTCGGTTTAAATTTAAAAATGAACTTAACTATGTTTTCTTCATTTATGATAGGGTTGGAACAATATGTACACCATTGGAAAGGTAATAAAAATATCTTTAGGATAGCATTTTTTTGTTGACCCATTATGATTCGGAGTATGAATTTTAATTTTTTTTGTTTTTTTAATGTTTTTATTCCATAAAAACCTATATAAGAACAAAAATTGTGCTTATTAGTATTTTATCAAGACGAAAAGCTTTCATTTGATATATAGATCAAGTTTTTATCACTTCAAATACCGAAGGTATTAGAGGTCAAAATCGTGAGATTTTTTTTCTTTCAAAGTATGGCTAACTTTTGACAAATGAAAAATCTCAATACCGACAATAGGTTTAAAATGTGTTTACTCCCAAAATATGTTCGATTCCCGATGAGTTAATCCAGTATAATTGTTGGTTAGAGTCAAAGTTGTATCTTTTGTACCATCTGCAAAAAAATTAGGATTGACTTCTAATATCTTCGGTGTTTGAAGTGATAAAATTTGAATTACATCTAGGGTTTGGGGTTCGGGAATTCCCGGGCGTGAATTCCCGGGAAATCCCGGGAAAAGTTTGCCGGGAATTCCCGGGAAAATAATATATTTTTCCCGGGAAAACGGGAAATTTTAAAAATATTAAATTTTTGAAATTGTTTTTGTTTCGAATAGGATTTTTTAATTTTAGTCATAAAAAACATTTTAAATACCAAAACAAAAATGTCATTGTTAAAATCTTTTAAAAGGGAATACGTTTATTTGACACACAAATAAAAGCTTTGCCAAGTAATTAGGAGCATTTCAACTAATAAAGATTTTTCGAATAACTTATTCAAAATTTAAGTAGTAAAACCTAAAAACTTGGTAAAATGTTTAAAAGAAATATGAAAAAAAGCTTTGTTTCTTACAAATACACGCCCTTACTATCTAAATTTTTCAAATGTATAATTTAGGTAAAGTCGACTTTAGTTAAAATATTGGGTGGCAGTATACCTTGACTTGGTTTATTTTTGAAGCATTCTGATTGGTTAATTTATTTTCAACCAATCAAAATATTTGAAAATATAAATATTTTTGTAAGGTTTTCATACACAAAACCGTTTGATTAAAAATAAAGTCGACTTTAAATTTAAAATACTCTTTTATATTAAGGGCCAATAATTTTTTAAGTAACGTTTTCATTAATAAATGTGAAAAGAAAAGACTGGTTAACGGTGGTATCTAAATTTGGTTATCCGACATCTAAATTTGGTGCACAAAAAAAAAAAAAAAATTGATGGTCATGCAACTTCTCTTGAAGAAAACAACAACAAGAATAACGTTTCAGCTAAAATTAGAAAAGTACCCGAAGAAAAAAGTGTAAGCTGAATAGGAATTAAAGGTTTTATGGTAGGGCAAACATTTCCTGAAATGGTATCCAAATTAGCCGCAGTCAATCCGCACCATAACTAGATCTTCATTTATTCGAGAAAGTTTTTATAATAAAAACCTGGCATAGCAAAAAAATGAAACCGATGTAAAGAACATTATATTAAATTACTACAATCATGTAAAAGATATCATGATGAAAGAAATATCGAGCAATATTTCTAACAATAGGAGATTTACTATAATCTTAGATGAATGGACAAGAATATCACAACAATGTATAAATGGAAATAATTCATTTTATAACCTGGGATTGGCTTATATATCACGAAGATGTAATGCAGATGAAATAAGAAGAATTGTAGAAATAAGACTAGAAGAGTTTTATTTGTCTTTGGAAAATAACATTGTGGCCACCATATCTAATGGGCCAAGTGTGATGAAACGGTTTGTTTCCGACAGTCCAGTAGTAGGTGCTTTCTGCTGGAATCATGCAATTCATTTGGAAGTGCTGCGAGTAATTTATGTGAAATCAAATGTTCAACATTCTGATATTTTTTACTTTGAATTCTCACTACACAGACGGCATTTGTACTGAAATAGTTTTTTTTTAACAAAAATTACTTATATAGGTGGTTTTCATTAACAATTTTGTTCAAAAATATTTCCCGGGATTCCCGGGAATCAAATTTTTTCATTCCCGTTTCCCGGGAAATAAAAAAGTCCGGGAAATCCCAAACCCTAATTACATCTCAAAAGTATTTAATCTTGAGAATATATTAATAAGTAAAAAACGAGTAAAAAGGTTAGTCGGGCATGCCGACTATACAATACCCTACACCAGTCTAGTTAAAAGCCAATAAATGTTTGGATCCGAAATTCGAATGGCTCAAAATGGGACTTGTGTCAAAATTTTCTACAATGTGAGTCAGCGAATCAAATTTCATTAAAATATTTTAATATTTGCGACCTGCAGTTTGTAACCAAGCCAATTTTGGGGGGACCCTTTTATGGGCACTAGGTCTAAACATGGACCGATGTTCACCAAAATCAATAGCCTTCGTCCTTGGGCCAAAATAGGTCTGTGCACCAAATTTCATCAAAATATCTTAATATTTGCGACCTGCAGCGTATAAACAATATAATTTTGGGGGACCCTTATATGGGCACTAGGTCTAAACAGGGACCGCTGTTAATCAAAATCAATAGGCTTTGTCCTTGGGCTGATATAGGTCGGTGTACCAAATTTCATCAAAATATCTTAATATTTGCGACCTGCAGCGTATAAACGATATAATTTTGGTAGGACCCTTATATGGGCACTAGGTCTAAACAGGGACCGATTTTAACCAAAATCAATAGGCTTCGTCCTTTAGCCAACATAGTCGGTGTACCAAGTTTCATCAAAATATCTTAATATTTGCGACCTGTTGAGTGCGCACAAGAATGCATGGACAGACAGACGGACGGACGGACAGACAGACATCGTTAAATCGAAATAAAAAAAAATTCTGAGCCGATCGGTATACTATAAGGTGGGTCTAGGACCAATATTTTTTGGTGTTACAAACATCAGCACAAACTTATAATACCCTGACCACGTAGTGGTGTAGGGTATAATTATATGGTAGCCCAGCAAAATATTGGTAATGACACCTCATTACTATCTGCATTACCAAAATTGATATATCATTACCTTCTGCATTATTTTATAATATAAAATAATGACTTCCTAATAACGGCCTATTGTAATCATTGTTTCTAAATATTAAATAATTACTTACTCGTAATATTTTAAATAAATACTTTTTACACAGTTAAATTTTATACATTTTTATTTATTATGTGTAAATATGTTTTATGTTTAAATTTTTATGACGACTCCTAAAATTACACATTAGAAAAAACTTAAATTTTTCTGAATGTATTTTCTTAAGCTAATAGTATTTGCTTAACTCCTTATTTTTAAGAATCAAGTAAGCAATCGGATAACCACTTATAATTCAACTTTTTGTAAGCATGTGTGTAACCACTTATTATTCAAAATCTCATAACTACTTATTTCTCATTTTTTCGTAAGCGAGCGGGTAAGCGTGACTACTTATAAAAACGACCACGCCAAACAAAAATAATGAGCTTAGACGCCAAAAAATAAGTTATGCGGAGCTATAAATTTCCATTATATAACCACTTAGTTGGTAATGAAAGATTTTGCTGGGAGTATACGGTGGTTTTTATAAAAACGGTTTATTTTAAAAAATCTTTCATTACCAAATAAGTGGTTATATAATAAAAATTCATAGCTCCGCACAACTTATGTTTTGGAGTCTAAACTCATTATTTTTGTTTGGCGTGGTCGTTTTTATAAGTAGTCACGCTTACCCGCTCGCTTACGAAAAAATGGGAAATAAGTAGTTATGAGATTTTGAATAATAAGTGGTTACACACATGCTTACAAAAAGTTGAATTATAAGTGGTTATCCGATTGCTTATTTGATTCTTAAAAATAAGGAGATAAGCAAATACAATTATCTTAAGGAAATGCATTCAGAAAAATTTTTCTCTACACCTTTTGCAATTGTAATTCAGAAAATACCAATTGAAATTCAGAATTTCCATTTAAAATTCAGAAAATATCAATTGAAATTCAGAATTTCCATTTAAAATTCAGAAAAGATCAATTGAAATTCAGAATTTCCATTTGAAATTCAGAAAATATCATTTGAAATTCAGAAAATATCAATTGAAATTCAGAAATTGTCATTTGAAATTCAGAAAATAACAATTGAAATTCAGAAAATATCATTTGAAATTCAGAAAATATCATTTGAAATTCAGAACCGTCATTTGAAGTTCAGAAAATATCAATTGAAATTCAGAAATTGTAATTTGAAATTCAGAAAATAACAATTGAAATTCAGAAAATATCATTTGAAATTCAGAAATCGTCATTTGAAATTCAGAAAATATCAATTGAAATTCAGAAAACATCAATTGAAATTCAGAAAATATCAATTGAAATTCAGAAACCGTCAATTGAAATTCAGAAATCGTCATTTGAAATTCAGAAAATATCACTTGAAATTCAGAAATCGTCATTTGAAATTCAGAAAATATCAATTGAAATTCAGAAAACATCATTTGAAATTCAGAAAGTATCAATTGAAATTCAGAAATCGTCATTTGAAATTCAGAAAATATCAATTGGAATTCAGAAATCGTCATTTGAAATTCAGATAATATCACTGGAAATTCAGAAATCGTCATTTGAAATTCAGAAAATATCAATTGAAATTCAGAAAACATCAATTGAAATTGGGCGGTTCAGCTCCTCTCAGTTGATATGGTGGCCACATTCCATTAATTGTGGCAAAATATACTTTGATTATAAACATCATAACATATATATAGTATATATACACTAAGAATATAAGAATATTTCTTCCACAAAAACAAAAAATCAAACAAAAAACAAAAAAAAATTCAGAAAATATCAATTAAAATTCAGAAACCGTCATTTGAAATTCAGAAAATATCAATTGAAATTCAGAAAACATCAATTGAAATTCAGCAAAATGTAAACACATTTTTTAAAAGAATACGTCCAGGTAGAAAATGTTATCCCCTATAAAAATTTATATATGGGGTTTAGTAAAATAAGTAAAATTCATTTTACTCACGCAAGTGAAAAATATGTAAAATTTGTGTGCCTCAATGATTTTATGTAGACTAATTTCTTTCTTGTAACGAATTATGGCTCAATTAGATATTAAAACGTAACGCTGATATTAAAGACTATTATTTGGCTTTAAATTTCAGCCTTACATTTTGGAGCTATAATTCGTAACAAGAAAGAAATTAGTCTACCTAAAATCATTGAGGCACACAAATTTTAAATAATTCTCACTCGCGTAAGTAAAATGAATTTTACTCCCACTTGTTAATCAAACGTATTTTGATAAAATTCATATATAAATTTTTTATAGGGTATAACATTATTTACCTGGCCGGATTCTATAAAAAAATCTGTTTACATTTTTCTGAATTTCAATTGATGTTTTCTGAATTTCAATTGATATTTTCTGAATTTCAAATGATATTTTCTGAATTTCAAATGATATTTTCTGAATTTAAAATGATATTTTCCAAATTTCAATTGATATTTTCTGAATTTCAAATGATATTTTCTGAATTTCAATTGATATTTTCTGAATTTCAAGTGATGATTTCTGAATTTCAATTGATATTTTCTGAATTTCAAATGACGATTTCTGAATTTCAATTGATATTTTCTAAATTTCAAACGACGATTTCTGAATTTCAATTGATATTTTCTGAATTTCAATTGATATTTTCTGAATTTCAAAAGACGATTTCTGAATTTCAATTGATATTTTCTGAATTTCAAATGACGATTTATAAATTTCAATTGAAATTTTCTGAATTTCAATTGATATTTTCTGAATTTCAATTGATATTTTCTGAATTTCAAATGATATTTTCTGAATATTAATTCATATTTTCTAAATTTCATATGATATTTTCTGAATTTCAAATGATATTTTCTGAATTTCAAATTATATCTTCTGAATTTCAATTGACATTTTCCGAATTTCAAATGATATTTTCTGAATTTCAATTGATATTTTCTGGAATTCAAATGATATTTTCTGAATTTCAAATGATATTTTCTGAATTTCAAATGGAAATTCTGAATTTCAATTGATATTTTCTGAATTTCAATTGATATTTTCTGAATTTCAAATGACGATTTCTGAATTTCAAGTGATATTTTCTGAATTTCAAATGACGATTTCTGAATTTCAATTGACGGTTTCTGAATTTCAATTGATATTTTCTGAATTTCAATTGATGTTTTCTGAATTTCAATTGATATTTTCTGAATTTCAAATGACGATTTCTGAATTTCAAATGATATTTTCTGAATTTCAATTGTTATTTTCTGAATTTCAAATTACAATTTCTGAATTTCAATTGATATTTTCTGAACTTCAAATGACGGTTCTGAATTTCAAATGATATTTTCTGAATTTCAAATGATATTTTCTGAATTTCAATTGTTATTTTCTGAATTTCAAATGACAATTTCTGAATTTCAATTGATATTTTCTGGAATTCAAATGATATTTTCTGAATTTCAAATGGAAATTCTGAATTTCAATTGATATTTTCTGAATTTCAATTGATATTTTCTGAATTTCAATTGATATTTTCTGAATTTCAATTGATATTTTCTGAATTTCAATTGATATTTTCTGAATTTCAATTGATATTTTCTGAATTACAATTGCAAAAGGTGTAGTGTGTAATTTTAGGACTCGTCATAAAAATTTAAACATAAAACATATTTACATACTATAATAAATAAAAATGTATAAAATTTAACTGTGTAAAAATACTTATTTAAACTATTACGAGTAAGTCATTATTTTATATTTAGAAACAATGAATACAATAGGCCGCTATTAGGAAGTCATTATTTTATATTATAAAAGAATGAAAAAGGTAATGATATATCATTATTGGTAATGCTGACAGCAATGAGGTGTCATTACCAATATTTTGCTGGGTAGTTTAAGAAATATTTGCAAAAAAAGTTTTTGTAGGAAAATTCAATTTTTTAATAAACTTTTTGCAATAATAGTAATAAATAATAAAGCTACTTTTTGCAGCATTTTAAAATGATGAAATATGCCCTTTAATTTGATATATTGCGCGTTTTGACAGCTGCGATAATATTCCCTATATATGCATTTAAAATTGAAATTTCTCTTTTTTCACGATTTCGTTAATAATTAATCTGCGATGAAAGGAAAAGATAATATTTGAATATCTACCTTTAGTAAACATCTCATGTTACTTAATATATCAAAAAAATTTCGCATTTTCTGTTTTAATTTTAAGTTAATATTGACTAAACGTGAAAAAGATTGGCTTTTTTAATAATGTGACAAATCTTAAATATTAAAATCCAGATAAAACCATTCAGAAATGTAAAACATATATTTTCCAATCAATTTCAACCAAGTTTTAGACAATTGAAGTGCAAATTTCGAAAAAATAACGATTTTAAAATATGCATGCTCAAAAATGTACTTTATTTCATTTTGCCATAGTAAATTCATATAAAATTTATTTGAAACAAAAAAGATGTAAAATGTGTACTTCAGATTGGATTTTCTGCAAATGTTGAAGCAGAAAATGTGATTCTTTTGATATAAAGAATTTAGTGGAATATGAATTTACGCCATATGTAAAGATTTTGCAAATCCGATTAAGGGATTTTATTAAATTTGCAAAATAGGAAAATAAGTGAAGTTTTCACTTTAATTGCAATTATATCCTAGATCCTTTACCTAATCAAAATAAGTTGATATGTTTCTAAAAGCCCAAAGCCTATATTTTGAAACCACCCAGTCAGAAATCGCCAGTGGTACAAAAAATCAAGCACTGGCATACCACTGGGTAACCACGGTATTAAAAATAAATGACTGGCAGAACACTCATTTGGGACGCTTTGCCAGCGTTTGCGAAAAGCGTTTTACCAGTATTTGTTTTACAAAAATTTCGGTGGTTTATAAAAAAAACCACTGGCAAAGAATTGGCTTAGAGTGATATGCCAAGGTTTGCAACCAGTGGTTATCCAGTGCTACCTAGCCAATGCTACCAGGCGTACAAAAATCAATTCACTGGAAAACCAATGATTTTATAAAAATGCTGACGCTTCGTTAAAAAATGTTTGTAGTCGGAAGGTTCCGAGATCAAATCCGGTTGCAAGCAAAAAATTTTTTTTGAATTTTTTTTAATTTAAAATTTTTTTTGTTTTATAAAATAAATTTTTTTGTTTGTGGGAAAGCTCCTTCAAGACCAACTTTTTGTTTGGCCTCCCAACACTGGCATACTAGTTACAAAAAATTGTTTGCCAGTACTAGCATTTTGGCACAGCCAGTAGTTGTCCAGCTATTACACTGTGATAGTCGAAAAAATGAACTTCGATGAATCCTTTACGATCTATTAGGGGGGAGTCCCCTGAGTGCGAAAGTACATTTGGAAGTGTCAGATTGGCTCCAGTTTTTGAGAAATCGGTATATATCCATTTTTCATGGATATAGCTAAGTCTGTGCTATTTAAAAAATTTTTATTCGACTGTATTAGTTTTTTTTGCCTTCTTAACTTTCTTTTACGGAATGTTTTGACTTTTTTTTTCAAAATTTCACGTAATTTAAACCGTTAATGTCGATCAAAAGTAACGATTTTTGACAATTTTTAGCCACTTTTTCAGGTTTTGAGGTCGTCTTACCAAAATTTTCCAAGCATAGGCCTCAACGGAAGCTTCAAAATCAAAATATTGGATTTTCATTTATTTGTTTCGTTTTTCTCTGTTTCACATTTACTTTTTAAAAACAAGGTAGAATTAGAACAAAATAAAATAAAGCTACATTTGAATCTCAAAATGACAAGTGTTATTAAATGACATATATACACGCGAACATACATATTGAAAGTTTTCTCTTACAGCCCAGCAAAAAATTTTCGAAATAGAGAATCGAGTTGGGAATCAGGTATTTTTGGTAGAACGCCTTCCCAATTGGATTACCAACTTGTTTCTTTTAACAAGGCGTGAGACTAAATGCAATCGATTCTTTGGAATCGCAATGGTAGCTAGTTACTATTTTTCTTACAGAACACCTTTGATTTTTAGTAAAAGAAGGTGTTCTAATAATAAAAAGATTAAGCGAGTTTCTAAAAATAGATATTCTCAAAATAGAATTAACGAATTAAATTTTAAAATAAATAAAAAAACTTACACATGTGTTTCGTTGGGATTTGATCCCTGGCTTTCTGCGTGTCAGGCGGATACTCTTCAACTGAGCCACCGTCTTGCGTGATAATTTATAGCTTAAATCAGATTTTATTTTTTTATAATTACTTTATGCTTTTTAGCACAAGCTTGTTTTTTTGATAAAAGAGGTGGTTCTTTAGAATTTATATATAAGGCCTTACAATACACCTTCCAAATTACAGAAAAGGGAAGCGAATATTTGAAATCGCTTTATGTTTATGGTTAAACTAATAGAATTCGACTCATACTAAATTAGACAAATACTAAATAGAATATCAGGTTTGGTGTATATTTATTATATTAGCTGTACTTCCACTCTTACTTACCAGCATTAAATAAATAAAATATAATAAAATAAATATAATAAAATAAATTAAAGTAAATAAAATGAAATAAATTAAATAAATAAATTAAATAAATCAAACAAATGAAATAAATTAAAAAAATTAGATAAATTAAATAAATTAAATGAAAAAAGTAAATTAAATAAATTATAAAAGTTAAATAAATTAAATAAATTATATAAATTAAATAAATTAAATAAATAAAATAAATTAAATGAATTAATAAATAAATTAATAAATAAGAAAATAAGTTAATAAATTAAATAAATTATTAAATAAATTTTTAAATAAATTACTAAATAAATTATTAAATAAATTATTAAATAAATTACTAAATAAATTATTAAATAAATTATTAAATAAATTATTAAATAATTTATTAAATAAATTAATAAATAAATTAAATAAATTAAATACATTAAATAAATAAATAGATTAAATAAATTAAATAAATGAATAAATTAAATAAATGAATAAATTAAATAAATGAATAAATTAAATAAATGAATAAATAAATAAATAACAACAAAATTTCAATTGTCCTAACAACAATATCTGAATGTTTTTATGTGGATATTTCGAAAGGAAAAGATCCCAGAGTCAGAGGGTTTTTCGATAGAAAAGGTTCCCAAAACCTTAAAATTGTATATAAACCATTTTTAATGGAAAAAGTAGTCAGAATGTGAACGTTTTTCTAGCAGAAATCAATCAGATATTAGCAAAGATAAAACATATTTGTTCAAATTCGACAAAGGTATTTACATTTAAAATAACTAAAAATTTTGTTATTTTTAACTGTTGAAAAATAACTAACAAATGCATTAAAAATAACTACCAATGTCGTAAAATTAACTGAGAAATTTTTACTACAAAAATTTCAAAACAACTGACGAAATAGGTAGAAACTGCTGTTTTTTATAGTCAATTCTTTTTGTTTATAAAAGTTATATTTTAATAAAAAAAAAATATTTTTTTCGTTCGATTATAAAAATATGTCTTATCCACTCAGCCTATTTAAAACTCGAAGTAAAAATTCCAAACCGTTCTCCAGTTGTTATGCTTTTATGCATTGGAGATACAAACAAGTTTCTGATTTTTATTTGCAAACTAGAAATATATCAATAATAACAAATATAAACTAAACAAGAATTTTTAAATAAAAAAAATCAAAAACATTTTTTTTAATTAACTACGAAAAATAACTGTTTGCTGTAAAATTACTGTTTTGGTAGTTGTTTATTATGATATTAAAAATAACTACTTTAAACAACTGTTACAAAATTACAGTACTTTTCGTTAGTTGTTATCTTAAATAACCGGCATAAAAGTTGTTTTGAATTTTTCCATAGAAAAACAACTGTAATTTCCGTTAAAAATAACAACTACTGATTACTACACAAACAACTGTCAAACTTTTTTGAGTATAGCCAATCGATTGGTTCGTTGTACTAGTGGAATATATCGTTTGTATCTATCAGAAAATTAGTTTTTACAATGTAATTTATTTCCGAGAACGGAAATTCGCGGCCCTAAACAAAAATTCGGTAGTATTATCCGAAAAAATTTGTTGCAGCAACTGAACCATTATATTGGCATTATAATTGTTTTTTTTGGTTATATTTTAAAAAATTTGTACTGATTTCAAGTCAGAAAAAAATGGTATGTATGAAATGAAAAATATAGGGTTTTGTTGGCCTTTTTAAACTACTTTGCCAAAAGAATTGTTTTGGACGTTTTGCAAAATACAAAGCAATAAATTAAAATTAATAAATTAACTGACAAAATCGCAAAAGACAATCGATTTTCCTTTTATTTTAATTCTCAATATAATAACTTAAAAGAAATTTTAGTAATTTTTTATATTTTGTTTTGAATAACTGCTAAGAAAAATTAAAAAATATATTTCTTTGTAATGTTACTATTTATTTAATCGAAAACAAACTTTCTGTGATAAAGCGCAAATTTATTACAAAGAAATGGGAAATAGTCCTTTAAAAATTAAAATGCCGTATTAGCACAAAATTTTTAAAATAATTTTTTCACTGTTATGTTTAAAACTAAATAACTTCTCTTTTCAAAATGTGGAACTACTTCTTAATTTGTTGTTTTACTACCAAAATGTAAACTGTTACTTTTTAAGATCAAATAATATAAAAAGTAAACTATTAATTTTTGAAAACTTTTGTTAGTAAATAATTATATTTGAATGACTTTCATGCCTTGTTTGTTTTAATTTTTAGAATTGATTATAATACTTCTTGCTTTTTTTACGATATTGTTAGAATGTGTTTGGTAATGCAGTAAAGAAATTTGGCAATGAGATTTGTAAGCGGTTATATTGCAATGCCTTGTTAAGGTAATGGGTAATTTTTTCCTGGGAGATTACATAAAAACTTCAAATTAAATGTTTATCATCTTATCAATGCAAAAACAATTTAAGCATAGGTAATGTTTAGAGATGCCCCTAAACTAACGCACATTAGTATGCCCGTTTACTAATGCACGTCACTGTATGATCTTTTTGTAGTCTTGCATTCTTAATCCGTTTGTTTATTAAATCAAATAACTAACCACTAATTGTTATTGTTGCTAATAAAATGCATATTGATGAATTGTTAAGCATCAATACTTAACATAAAATATAAAAAAGAAACTCTAGTTTAAACATTCAAAGTGAAAAGTAATTTATTTGTTGAAATGAGCGATTGTTTTAAAAAATTTAATAATTTTTGTTACGTGTGCGGAAAGTTCACAGCTATGCCACAAAAAAATAAAATAAGTGATCAATTGGCTGAAATCTATGAACAATATTTTAATTTGGCAGTCATACAAAACGTGGATTGGGTGCCTCAAATTGTTTGCGGATCTTGCCGCTCAATATTATATGGGTGGATAAATGGTCGCAGAAAAGGCTTTCAGTTCGGTGTTCCGATGATTTGGACAGAGCCAATAAATCACGAGACCAATAAATGCTATGTGTGCATAAATAATGTAGCAGCCCGAGTAAAAAAAATAATATGATGCCATATGTAATGATATCTTTTTTAATATAATTGGAGATATACTATGATCCGAAAAATGGTGGATAAAATTATATCGGATAAGATCTAAATATATTTATTCATATAGAATCTTATCCGGATTTTGACCCGATATAATTATATATAATGTGATGTAGAAAGACATAATTGTATAACGCTTCATATTTCACGATCAAAACAAATCCTATCAAAAAGTACTGAAAAATAACACCCTTAAGTTAAGAATTAAATATTTAAGTAAAAATTTAAGTATTTAGAAGAAGTTGTACATAATTGTAACCAAGCATTTTAAGCCTTCTCATATAAACTTGTATTCTACCCGTAAACTGTGTAAACCTGGTATGTTTATGAGTTTAATATCAAATTCCATACATAAAAAATATGGCTTGTATTTATACAAGGTTTACAAGGAATTTAGGAGTTATAATGAGTACGCCTTTTATATTTTAAAATCATACATAAATATATCTCAAAAAAACATAGAATTTTTTTACATTGCGCTATACTTAAACATATCTAAAACAACTTTATATGTTTTCCGATAAAGCCATTTTTAATTATATATGACGCTGTATTATAATTGTCATAGCATATGTAACGAGATATGGTACATATTAATATATATGCGGACATATATATTAATACTGATCTATATATGGCATCATATAAGAAATTTTTGAAAAACTCAAAGCTATACACAATTATATCCGCAAAGATATAGTGTCACACTAGACTATATATAAACATATTAGTCCATATTAAATTATATAATTTCCTATATAACTATTTTTACTCGGGATATGACGATGTATTAAAATTGTCATAGCATATGTAAATAGATATGGCACATATAAATATATATGGGGACATGTATATTTATACTGATCTATATATGACATCATATAAGAAATTTTTGAAAAACTCAAAGCTATACATAATTATATCCGCAAAGATATAGTGTTACACTTGACTATATATAAACATATTAATTCATATTAAATTATATAATTACCTATATAACTATTTTTACTCGGGAGGTCTTAACCGATTAAAGGCAATTGGTTACGTTTACCAAAGCGCTCCATCAGCACAAACACCACTTCCGCACTCAGATGCAGTGCCTACTCCAAAAAGACCAAGTCCTACTGAAGCCTATGCACCAGAAACGTTTCAAACTCTAGCAGTCATCGATGTCTTTGTATCAACCCTCCACTATTTCACAAAAATGTAATCCTATTGAAATCACGCAGCAACGATTTGACAGAATGGTGCGTCAGCTCAAGTTGTCATAGTGCTCGGTCAACATTTAAGCGCACTCAATATCCTAGAAAAAGGTGTTAAAATTTATTCATCACGAGGCCGCCAGCGGGAATTTTTACAATTTTTTAACGTAAATGAAAACAATTCATTCGCATACTGCAATGACGTTGGTGGATTGATGTTGGCGATGAATTGCACCTATAAAGCGGAAGATTGGCGACTTTTTATTGACGGGTCAAAAACAAGCCTCAAAGCGGTGCTCTTGTATAAAGACAATTCGAACAACCCTGTACCTGTTGCTCTTGCCGTAAACACAAAGGAATCTTATGATTCAATGAAAACGATCATAGAATCATTAAAGTACAAAGATCACATGTGGAAAATTTGTGCTGATTTAAAAGTTGTTGCCCTTTTATCTGGACTGCAAACAGGTTACACGAAAAATATGTGTTTTATGTGCTTGTGGAATTCGAGATACAAGGACACATCACAACACCAAAAGCGTGATTGGGCAATGAGGAAAGTGCATGCAATTGGAGTCAACAACATTTTGCATGAAAACTTGGTGCCAATAGAAAAAATTTTGCTACCGCCACTGCATATAAAGCTAGGCATTGTTAAAAATTTTATTAAGGCGTTGATTATACGGCAGAATGAGCAAGCGTTCAACCAACTTCAATATATTTTTCCTCGTTTGAGTAAAAATAAAACAAAAGCAGGTAATAATTTTTATGAGAGCTTAAAGTTTGTAAAATCTCAACTGAAATTTTATATTGGTTATTTTTTTCAGGCATGTTGAATGGTCCAGACATTCGCAAATTGATGAGAAATGGAGCTTTTGATGATTGCCTTAGTGAAGATGAGCTTATTGCCTGGCAAAACATTAAAGCTGTTCTTGAAAACGTTATAAGAAATGTTCGAGCACATAACTGGAAGTCATATGTTGACAACATGCTTCAATCCCTTGAAAAAATTAACGTCAACATGTCATTAAAAATACATTTTCTTCATTATCACCAAGATTACTTCGACCGCCAATTGCCATCGGAATCAGATGAGCATGGTGAACGATTTCATCAAGTTTCAGCTCAGTTGGAGCATTGGTATAGTGGAAAAAGATTAAATTCTTTTTAGCAGACCTTTGCTGGAATTTGCAATCCGAGTTGAATGATGAAGATTAGCATTATGTTTATGAAAGGGTTATTTTTTAAAATTTTTCATTTCTTTCATTTTATTGTTAATATCATAATAAATTTATCTCAATTTTGCACCACTTTTTGAATAAAAATAATTTAAAATAGCATTTAAACTAGTAAAACTTTAAATTTTGAGTATTTGTTGTTAAAACAACTTATAAAAAGGACAAAAATAGACACCTATGTTAGGAAAATTTTGGTAAGACGACCTAAAAGCCTGAAAAAATGGCTAAAAATGGTCAAAAATCGTTACTTTTGTTCGACATTAAGGTTTAAATTACGTGAAATTTTGAAGAAAAAGTCAAAACATTCCGTAAAAGAAAGTTAAGAAGGCAAAAAAAACTAATACAGTCGAATAAACATTTTTTAAATAGCACAGACTTAGCTATATCCATGAAAAATGGATATATACCGATTTCTCAAAAACTGGAGCCAATCTGACACTTCCAAATGTACTTTCGCACTCAGGGGACTCCCCTCTAAAAGATCGAAAAGGATTCATCGAAGTTCATTTTTTTCGGGTCAAAAACTATCACAGTGTTATCACTCATTTATGTGTTTAGCCATTAAATATTATATGTCTCGTTAGCTCAGTGGGTAGAGCAATCGTCTGCCAATCTGACGGCCTGGGTTCAAATCACGGCAGGACCAAAAAAAATACATATGAACTTTTTTTAAATTTTATTTTGGAAAATATATTTCCAGACCACCTATTTATTGGTTTGGCCAGCGTTTTGCCAACGTTTAAAAATGTTGTTCCTCCAGTGCTTTTTAGGCGCTTTTTGAACAGCCGGTCCTTTTGTCTAATGATGTTATCATTTTGGGAATGGGAAAGCACTTTTTGCCAGTACTTGTACCACCTGTTAAAGTGCTTTGCCACCGCTTTCCCGTTTGTATTTTTCTGACTGGGCATATTAAAAATTATTCGTGGTTTAGTCAGGTATATGAATAAATAAGAAATTTTAACGAGTAAAAAGGTTAAAGTCGGGCATGCCGACTATACAATACCCTACACCAGTCTGGTTAAAAGCCAACTAATGTTTGTATCCGAAATTCGAATGGGATAAAATGGGGCTTGTGTCAAAATTTTCTATAATGTGAGTCAGCGCACCAAATTTCATGAAAATATCTTAATATTTGCGACCTGCAGTTTGTAACCAAGCCAATTTTGGTGGGATCCTTATATGGGCACTAGGTCTAAACATGGACCGATGTTCACCAAAATCAATAGGCGTTGTCCTTGGGCTGACATAAGTCGGTGTACCAAGTTTCATCAAAATATCTTAATATTTGCGACCTGTAGAGTGCCCAGAAGAATGCATGGACAGACAAACAGACGGACGGACAGACGGACATCGTTAAATCGAAATAAAAAAAAAATTCTAAGCCGATCGGTATACTATAAGGTGGGTCTAGGACCAATATTTTTTGGTGTTACAAACATCAGCACAAACTTATAATACCCTGACCACATAGTGGTGTAGGGTATAACAAAAAAACTGTCTTTTTGCTAAAAATTAAATTTGCAAATATTTCAAAAACTAGAGCTAATTTTGAAATTTGGTGTTCACATTCGTGATATTCATCTTAAAATATGTCATAATTTATGTCGCATGCCCGATGCATTTTTAGTGTTGTACTGTGTAATTTATAGAATTTCTTTAATCAAATTTATTCAATTTACAATAAGCTTTGTTTTTCTTTATTTAAGAACTCAATAAATGAATTAATATTTATAAACTCGGTGTTTCTGACAAATCAGAAGTGGGATAAAGTTCTAAATGCCTTCAAATTTAATAAAGAGTAAGAACAAAAGAAAATGCAGTTTCCAATAAGAAAAAGAAGAAAACAAAGCAAGAAGAAAAGAAATTCAATGAAACGAACAAACGCTGAATAACTTGAAGAGGTTTGCATGTGGTTAACAGCAAACAAGGAAAAAAAACGAAGCAAGCAGGAAAGCAATGAAATTTGTGATCTTATAAAGGAAAAGAAGTGAGACAAAGAAAGAAAGACAGAACAAGTTCTAGAAAAAAAAAACGTTTTTCGCTTATTTTGTTTTTCAAAGAAAAAAGGAAAGAAGGTTGGCGTGGTTTTACGGAAAAAGGACGACGCACAGAAAAAATATAAAAATGAAGACAAATCTAAGTACATTAAAAGTGGAACAGTTAAATAAACTGTTGAAGTATAAGAAACTGCCTGTAGCTGGAAATAAAACGGAAAAGATTTCAAGACTAGTAGTTGAAGTTTACGGCGCTGAGGAGGTGGAAGTTGAAGATGAGGCGTTCCAGGATGATTTCATTGGTTTTAATGAGCTTACAGCCGAATCAATACGGCAAAAAATTGATGATTTGAAAAGTGTGGTGCTTAATTTGGCGCAGTGTCAATCAAATGGCATTAAATTCTGGACGTACGGCACAAGTTTCAGATGCTCAAGTGCAAGATAACGACGGCGATAGTTATGAAGGCGCAGGAAGTGGTCGAATGTCATCACGAAGTCCAACAAGTTCATCAGGTATTTCAGGTGCGTTAAAGGATTCTATCGTAGTGATTCCAGATTTTGATGCAATCAAGAAGACGGTAACATCAATACAATTTATTGATAAAATCGAAAGGCTACAACGACTACACGGATGGTCTGATGAAACAATTTTAATCGCTGTGCATCATAAAATGAAGGGTCTTGCCAAAAACTGGATAGATGTTTTACCAGTAATCGAAACGTGGGAAGAATTTAAGAGATTATTTCTAAAAGATTTTCCATGTAAAGTGAGTATTGCTGATGTACACCGGGAGCTCATGGCACGTAAACGAAATTATAGTGAGTCATTTGTTGAATATTATTATTCAATGCTGGCTATTGATCGTAAAGGTGATATTGATGATTTTTCTATTTTGGTTGCTAATTGCAAAAAAATCACAGGAAAAAAATTCCAAAAAGGAAAATTCTTACATCAGTATATTTGTTTGCAGAATGACCATCGCTGATGAGGTTTTTCAACACAATTTTTTTTTACCATAATGTCTTTTTTCGCGTTCCGCCAATATTTAGCAATTTTTTAGGTACGGTTTTGTTAAATATGTAATCTAGAGACTATAATACCCATTTCATACAACGAAGTTTGGTGGCTAATTGCAAAAAAATCGCAAAAAAAATTTACAAAAAGGAAAATTCTTACATCCTCAGTGTAGAAACGGTAATGACATATCATTATTTTTTAGACTACCAGTAATGACACCCACTTACCTTCTGCATTTTTTTAAAGCATATAATAATGAGTTACTGATAATGACTTATTTTTATCATTATTTCAAATAGAAAATAATTTTCTAGATTTTTTTTGAAAATTTTTTTAAATCTATTTTTAGACTCAATATTTTTTAAACACTGGTAAGGGTATATGTAACCACATATTTTTTTGATTTTTGTATGTTGGCGAGTAAGCTTACTTGTGTGCAGCAGGTCAATTATGTTTTTATCTATTAAATATTCCATGTCGATATAGCTCCGATGGTAGAGCTATTGACTGGCAATTTGTAGACCCAGGTTCGATTCCCGCACCAGCAAATTTTATTTAAAAAAAATACAATAAAAAATATATTTTTTTATACAATTTATTTTTTTGAAAATCTATTTTTAGACTCATTATTTTTGTCAGTACTGGTAAGCACATAGGTAACGATATATTTTTTGATTTTTCGTATACTGGTGTGTAACCCTAACTCTTTATTTTTCGCGACATCGCCATATAAAGGTAATAAGAAATGTAATAACAAAAGTAACTAGTTACCATTACCAGGTATATACATTCCCAGTGTAGAAACGGTAATGACATCAGAGAAACAAGCCAGCCGCCGTAAGCCGTTTAAGCCGCCGCCGCCGGTCATTTTTGCCTCAGCCGCCGCCGCCGATTTTTTTCGGCTCATTTCGGCTGGAAGTATCAATTTTCCAAAATAAAAAAATTAAAAGCAAATGTCATTTTTAAAACAAATTTTCTACTTCATCATTTCCTGAACCATCAAGGGTATTTTTTTTTAGTTCAAAAGAAATAAAAGAACCAGTTTTATAGTCAGAGCTAAGAAGGGTTTTTGTCATAAATATTTCTTAAGTTGGAAGTTTTTCTTGAAAACTTCTGACAGATTTCGCTGAAATTTGGATATTTAATAGAGGAGAGAATCCAAATGAACACGTCTTTAGCACCCATAGTTTTGGATACAAATTACACAGTGTTACAAAATAAAATAAAAAATATATATACTTTTCAAATGACCAAGTGTAGATTGTAGGCAGAGCTTCGAAATAATTAATTCAATTTTAGCTTAATTCGCACAAAACCGAATTCAGCTTTAGAAATTGAATATATATCATTCCATCAAACCATTCCTTTATAATTAATTCATAGGTTTCATTCCCAAAGTTTAAAATTAAATAGAATGCATTCTTATGCTGAATACATTCCTTATAGAATTACAATCAATTTAAATAATTTTTTCATTAATTCTAATCTTTTACAAAATGGCTTATCAAAATTGTCATTTTATTCAATCAGTAAAAGATCTAAGGTATGAATATACTAATGATTGTGACAACACTTTAGTTTATAATTACAAAGTAAATAAAAATGTGGCTTATTTTAGGGATTTAATATTTATATCATATACAAAACCCATAAAAATAATTAAAAACGCAACATTTGTTTTAATCTTTTACAAACCGAATGAAACGTGAAAGATCATTATAAAAAGAATGAATTCATGAAAGAATTCATTTACTATGCATGAAAATTAAAAGAATGAAACCAGTGAATGAATTCATAAGGAATAGTATAAACGAATGATATATTAGTAAATTTTAGTTAAAAGTCCAAAAATGAATTAAAGATTTAATTCATTCGAATTTATAGATCACATCACATTTTTCAGAAATTTCAGTACACCTGAAATTATTATCAAAAGACACATTTTTAAGACATTGCGGACGAAAAAAATGTTAAGTAAGTTATTTCTCGGTCGACTTATAAAATTGGGGAGATATTTAAGAATTTTAAAAAAATTCTAAAGTGAAACATTCCGAATTTTTTTGTTGTTCTGTGATCCACATCCGAAATATTTTCTTCGTTTTATTTCGTGTTGGAAAAGTTTGGTGAAAGTATAATGAATATTTTGTTGCAAAAATAAATGTTAAAATTTATTTTAAAATTTGTCAGTATGCTAAAATTTGTTCGAAACAGTCAATTCCCGACATTTTGGATTTTGTGTGATTTTACAAAACCACTCTAATTAAAAAGTTTCGGAATTCAGAACAGGGGTGATAGTGTCATTGTGGGTGAAATTCAGCAATTTTTCAACCGATTTTGAATCTTTTAGCGTTTTTGGAAAGACAAAGCTTTCCAAATATATATAGAATTATTTATTTGTAACTGAAATATGTTGAGTTTTTTTTTTTAAATATTAAAATTAATTTTTTTTTAATTTCTATACTTTGACGGCTTTTTTACAGTATTAAACAATTCTTTACTATTGTAATTTATTCTGAAAGTGGGTTTAGTTCTTAGTAAAATCAGATTCTTTTGTTTAAATTAATTGAAAATAGAAAAGGTTATCATAATATTTCTAAACATTTAATTTCAGCTATTATAAGACAACTCGATGTTCTTGTTTGCACACTCATTAAGATTAATATTTTCAATTTTCTTATAAATACAAAGATTCCATGTTTATAAAAAAATGTATAACTTTGACAATTTTAAAGCGATTAAAGTAGATCTTCATTTTACCCTGAATTAGGAATAAATTAGATAAAAATTATTTTTTTATAAACAAAATATTGCAATTAAAAGCCGTCAAAATTAAACAAAATAAGAAAAAATTAAGAAAATCAGTTTTATTTGAAAATATTTCCACACAGTTTTGTTGAATATATAAACATATGTATATATTTGGAAAGCCCAACTATCTCTCCGTCTAGGTCCGTTCAAAAACTAAAAATCCTAAATTTATAATTTTTATCGATGAATTTAACTTAAAATTAGTTTTTATTTGATAATTCCAAATTTTTTGTACAATTTTCTACTGCTATATTTTGGAAAAAAACCTTAAACATCTTTAAATTACGTGTTTAATGTTCTACCAAGCCGATCAAGCCGCCGCCGCCGCCGATTATTTGGTTGCGCCGCCGCCGCCGATTATTTTGATCGGCTTGTTTCTCTGAATGACATATCATTATTTTTTGGACTACCAGTAATGACACCCACTTACCTTCTGCATTATTTTAAAACATATAATAATGATTTACTGATAATGACTTATTTTTTATAGATTTTTTTGAAAATTTTTTGAAATCTATTTTTAGACTCATTATTTTTGTCAGTACTGGTAAGCACATAGGTAACGATATATTTTTTGATTTTTCGTATGCTGGTGTGTAACCATAACTCATTATTTTTCGCGACATCGCCATATAAAGGTAATAACAAATGTAAAAACAAATGTAATAACAAAAGTAACTAGTTACCATTACCAAGTATGTAGTTACATAACCACATATCTCGTAATGATTTTCTACACTGGGTTAGACCGTACCTCAAAAAAAAAGTTCGTCGTACACCCTCCAATATGAAGTATTTTTGCAAGGCAATTTCAAAAAAAAAGTTAAATTTTTTTGCCTCGAGGAGGCCAGTGTTTTGCTATAAAAGAAAAATCCTATCCCGAGTAAAAAAGTTTTGATATAATCATATATTATTTTATGTAATTACATATAGTAACTTATAGTTAGATATGGCCACATATGCTTTTAAATTGAAGCATATAGACTTTTATATAGTCATATATTAAATATTTTTTCCTCAAAGGTTTTAATATTGAGACATATGTGATTTTATATTATTACATACTGGCCTACATATAAGTGTATGTGCTATATATAAGTACACAATGTAATATATAAAAGATATAATTAGATATACGTTTATATATAATTTAGTATGACACTATACATAATAATATAAAACTATATATGGAGCCATTTAAGAAATATTATATAATAGGTGTTATATATGGTTATATATTGACGCATATGAACCCATATATAACTTAGTATGGTTTCATATCTACAATATTTCATGATTTCTTTTATATATAACGATATAACGTTCTTTATAAAATCATTTTTAATTATATATCATCCCACATTAGCAATTTTTTCAAAGTGATTTTATAACAAAATATGTGTATAAGGTCCTTTTAAAACCGTATTGTATTAAATGTGGTTCCATATAAAAAAAATGATTTTGAACTAGTTTTAGATTTAGTAATTACTAGGGATTGGCGCATGACACGATCGTGAGTGAAGTTATTCACAAGTGATCGTGAGTAATAATTACTATACCAAAGTAATTCGCCCGTGAGCGTGAGAATATATAATTCGTACGTGAGCGTGAGTAAGAATATATAACCCGTGCATGATTCGTGTGTGAGTTTATTTTTTGCATCATATGTTTTTAGTAATTTTTACTGTTTTGCGTGAGAATTTTCTGATTGTGAGTAAATTTTTAATATACTCATGTCTGCGTGAGTAAGACACGAAATACTCGTGCGTTTTTGTTTAGGAGCGTGAGTCAAAATGGATAACGCGCCCATAAAATTAACAATACTGAAGCTTTAATATGGAATTCTCTATACTATAACGCACACGTGACTGATCTCTTATATCTTGGTTGTATATCACAATCCTATTAAGTTAAAAATTTCAGTGTTGTTAACCTTATTTTAAAATTACTAAAAACAAAGAAAAATTTGTTCATGTTTAATGCACTGTCATGGTAAATCTGGATAAAAGTAATGGAAGATTTATCGAAATTATAGGATATCCAGTAGACCTGGGGTTAATCATTACATTTTATAATAATTACTCATTCATTTACACAATTACATGTAATTGTAATTGAAAAAAACTCAATTACAATTACAAATTATTTGTAATTGTAATTCAAAAAAGAACAATTACAAGTAATTTGTAATTTGAAAAATGTCAATTACATTTTTTGGGAAAATAAATAATGACAAAAAGCACAAGTTAGGGGTAAGCCCAACATGACGTATTCTTTTTATACGCATCCATCCATGCCTATCCAACCTATCCCAGTCAGATTTTTCTACAAAATTTTAACAAAAAACACTTTTTAATTCTAAATGTAATTGAAATTTGTAATTGAAATCACTTTCAATTACAATTACTTGTAATTTGTAATTGAAATTACAAGTAATTGTAATTGAAAATTTTTTCTGATCTCCAGATATTGTATATCTTTTTTTATTTAAAAATATAATTTTGTATATTGTTAGATATGGTCATATATATTATGGTAAAAATATAGGGTTAATATTTAGGTATAATTGTATCAAACTATGTCCACTTTTATAACATTTTATATAATTTTATACAAAAAGATATAATTTTATGTAATTGGATGAGGACAAAATTCGGATACAATTGTATCATATTGTATCGAATTGTATCAAATTGTACCAAATTGTATACAATTGTATACAATTCGATACAATATGATACAATAAGACGTTCTCATTTTTCGGATATAATTATATCTAATTACATAGAAGATTATATATAATTAAATATAACTTTATATGGCTCCATATCATTTTTTTTTACTAGGGATGAAAAAAAATTTAAAAAGGCGACCCCTATGTTCGCCAACCAATATATAAAAAATTGTCAACTGGGTTTATCGAAAAAATTCCTTAGCAAAAGTGTAATGATTTTTTGCGAGCTTTAATTTTCTGACATTAGGGTTGTACATTGGGGTGGTAGCAACTGAGATCTGGTGGGTAACTACTAGAACGGGATACTTGAGGTCAATGGCCCTTAGAGCAAAACACTGGTCTCCTCGAGAGAAAAACATCGATGTATCATACTTTAAGATCCGACTGTAAATACCAAAGATATAACGAAAAATGCAAAATGGCGACCTCTACGTTCGGAAAAAAAATAAAAAAAAAATTTTTTTGAAACCTCCTTGCAAAAATACTTCATATTGGAGGGTGTACGGCGCACTTTTTTTGTTTTTGCCTGTAAGGTGGTACGCTCTAATATACATAGTTACATAACCACATATCTGGTAATGATTTTCTAGACTGGGTAGTTAAAAAATATTTGCGTTTTTTGAATAAAATGTCCTTTATTAGATTGGGGTCATATGTGTCCCCATGTCCAATAGGGTTAATGAGGTCATATTATTTTTTCCAAACCGCTAAGATATTAAGATGAAATATAACATTTAAAAGTACAAAAAGGATTCATCTTTTATACAAAGTACTTAAAAAGAGTAAATTTACTAAATTTTTAATAAAAATCACACTTTTCTCGAAATTCACAAAAAATAAGAGCTTGTCACCGACAGGTCCACGGAGGGATTTACCTCAAAATTGGCATTTTTCATCTCTAGGATGTATTAAATAATCCGTTGAAGTACAAAATTCATTTTTTTAAATTTGTTTAAGAAAATTTGGAGTTTCGAAAATTATGGCAAAAAATTTATGCGTTTTTTGCCTTATTGCGCGACAGGTTAACAGACAGGTAATAAAACAATATTTCATATCTGAGTATTTACGACGGGTACTATTGTCAATAGCTAAAATCACTAATGTCAATAGCTAAAATCTGGCAACACCATAATAAAATTAGACATTTTTTAGCATAAACGAACTCACAATGTTTTGATGTACAAGTGCTATTTGTTTTGTTCACAGTGAGTTAAAAAATTTAATTTGGCCAAAAAATGGAAATTTCAAGAGAAGGTTTTCGTTGGATTATTTTTCACAACTTTCGACGTGGATTATCTCAACAAGAATGTGTCGATGAACTCAGTTCTTTGTATGGCGATAAAGCAGCATCAAAAACGTCAGTATGTCGCTGGTATAGTCAATTCAATCGTGGTCGTAGTTCAGACGCCGACGAATTCCGCGAAGGTCGTCCAAAATCGGTTGTTGTGCCACAAAACATCGATGCAGCGCGTGAACTGATAATGCAAGATCGTCATGTGACATATCGTGAGATCGAGGCATCCTTGCACAGTAGTTCCACTTCAATACATTCGATTTTCCATGAACACTTAGTTTTAAAAAAAATTTGCTCTCGTTCCAACGAAAATTATGGGGTATCCATACCTCATAATTTTTCAATCGTTCAAAAAAAGGCTCGCGTCGATTTGTGTAAGGGAATGATTAAAAAGTTCGACCGTGGAACTTCAAAAGACGTGTATAAAATCGTGACAGGTGACGAACTATGAATATATGCGTATGAGCAGGAAACAAAATAGCAATCGACCGTGTGGGTATTCCAAGACGAGCGAAATCCAACAAAAGTTATTCGTGGAAGAAGCACAGCGAAGCAAATGGTCGCCTGTATCTTCGGCCGAATGGGTCATGTGGCCACTGTTCCGCTTGAGCATAGTATGACGGTCAATTCTGACTGGTACACGACCATTTGTTTGGCGGAAGTCTTCGAAGAAATTCGTAAAACTAACCCCTAAAGACGAATGATTCTCCATCATGACAATGCGTGCTTTCACACATCTCGTCAAACAGGTAAATTTTTGAGCAGTCAAAACATCGAATTTATTGGCGTTTTCTTTTCTGGAAAAAAATGTTGCCTTGTTAAAAGGCAACATTTTAAAAATGTTGCCCTCACCCCATTAAAATGTTACATTTTTTCAATCAGAATAGAACACAATAAAATCACTGTTGCATTTTTCTAAACATATGTATGTGTATTGTATACTCGTATGCAATATTGTTTACGCAAACTATTACTAATTGTAGCCTAGTGGTTGTGATGCCTGCCTTTGACATGGGCTGGACGGGTTCAAATTCCAGACAAAGTAAAAAATAAATTTTTTTATGTATTTTCTTTTTTCAATTAAATTTTTTTTTTTCATATTTAAAGCAAATTGTATAATTTTTTATTTATTTTTAGCCTAAAAAATTGTTAAATACTAAATAACAGCAAAACTATAAAAATCTAATTAAAATTTTATAAAAACAAAAAAAAAAAACAAAAAAAAATATTTTGCTCCAACCCGGGTTTGAACCTGCGACCTACTGCATCAGAAGCCATGATAGTACCCCCTAGGCCACCAAGTTGTGAGTTAGCTGGCAAAAAACATTACAGTATATACACATGGCATTGACATAAAGAAAAAAACAGGGCAACACTCTACCCCGTAAATTTTTTGAGGGCGAAAATGTTGCCTTTTTGCCCTTTATTTAGGCAACATTTTTAGAAAAGAACACCTAGCCCTCTTAGAATGTTACCCTTAATTTAGAAAAGAACACAAAAAAGGCAATTCAAAAGCAAAATGCAAAAAAAAGGCAACATTTTTTTCAGAAAAGAAAACGCCATATGACTCATTCTTCGTACAGTCCTGACTTGGCACCCAATGACTTCTTCTTCTTCCAAAATATTAAAGGTAAACTGCGTGGTCAACGATTTACGAGCGCAGAAGAAGTTGAAGCGTTCAAAAACCATGTTTTGGAGGTGTATCAAGAGGAATGGAAAAACTGCTATGACAAATGGTTTGAACGAATGCAAAAGTATATTGATCATCAAGGGGAATATTTTGAAAAACAATAAAGCCATTTTTATTTGAAAATGTTTGTTATTATTTGCTATTCCCGAAATATAAATAGTACCCCTCGTATAAGTATAGAGAGCACAAAACAATTATGGCTTTAGTCAATTTCGGAAAGTTTAAAAAAGTGCCATATAATTTCATGATCCAGCGTTTTTTGGCGCAAAATTGGTCTGGGCATTTGCTATTTCTTGGCGAGTTCTTAACCGATTTTGAAGTTATGTAGCGTTTTGTAAAGATAAGTTTGTACTGAAATCGATTCATAACACAAGTGGTTGAAAAAATTAAACTATAGAACGAAATTTTCCTAAGAACTGAAAAAAGTCATATTTTTCCCATATAAATACTCTTGTAATTTTCAATCGATTTCCGCCTCGACTTTTCTTTATATAGAAAGGAAACAAATTGTACCCCGACACTCTTCAAATTCGCCCTTTAAAAAATTGCCATATAACCTTGGACCCCCTAGTCTACATTAGAGCGTACCTCAAAAAAAAATTTCGCCGTACACCCTCCAATATGATGTACAGTGAGGAGCAAAAATGTAACAGGGTGCACATTGTTCAGATATTCTGCTTTAAATTTTTAATTACGAAACCAAATCAAATAATTTTTTCTAAATTTATTTGTTTATTAACCTGTTCTAATTAGAAATCAATAACAATATTTTAATTAACGAAGAAGATGAAGACATTTTTCTATATTATGACTAGAGTTTGCTGGTCGGTTTTAACCGAAACCGAAACCGCGGTTTTTGAGGCCTAAAAACCGAAACCGAAAACCGACAAAAATAAGTCGGTTTTTAGCGGTTTCAGCTCTTATTTTACAAAATTCTGTATTTAATTGTAATGAACAATTTCTCCATTAAATATTACTTTAAAGATTTTTTGTTTTTACTACTACAGATAATATAAGCTGAGGATTATAATTTTAGGAAAAAAAACCACCAAAAGTCATGTAGTTTAAGAGATATTGAGTTTCATGTATTCAGTTTAGATTTTCACCGCTTATTTTTCAAAAAGTTTTATTTCGTAGTCCGCGAAATTTATTGTATAAAATTTCAACTTTATATTGTTTTAAACAAATTGCTAAATTCCAAATTTAAACTCTTTAAATACAGTTTAATCTGCCGAAAAAAGAATAAAAAATTTAAATTTATAACGGTTTCTGCGTTTTTTCAAAAGGAATGGTGTTATTGCCTTTATTCGAGTGAGATTTTCAATCGAACTTTAATAAATATCTTGAAAGTATTAAAATATTTAATTGTTATACATACAGGCATGTCACAGGTTTTTTACGGAATTGATTTGATTTCGCAATTTCAGTTCCGCATTTTTTTCCTAAAGTGATCGAAAACAATTTTGTTCCTTCTGAATTTGCAGTTTAGGGTGCTACGGATAATTTTGTATAGAAAATGAAACGTTTTGGTAAGTATGGAGTATGCTACAGGCTCAATAGTTGTACTTAAAACTTTAAAAGTTTCTCCACAAAACGTAAAACGAAAAAAAAATCGTTTTCATTCCACTTTCAAAAACCAAAGTGGAATTGATATTTAAGCAGCTTAAACTCATAAAAGCTTTTCAATAGTGCTTGGTATGTATTCCATAAAATGTCGTAAACTATTTCACTTAAAAAAATTTACATTTAAAACGCTTTTTGTTGGTAAATTCAATAATTTTCTTGTTGATTAGCAAAACGTAATTTTTTCTAAAAAATTAAAATTTTAAATTTTGATCGGCGATCTTCTCTTTTTTAACTACAAATGGTAACTTATATCAAAATTTAGCAGTTGGAACACGAATTTACCACAAAAAGTCTTTTTTAAACATTTTAGAATTTACGAAAACGCAAAAACCCTGAAGAAGCAAAAGTAAAACGTTACGAAATTGTACATCCAAATCATATTAATTTTATGCGAAATATGTGTTAAAACCTTAAATATGCTCTTTAACAAATACTTTTTTAAGTGAAATTATTAAAAACAGCATTCTTAACTTATAATTAATTATGTTTATCTGTTATATTTGGTCTAAATATGCAAAAAAAACCATTTACTTCTGGAGAAGCAATTTGCGTTTTCAAGTGAAATTGAAGTCTGTGACATGCCTGATAAATATTAAATTATTTTAAAACAATTCTATAATATCACAAGAAAACCGAAAAAAACCGAAACCGCGGTTTTTATAATTTTGAAAAACCGAAACCGCGGTTTTCAAATTTTTCGGTTTTTAGCAAACTCTAATTATGACAAATGTTACACTTTGCACCCTGTTAAGTTTTGATAAATTTCTTAAGAAATTTTTAATATTAACTTAAAAAATCATAACATTTTTGCGGTTTTTATATGTAGTTGGGAAAATATTCCATTTATCTGGTAAAAAAGTGAGTATTAAGTAATATTTCCCTATTGTTCAGGTCGCAAGCCCTTTTTAAGGGCTGGCTATGTTTATCATGCTGAAAATTTTCTTAAATCCAAAAGTATTAAATATATTTCGTGTCGGGCAATAGCACGGACTATTTTTCATTGAGAAATGTGCTGTTTGTGTGGCTTTTCCTACTAAAAAAATTTTTTTGATGACTTTTTAATTTTTATTTCGCAAAAAATGTGATAGTTTTCTATGATAGCTAGTAAGTTCGGTTACTAAATTTTGTGGCATTCATTTTCCTTTGATATACCGTCAATATAGAACATCAGATGAAACCCATTTTACTAGGTAGCCCCATATCCTGAAATAGATTGCTACAAGTTTTTATGTTTGAAGCCCTCTTTTTGGGGGAAACGTAGTAAGGTCGATAAACGAATTAAAAGCATATTATATTTTTATATATATATAAAAGAATAAGGTGACTGACTGACTGACTGATTGACTGACTGACTGACTGACTGACTGACTGACTCAACATCGCCCAGCCCAAACCGCTGAAGCTAGGAAGTTGAAATTTGGTATGTAGGTTCCTCTTTCGGCGTAGACGTCCGCTAAGACGGGATTTTTGGAAATTCCTACCGGAACGGACAAAAATGGGAAAAGGTCCCCCTTGGCGGCCTGCCAAAACCCCTTTGGCTAGAAAGCTGAAATTTAAGATATGTGTCCTTGGAGTATGGGCTAACTTTTCTGGAAAGTACTTTCTGGAATTTTGGACAGGGACGTTGTAAAAATGGGGGTTAAAAAGGGGAAAAAGGCCCCCCTTGACGGCCTGCCCAAACCGCTGGAGGTAGGAAGTTGAAATTTGGTGTAAAGGTTCCTCCACTATCGTAGACATCCACCAAGACTGGAGTTTTGGAAATTTTTACAGGGACGAGCAAAAAGGGGAAAAAGTCTCCCCCTTGACGGCCTGCTCAAACTGCTGGAGCTATGAAGTTGAAATTTGGTATGTAGGTTCCTCGACCGGTGTAGACATCCGTTGAGACGGCATTTTTGGAAATTCTTATCGGGAGGGGCAAAAGGGGACAAAAAAAGTACCTTTTTCCAAAAAAGTACCTTTTCCCAAAAAAAGTACCTTTTCCCAAAAAACATACATTTTTCCAAAAAAATACGTTTTTCAAAAAAAGTACCTTTTCCAAAAAAAAGTACCTTTTCCCAAAAAAAGTACCTTTTTCTAAAAAAATGTTCCTTTTCCCAAAAAACATACATTTTTTCAAAAAAATACCTTTTTCAAAAAAAGTACCTTTTCTAAAAAAAAGTACCTTTTCCCAAAAAAAAGTACCTTTTTCTAAAAAAATTTTCCTTTTCCAAAAGAAGTACCTTTTCCAAAAAAGTACCTTTTTCCAAAAAAAAATACATTTTCCAAAAAAAAACACCTTTTTAAAAAAAAATACCTTTTCCAAAAAAAGTACAAATAAAGTACTTTGTAAAAACAAAGTATCTTTTTCCAAAAAATTTCGTTTTTCCAAAAAGTACCATTTAAAATAATATATAATTTCCTCCCCCCACGGATATCTCTACTAAAACAAGGTTTCTTGATATTCGGCATAGACGTGCGCTAAGACGGGATTTTTGGAAATTCCTACCGGAACGGGCAAAAAGGGGAAAAGTCTCCCCATAAACAGTCTCACAAATTGGAAAAGTGCCTGCCCAAACCACTGGAGGTAAGAAGTTGAAATTTGGTATAAAGATTCCTCCACTGTAGTAGACATCGACTAAGTTGGTATTTTTGGAATTCCCTGAGTCCTCCTTCTGTGTAGGCGTCCGATTAGACGGAATTTTTGAAATTCCTATCGGGAGGGGAAATAAGGGGAAAAGTCTCCTCCTTGACGGCCTGCCCAATCCCTTTTGGCCAACGTAAAATTTTAAATATGTATTCGTTGGAGTAGGACTAACTCCCAGTTAACGTAATTATTCTATTTTGGAACAGGAACATAGTAAAAATGGTGGTTGAAAGGGAAAAATGTCCCCACTAACGGCCTGCCCAAACCGCTTAGACAATTCAGTTGAAATTTGGTATGAATGTTCCTCATCCATCGCAGTTAGCCGCGAAGATGGAATTTTTGTAAATTCCTAAAGGGAGGGGCAAAAAGAAGAAAAGCCTCACCTTGGGGGCCTGTAAAAACCCTTCGGCTAGAAACCTGAAGCTTAAAATGTGGGTCCCTGGAGTAAGGGCTAACTTATTAGAAAGATACTTTTTTGAATTTTGGACAGGGTCGTTATAAAATGGGGGCTCAAAAATGGAAAGTGGCCCCTTAACGACCTGTCCAAACTGCTGGAACTAGGAAGCTGAAATTCGGTACTTAGGTTCCTCTTCCAGCCTAATTCCAACCGGGAGGGACAAAAAAAGAAAAAGTGTCCCCCTTGACAGCCTGCTCAAACTACTGGAACTAGGATGTTGAAATTCCCTGTCGATGGATTTTCGGAAATTCCTACCGAGAGGGGCACAAATAGTAAAAGTTGGCTAGAAACCTGAAATGTAAAACATATGTTACTTGAAGTATGGGCTCACTTACCGGGAAGGTGCTTTTTGGACAGGGACATTGCAAAAATGGGGATTAATGAAGCGAAAAGTGCCGCTTAAAGGCCTGCCCAAACCGCTGGAGGTAGGAAGTTGAAATTTGGTATTAAAGTTCCTCCTCTATTGTAGACATCCGCTAAGATGAGATTTTTGGAAATTTCCACAGGTAGGGTCAAAAACAGGAAAAGTCTCCTCCTTAACGGCCTGGCCAAACTGCTGGATCTAGGGAGCTTAAATTCGGTATTTGGTTTCCTTCTCCAACGTAGACGTCCCCTAAGACGGTATTTTTGGAAATTCATACCGGGAGGGGTAAAAAGGGAAAAAACTTCCCCCTTGATAGCCTGGCTAAACTGCTGGATATAGAGACCTAAAATTATGTATGTTGTAGGTTCCTCCGCAGCTAGTTTTTATATATTTTATTTCAAAATGTGGCAGTAAATAATTTTTCATACAAAACTGGTTCATATTACTAGTTTAGTAATAATTCTGATAACACTACCATATAGGTAGCCCCAAACCATGAAAGCTGTTGACATGTTCATTATAATTTTAGGAACCCTAATGAAAATTGTCATCATCCCATGTTTTAAATTGACAGTATATTGAAGAAAAATTAATGGCTTAGAATTAGAGGATTGATTTTACTAGAATGTAGAATTTCGGCCAAACTTGCAATATACATAGTCTTCAAAAACATATTATTTAATAGGGAAAATATTCCATTCTATTGTCCCGTTAAATATTTTTGGCTTTACTAAAAAAATCAACATGGTTAATATTGCCATACCCCAAGATGGGCTTGCGACCTGAACAATAAGGAAAATTTTATTAGGCACCTAATTTTTGAAGAGATAAATGCAATATTTTGCAACAATTCACCCAAATGCATAAAAAACAGCAAAAATTTCATGATTTTTAAATTTATATTTAAAATTTTTTATCAAAAATTAACTGGGTGCAAAAGTGTAACATTTTTCTTTAAAGAGAAAAATGTAATTTTTTCCCCAGTTAAATAAAATAGTCAAATTTTTTTTCTTGTTTTTTAATTATAACAAGTTAATAAATAAATAACGCTAGAAATAATTATTGGATTTTCTTTCATAGTTAAAAATTTTAAGCAAAATATCTGAACCATGTTAACCCTGTTACACTTTTGCTCCTCACTGTATTTTTGGAAGGCGATTTCAAAAAAAAATTTTTTTTTTTTTGGCCGACCGTATGTTCGCCTTTTCTAATTTTTTGTTATAGCTTTGGCATTTAAAATCGGATTTTAAAGTGTGATATATCGATTATTTTGCCTCGAGGAGACCAGTGCTATATAGTAAAAATCCAATTAAAAAAAATTTAAAAAGGCGACCCCTACGTTCGGCAACCAACATATAAAAAAAATTTCTACTGGGTTTAGCGAAAAACTTCCTTAGCAAAAGTTTAATGATTTTTTGCGAGCTTTAATTTTCTGACATTAGGGTGGTAGCAACTGAGATCTGGTGGATAACTACTAATAACAAAATGTCCAAAAAACAAAACACTGGTCTCCTCGAGAGAAAAACATTGATGTATCATACTTTAAGATCCGACTGTAAATACCAAAGATATAACGAAAAATGTAAAATGGCGACCCCTACGTTCGGCAAAAAAAAATATAAAATATTTTTTTGAAACCTTTTTGCAAAAATACTTCATATTGGAGGGTGTATGGGGCAATTTTTTTTGCCTGTAAGGTGGTACGCTCTAGTGTACATTAGAAATGAAATGTATGGGATTTTCAAAAATGTTTTTTTCGTTTGCTCCACCGGCAGTTTCCGGTAGATTGGGTGCAAAAAATAATATATGTGTAAAAATTGGATTTCTCCGTGGCATACAGGCCAGTCAGTTTGAACTTTTGACCCTAAAAATGATATAAAAACACTTCAAAGATGTTTTGCGCTATAACTTCTAAATTTGATGTTTTTCGCAAAAATACTATATAAGTGTTGTTATGCAGAATAAAAGGACAAACGCTTTCTTCATACTAATTTTTGGCCTAAGTGCTGCTTATCGTGGTGTTTTAAGCGAATAAAGTAAAAATTTGTGTTAAGAATTCATTTGAAACGGCCCTCGTTAAAATTTGGATAGAGCCAGTGAGGATCGGTTTTAATTTTTTTGTAGAGCAAGATATGTTGTTTTTATAAACCAATTACATTTGGAACATATATCTGTTATTCCACGAAAGAGAGACCAAAGTCAGGAAGTTGAAATTTCACTTTTTTCACGATTTCGTTAATAACACGGTGCTACAAAATAGAAAAAATTTAATATACTTGTAAAATGACCTAGTATAGGTTGTAGGCCTGGTTGAGTAAATCACTTTTCAATTTTCAGAATTTTGAATATACCCTCAAAATCTGAAGTTATCGGCAAAAAACGTTTTTTCAAAACTTCACGGACCAAAATATTTTTAACTAATCACTTTTGAACCGATTTTCAATTTTCGATCTGTTTCAGAAAGATGAATAGTTAGCCTTTCCAAATATATATACTACATGTTTATACTTTTAACAAACCCATGTGAAAGTATTATCCAAAACATTTAAAATTTTTAATTTTTTTCAATTTTGGTGCCTTTATTTTCTAATACTTTATTTGAAAACCTATTTTTTTCTGATTTTTATTTGAAAGCACGTTTACTAATGAGTAAATCGAGTCCTTGTTTGTTAGAATCGGTTGAAAATTGTTGGTTTTTTTCTTTTAAATAAAATTTTATTTTTCCCATACATACCCAGCAAAAAAAAAACCGAATGCATTCTACAAGAATGCATTTTTCACTGCATATAAAGTAGCTATATATGTGACAGCGCATAGAGAAAGGGACCTAAGGGTAAAAAAATCAATTTTTTTTTTTTTTTTGATGTGGACAATGTCTGAGCATCGAATGAGACCGATCCCATGCCCCAAAAGTGTTCCCTCCCAGAGATATGCGCGTTTTATGAAAGTGAAGTCGACGATTCTAAAAAAAATTTCGTACTAACAGAGTGATATTCACGATTTAAAAGAATTATAAATGAGTATTTATTATAATTCACAATTAATAATTTCAGAAAATAAAGCTGGAATCGAAAAACCGCGAGCAAAATTGATATCAAACTCATGGAAACAGCGCGCTAGGTAGAAAACAGTAAAAACCAACTACACAAAACAAAAGGTAGGGACGACCTACGCGCGTTTTCAAGTTTGACCAACACGTTCCTGACGTCATGAGATGTGTCGCTTCCAAATGAGACCAATACCAACACGCTCAGTGATGGTACACCAAAGATACACGTATTTAAATCTTTAAAATGGCTCTCCTGAACAAAACCGGTTTTTACCCTTAGGTCCCTTTCTATTTTGCGCGTCACATATGCTGATTTCTTACTTCCAATAAACGTATTTTAAATGACTTCCAAAATGCCATTAATTAAAAACTTTTTTTACTTCCCAGAAAAAAAATATCTGACCAAGATCCGTAAAAGCACCTATACTGTTCGGCACAAATGCGTTCAAATTGAGGTGAAAAACGCATTCTTTTAACATTGGCTTGTCATAGGAGAGAAGGTGTTTATGCTACTTTAAGTCTGCTTTGCACGTCATAAAAATGAGTGCTTGGATGTTCTTTTTTATATAGGAAAGCAATTCATTTTTTTTACTATCTAAGGAGAGATGAAAAGTAACATCTTGGGAATGCATTCAAATATATATTTAAGAAGTGATATTTATGACTTTTGAATGCATTCCCAAGAAGTTACTTTTCATCTCTCCTTAGATAGTAAAAAAAATGAATTGCTTTCCTATATAAAAAAGAACATCCAAGCACTCATTTTTATGACGTGCAAAGCAGACTTAACCCTCTAACCGGCAAGCCCGCCTCCAGGCGGGGTATATTAAATTGACCAGAAATTCGCCAAAGGGGTATTTTATAATAAGAAATTATGCTTTTTCAACAGAAAACAAAATTTATAAAATTTTTTGTGAAGAATTTTTTTGTATACAATGCACGGTTTCGAAGCGAGAAAGTGTCAAAGATAAAATTTCGTAAAATTTCAAAAATTAAATATTTTAAAACAACCAAAAGTTTCAAAAATCTTAAAAACATATTTAAATTGACTAAAACAATTGATAGTTAACATGAAGTAAGATTGAAGCTTAAGATATTCAAAAAGTTCCTGACTTTGGTCCAAGGACGCACAGGATTCCATAAGGATACCTTTAAAGGACATCGCCTTAACTTCAAAACGAATGGACGGATCTTTTTGAAATTTGGTAAAAAGAATATATTTGGTATAGGTAGCAAAGCTTATAAGTTTGAATAATATATATTGAAGTTTTGGTACGTTTTCGCTCAATTTCGCATTTTTCGAAAAACGAAAATCGCTACATCCTCTTAAGTTACAGCACAAAAAATGTAATTTTCTTATTGCAATTATTTCTTTGTAAGAGAAATAATTTGTGCCTAAACCTAGTAATTTTTATGCGCTAGTTTTCAAGATTCACCCTTAAACTATTTTGGCCCTTATCGCCTAAAGTATGCAACGAAAAAAAATTTTGTAGAAGAACTTATTGTTTATTTTTCGTGAGGAACACATGGTATAAATTTCATTGCAAAAAAGCTTAGGCCGGTTAGAGGGTTAAAGTAGCATAAACACCTTCTCTCCTATGACAAGCCAATGTTAAAAAAATTCCTTTTTCACCTCAATTTGAACGCATTCGTGCCGAACAATATAGGTGATTTTACGGATCTTGGTCAGGTATTTTTTTGCTGGGTACATACTGCTTTAGACGCAAACAATTTTACCGTTATTTTGTATGTATATTTCCTACATACTGGGAAAAATTAAAATTTTATCTTAAAAAAAATTGGAACTTTAACAATTTTCAACCGATTCTAACAAACAAGGACTTGTTTTACTCAATAATAAACGCAATTTCTAATAAAAAAAATAAAAAAATATGTTTTCAAACAAATTATTAGGAAATAAAGGTGCCAAAGTTGAAGAAATTAAAAAAAAAATTTTTATTTGAAATGTTTTGGATAATACTTTCACATGGGTTTGTTAAAAGTATAAATATGTATATATATTTAGAAAGGCTAACTATTCATCTTTCTGAAACAGATCGAAAATTGGAAATCGGTTCAAAAGTGATATAGTTAAAAATATTTTGGTCCGTGAAGTTTTGAAAAAACGTTTTTTGCCGATAACTTCAGATTTTGAGGCTATATTCAAAATTCTGAAAATTGAAAAGACATTTACTCAACCAGGCCTACAACTTAGACTAGGTCATTTTACAAGTATATTTTCACTGTAGCACCATCTAATTAATCTGTAATGAAAGGAATATAAATTTTTTTAATTTATACCATTAGTAAACATCTCATGTTACTTAATTTATCAAAAAAATTTCGCACTTTATGTTTTAATCTTAAGTAAAAATTGACTGAAACTGAAATTGATATTGATTTTTTTAATACCTAAAAATGAAGCAGTCTGTAATTAATCTTAAATTGAAAACTCAGATAAAACCATTGAAATATGTAACACATATATTTTTCTAATCAATTTCGACAAAGTTTTAGATAATTGAATTGCAAATTCCTGAAAAAGACGATTTTAAAATATGTATGTTGAAAAAAGTACTGTAAAAGAGAATTTTAAATTTAATTGATTTTATTTCTAAACTTACGGTTTTGTTCATTTTGTGTATGAAATATATTTATATTTTCAAACATTTTGATTGGTTGAAAATAAATTAACCAATCAGAATGCTCCAAAAATAAACCAAGTCAGTATGATTTTAAATGAAGAAAAATATACATTTTTAATACTTAGATAGTAAGGGCGATAAAATTTGTGTTTCAGATTGAATTTTCGGAAAATGTTGATGCAAAAGTTGTGATTTTTTTGATAAAATGAATTTAGTGGAATTTGAGTTTCCGTCATGTGTTAAGAGTTTGCAAATCCGATTAAGGGATTTTGCTATATTTTCAAAATATTTTTCACTTGAATTGCAATTAGATCGTAGATCCTTTACCTAATCAAAATAATTTGTTATGTGTGCAAAAGCCCAAAGTCTATACTTTTAAACCATATTTAGAATTATTCGTGGTTTAGTCAGATATATGAATAAATAAGAAATTTTAACGAAAAAACTGACTTTTTGCTAAAAATTAATTTTGCGAATATTTCAAAAACTAGATCTAATTTTAAAATTTGGTATTCACATTCGTGATATTCATACTAAAATCTATCAGAATTGATAAGTCGCATGCCCGATGCATTTTTAGTGTTGTGCTGTGTAATAAACCTACAAAAGATTTCATAACATTTTTTTATTGAATTGGGGTAGCTCAAAATATTTATCAAAATTTGGTCCAGAGCAGCGTGAAAAATGTACTAAATTTGCAAAATTCTAAACTATATTCACTCATCGATGAATTGAAATTTAATATTGTTTCTACCATATTAAATTTCTGATAAAACGCGGAAAATCGCGAATTTCAAAAAAATCTGAAACACATGTTCACTTAAATCGTCTATAGATTATGATATGTAAGTTTGGCACTTCAGTCACAAATATTTCCCTACAAAAGAACCAAAAATTTGTTTTTTATAGAATATCCTTGAAAATAGGACATGATTAGGGTTTATGTCCCGGGAATTCCCGGGACGGGATTCCCGGGAATCCCGCCCTTTTTTGAATCCCGCAATCCCGGGAATTTTATGCGGGATTTCCCGGGATTTTTTTTTTAGTCTTTTACAGTAGTTTTAGCTAGTTTTATTGCATTTTTAGAAGCTTTATTTAAATTTAAAGCATTGATTTTTTTAAATTAATTTAAATAAAGAATATTTAAAATTAAAAAATACGGTTTAAAATTTAATAAACTGAATTAAGCCAAATTGTTTTTGGATGCCAATTGAATTTGGTTCAGTTAAACCGAAACAATTTTTATTTTTTTGAATAAAAATTAAAAACCCAACATTTCGAAAAATATTATATTAGCAATTACCAAATTTACAAACTAAAATACTTGTCCTTCGGAATTTTTTTTCTTCTTTAAGATGATGATATTTGTTCAAATAAAGCAATATTCATATAGACTGTTTTAAACTACAAGATTCTCGGAAAGATTTTGCAACCTTGCCTATGTTTTGCACGTGTACTGAAGTAAAATCGTACCGAAAATCTTATAGTGTAAACCAGCCTTATACAACATTTCAACATCATTATTTCAGTTCCAAATACCTCCAATAAACTAGGGATTAAAGTTAAAGAATAGTAATTTTTTCGTATATTCAATTAACATAAGTATTTTGACTTTCTTTTAATTCAAATAACTTCATTTAAAGTTCAATTGCTATTCCTTTATTTTAAATATATTTTTTAAATATTATTAATTTTTAAAATAATAAATACCACAGATGCTTTTTCAAATTATTTTGAATTTTTTATATGCTAATTTAAAATGCAACTAAATATGAAAATTAAATAATTTCTTTTTAAGGAGTTGTGGCATAAAAAATTTCTATCCAAGAAAACTAATTAAAGTTATCAAACTGTTTAATATTTTAATGTCTACTTTTATAAAACAATTTAGGCGAATTTGCCTAAAAATTTCTGTGAAAAATGCTCACTTTTAAACTTTTTTATAAAACTAATTCTAGACGGATACTTCTGAAAATCTTCTTAGAAAAAAACAAAATATCTAGAAATAGAAATTTTTGGATTTAATGTATAAGAAATATTTAAGCAAAAAATTGAATTTAGTTCTGATTATAAAACTGGTCCGACACAAGTTTGCCCCCATTAACAATTCCAATATATCGTGAAAAAAGGGATCAAAATAATATAACCGTGTCTTTCACTTTTCTATATCAATTCGTTTAACAGCTTATACCGCGAAATTAATATTTAGTTAATATATTACTAAGAGTTTTTTTTTTTTAATTAGGACGGCCTTCCATTTAAATATATTACATAAATAATAATTCACGATTTAAATTGTTAAACGAATTGACCTGGAAAAAATGGAAGACATGGATATTTAGCCCTCCTTTCAGAACATTTTCTCATGGATACAACCAAAAGATAAACTTTGTCGAACGGTGTTTAACCAAAAAGTAGTTTTTCAAGTACAATATATGTCGAATTTATATATTTTCTAACGAGCGGGAATTCCCGGGATCCCGGGAAATACCGAAAAAAATCCCGCTGTCCCGGGAAATGAAAAAGTCCGGGAAAAGAAAAACCCTAGACATGATATATATGGATATGCTTGAATATGTTATATATACCGCTGGACACGCCTATAAAAAACCTTTCATATTGATACCCATATTGAGTATGTTGTCTTCAGCTAAGATGCAAATTTCTTACAAAAACTAAAAAAAAATACCTTTTTTAAAAATGGTCCAGCTCGTGAGATCTCATTGCTAGACCCTAAATATTTTGGGAATCATCTTATAACAAACCAAGGTTTATTTTGAGGGGGCATTGTTTTTTTTACTTTTTTTCGTGAGTCGGTGTAGTGTACAACATATAATAAATAGGTACTTCAGACCTATTTTGGTATCTCTTTCGTGGAATAACAGATATATGTTCCAAATGTAATTGGTTTATAAAAACAACATATCTTGCTCTCCAAAATTTAAAACCGATCCTCACTTGCTCCGTCCAAATTTTAACGAGGGCCGTTTAAAATGAATTTTTAACACAAATTTTTACTTTATCCGCTTAAAACACCACGATAAGTAACACTTAGGCCAAAAATTAGTACGAAGAAAGTGTTTGTCCTTTTATTCTGCATAACACTTATATAGTATTTTTGCGAAAACGTCAAATTTAGAAGTTATAGCGCAAAAAATCTTTGAAGTGTTTTTAGTTCATTTTTAGGGTCAAAAGTTCAAACTGACTGGCATGTATGAGCCCGAGAGATCCAATTTTTGTACACGTATTATTTTTATGTCAAATCTATCGGAAACTGCCGGTGGAGCAAACACTGACTGAAAAATGAAAAATCGTGCTTTTCAGAAAAATTCAAGTAGCAATATTTCAGAACCCCTTCGGACGATTAAAAAATTTTTATTTTTTTTGGATTCAGCGAACTATAATTTATTAGAAATAATATATCACAACAACAAATATTTCTTAACAAAATTTAAGGATTTTTTTTAAACTTTCCGAAATTTCGAAATTTCAACCGCTTTGCGGGGACCTTGAACGTGAACCGATTTTCAAAATTTTTATTTTTTACTGTTTACTGGACGCATACGCAACTTTTCCGCAACCCCCGTTTTTGAAATTCGCAATTCGGCAAAGTTCGGCCCAATCTAGTGTACATGCAAGTAGATTACAGTGTTCCAAGCTTGTATGGAAGAAAATAAATTTTGAGTTTTTGACCGGGCTATCCCCTGGAAATATTTATTTGGGTGTAAAACTACGTCTTCAAAAAATTAGGTTAATCGGACATCAGGAAGACGTGCCGTGCCGCATCGGCCCTGAAGTTTGGAACACTGATTACAAGGGGAAAATATGACTTTTTGTGCATTTTCTCGATAACATTGATATTTTAAAACTAATTCGAATTAAAAACACTAAAGAATTGTGATTTAGAGTGAATTCTGATTCTAATAAAGCAATAAAAACTTAAAAATTTTCCCAGGCAACTGATGTGTCGCAGGCCACTTAATCAAGAAATTCGCGTCCAAATTTTAGAATTTATTGAAATAATCTACTACAGAAACATTTTTTTATTCTATAAGTTCAAAGAACTCAGATACGAATTATTTTTTATATTGCGTTGTGCTAACTCGTTTTAAATTAGTGCCAAGAAGGTCGGAATTCTTAAACACTGTTTTCAAATCTACAATTTAAAATTTTAAAAAATCAACGATTGAACTTTAAGGTTTTTTAAGAACATATTAGAGATTAAAAACTACAAAAATTGAAGGAATTCCTTTTTTCATTTGGCTGCGGTAGAGGTTTTCTCTGAGCGGATTTCGAGAAAACAGCGATTTTTAGCATTTATTTAGCTTTTAGGCAAGTTTTTCTTTTTTCTTCTTTTAATTCCACATGATTTTTGCAGGAATGTGACAACACAAGATTAAATACTTCAATCCTGAAAATTAGGGCAAAATATAAATAAATTAAATTGTAGAGTTGTGAAATTTCGATACTTTTTGAGTACTCAATACTACTCAACACTTTTCAATTGAGTACTCGATACTACTCAATACTTTTAACGGTTTTTTTTAATTTAAAAATAAAAATGTTATGAATTCGTATTTATTAGGAAAAATAATAATAATTCAAATACACGTGTTAAATAACTATTGTTACTTAAATTTTAATTAATTTAAAACATTTTAAATAAATTAATTAAAAAATTATTCCCAAAAATTCGTTACAAATTTATTTGCTTCACAAATAGAGTTGTATTTTCAGAGTTGTATTTTTAGAGTACTATTTCTAGAGTTGTATTTTCATACGAAAAACACACATTTCTACGGAAAATTGCATCTTTAAAAGTATTGAGTAGTACCGTTTTAGTATTGAGTACTCAAAAAAACAGCCAGTATTGAGTACTCAGTACCGGAATACTCAATACTTTTACAACTCTATTAAATTGCCCCTGTGTAAGGTCAGAGGTCAAATTTGAGGAGATTTTAATTTTTTTAAACATATTAGTATAAGAGATATTCCTGAGCTGATATTAATTAAAAATCTTGATATTATTTTTCTAAATCTAAAAATAATATTCCTAATTAAATTTTTATTAAATTAACCCTTAAGTGCTGCTGGGGCCTATATGCCCCACTCAAAAAATATTAGTCTATTTTCATCATAGGGTCAAAAAAGCCCCAAAAGCACTTAAGGGTTAATTTTATAAAATTAAATTAAGAATAATATTTTTAGATCTACAATCTAAAAAATGAATTTATAAACACTACAATAATGTATGTGAACATTTATGTAAAGTGGCGCAAATTGCTTAAATTTACTCACGAAATGTTTAAAATACTTTTTTAGACACTTTATATAAAAAACTACTAATAAACTACATTAGTTTTTATTAGGGATGCCAATCGGGATTGATATTTGAAAATCCCGGGATTCGGGATTTTGTATGTAATCCCGGGATCCCGAGATCGGGACTACACGATTTTTCGGGATCCCGGGATTTCGGGATTTTTCAGGATTTCGGGATTTAAATTTTCCTTTATTTGTAAAAATTTGTATGTTATGTAACTAATTTTTTTAGAGAATAAAGCGTTTTATAATTATTTAATAGTTGTTAATTAATAATGTGGTACATTTTATGAATATTGAAACATCTCAGTCAGAAATTGACAGTGGTACAAAAAATCAAGTACCTGCATACCACTGGGTAACCGCGCTGTTAAAAATAAATGACTGGCAGAACACTCATTTGGGACGCTTTGCCAGCGTTTGCAAAAATCGTTTTGCCAGTATTTGTTTTACAAAACATCACGGCAGGGCCAAAAAAAGATACATATGAACTTTTTTTAAATTTTATTTTGGAAAATATAATTCCAAACCACCTATTTATTGGTTTTGGCAGCGTTTTTCCAAACTTAAAAATTTTGTTTCTCAAGGACTTTTCCGGCGCTTTTTGAACTGACGGTCCTCTTGTCTATTGACGTTATCATATTGGAAATGCGAAAGAAATTTTTGTCAGTACCTGTACCACATGTTAAAATACCTTGCCATCGCTTTCCCGTTTGTATTTTTCTGGCTGGGATAATATATACACTTGCGCCCAGTATTTTGTAAGCAGATTTTAAAACAGATTCGTTGCGATAACCTTACCCACTAAATCGTGTAATTACAGCAACAAAGTTATTTGGTTATCTTTATCAAATGTTTTCATGGAAGAATTCAAACTTACAGTCCCAGCCAAAATTAGGTTTCAGAAATCGAATTTCGCTTGGAAGAATAAATCGATAAAATAAGAAACAAACTTGATTTTTCGCATGAATTACTCAAAAACTTAATATTGTTTACCAAAATTTCAAATTTTTCTGCAGTCTTTGCATAGTTTACTCGAATAATCTACTTAATTTATAATTTTACCAATATCTTGGCATCAATTTCTCGTCAATATGAGAAAATTCAAGAAAAAACGTAGGTAATCTAAAATGGCTCACTTTGTTTATTTGCGTTTATATTAATATTAAAAAATAAGAAAATCCCGGGATTTTTGAGAAATAATCCCGGGATTCGGGATTTCCCGTTTGGCATCCCTAGTTTTTATGTTTATAAACATTTGTTTTCTAAAAATATGCATTTTGTGTGTAAAATCAGCCCATTGCGTGTATCCATTAAAATTTGATTTTGTTATCAAAAAATTTATTAGAAAAAATTGTCAAAATATGAAGAAAATAATGTTAAAAATTCTGTAAAAAAGAAACAACAATATGTTTGTGGATTAAAAATGCATATTATCCACTATTTGTGAAAAATTTAATACTTTTTCCATGAGAGATAAGAAGGTACCTTAATGTGTTTTGCAAAAGTTATAGAAAAAATTACATATGTGTGACCTTCTCCGAGAAAAGGGACCTAGGTGTCAAAAAACGGGTTTCGATAAAAATGAGAAAAACATTAAAATTTTATTTTTAATTTAACTTTAAATGCGTTCTTCTCAAAACTTCATTTTCACACACTAGATCCCTTTTCTCGGAGAAGGTCACATGTAAGCATATTTTATTTTTTCCAAATGTAGTGATCATCATAAAAATTGCAAGAATTATGTTAAGAAGTGGTCTGCTTTAAAGCCTGGCATTTTATTTCATACAAACGGATCAACCAAAAGTATTTTAAATATAATTCTGGTAAAAACAAGTGTGTCAGAAGAGAATCTTAAATGCTCCATTTCTGATTTATTTTCAATTGGGAAACATATAAGCAAATAAGGCAACGTGCTCAACCAAAGAGTACCAGACAAAGAAGCCAACAATTCAACAACCAATCAAATTACAATGTTGATTTTCCAAATGCTTTAAATCAGAGCGAAACACCAAATCCATCTAGAACGGGTTATAGCCAACCATTCACCCAAAATAACGATAATAATAATTTGTTCTCTTTAGAAGAATTAAAAAATCTTACCTTTGAATTAATTTCAAATTTAAAATAATGCAGGTCTCGTGAAGAGCAATTCGAGGTTGTTACAAACCTTGCATGCAAATTTTTGTACCAATGAACAGCAACATAACGTTATTACAATGGAATGCTCGTAGCATTCGCACTAAAAAAGACGAATTATTCCATTTCTTGGAAAAAACCAATATTGACATTTGTTTACTTTGTGAAACCTGGCTAAATAAAAAAATTACAATAAAACATCAGAACTTCTACTGCTACAGATACGATCGACAACGTGGTGGAGGAGGTGGAGTAGCTATTTTAATTAAAAAAACACATTCAGCATCAACCTATACCTCCTATTAACACAGAACTGATTGAAAACATAGGTATTAAGGTAAAATCTGGTAATGACTTTATAAATATTTATTCTTGCTATTATCCTGGTGGGTCAACAAACAGGGACCCTAGAAGAAAACAAACATTAACAGATCAACTAAAAACATTTCCCCCATTCATTTGCGTCAGATGTTCGTAAACTAACGAGCTCAAATAAATACATATTAGGAGGAGATTTTAACTGCACACATAGTTATTGAGGATGTCAAAGAAGTAATGGCTGGGGTAACATATTATATGAGAAACTCCAACTAAACCAAACCCAAATAGTATTTCCCCACGAATATACTTATACTCCGGCTGATCCAAGTTAACAACCGTCAACTCTAGATTTTTTTCTAACTAACATATCTCAAAATATGTCCGCAGTAAAAGTTATAAATGACTTGAGTTCTGATCACCTACCAATCATTAGTAGAATTAATTTAAATTATGAAATGGTAGACAATTTATGCTACGCTTTCAACAAGGCAAACTGGCCGCATTTTATGAAATTCATAAACAGGAATCTTCCTGTGGTGGATAGCGTTAATGAAATAAACAACAGCTCTCAAATTGACAACATGATAAATGTTTTCAATAATGTAGTAAAAATGGGAATAGATGAAAGTGTGCCCAAACGTAGAATTGCACCAACCTCTAAACCCTTACCAAACAACATAAAAATCATGATACAATTAAGGAACGTATTTAAAAGGAACTGGAAGCGTTACAGAGATGTTAATGATCGTCGAGCTATGACACGTTTAAATAAAAATATTACGAATGAAATAAACCACTTCAGAAACCAAACTTGGAATAACATGTTGTCCAATTTGGACAAAGCATCTTCCCCTTTTTGGAAAGTTTCAAAAATGTTAAAGAAGACATCTAGCAATATTCCAATTTTAAAACACAACAATTTAGTATGTTTCACCCAGCAAGAAAAGGCTGAAATTTTGGCTCACAACTTTAATTTGAACCACTGTATTTCATCATATTTAAGTGATACTACTACGATTACTGAGGTTAATGGTGTTGCAAACCTTATTCGTAATATTAACCCAATCCCACAAAACTGTTAATTCACTACTACTGAAAAAGTTGGTGTAATTATAAAAAAACTGAAAAACAAAAAACTCCAGGTTTAGACGGTATTAATAACAAATGTCTAAAAAATTTACCTAATAAAGGTATCAACTATCTAACGAACATCTTTAATGCTTGCCTTAAATAATACTACTTCCCCAGTGATTGGAAAATCTCAAAAACCATTCCAATACTCAAGCCAAATAAACCTCCTGATTCTCCACTTTCTTATAGACCAATAAGTCTGCTCTCTTCTATAAGTAAAATCTTGTAAAAAATTATTAAGGAAAAGCTTATTAATTTTATCGATGCAAACAATATACTTCCATCGCAACAATTCGGGTTCAGAAGTGAACATAATACGTCTCAACCCCTACTAAAAATCAGAAAATTAGTTAAAAATAATTTTCAAAACGGCAAATCAACTGGAATGATATTGCTAGACATAAAAGCTGCGTTTGACTCCGTTTGGCATAATGGACTTATTTTTAAATTGAAAAAACTCAACTTTCCAATTGAACTCATAAAAATTATTCAAAACTTTCTTCAAAATAGATCGTTCAGCGTTTACTTGGGTAAAACCTGTTCACAACAAGTTAATATCATTGCAGGATGTCCACAAGGTTCTTGCCTGTCGCCAGTTCTTTACAACATCTTTACTGCTGACATTCCAACATTTTCCAATTGCATTACGTCTATATTTGCACCATGATATTCCATGGGAAAACAACGTCAAATACTTGGGCGTTATGCTTGATACAAAGCTTAATTTTAATAATCATATTCCCTATGTAATGGACAAAATTAACAAAATTATTAGAATAATGTACCCAATTATAAACAGAAAGTCGGAAATGAACATAGACAATAAAAAACTCATCATCAAATCTATATTCCACCCCATAATGTTTTACTGTGCTCCAGTTTGGTACACGTCTGCAAAATGTCATATAAAAAAACTCCAAGTAGCACAAAATAAGCTACTTAAAATGATATTTAAACTACCATGGCACTATTCCACCCTCTGACTCTAAATTTTAATGGAAGATGCCAACTCTCACAACATGTACATATCAATGAACTCATCTCATCATAATTTTATCTACTTTATTTCTTTTTTTCTCATTTTTATCTTATACCTCTGCTTCATAAAGGTTTTTGTAAATTTTTTTCCTTCCGTTTAATAATAATGTACATAAATTTCATAAATTAAAAAAATATATTTATATATCTAAGTAGAAAAGGAACGAAGTTCCTAAACTCTTTGCTTCTAAGTCAAATGTAAATAATATAAATATTATAAGAAATAAATTGAAATTGAAAAACACACTTTCAAATTTGGAACATCACCAAAAATTAAAAAAAAAGCTCGTGTCATACGATAAACAATTTTGTTAAGATTTAAAAAAGTAATTTTTTTCGAGATCAGACAATTTTTGCGACTCCCAGCGCTGCAACCACGAGGCCCCGTTTTTTTTCTCTGCCGCCAGTTTGGAGCTCTATAAAACCATGTTGGAGTGAAAAATATATTTTTTTCAATTTTTTTCTTGTAATTTGGAAAAATGTTTTTGACTGAGTTATGAATTTTTAAAAAAAGGTATGTTTTCTCTGCCGCGAATGTAATGTCCCCCCTTAAAATACCGATACCGAAATAAATGAAATAGCGTTACCCTTACAATACCGTTACCGAAATAATCTAAAATAGCGTTACCCTTACCGATAACCGCATCGTTTCGGTTACCATCCATGGATAAAAACAAATTTCATATTTTTCGTGAGTATTTCGTGAGCGTGAGTACTTCGTGAGCGTGATTCAAATTAAAATTAATCACGTGAGCGTGAGTGAGCGTGATTATAAAAAAATGTTCGTGCGTGATTATTATTTTTCTTTCGTGAGCGTACGCGAGCGTGAGACAAAATTCACTCACGCGCCCATCTCTAATATGGACTATTTATTTAAATCGAGTTCTCAAAACCGCTGAAAAAAAATGTTTTAATTTTGATTTTGTTTTTAATTTTGGTAAATGAATGTTTTTTAGTTTGACTCCAGATCATAAATTAATATCACTTTCTGTTTAAATTATTTTCAAATTAAAGAAAGATGATACAATTTTTACAAGTAAATTTTGAAAGATTTCGATAGGGCCAGCAAGACAGAATACGTATTTTCGGCTTTCGTTTTTAATTTTTGAATAAAATATATGGTGGTATAATAATGCTTGTAGAAACATTTTAATGGCTTTTTGTAGACATTTTAACAAATTAGCTTTACGAGATTAAATATTCTATAAATTCAGGCATATTAAATTAAAAATTACACACTTTATGTCTGAGCGCTTCTTGAGATACATAATTGAATTTACACCAGTGGTCGGCACAAAGAGAGAATGTGAATGTATTGTGTTTCTTCACTGTGAGATATTAGTTTATCATTTTTAAATTTATATTTGTATATTAAGAACATGAATTAATGAAGAAATGTTATAATGAATGCATGAATGAATTAAAGAAATAAAAAAAAATAATTTATAGTAATTTAATTTTTTTTAAATAATACATAATAAATTTTATTATACACATTATTTAAAAAATATGTATTTTTTTGTATATAAATTATTTATTCTTATAAAGTATTCCATTAGTTAGTAAATTTTAATGAACTAAAGAAATAAAAATAATTCATAATAAATTTCCTGTTCTTGTAAAATTTTAAGAGTGTAAAATTTTTCTAAAATTTCTTAAACAAAGCGACGTCAACCTGCTTTGTTGAAAGCTACCAACCATGCTACTAAATAAATTTTACGCTCTTAGTCAGTGTTGCCATTTCAGTGCTTTTCGGGTATTTTTTGGTGCTTTATTTCTTCCTGGTGATTTTTTACAAATACCCGTTTAAAAAAAGCAGGTATTTACAGTGCTTTTTCAAATTTTTGGCAGTGCTTTTAGTGCTTTTTGTACAGTTTATATTTTTGGTATTTGTTCGCGTTTTTTTTTTAATTTTTCTTCAATTTTCTGTCAAAGTTGAAAAAATAATACGAACTATACAAAAAATACATTTTTCCATTGTTTGTAGAACAATTTCAAATAGCAACTTCGTTATATTTAAACTTATTAAATATTAAATTTTTAAATATTAGTTTGGTGCTTTTTTACCCCTTTTTTAGTTATTTTTGAACCTTTCTTACACGATTTTACAAAACTAAAATATGTTTTTAAATTCTGGATTTAAATTTTTCAAAAAATTAATATCGTGCTTTTTTACCCCATTTTTGGTAAATTTTTACCCTTTTAACCCGTTTTCACAATGCTCACGGTGCTTTCCTGCCTTCAAAAGTTGGCAACACTGCTCTTAGTTGATAGTTTTGTTGCCATTCGTGTTGCGTACGTGTGAAAAGCCGATTATGATCGGCCACTGGTCAGGGATGATAAATGGGATTTTTAAAATAGTACGAACCATCTTAAAAAATCGTACTTTTTCGACATCTATAGTACAAAAAAATGTTTTCATTTAATTTTTTTTATCATTATAAATTAACAAATAAAACCTCATAAAAACTAAAGAGTTCTGTTATATCTAAATCATACAGCAATAGAGAAAAGTAAAAATTTTAGTTAAAACTACTAAAAAATAGTTAAAAATTACCTTGCATAAAAAAATGCAATCATATTACTTTTGTAAAATATCAGTAAGATAAGAACAGCAAAAACCAAACTATTAAATACATATACAACATTTTAGTTATATTTGAATAAATTTTAGTAAACAGAAAATAACGACTTAACCTGCTAAAATCAGAAAAAGAATTAATTAATAACAATAAAAATATAGTCTTCTGAAACGAGCAATTTATTATTTTTAGCAACCATTTCCGTTGATTTTAGCAGGATAGACTGATGTTTGCATTCAACTAACTTTAACTTAAAATAACAAAAATTTTGTAGATATTACAGTTTATTTTTGCTATTTTTAGTCTAACAATATTAATATTTTCTGCAGATTTTACAGTAAATTTGCTATTTTCAATGAAGTGAAAGTAACTTAAATATAACTAAAATTTTGTAAATTTACAAGTTTAGTTTTTGCTGTTCTTATCTTACTAGTATTTAGCAAAAAAATCTTCTAATCTCAGAAGTTTCTTTTGTAAGTCTGTTTTTTTCTGCTATTTGCCCTTTTCTTCTATTTTTACAGGTTTATTTCTATGAGTGTAGAGTTCAAAATTATAAGTCCCTGAAAATGGTATTGAACTACTTTTTATACTGAATTTAGACTGAGCAAAAACTACCTAGTTTTTGTACAAAAATAGTGTCTGTTTGTTTTTATGTATGCGTTTTGACAAGTAAAATCTAGCAACGGCCAAAAACTAGGTAGTTTTTGTGTTTAACTTGAGTTTTCAATAGTAATACCTAATATTTAAAATATTTTCAACATAAGTATTTTTTTAGTAGGTTTGAGGTTAAGAAGAAGAATAAACCTTCCTCAAAAGTTATAAACACATTAAATTTGCAAATCAGACTAGATCTAGTTTCTGCCTTCCATTAAATTGTATTATTGTTTATATTTTTATTGTCAGATTGTCTCTATATGAATAATTTCAGAAGTGATAATTTTTTTTATTAAAAAAATTAAACACAATAATGGCTATGAAAATTAAAAAAGCACAAAAAATTTCAAAATCGGAAAATGTGTAAATAGTACTAAATGAGTCAGAGGAGAACCATAGTACTTTTGATCAAGGTTGGTTACCGAAACGAATAACGGTAAGGGTAACGGTAACGGTATTCAATTTCATTTGTTTCGGTAACGGTAAAGGTAACGGTATTTAAGACTGTTTCGGTAACGGTATACCGTTATCGAAACAGCAATACTGGTACGTACCGGTATTATAAATTATGTTAAAAACATATAAAAACAACTAAAAACTTAATATTTATTTAATTTTACGTGTTAAAAATACATATTATAAGCTTTAAATCCAATGCTGGTAGTTTTAATAACTAAAATTATTATCGATAAATTTTTTTGTAGAAAAAAACTGAAAATTATTACAAAAAGTCAAAAAACTTGCATTTTTATATAAATTAATAAATACCGGTAAAATACCGGTAACTACCATTAAAAATAACGGTATCGGTAACGATAACGGTATTTGAAAAAAATTGAAGAGGTATTGGTAACGGTAACGGTATTTGAATCGGTATTTTAGCGATAACGGTATTATAACGATAACGGTAACCAACCTTGCTTTTGAGGTTCAAATAGTACCAGAAAAAGTACTATTATTATTATTATTCTTTATTCAGTCTATGGAACATCATTTCCTTACAGACTATGATTAAACTATAAAATAATTATAAATAGTAATTATTATTATACATGTTTTAAGATATAGGCTTTTGAAAGAACAAGAACGGACGCACTTTTACATTAGTAGGCCACAAGGAAGGCTCAAATAGATTATCATATAATTCAGCGGAGATCCCAATTTTAAAAGAAACACTCCTCAATGTGTTCTGCTCAATTTCCTTTTTAACCAATTTAAAACATTTTAGATGGGTTTTGGAAATATTAGCACCTTTTGCAACATAACTCAGGATTTGTTCTGCTGTTACGCTGGGCTTAAATGAGGAAATATGCACCCATTTTTGATTAGCAATAACTTCTAAGTCTTTGGAATTATTATCTCCAAACACCACAGGCTTACGTTGCTTTTTTTTGTAGTTAACATTAGTCCATCCAGCATTGTTAACTGGGATATTACTTTCTGCTTGAGAGTATGCAATTGAAGCTGAGCTAACAGTATTGTCAGAGTTTTGAGAACAACAAATGCTAGCTCTTCGTTTAGAATTTAAAACGGCATTTGGCTCAGTAGCAGCAATAACATCATTTGGTTTAATTGTAGCAATATTATCATTATGAATATCATCATCATCATGTAAAGAAAGACAAAGACTAGCTCTACGTATTCGCATATTAGAATTTAAAACATTTTTACTTGGTTCAGTAGTATCAACAACATCTTTACGAAAAGCATAATTAGCAGAACTTGTAGAAAAGGAATCACTCAGAGTTGAACAACCTTTTTGTTGTAAATCATTATTTTTTGAATTTAAGCTTGACTCAGCATGTATGTTTTTATTTTTAATGGAGGCACTCTCAACTGCATTGTTGTTGTATATACAGGCATTGAATAACTTTTTTAATTCTCTTACTTCATTTGACAAAAATGTTATTATAGCAATTAAATTATTAGATCCTTTAGCGCATTTATTGCAGTTATAAACAATATTATTTGATGAAATTAAAACATTAAAATCACGATCACTATTGACACCAGAGCACCCTTTATGGAATAGACCACTGCATGTTATGCATCTAATAAATATACTACCAACAGCTCTAAAGCAACTAACACAATCAGTATTAGACTGCATTAGGAAGAAAAAATAAAAATGAACTTGTTTAAACGACAATCACTACTGAACTGAACTATAGTACTAACTTTATCATCCCTGCCACTGGTGGCTATGGACAATGTTGCCAGTTTTGACGATTTATCGTCATTTTGACGATTTTTACTATCCAAAATAGCCAAATGACGATTTGACGATTTTCCTCTTCAAAATGACGATTTTTTTCAATAGGAAACATAGCAACAATTGTTTAAAACTACGTTATTTTTCCATTATTTAGATCAATAAATCTGAAAATTTATTCAAGTAATTCCTAAGAATTTTTCATAAAATTTTTATTTAATCTTAGAATCTGAAAATTTTTTGTAGAAAAACTAGAGTTTGCTAAAAACCGAAAAATCTGAAAACCGCGGTTTCAGTTTTTCAAAATTATAAAAACCGCGGTTTCGGTTAATTTTCGGTTTTCTTGTGCTAATAATAGAATTTTTTTAAAGAAATTAAATAACTACAAAAGTAAATAGTTTAAAACGTACAATATACTTATTACTTAAAATTCAATTGAATTTCTCACTCAAATATATGCAATAACGCCGTTTCGAGGGCTTTGCGGGAGAAAAAAAAAACGCGGAAAACTATTATGAATTAAATTTTTTTTATTCTTTTGTCCGCAACTAAATCAGTATTTTCAAGAGTATCAATTTTAATTTTAGCAGTTTATTTAAAACAATATAAAGATAAAATTTCATAAATTTCGCGGACTACGAAAAAGGACTTTATGAAAAATACAGGGTTAAAATTTGAAATGAATATGTGAAACTAAATATCTCTTAAACCACTTGATTTTTTGCTGCAATTTTTTTCTAAAATTATAAGCCTTAGTTTATGTTATCCGTAATAACAAAAATAAAAAATTCTTTAAAGTAATATTTAATGGAGAAATTAAATACAAAATTTTGTAAAATAGGAGCTGAGCCCTTTTTGAAATTCAAGATTCAATAATATCCCAGCCGACATTTTACTGAGCGCCCAGAAATTTTTACTCGTAGAAGACTCAAATTTTGGAGTTACAAATAAGCATGTTAGACTCGTATTTATGAATTCATTAAAAAAATTTTCAGAGTACTCAAATTTTAGATTTATAAATGAAACATATTGGACTCGTATTTATGCATTAAAATTTTTTCATTATTGAAAAATTAATAGCAAATAACTCATAATTGCTCAGAAAATTATAAACTTTCCAATAATTCTCATTATTCGGAGGCTGCATCAGAAGGTGTTAGAGCTCTTTTATGAATCTTTGCAATTTATTAAATTATTTTAATTTGTTAAAGTATTTAAGAAAAACTTAAAAACCGAAACCGAAAACCGACTTATTTTTGTCGGTTTTCGGTTTCGGTTTTGAGGCTTAAAAAACCGCGGTTTCGGTTTCGAATAAAACCGAACAGCAAACTCTAAGAAAAACTAATACAGAATCTGGTAATTATTTTTATTTAAAAGGGTTTTTCCTAAATATATAATGAATTTACAGTGTTTTCGAAAGGATATATATCTCATATCGCACTATTTTTTTTTTCATGTACATGGTAGGTACCTGTGAAATATCTCTCGACTAAGTACTTTAAACTGCAATATTTTTTTGATACGGAAAATTTTTCAAAAGTGAACTTTTTCTTTCGAACAATTATTTTCAGTATATGGTAAATTTTCAATACGTTCATAAAATTGTTTGAAATTTGGAGTTACGAGTTTTAGAGGATTATTTTCTAAAACCCTTCGGTAAAGTGTTGCATTATTCCTATAAAAATTGTTTTTGTTACAAAATCAAAATAAAAAACTAAAGTTTTAGATTTTTTTTTAAATTACAGGTGATACCGAATACCGGGTGATTTTAAAATGTTCTATTATGATTTTAAGGTTATAATAATAAAAATATGTGATTATTAAAGATTTGACGATTTATGACAATATTTTGACGATATTCAAAAACTCAATGACGATTTTTTCAAAAACATTTGACGATTTTGTGCCCATTTAACCTGGCAACATTGGCTATGGATGCCGACCACTGATTTACACACTTTTAATTTTTAAGTTTCATACGCTAGGAATTCAGTTACCTACCATTATGGCAGTAAATTTAATTGAAAATTTATTAGGGTGTAGAAAAATAATATTAAGAAGTTCCATCAATATCCGCTCAGGAATATCTGTTATAATAATATGTTTATAAAAAAATTAAAATTAGGGTTGAAACAACCGAATTTTCGTTTTTTTTTTTTTTGTAGGTGTACATAGTTTCATAAGTTTCCCCAGGATACAAAAAAAAATACAAGAGAAAAATTAAAGAAAAAAAGGCCCACCTCCCCGAAAGAAATTCTAAGCTACATCCCTGATAAAATATCAAGATTTCATATTAAATATGGTCTGCTACACCCACTAGATGAGAAAAGATCACCAAAAATTGTATAAATAAATATGTTTTCAAGGTTTTTGCAAGCATAACCAGCAATAGAAATAATTTCAAAGTTTTTATTGATATTTTGTATTATTTTGTATGTTATCACCATTTGTAATAAACAAATACAAGTTTTTATTTCTGCCTTATACGGCGTTCACATATACATATGTACGTGTTTAACTCGATTTGACGTGTTTAAGCGTTAAACATGTTTAAGTGAGATGTTTTACAGTACATTTTTCCTACCACTTTTTATAGCAATTATAACGTTGGATAATGCCGAAAATTATTAATTGTTACCTCCGGCCGAAGAAAAAATAACTTTTTGGGAAATTTTGTCAAATTTTTGTATTTTTTTTTTAATTGTTAAGGAACAGCTGTTCGAGATGTTTAACTTAAACACTTCATTTTTAAGTGTGAACTGATATGTTTAACTTTTACATAAACGTGTTTAACAATCGTACTGTGAACGTAGTATTACTTCTTTGTTAATACAAGAAGAGGAAGAAAAATACTTTGTACAATGAGTGGGTTCAACATGTTTGTTTAATTTTAATTTTTAAATTTAAAAATAATTTTTCGGCCTTTAATTCTACAATGAAAAATGTATGAATTCTTGTTCGATGCCAATTATTTCCTTACCATGAAAGAAGACATTGCTGCTTAAGCAAAAGAAGCACTAATTTGTTGGTGTCTGAACAACTTAAGGGGGGTATCCACTCTAGGAAAAATTTTGTTTTTGAATTTTTTTTATATTTTATTTGGATGGAGCATACTTTTCTCTATATGCTTCGAAAATTTCAATTCGAAGGAATTAAATTTTCACGTTTTTTTGTTAAAATATGTTTTAGTCCCAAAGTAATACTCTATGTGGTAAATTTGTGTGTAACACATTTTGTTTGCATTTTTATTAACTTGTTTTTATTAGAAATCATATATCTTATAACAGGGCAGAATAAAAAATGTACAAAATTATACCATTTTTACAAAATAATATGAATAGCATTATTTATAATAATAATGAGTGAGATCATAAAAATGTTAACACACATTTTTGCCTATAACTTTGGTTTAAAGCTTCTCATATTTTTTTTTCGGCAGTTTACATTTTAAAAATATGTCAGTTAATAAATTAATTTACATCATTGGTTTTAATTAGCAATTTTTGTGCGTTCAAAAATAACTAAATATTTTCAACAAAACCAAACATGAACATACAAAAAAATTGCAAAAGAGACTAATGTATGCCGCCAAACAGTTTCAAAAGTGGTAAAAAGGTATCTGGAACACCTAACAATTGAAAGGAAGCCGGGAACAGGAACGACTGGTTATCGTAACATTGGTAAGGCATATAAAGTTAAAAGAATTCTTAAGAGAGCTCCTAACACATCTGACAGAAAAACAGCTCGGTTAGCCCAATGCTCGGACTTTTTTGTACGTAAAGTGAAACGTAAGGCAGGACTAAAGTCCTACAAAGTTCAAAAAGTTCCCGATAGAAACGCTTTTATAAATTTGGAGGCCAAAACCAGAGCTCGAAAATTGAAATCAAATTTTTTACAAAAATACAACTGTTGTGTAATGGACGACGAATCTTATGTCCTGGCTGATTTTCCGCAGCTCGCTGGTCAGGAATTTTACGTTTCCGATGTTCGAGGCAATGTTGCGGAAATATTTAGGTCGAAAAAGCAAACGAAATTCCCTAAAAAATTCCTAGTATGGCAAGCAATATGTATCTGCGGTCAAAGAACCCAGTTATTTGCGACATCTGGCTCTATAAACAGCGAAATTTATATCAAGGAGTGTTTGCAGAAGAGACTTCTTCCATTCCAATGTATCCACTTACTTTTGGCCCGATTTAGCATCTTGTCACTACAGCAAGAAAGCGTTGGAGATCATAAATTAATATCACTTTCTGTTTAAATTATTTTCAAATTAAAGAAAGATGATACAATTTTTACAAGTAAATTACAAAGAATAAAAATTTTTGAAAGAATTCGATTAGACCAGCAAGACAGAATACGTATTTTCGGCTTTCGTTTTTAATTTTTAATTTTTTAATAAAAAATATGGTGGTATAATAATGATTGTAGAAACATTTTAATGGCTTTTTGTAGAAATTTTAACAAATTAGCTTTACGATATTAAATATTCTATAAATTCAGGCATATTAAATTAAATATTACACACTTTATGTCTGAGCGCTTCTTGAGATACATAATTGAATTTACACACTTTTAGTATTTTTAAGTTTCATAAGCTAGGAATTCAGTTACCTACCATTATGGCAGTAAATTTAATTGAAAATTTATTAGGGTATAGAAAAATAATATTAACCCTTTCACTACCGACTTTTTGTTTGCGGATTTATCGTTATTTTGACTTCAGATTCTTGTTAAGAGTCCTCAAATTAGAAAAAATATGTAACATATTTTGCACCCTCCCCCTCCTACCCCCCAAAAATGAAGCTTGAAAATCGATTTTTTCAAACTTCTGAGCCCCGTTTTACCCCTTAAACATTCGAGTAGCCAAAAATCCTTTGGTTTGTTTTCATTAGTTTAGGAGAAACACCAAAACCCCCTTTTCACGGAGATTATAATATATTCAAAAAATTAGACTTCATTAACGAATATCGCGACCATATTGTCATGTTGAACTCCTTATACATATAATGATTTTTATTTGAAGTCCAGGATCCTAATAAACTTATTTGCAAAAAGTATAGTTTTTTTTCCACAATTAAATTTTATATATTCTTTTAAAGATGTGTACACTGTAGTGTACAAGGGTAGTGAAAGAGTTAAGAAGTTCCATCAATATCCGCTCAGGAATATCTGTTATATTAATATGTTTATAAAAAAATTAAAATTAGGGTTGAAACATCCGAATTTTGGTTTTTTTTTATAGGTGTACATAGTTTCATAAGTTTCCCCAGGATACCAAAATAATACAAGAGAAAAATTAAACAAAAAAAGGCCCCCCTCCCCGAAAGAAATTCTAAGCTACATCCCTGATAAAATATCAAGATTTCATATTAAACATGGTCTGCTACACCCACTAGATGAGAAAAGATCACCAAAATTGAATAAATAAATATGTTTTCAAGGTTTTTGCAAGCATAACCAACAATAGAAATATTTTCAAAGTTTTTATTGATATTTTGTATGTTATCACCATTTGTAATAAACAAATACAAGTTTTTATTTCTGCATTACTTCTTTGTTAATACAAGAAGAGGAAGAAAAATACTTTGTACAATGAGTGGGTTCGACATGTTTGTTTAATTTTTATTTTTAAATTTAAAAATAATTTTTCGACCTTTAATTCTACAATGAAAAATTTTTGAATTCTTGTTCGAGGCCAATTATTTCCTTACTATGAAAGAAGACATTAATGCATAAGCAAAAGAAGCACAAATTTATTGGTGTCTGAACAACTTAAGGGGGTATCGACTCTAGGAAAAATTTTGTTTTCGAATTTTGTTTTCGAACTTTTTTTATATTTTATTTGGATGGAGCATACCGATACCATAGATTCAATACTCTATATCTGCAAAAATACAATTGTTCAGGAGAGCAATAAAACTGATTCGCATGCTTATAAGATTTTTTTGAATCAATCTGTCTTCTAGAATATTATTTAAAAATGGTAACTTATTCCGGTACCATGAAATAACTCCCAAATGAAATAAGTCCCAAAACAAAAATTAAATAACTCCCAAAAATTTTTCATACAAATCGGGACTTATTTCATTATGAAATAACTTTTTGGGAGTTATTGCATTATGAAAAAACTTCCAAATACAATAACTTACAACTAAATTTTGTTGGGAGTTATTTCATTTCTGTTTTACATTTACAGGATTTATTTAATTTTTTTGGGATTTATTTCATTTTGAATATAATTTTATCGTTGGAAGTTATTCAATTCAGTTCTGTTTGTTGTTTTGAACAGTTGATTTTTTTGATAACTTCTCTGTTCGAATCCATTATATTTATTCATCAGTATGAAGATTAAAGGGAATACCTCTTGAAAATCAATTATATTTTTAAACAATTGTATTAATTTTTAAAATGTATAATCTGGTTGAAGAAAACACCACTGGCGATAATTTGGTTTGGCTGAGCGATTTTTAAACCAACCCAAGTTTTCGCTGTGCCACTTTTTGCAACTACTTTTTAACGTTTCTAAAATCACTAAGTTATAAATTTTAAAAAATACAGTCAGTTTATTTTTTTTACTACAAAATTTTCGAAATGGAGTTAATTTTTAAAATTTATAAAGTAGTTGAAAAAAGCGGCGCAGGCGAAAATTTGGTTTGGTTTAAAAAATCGCGCGAGACAAATCCCAGGACAGGTCCGTGAACTTTGTTTTTTTATGAGAGTTCAGTAACCTTCCTAGGATTTGTCTTGTGACATGTCACAAGGGGTCAATTTCCCCCTCCTATGACAACGTCATGTAAAAGTGACCACTCTATTTCATATAAAGGGGCCAGTTAGATGACAGTTTGTTAAAATTTCCCGTAGAGAATATACACAATATTGGTATCATATGAAAGGTTTTTTTGCGCGTCCAGCGGTATATATAATATGTTCAATTATTCCTAGAAATGTCCTGTTTGCAAGGATATTCTACAAAAAAAAACAAGTTTTTGATTCTTTTGTATGAAGAATTTTATAATTTAAATGTCAATCTTACATATCTTAATCTCTAGTCGATTTAAGTGACCACGTGTTTCAGGGTAGAATATGTATAAAATAGGGCAATATGGATATAAAAACTTTCCTTTTGATAAGTAAATAATCGCTAAGTATATATAGTTTAGAATTTTGCTAAATTTTGGACAAAGCATCTTCCCCTTTTTGGAAAGTTTCAAAAATGTTAAAGAAGAAATCTAGCAATATTCCAATTTTAAAACACAACAATGTAGTATGTTTCACCCGGCAAGAAAAGGCTGAAATTTTGGCTCACAACTTTAATTTGAACCACTGTATTTCATCAAATTTAAGTGATACTACTACGATTACTGAGGTTAATGCTGTTGCAAACCTTATTCGTAATATTAACCCAATCCCACAAAACTATTACTACACTACTACCGAAAAAGTTGGTGTAATTATAAAAAAATTTAAAAACGAAAAAACTGGTTTAGACGGTATTAATAATAAATGTCTAAAAAATTTACCTAATAAAGGTATCAACACTCTAACGAACATCTTTAATGCTGGCCTTAAATTATGCTACTTTCCCAGCGATTGGAAAATCTCAAAAACCATACCAATACTCAAGCCAAATAAACCTCCTGATTCTCCACTTTCTTATAGACCAATAAGTCTGCTCTCTTCTATAAGTAAAATCTTGGAAAAAATTATTAAGGAAAAGCTTATTAATTTATACAATTCGGGTTCAGAAGTGAACATAATACGTCTCAACCCCTACTAAAAATAAGAAAATTAGTTAAAAATAATTTTCAAAACGGCAAATCAACTGGAATGATATTGCTAGACATAAAAGCTGCGTTTGACTCCGTTTGGCATAATGGACTTATTTTTAAATTGAAAAAATTCAACTTTCCAATTGAACTCATAAAAATTATTCAAAACTTTCTTCAAAATAGATCGTTCAGCGTTTACTTGGGTAAAACCTGTTCACAACAAGTTAATATCATTGCAGGATGTCCACAAGGTTCTTGCCTGTCGCCAGTTCTTTACAAAATCTTTACTGCTGATATTCCAACATTTTCCAATTGCATTACGTCTATATTTGCAGATGATACGTCAATTCTTAGTTCTGATGTTTATTCAGTTGATATTATTACAAACTTGCAGTCTGCTCTTACTGGGTTGAGTAATTATTTTGATAAATGGAAGATTTTGGTTAACCCTGAAAAACCGCAGGCTATTTATTTTACAAGAAAACGTAAGTCTTGTTTTATACCCCAGAGTTTACCTCGTTTCATGAACCATGATATTCCATGGGAAAACAACGTTCAAATCCGATAACAAATAGGGAAGATACGGGCAAGTCTTTGACCCCAAATAACACCCAAAATAGGGGTCTCTGACAAAACAATTTTTTTTTTCCTATTTAGCCCAGAAAGTACTATCTGAGAAAAAAATGGTAGCTATGCCCCTCAACTAGTTCCAAAAATTCAAAAAGATCACAACTTTTTGTTAATGCAGCAGTGTAGGAATTTATTTGCAAAGGTATTTTCTAATAATTCCACCCAGTATTGCTGAATCGTGAATGGTGCATTTTGTAAAACAAGGTGAATACTTACAAAAATACAAACCAGTCTCCAGTTGTTGCCCCTGTAGCAGCTTGAGTTAGATGCTCAAAATTTTCATCAGAGAGCTCTTTAACTATAGGCTCTCGATTTTCACTAAACAACTGCATTATTTCGTCACCACTAGGTTCACCATAATATAGCAGAGGAATGCCACGTCGGAAGTAAATTAACGCCGGTTCTTTAGACGGGTCATAAAGGTTTACCATGTGACTGTTATGGGATTTAACCACTACAGCTCCAATGCTTTCTTTCAGTTCATTTTGAATATTTTCTAGTATAATTTCCAAATCATCACATTCCCGGCAGTTGTGCTTTGCTAAACAAAAAGAAAAGCATAAATCCAATAAACTAATTTCCTTTCATTGGTGAGTAAAAGTTGCCTTTTACCCGGCTTTTGGACTGCGTTATAAAACATAATTTGTAAACTGTGCATCCGTGTACCCGGGTTAAAGGATATTTTCCCAGTAGCTTACTAAACAAAACAACGACATTATCTTCGCCAGTAACTAAATGAACTAAATCTGTATCATCAACCCGCTCAATAACAGATCTTGTATTTAGTATTCCAATGTAAACTAGCATAACACACCATTTCAAATAACATCGATTCGTTTCAAACATCATCTTTCTTAAATAAGACGCGACCACCTCACTCCAACGAATTCACAAAGCAACTAACAGCATAGATTACATAGATATCTTACTCTTCTTCTTCTCTTGACAACAAACACATTTTTTCCAGTGTTGCCATTTCAGTGCTTTTCGGGTATTTTTTGGTGCTTTTTTCCTTCCCATACCCGGTGATTTTTTATAAATACCCGTTTAAAAAAATCGGGTATTTACAGCACTGTTGGTAAAAGTGGCACAAAAGTGCCATTTGTGGCACTATTGAATGTTCAATGGCACTTTGGCACTCTTCATAGAATTTTGGCACTTTTTAAGAAAATTTCTATATAATTTGATAAAAGGTCGATATCGCTGGTTTTTCATTAAAAAAAACGTCTACTTAGAACGGGTAGCAAAATTAAAAAACAAACGCCACACTAAAAATTTCTACAATTTTCTGGACCACCTTCCAGTTCTTTGGCGACAATTTAATCATTATTTTGATCTTTAAAAATAAAAGCAATGGGGATGAAATTAGAAAAACTTTAATTGATTCTATTGTATTGTCCGTCACTGGAATTTTTCAAAAATTTGTTATGGTATTCTAGTTTTTTTATGACAAGCAAAAGTTTTAAAAATTTCACCATACAATGGTGAAAGCTTTTTCTGCCAAAAATAAAATAAAATGATCAAAAACTGTAATTTGTGAAAAATTACGATTTTTTCGATAATTTTATGAAATCTTAAATGGAATGAAAACTTAAAAAAAATTTCCAGGAACCGCAGAACACGAGAGAACTAGTTCTAAGCACTTGGAGTTTCCTTTAAATTTTAGCATCAAGTATTTTGAGCTTATTCCTAACAACTTTAGCCCCAAAAATCCCATGTTACTACGTAATCTTTTGGAGGAATTTGCAGGAATTTTAGAATCGGTAAAAGGTTCGATGCATCTTAAAATAATATGTCAAAATATGAATGAGGTATTTCGTATTATATTTCTGTGAAAAAAAAATTATAAAATTCTTCAAAAGAAAATAAAACTTAAATTTTAAATTGTTGACGAATGAAAATATATGTGCTTTTTATTACATGACAATTTTGTCAAGGTTTTGCTGTGACAATTTTTCTAAGAATACCAAAATTATAATAATTTCCATTCACACCAGTTTTGTGACAATTTTGTTATTGTTATAAAGTTTATAATAAGGTTGTAAATGTATAAATATTTGAAATAAAAGCTGAATATATTTTTTGAAACATTTGCATTTTGCTAAATTTTTTTTTTTGGCACTTTTAAAGCTTTTTGGCACTTTTTTGGCATCATTTAGGCACCAAACGAAAATTCTCAAATACCATCACTGATTTACAGTGCTTTTTCAGATTTCTGGCAGTGCTTTTAGTGCTTTTTGTACAGTTTATTTTTTTGGTATTTGTTCTCGTTTTTTTTTTTTAATTTTTCTTCAATTTTCTGTCAAAGTTGAAAAAATTATACGAACTATACAAAAAACACATTTTTTTACAATGTTTGTAGTACAATTTTAAATAGCAGCTTCGTTATATTTAAACTTGAAAATTTTGAAATATTAATTTGGTGCTTTTTTACCCCTTTTTGGTTATTTTTTGAACCCTTTTTACACAATTTTACAAAGCTAAAATGTGTTTTTAAATTCTTGACTTAAATTTTTCAAAAAATTAATATCGTGCTTTTTTACCCCATTTTTGGTAAATTTTTACCCTTTTTACCCGTTCTCACAATGCTCACGGTGCTTTCCTGCCTTCAAGAGTTGGCAACACTGATTTTTTCACATTCAATCAAATACAGGGTTGCCAACTCTTGAAGGCAGTAAAGCACCATGAGCATTTTTAAAACGGGTAAAAAGGGTAAAAATTTACCAAAAATGGGGTAAAAAAGCACGATAATAATTTTTTGAAAAATTTAAGTCAAAATTTTAAAAACACATTTTAGCTTTGTAAAATCGTGTAAAAAATGTTCAAAAAATGACCAAAAAAGGGGTAAAAAAGCACCAAACTAATATTGCAAAATTTTGAAGTTTAAATATAACGAAGTTGTTATTTAAAATTGCACTACAAACATTGTGAAAAAATGTATTTTTTGTATATTGCGTATTATTTTTTCAACTTTGACAGAAAATTCAAGAAAAATTTAAAAAAGTAGAACAAATACCAAAAATATAAACTGTACAAAAAGCACTGCCAGAAATCTGAAAAAGCACTATAAATACCTGCTTTTTATAAACGGGTATTTGTAAAAAATCACCGGGTACGGGAAGGAAAAAAGCACCAAAAAATACCCGAAAAGCACTGAAATGGCAACGCTGATCAAATATGTTTTGTATAGGTATAGCACGTATGTCCAACACATTCTCATGAGATCTATGACTAAAGGCTGACTTACCCAACCGTAAACGTATCTGTAACGAATCAGCTGTTTCGATACCACAAGTAGAAATGTATACGAATGGTTACCAACACGAAAATGTAAACGAATTTGCCGGATCATTCTGTTGAAATCAGAATTTTCTATCCGGCATCGAAACAGCTGACTGATTTTAGTCGGAAAAAAAATGAAATGAATAAAGAAAAATGATTCAAACAACAAATAAGGAATAAAAATTAACAAATAAATTGAAAAATTTAGAATAAAATATAAAACCCCATGAAATAGATGCTAAATAGTAATGTCGTTTACGATAATCTATAAGTGTACTTTTTAGCTACGGCACGGTACAGTTACATCACATATACGTTTACGGTCCCATAATCCGCCCTTAACAGGCACAACAGGGTCAGTGTTGTCGTTTTGATTATTTTTAACCAAATTTGGTTATTTTTTTTCCAATGTGGAGATGTGAACTTTATCTCCATGAATTTAACAAGATCCAAGTACTTGAGATAACAAGATCCAAGTACTCTCGTTAACAAGATCTAAGAAGTAATCGTTAATACTCGTATATAACAGCTGATTTTTATGTAAATAACAAACAGCAAACCAGCACGTGGTGGCTATAAATGTAAACAAAACGCACGTGGTGGTATAAATGTAAACAAAAGCACGTGGAGCTATAAATGTAAACAAAAGCACGTGGTATTTGAAAATTTTACCAAATAACTTAAAAATATGTATATATACACATAAAATATTAATAAAATCGCAAAAATATGTTTCATTTTGTAAAAAATATATAAAAATATAGTATACAATGTTCTACAGGGTAATATAAAATTCTAATTCATCCATATTTTTCAAAAATTCGTCAAAAATAGCGGGAGAGATGTTGAGGTCTGAAATTTTCAGAAATAATTTCCACTACATTTTCCTAAATCTGGACATGCAACACATGCCTGAAATAATCCGGCGGGCGATACTACAAGCCAACAAGATTTGGTCTGCTGGGTTATTATGCACCAAAATAAAAGGAAAAAAATCATGTTTTTCAAAAATTCGTCAAAAAAAGCGGGAGAGATGTTGAGGTCTGAAATTTTCAGAAATAATTTCCACTACATTTTCCTAAATCTGGACATACAACACATGCCTGATATAATCCGGCGGGCGATACTACAAGCCAACCAGATTTGGTCTGCTGGGTTATTATGCACCAAAATAAAAGAAAAAAAAACCATGTTTTTCAAAAATTCGTCAAAAATAGGGGGAGAGATGTTGAGGTCTGAAATTTTCAGAACTAATTTCCACTACATTTTCCTAAATCTGGACATACAACACATACCTGAAATAATCCGGCGGGCGATACTACAAGCCAACAAGATTTGGTCTGCTGGGTTATTATGCACCAAAATAAAAGGAAAAAAATCATGTTTTTCAAAAATTCGTCAAAAATAGGGGGAGAGATGTTGAGGTCTAAAATTTTCAGAAATAATTTCCACTACATTTTCCTAAATCTGGACATACAACACATGCCTGAAATAATCCGGCGGGCGATACTACAAGCCAACAAGATTTGGTCTGCTGGGTTATTATGCACCAAAATAAAAGGAAAAAAATCATGTTTTTCAAAAATTCGTCAAAAAAAGCGGGAGAGATGTTGAGGTCTGAAATTTTCAGAAATAATTTCCACTACATTTTCCTAAATCTGGACATACAACACATGCCTGAAATAATCCGGCGGGCGATACTACAATCCAACAAGATTTGGTCTGCTGGGTTATTATGCACCAAAACAAAAGAAAAAAAATCATGTTTTTAAAAAATTCGTCAAATATAGCGGGAGAGATGTTGAGGTCTGAAATTTTCAGAAATAATTTCCACTACATTTTCCTAAATCTGCACATACAACACGTGCCTGAAATAATCCGGCGGGCGATACTACAAGCCAACAAGATTTGGTCTGCTGGGTTATTATGCACCAAAATAAAAGGAAAATTCTGAAAAGCTTTCTTTCTTTCCATAATGGAAAAATTCTCAGAATAATTCGTAACAAAAGTAAGAATAAGCTAATTTTTCAATAGAAATATATTTGAAGTTTAAAGTATTTTCAAAAGCACTTTTTCCTATTAAAACCCCTCTTATTTTTAAATAATTTTAAATCGAAAAACTCAGCTTTTTTCGGGGTTTTTCAATGGAAAACCCAAATTTTTCTATAGAGTCTTTAAATTTAAAACTTTTTCTCAAAAAATAGCCTCTGATTCTGAATAATTCTAACTACCTTTTCTAAAGAATAACTTTCATATAATAAAAAATTTTCCATGTAGAAAAATTTCGATAATTCTGAACTGATCTCTTCAGACAAAAGGCTTTTTTCTGAAAAAGTCCTCAAAATGTAAGGGATTGTTTTTTAAGAAGTTCGTTTTCAGAATCTGCCAATTTTGATATTTCCTTAAACAATTCTTAATCTGAGCAAACTCTCAAAGTGGAGGTCTCCTGACGCGGACCCGCAGATCTTAAACTTTAAATATCTTGTAGAGTCCAAAATAAGAGACACGTATTTTTAGAGGCCCAATCCCACGATTAAGCCAGTATTTTGTTTATACTTTTGCAAAAAAAGCTTTCAAACTCCCTATAAAAAAATGTTTTTACACTTGCGTGGAATTGTTGCGAAATTGCGGTGGGAATTTCCCCGTCACTTTTTCGCTAACTAAAAACAATTTGTGAATTTTTATATTACAGTGTTCGGATTTAAACGTAGGGCAAAATTAAAAAAGTTGAGAAATGCCGTACGATTGGTATTCAAACACATGTTTTCAAATACCAAAAATACAGGTTCTTGAACATACAGGAATACAAGTGAAAACCTTTTGCTGGATACCCAATTTATCTGTTCTTTGAAATAGAACAAAAGATACGAGAAAAACAAAAAATAGGACCATTTTTATTCAATTTTTTAAAGAGATTGGGCAGCTAAAAAACTTATTTATAAAATTTTCTCCTCTACAATATATCCAAAGTTTATTAAGATCCGCGGGTCCGTGTCGGGAGACTTCCATTTTCAGAAGTTGTGCTATTTGAAAAAAAATATTGGACCTACATTCAAAAAATTTTGACAGTTGCTACATGACGGTTGTTGGTGTGGTAATCAGTAGTTGTTGTTTTAACCGTAATTACAGTTGTTATTCTATTAAGAAATACAAAACAACTTTTATGACATTTATTTCAAAAAAAAAACTAACGAAAAGTACTGTAGTTTCGTTGTTTAAATCAGTAATTTTTAATATCATAATAAACGACTACCAAAACAACAAACAGTTTCGTTAAATTTTTAAAAATTCTTCTCCATTGCATAAAAACATAATAACTGGAGATCCGTTGGGATTTTTACTTAAAATTTTAAAGAGGCTGAAGTAATTACAGATATTTTTGTAATCGAAAGAAAAAAATTATGTTTTTTTTTATTAAGTTAGATTTTTATAATGCTAAAAGAATTAACTGTAAAAAAACAGAAGTTTTACCCATTTTGTCCGTTGTTTGAAAATGTTTGTAGTTAAAATTTGTCAGTTAATTTCACGAAATTGTTAGTTGTTTTTAATGGATTTGTTAGTTATTTTAACAACATTTTTAGTTATTTTAAAGGACCTTTGTCGCTTTTTAAACTCTATTTACCTTTGTTTTAACTGCCATTTTCAGTAAATGCTACCGACAAACTTTTTTGAGTTTATAGACTTTTTCAGTTAAAAAAACGTATTTATAACTATTACTACTTTAACAAAATACCCAACTGATATTGTAAACATTACGCGCTATAAAAGAATGTTCGTAAGCACGATGCCGATTGAGCCATACATGGGACTAATTAATTAGGTGGACTAATTAATTGATGATTTCATTACCATTACATTGATATCAATTGTAATGAAATTATTTGCATTACCATTTTTTTAATTAATGGTAATGATTCTAAAATTTAATTTCATTGATTAATGACAATGATTTTAAATTTCATTGCCATTGATAATGAATAAATTAAAAAAAATAATTGCCATTGACAGAAAAACGTAAAAATGGAGTAAAACTCGCTGAAATCGAAGATGGAATATGCTCATAAAGGCTCATGCTCATTTGAAATTAAATATTACTTTCCATTCCGTTGTTATTTGTATCCAGGTAAAGTTTAACGGAATTAAATGGATCATCCTTAATAAATTATGTTTTATAACTTCCCTGGCCAAACCAGTTGTTCGTTTTCATTTGTCTGAATTTTTTGTAAACAAATGGTTTTTAATCAATTGTAATTAGTTTTTTTATACATTAGTGTAATTTCATTACCATTAGTAATGATTTTTCTAATGAAAAATATTTCATTACCGTTAAATGGTAATGGAATTTTTTTCATTGTCATTAGTATGAACTAATGGTAATGAAAATTCAATGGTAATGAAAAATTCCCATGTATGGATTGAGCCCATGCAATTTCTAAAAAAAAAGAAAAAAATTTAATAAAATATACAATTTATGACTAATTTTAACTTACAAAATGTAACCAATAAGAAGTAATTAACTTTATGATAGTTGCTTTTCGTTGTATTGAGTACGGCTTTCCATTTGTTTACTTTGTCAGCTTAAAACTTGTGTGCAATTCTAAAAAATATAAGATTTTTAGAATTTGTTTTATATAAAAAAATTTATATTCTGAAACTATAAAAGCTCTGCGTATTTTTTATACAAATTCTAAAAACTTTTTGTTACATTTGAATTCTTGATGTTGAAAGATCCAGATTCTGAGGTTTTTCTAATGAAAAATCCTCAGTTTAGAGTACTTTTTCCAATAGAGAGCTCCTCAGATTCTAAGGACTTGTGTATTTTACTGGCATATCCACGATTTTTTTATATTTTCCCAATGTAGCTGATTAAAAAAAGTTTTTTTTTCGGCCAGGCCCCTTTCGAGTAAGTTTAGAAATACTTATCCAAGTTTGATCCCTAATAACTTTAGTATCTGACAAGCTAACGAGTCATGTCGTATATGAGATGAAAGCTTGAACTCTTTTATTTATTTTTGTAATAATAATACGTTAATATAAACAACAAACTCATTGTAACAAAAAAAAACGAAAAAAAGGGAAATGTCCAAATTTAACTCTAAATAACTTCATTTAAAAAGATAATGAGTGATATCATATCTCAAATGAAAGCCTAAAGTCTTCAGTTTTAGCTAATATAAAGTATACTTACCGGTACATTAGTCATATTTAAAAGAAATTGACTTTTTATGCAAAAAGTCAATGAAAGAAATCAAAACTGTTTATTTAGTCAACAATGGGTTAATATTTGGGGCCATATAGGACCCCATCAAAAAGGCATTTTAGAGACCTTTCATTTGGGGTACATTTTGTCCCGATCGGATAAATATCTCCGGATTTATTTAAATTTAAATTTTTAACTTTAAAGCCCCGCCCACTCTAAAGTAGGCGTTTCCGACAAAGAAAATTTATATTTTTGAAATCAGCTCAAGAAGCACTACACTGGAAAAAAAATTTAAAAAATCGGGGCTATGCTCCTAAACTGCACTTGTTCCCTTGTAGTAAGTAAACGAACACGCTTAATAATAATAATTAGGAAAAAAATATACAATCGCCATATGGAAAATTGAATAAAAGAAAAAGTCTACTTGACATTCATGTTTGTAAAATGGTGACTCTTAACAAGACTGCGCAACTTACCTTAATTAGCTTATCGACTATGTGGGAAGTGTATTTGATGGTACAAGATTGGATTTGAAATTTAAAAGCTTCGTTGTGTTGATGCCTCTTGAGGTACTTTTCCCGGTCAATGGATAAGCTTTTAATTATGCTCATTGCAGATCGAGCATCATCTGCCGAACTGGGTTCGCCCGTTTGTATTTCCTTATCAAATATCGCCTGGCTGAGTCATTTTAAACCAGGCGTACGACCATTCAGTTTGAATTTCCTTGCCCAATTTAAACTGGGCGTACGACTCCTGTTGTACATCTTAAAAAAATTATCTAGCATCAGCTCTGCACGTTTGCTAAAAATCTATACTCGGACTAGCCATTGACCACTTAAACTTACACCATTTCACAGTCCATGGGCAGCATATTTGGTGTCAGATTTAGTCAATGTGGTTTCTGAAATATTTTGATTATTGATCATTTCAGTTTTTTCCTCTTCAACTGCTTAAACAATGTCCTTCCTGCTTATTTACCACAGCTTCAAAATTAAATTTGTCTGCTTTCCGACTTGCCACTTCTGTTGAAGGTTTAGCTATTTGTAAATATTCGATTGCTTGATTATTTAACTTTTTTAAATCAATAAATTTTTGGTTTTTTTAGTTTTTCGAAAAAAAATTATGTTAACTTTTTTTACTGATTGCCGTGTTTGCTTTTTGTTTTCATATGATTTGCACCCAAATATTTGACAAGTTTAATAATTTAATACGATCTGGCAACAAAGTCAAGAAATTGTAAAGTTACCGCGTACAAAATAAGAAACTTTACACGATTTACGTTAGAAAGTTATAAAAATAACTTAGGTAGTATAACAAGTTTTACAAATTGGAAAAAAATGAAGTGAAATATTTAAAAATACAATAGTACTTATCTTCAACTAAGGGTACTTATTTATTTTACAAAATAAATGATAAATGTAATTTATACTTGGACTGTTGTTATTTATACTTGACTTATATAATTTCTATCAACTCTATATAAAAAAAAAAATTACAAAGTTGACTTCGATATTTTTACACTAGTTTTTTTTTTGCGTGTAAGTATCCTGGGACTAAAATATTATCCCAGGGTATCAATTTTCAAAATATCCACATTTGAATAAATTCATTAGCTTTGATATTTATAGTAATCGACTTTTTGCATAGCCTCCTAATAAAACTTCTTTTTAAGAATTTTGGTCTCCAAGGCCCGAATCTAAATAAGAGATAAGAGGTTAACCCCTGACTTAGGATAGAATACTTTGCTGATCAATGTTGTACTTCAAAATATTCTTTATTAATTTGCATTCCACATAAAATGAGTATTTTTATATCGGGAATTTTTTGTTTGAAAAAACTACGTTTTTGGAATTTTCCTTGATCATAATTGAAAAAATAGTAGTAAATTGTTATCCAGAATTGGCAAATTTTTGATGAGACATTGTCTTAATTTTTTCAAAAAATATAAATTTCTAAATTATCCCTCATTTAGAAATGATCTGAAAAGTTCGTGCTAATTTTTGATGAAATTTGTTATAAAAATGTTTAGTTTTTTCAGTAAGCATATTTTGTAGTATTATATTGGTATTTTTAAATTTATTTATGTTTCGATTTGTACCTAATTTTTGACAATATGAAAGTTTAATTGTAATTTTTGGGTCATATGCATAACCGCTTTTTAAGTTTACAAATGGCTTATAAAACAAATATTTTATAAAAAATTCATTTTATAAACGTGTAATAAAGTTTTCAAATTATTATGCATAAGAAAGAACTTTTATATTTTAATTTTTAAATTATAGTTAAGAAAAAATATGTATTTGAAACAAAAGTGCCGATTTAATATAAAAAACTGTAAAAAAATCCATGAATTAAAAAAACTCTTTTTTACATGAAAAAACTGGAAACCTGTTAGGCATCCCAAAAAACTGTACAAAACAGTTAAAACTGGCTATATGGCAACACTGCTTGCGAGTAAATTTACCCGCGTTTCCACATGCAAGTAAATGGTTGCAAGTTGAGAATACGTATTACCACCCGTTACCACAGGCAAGTGCAAGTTCGAAAAACTCAACACACTCACACTTTTTCACTAATACAATCACACTTATACCAGGCAGTATTAATCGCTCTCTTTCGAAGATTAAATTTTTGTATCGAAAAATGTGATGCATTAAACACATAGACGACTGCGGCTACACGACTACCCGACTACAAATGCCGCTGGCTGCAATTGTAGTCGTGTAGTCAGCTACTTAATTTTTCTGAAAACGACAGCGACATAGTAAACAGATGATCCTAAAAATTTGACGTTTTGATAAATATTAATTTTTTTTGGTTTGTGCTTCTAAAATAATGGCTGAGGAATATTTTTTTAATTTTGTAACATCCATTTTTTTTTTAAAACATCACAATAAATTTATTTCCAAATATAAATTAATGAAACCTTCAAACAATTGTAAAATAAAAACAGATGTTTCTTCAGTGTTCCCATAATGGCGATTTTATAGTCAGAACTAGCGATTTTATTTCGCCTCTAGCGGGAAAAATTTTCCTGTTTTACACATTTTGTTATATTGTCAACACTATTTTTGTTTTGTAGCCAACAAAAATAGAAATTATCCTAAGTTGACTACAGCGGCAAAAGTAATCGTGTAGCCGTGTAGCTGTGTTGGTGTCAAAATAATCGTTTTCATATAAACGTGTGTATTTTATTTTTGACAGGCTGTAGTCGTGTAGCTGCAGTCGTCTATGTGTTTAATGCATTAGCCTTCCCAACAAACAATTCGTTCCGTTTACGCACCGTTTTCGGTCCATCATAAACGGAATCCAACTCCGGTTACGTACCGTTTTCTGGATCCGTATACGGACCAGAAAACGGAACTTAAGGAACATCGAAACTGATTCGAGTCCGTTGAAAATCCGTCAATGACGGACCGTTTACGGACCGATGTGTCGTGTGAAAAACGGACAAGTCTGTTGAAAGTCCGTCAATGACGGACCGTTTACGGACCATTACGTCGTGTAAAAAACGGACAGGTCCGTTGAAAGTCCGTCAATGACGGACCATTTACGGACCGTTATGTCATGTATAAACGGAGTGACTCCGGACCTATATATCTACCTAAATTGACCATATGTTTACTAATGTTGAGTAGTAATTTTTATGCTTTTTTATAAATTTTTTGATAACGATATTAATTATTTACAATATATATTAGTATATCCCGCTTAGTTTAGTTCTATCCAGCGAATCAATACGCGATAGGGACCCATAATAAAATCGATCATCTACATGCAAAGGGAAAAATAAATTAGCTATGGTTTAACTGATTGTATTTACAATGGTATTTTGCATATGATTCAAATTCGCACACTTTAGGCCTGTTCCACGTCGTTACCGCGGGTTCCCAATTTACTCGAAACAACAACAATTTACGCATAATTTTGACGATGGAACCGCTTTTTGGAAAAATTGGGTAGACGCGTTAATGTACGTGGAACAGAGCTTTTGTTACAAAAACAAACCATCTTACGAAAACCATTGTGAAACATGCACTAAATTTCATAAATTTTACCATCTAATGTATCTATGCGACTTGAAGTTATTTGATTGATGATGTGTTGCATATATTCCCGCCATCGCTACTAATTTCTCGCCACAAAAATACTTTTTTACCGACTGAAGGGTTGAGATTCATTTTTTTTTTTAATTAATTGTTTTTATTTTGAACACAAATTAAAATCAACTCAGTCCGTATTTTACGGTACGGAAACGGAGTTTAAGCGTATTGTGTTCGAAAATCCGATTACACGGTCCGTTAATGTTCCGTATACGTACAAGCTTTGACGGATACGTGTATTACGGACCGTTAATGTGCCGTAAAGCCAAATTCATGATTCCGTACGTGCCGGAGAGTCCGTAAAAATGTTTCTTGGGTTTACAGACATGTGTAATTCATATGGTAACATTTTTCGATACAAAATAAGAAGAGAGTGATTTAACAGAGATTAGGTGAGTTTGTATCTCTTTTAATTATATGCTCGTTGCTTATACGACTTGCGGTACAACTTGCAAGTAAATTTTGAAGACAGTGGATTTTTGACACTTACTGCAAGTGAAATGACAGAATAAAGAAAACAGTGTTGCCTAGTTATGTTTTCTATTAATTTACTAGTATTTGGTAAAGTAAGAGTTGTAATGCAACTGATTTTGTATTTATTTGTAAAAAGAAGTAAAAATGAACACATTGAAATATCTTAATGGTAATTTAAAATATCAATTTTATAAGTTTTTGAAAAAAAAAACTTGTTAAGAACAACTTTTTTCCCAGCGTTGTTAGAATATTGAAGACTTGGCAATACTGGAGTGCTATTTAGTGACAACCTAGCCTTTGACGACATTTTCAAAATGAACTTGTAAAATTTTCATGTTTTTTCGGTAAATTTCGAAATTTTCGCTGATAATACAACCATTTACTTGCATGTGGCAACGGGGGGTTATCAGCGAAAATTTCGAAAATTACCGAAAAAACATGAAAATTTTACATGTGTCCACACTACTTGCTGCAAGTTCATTTTGAAAATGTCGTCAAAGGCATAGGTTGTCACTAAATAGGACTCCAGTATTGCCAAGTATTCAATATTCTAACAAAGCTGGGAAAAAATTTGTTCTCAACAATTTTTTCTCAAAAACTTATAAAATTGACAATTTAAATTACCATTAAGATATGTCATTGTGTTCTTTTTTGCTTTTTTTTACAAATAAATACAAAATCAGTTGCATTACAACTCTTACTTTACCAAATACTAGTAAATTAATAGAAAACATTACTAGGCAACACTGTTTTCTTTATTCTGTCATTTCACTTGCCGCAAGTGTCAAAAATCCACTGTCTTCAAAATTTACTTGCAAGTTGAGTCGCAAGTAGTATAAGTGTGATTGTATTAGTGAAAAAGTGTGAGTGTGTTGAGTTTTTCGAACTTGCACTTGCATGTAGAAACGGGGGGATAGAAAAATGACAGAATGAAGAAAACAGTGTTGCGTAGTAGTGTTTCCTATTAATTTACTATTATTTGGTAAAGTAAAAATTGTAATTCAACTGATTTTGTATTTATTTGTAAAAAAAAGTAAAAAAGAACACAACGGCATATCTTAACGGTTTTATTTATTTATTAGTTATCTTAACTTTAAGAAGAAAAAAATTAGGATAACTTATTTTTAAAGCAATGGCTACTAAGGCCTTCAGCTTATGTAGAGATCAGATACTAAAATTAATAATTATAACTAGTTTTGACTAATATTATAAGAACAAAAAATATATGGAATGCAATTACATATTTGACTTAAGTGTTTATATATCTTTATATATATTGTTAGTTTTTAAGAAATTAAGAATGATATTGATGTTGGTTACTGATGGGTTTGACAGATATTGAATAGGATATGTATGAAAGATGACGTTTCGAGTTGCTACACACAAAAAAAAACTGTAGGTAATATTGCCTAAAACTATAGGGTGATTTCACCTATTTTCAAAGGCAACATAGAGTTTGATATGTTTTACGGCAATATTACTATAAAAAATAGGTAATAATTGTTTGACTTTTATGTTCGAAAAATCACCTATAATTTTTGTTAAATTAACTGAGAAAAAACTGTGTATTTCCGATTTCAACGTAGGCAAAATATACATCCCATTTGGTAATATTATTTTCATATTTGTTTTTATTGCAAGAAGCCCCATAAGTAATAAAATTTTTTATTTTATTAAATCTTATTTTTTAAAAAATACATACAAACATTTATTTATTGAAAAATACATACAAACAAAAGTACTACACTGTTAGGGTTTGGGGTTCGGGAATTCCCGGGCGGGAATTCCCGGGAAATCCCGGGAACAGTTTGCCGGGAATTCCCGGGAAAATAATATATTTTTCCCGGGAAAACGGGAAATTTTAAAAATATTAAATTTTTTAAATTGAATTTGTTTGGAATAGGATTTTTTAATTTTAGTCATAAAAACATTTTAAATACCAAAACAAAAATGTCATTGTTAAAATCTTTTAAAAGGGAATCAATTTATTTGACACAAAAAAATATTTGCCAAGTAATTAGGAGCATTTCAACTAATAAAGCATTTTCGCATAACTTATTCAAAATTTAAGTAGTAAAATCAAAACTTGGTAAAATGGTTAAAAGAAATATGAAAAAAAGTTTTGTTTCTTACAAATAATCGCCCTTACTATCTAAATTTTTCAAATGCATATTTTAGTTAAAGTCGACTTTAGTTAAAATATTGGGTGGAAGTATACCTTGACTTGGTTTATTTTTGAAGCATTCTGATTGGTTAATTTATTTTTAACCAATCAAAATGTTTGAAAATATAAATATTTTTGTAAGGTTTTCATACACAAACTGAACAAAACCGTATGATTAAAAATAAAGTCGACTTTAAATTTAAAATACTCCTTTATATTAAGGGCCAATAATTTTATAAGTAACGTTTTCATTCATAAATTTGATATTTTCAAGTAAGTTTACTTTATTTTAATACACCTACTTTCAAACTAATATATTCTTTTATATTAAAGAATAAAATGTCAAGATTATGGAAATACTTCACAAAAAATGAAAATGCAGAGCAGTGCAATATTTGCCCTAAAAGACTAATGGTTAACGGAGGTATCTAAATTTGGTTTTCCGACATCTAAATTTGATTCACAAAAAAAAAAATTGATGGTCATGCAATTTCTCTTGAAGAAAACAACAACATGAATAACGTTCCAGCTAAAATTAGCAAAGTACCCGAAGAAAAAAGTGTAAGCTGAATAGGCATTGAACCGTTTTATGGTAGGGCAAAAATTTCCTGAAATGGTATCCAAATTAGCCGCAGTCGACGGAATGTCAATCAGCACCATAACTAGATCTTCGTTTATTTGAGAAAGTTTTTATAATAAAAACCTGGCATTGCCAAAAAACGAAACCGATGTAAAGAACATTATATTAAATTACTGCAATCATGTAAAAGATATCATGATAAAAGAAAGAAGAGATTTACTATAATTTTAGATGAATGGACAATAATTTTAGATGAACATATGTATAAACGGAAATAATTCATTTTATAACCTGGGGTTGGTTTATATATCAGGAAGTTGTAATGCTGATGAAATAAGAAGAATTGTAGAAATAAGACTAGAAGAGTTTTATTTGTCTTTGGAAAATAACATTGTGGCCACCATATCTAATCGGCCAAGTGTGATGAATTCTCACTACACAGACTGAATTTGTACTGAAATAGTGTTTTTTTTTAACAAAAATTACTTATATAGGTGGTTTTCATTAACAATTTTGTTCAGAATTATTTCCCGGGATTCCCCGGGAATCAAATTTTTTTATTCCCGTTTCCCGGGAAATAAAAAAGTCCGGGAAATCCCAAACCCTATACACTATACAAATTTATATTAATGGTTTTCTATAAACACTTCTTCTATACATAGGATACTACAATATAAGAAAATCGGCCGGATTATGGAACTTTTTAATAGAAAAGTTCTTTGAAACTGAAGTTTCCTTAGCATATAGTCCTCTGAGAATCTGAGTTTTTTTCTACAGGAAATATTCTTTAGAATTTAAGGGGTTTTCTGTATGAGAAGGTCCTCAAAATCGGAGTACTTTTTTATAGGAAAAAGTCCTGAACACTATAAAAAATAATGAGATTCTGAGCATTTTTCCATCTAGAAAAACTACAAGACAAAAAACCCATGGATTCGGAGGACTTAGACCCTGAGGGATTTTCTATATGAAAAAGTCCTCAGAATATTAGGGATTTTCTAAAGGAAAATTTCCTCAGAATCTGAGGGCTTTTTTTAGGAAAACGTCCTCAGAATCTGAGGGTTTTTCTATAGAAAAAGTTCCCAGAATCCGAGAATTTTTATGTAGGAATAGTTCTCAGAGATGAGGGTTTTTTGAATAAAAAATTCTTCAGAATCTTAGGGTTTTTCTATGGGACAAAGTCCTAAGAATCTAGAGTTTTTTCTACAGAAAGTCTCCAGAATCTAAAAATATAAAAAAAGTCCGTAGAATCTGAGAAATCCTTAGAATCTGGGGTTTTTCTATAGAAAAAAAATTACTCATAACCGACAAATCTTTCTAAGGAAACAAAACTCAGAACAATTTTCAGAACCCTACAATTCGGAATACTTTTTCTATAGAAAATCTACAAAATTATGATTTTTTCCTATAAAAAAACTCAGATTCTAAGCAATTTTTTCTACTGAAAACTGGAGAGATTTCTGAAGGAAAAACAGATGCGGAGGACTGTTCCCTATAAAAAAAACGCAGATTCTAATGACTTTTTCTATTCTGAGGACTTTTCCCGATAGGAAAAACCCTCAGATTCTGTACACTGTCTTCTTTAGAAAAACGTTTAGATTCTGAGGACTTGGTCCTTCAGAAAAACTCTCAGTTACTGAGGAATTTTATCTACAGTAAAATTCTCAGGATCTAAGTATTTTGTCCTATCCCAGCAAAATATTGGTAATGACACCTCATTGCTGTCTGCATTACCAATAATGATATATCATTACCTTTTGCATTATTTTGTAATATAAAATAATGCCTTCCTAATAACGGCCTATTGTAGTTATTGCTTTTAAATATAAAATAATGACTTACTCGCAATAGTTTAAATAAGTACTTTTTACAAAGTTAAATTTTATACATTTATATTTATTACATGTAAATATGTTTTGTGTTAAATTTTTATGACGAGTACTAAAATTACAAACTAGGAAAAACTTTAAATTCTCTGAATGTATTTCCTGAAGCTAATAGTATTTGTGTAACTCCTTATTTTTAAGAATCAAGTAATCGGATAACCACTTATAATTCAACTTTTTGTAAGCATGTTCGTAACCACTTATTATTCAGAATCTCATAACTACTTACTTCTAATTTTTTCGTAAGCGAGCGGGTAAGCGTGACTACTTATAAAAACGACCACGCCAAACAAAAATAATGAGTTTAGAGGCCAAAAAATAAGTTGTGCGGAGCTATGAATTTCTATTATATAACCACTTATTTGGTAATGAAATATTTTGATGGGATAGAAATAACCACATATACTAAGGACTTTTTCCTTTGGAAAAACCATCCGATTCTGTGAACTTTTTCCTATAGAAACCCCTCAGATTGTTCTGACTTTATCTTATAGAAAAAACTTATCTTTATCCGGCCGTAAAAGCCGGATTCATGAATCCGTACGTGCCGGAGAGTCTGTTGAAATGTTTCTTGGGTACCCATGTGAAAATCGAAATATATATGAACATACATGATCATACATTGGCTCGTATGTGATCATGCATGGGCATACATAGCCATATACTAACATGCATAGTTCAATGTATGACCATACATGATCTCATATATTTCCATATGCCTTTGGATCCGAAATTTGAGGGTATATGGAGGTATGTGGCCATATATGATCATATATGAGCATACATGAATCATATGTGAGCATATATGGTCATATATGAACATGTACAGTCATATACCCTCAAATTTCGGATCCAAAGATATATGGAAATATATGAGATCATGTATGGTCATACATTGAACTCTGCATGTACGTATATGACAATGTATGCCCATGCATGATCATATACAAGTCAATGTATGATCATGTGTGTTCATATATATTTCGATTTTCACATGGGTAGCTTACCCGGTGTCTTCAAATGCAATAAATTATATGATATGATATTTTAAAACCATTGCAGCGAAACGTCAAAATGATTTCAATTGCAGAGTGGTGGAGAACACTTGAACATTTCATGGATAAGAAATATCATAGCTTTTTCTTCGAAAAACACCAAATTTTATGAAACATTAATGTTTACCGACAAATAATAAAAAACTAAACACTTTTGCATTTGTTGTTTTTCTATTACAAAATTAAAATGAAAACTAAAAGTGACATTTGATCTCTGGCATCATTGCAAGAACCGATGGCATGTCAGCGATATCATGATATTGCAATAAAATTGAAATTGAGTGTCTTCACTTGAGATAAGAGCATTTTGACAATTGCTTGCTATCATTTTATTGCATGTCAAGAAACTAGGTAAAGGTTTACTTTTTATTAGCTATGTTTGTGCGGCAAGCTATCAACGTTGGCTTATGTCATTCCCAAATAAATTTGACATTATGAAACATTTAGTGTTAACTCTCAACGTTTCTTATGTCAAATTTGTATGGGAATGACGTAAGCGAACGTTGATAGCTTGCCGCACAAACACAGCTATTACTCTCATATATTCAGAGCTTTGAAGAATTAATTCCTTTTTGAATGAATTCACTACCAATCGAATTCAATTTACTCTAGAATTGAATGAATTCTTTTTCTTAAGTAATTCGCTGAATTCGTTCAACTGAACGTGTTCATCAAACAACAAATTTAAAGAATTAATTCAATTGCAATAGTTCTTTTAATTAAATCAAATGAATTAATTCAGCGGTGAACGCGTTCAATTTTATAAATCGAACGGAAAAAACTGAATTAATTCCTTACTGAGTTAATTTACTACTGAATTCGTTCAATTTCATTTTCTTTCAATGAATTAAAAAAAAAATAAAATTACGTTCAGTGAATTAAAAAAAATAAAATTACGTTCAGTGAATTAAAAAAAAATAATAAGTTCACTGAATTGAAAAAAAAATAAAATAAGTTCACTGAATTGAAAAAAAATAAAATAAGTTCACTGAATTCAAAGCCTGTTTTCTGCCGTACAGTATAAGAAAACAATAATGTAGAAATAAAATTTTTGAATAAGCAATTTTACAGCGTGTGCTAGTAAAAATAAACAAATTAGAAACCGGATGCTGTTTATCAACCTACATGATTCAAAAATAAAGCATTTTACTATTAAAAATAAAAACTTTACAGATATAGATAAATTTTGAAAAAAATATAACTATATAACTAGTTTGAAAAATTAATAGTTATATTTTTTCCAAATTTATCTATATCTGTAAAGTTTTTATTTTTAATAGTAAAAGGCTTTATTTTTGAATCATGTAGGTTGATAAAGCCCCGTTCACATTATCTTCACACAAGTATGACAAAAAGTATGCTGAAATTGTCTGGTTGTCAAAAAAGTATAAAAGAAAATCTTTTCAGTGTTCAGACTGTTATCGACACACACAACAAATAAATTAAAACAGTCATTTTTTTCTTCTATTATAACTTTTTTTCACCACTAGTTGTTTTTAATCTTTGTTTAACATTTATTTGTGAATAACACAACACTTGTGTTGAGACAAGTGGTAACTTTATGAAATATTTCAAAAAATAAATCTTCCCGGTGAAAAATGTTCATATACGCTCAAACATGTTCATATATGGTTTATATATGGACACATATGAACAAATATTGATTTTTTATGAACATATATGGATTTTATATGAACATATATGGAAGTATATGTGATTCCATATATGGAAAAAATTTCATATACAGACATATATGGAAGCATCTGTTATTTCATATATGGAAATGGCACTCATATATGGACAAATATGAAAGTATATGTTATTCAATTTATGCAAAAGGGACTTGAATATGAACAAATTTCGAAGAATACATTTTTCCATATATGTAAAAGGAACTCATATTTGGATAAATATGGAATTATATTTACCCGGTGAAAAATGTCCATATATGAACATTTATGGTTCAACCATATATGTATGGATCCAAAAAATGAGGTAACACCTAAGTATATGTTCATATATGGACATATATGAACATATACATTTATTAAATATATGCGAATACATGCGAACGTTGCTGTCCTTTATTATAAGGTTGAACGATACCCAGGTGAAAATGTTCATATATGGTCATATATGGCAACATATATGGGTTCGGATCCGAAATTTGAGGGTATATGGCCATATATGGAGATATATGAATGTTAATAAAATTTTTTTTTTATTTTTGAATAAAAATATTGCTTTTTTTATTCAAATTAAATGTAAATATTATAATTCTATTCATACGTTACTGATAAATTTATACATTTGAATGAAATTGAGAAATGATGAAATTTTTAATGGACATAAACATTTTACTTCAAGTTTAGAAAATATTTTATGACTGATTTTTGATTATTTAATGATTGTGTAAAAATTTTAGTTAAAGCTACTAAAAATTAGTTCAGTGATTAAAAAATAAATTTAAATTGTACTTAGCAATAGACAAAAAAACATCACATAAAATTTAAAATTTTCAAAGTTCCTTTTTCGTTTTTTGTTTTTAATGGAAATACAAATCTAGCCTTCTGAAATAAAGAGTTTAATATTTTTAGCAAATATTTCTGTTGATTTTATAAAATGCTATTTGCATTGAACAAAATTTAACAAACATTTTTTTAGATACAACAGTTTATTTTAGCCATTTTTAGTTTACTAATATTTTGCAAAATTTTCTGCAGATTTTCTAAATATAGAAGTTTTATTTTTGCTGTTTTTATCTTACTGCAACATTTTCAATTGTATTTCAAAATTTATCATTTTATTTCAGAAGTTACCAATTGTTTTTCTGATTTATCAATTGTATTTCAGAAATAATCAATTAAATTTCAGTTTACTCAATTGTATTGTAGAAGTTATGAATTGTTTTTCAGATTTACCAATTGTATTTTAGAAATAATCAATTTATTTCCAGTTTTTATTTCACCTGGGTAATCAATTGTATTTCTAAAACTGGCAACTGTATTTTAGAAATTGCCAATTGTATTTAAGAAATTATCAAATGTATTGTATTTCAATATTTTTTGAATCCGCTCACGTAATTACCCCCATGATAAAAAAAACTTAAAACATTACCCATATATGAAATAATATATGAATTCATATATGAAGATATTTGGATTATATGAACCAATATATGGACCAATAAATGCAGTATATTATCATATATGGATTCATACATTTGAATGTATTCACCCATATATGCTTCCATACATAACATATATGTTCATATATGATCATACATTAAACCATATATGCTCATACATGAAACCATATATGACAATATATGAACATATATGAACATTTTCACCTGGGTAGATATAAATTTATGTATGACATTCAAATTAGGCGCTACATATGTTCCTTTTTTATTCATGGCATTAAATATAATTCCCCACCCGAGTAAAAACAGTTACATATAATCGTATAAAATGTGATTAACTTATATCGGTATAAATATACAGTTTCATCCGAAAAATGGCCCGATGTTATTGTATCAGTTGTATATCAGTTTTCATCTAATTGTATCAGTTAGGATCTCAACTAATAAAATTATACATTAATCAGATGAAATTATATCCGATTTTTGACCTGATACTATTTTACCGGTTTATATCTAATGGTATCTGTTTAGATCGTAGTTGGTACAATTTTATATAAATAAAATATATTTGTATCCGACATTTGCCTAATATAATTGTATCAAAGTTTTAAAGCAGATATAATTGCATCAGGTCAAAATGCAGATATAACTTTATAAGTTTGTATAAAAATGTATCTATTTGGATCTAAACTAATACCATGCGACATAAACCGATAAAATTGTATCAGGTCAAAAATCAGATAAAATTTCATCTGATTACTATATAATCTAATCAGTTAAGATCTAAACTGATACAATTAGATAAAAAGTGATAACCAACTGACACAATTATATCGGGCCATTTTTCGGATGAAATGGTATATGGATCACATTAAGTTATATATTACCATATAAAGCTCCATATTAGTTTTTTTTAATAGGGCAGGTGAAAATATTCATATATGTTCATATATTGTCATATATGGTTACATGTATGAGCATATATGGTTTAATGTATGATCATATATGAACATATATGTTATGTATGGAAGCATATATGGGTAAATACATTCGAATGTATGAATCCATATATGATAATATACTGCATTTATTGGTCCATATATTGGTTCATATATTCCATATATCTTCATATATGAATTCATATATTATTCCATATAGTATGGGTAATATTTTAAGCTTTTTTTGTCATGGGGGTAATTACGAGAGCGGATTCAAAAAATATTGAAAAACAATACATTTGATAATTTCTTAAATAAAATTGGCAATTTCTAAAATACAATTGCCAGTTTCTGAAATACAATTGATTATTTGTAAAATACATTTGATAATTTATGAAATGCAATTGCGAATTTCTGAAATACAATTAATAAATTTCAGAAATACAATTAATAAATTTCAGAAATACAATTGATAACTTCTGAAATACAATTGGTAGTTTCTGAAATACAATTGATAATTTCTGAAATACAATTGATAATTTCTAAAATACAATTGATGAAACTAAAATTCAATTGATAATTTCTGAAATACTATTGATAAATCTGAAAAACAATTGATAATTTTTTAAGGTAATTATAAGAAAAATTTTCTGCAATGATTTTAAGAATGGTATTTAATTTGGAAGGCTATTTGTCTTTAAAAATAAATATACGAAATCATTTCAGATTTTGCCTTTCCACTGGAACTTCTAATTTGAGAAACCATTTGCAACCATCTCATAGCATTGATATTAGTTCTAAAATCGCAGAATCGACAAATCGAAAAACAAAAATAGCTCTTTCCGGCAATGGTAATCTACTAAATGTGCCAAAAACTCAGAAGTTCGCCAATGCTCGGCTGCTTGTTCAAATGTGCTGCAGAGATTTAAGACCTTTTAACATGGTGGAGCAGCCAGGTTTCGTTGATTACATTCAATCCATAAAGCCCAACATTCAAATGCCAGCCTCAACAACAATTAGCCGATCAGCAATAGAGGACGTTTACGCAATATACAAAAACACAGTAAAACAATTTGTTAAAGAAAATAGTCCAGAACACATCTCATTAGTGCTTGATATGTGGACCGATTCATATAAAAGAAGAAGTTACATAAACGTAAGAGTTATTTTTTGTCACAAATTTAATCCTATTTGTATTACCCTAAAAACAGAAAATTTTCCACATCTCCATAATAAATTCACAATCGCTCAAAATATAAATGAAACATTGAAAGACTTTGCACTTCAATATAAAGAAATTGTTGTTGTGAGTGATGGCTGAAGTAACATCGTGGCGGCTATGAAGCTAAATAAAATGAAAAGACTTGGATGCTGCAGTCATAGCCTGCACAGGTTTATTGTACACGATATTATGCAAAATGCAGAATTCGCTGTTTTTTCAAATACCGCCAATAAATTAAAACAAATTTTCAATTGTTTAAATTATAATACAGAAAATATTTTACAAATTCAAAAAACATTTGAAAATGATGTTTTATTTAATGCTTTAACCGAAGCCACAGACATTTTCAATATAATTGAAAATGAAATACAATATAAAATCATAAATGACGATGATGATTTTGAAATTGGAGAAATTTTAAAAACCCAGCCACTTGGAACGTTAAAGAACTCCAATGACACCCGTTGGAACACATTGTGTTAATGTTGACTACTCTTTCATTTTCAAAAAATGAAAGAGTAGTCAACATAGCATTACTCGAAATTGGAAAAGCGGAGTTAACGCTCAACTCGATGGAAAAGTTGATGGTTAAAGAATTTTTAGAATTTTTAGAAATTTTCGAAGAAGCCACTAAACATTTACAGGGGAGAAAATACCCTACAGTAAACTGCAATATTGTATTCTTTGAAAATATAATGGATGTACAGCAAACAAAAGCTGATAAAGCAAGTTTTTCAAAAACAATACATATGTATCCATATGCAAAAATACAATTTCCAATAAGATTTAAAATTTACAAAATTCATCTTGTTGCCGCACTGCTTGACACAATACAAAAAAGTTGGCCACGGTTAGATAAGTGGATAAAAAAAGTTTCGAAAAATATGGATCTCTACGACGAGTTAAAACTCAATGATGTAAATGGAGGTATTTCCAGAAAAGAAATACTATATTACGAAATCCAGAAACTATATATTAATGAGGAAAATGTAGAGAAGCCAACCACATCAACCAATGCAAAAAAACAGGTAATTTATAAACAGATCATAATAAATAATCATTTTATAGATTTCATCCTTGTTTTTAGAAATTGGATAGAAATGCAGTCAGCTGGAGCATTGCCTCTTTTGTTGCTGCGACATCTGACGATAAACAAGTCGATCCACTGAAAGAAGAAATAAACAAATACTTGGAAGCAACCTGCGATGACCCAGACACATTTAACTGGTGGGAAAAAAATTAAAAGGTAAACTAGGCGAATTTGATTGAGATGGAGAAGATATATTTTTTTATATTGGTTTTAGGAATACCCAAAAATTGCGAAGCTTGCTGCTGCAATATTAAGCGTTCCAGCTACAAGCGCATCCTCCGAAGAGGCGTTCTCAAGTGCAGGCTCACTAATTAGTGCTAAAAGGTCTAACCTTAATGCACTAACAATAAAACGAGTGCTATTTATTCATGATAACTATGAATTAGTAAATCAAATAATAAAAATATAACTTATTAACCGTTTTCTTTGCAATTTATATTGGGCTAAAGTTTAGTTTGTGGACACTTTTATGGTCGGATAAAAATGTTCATAAGTTAAACGTATTGATAATCCAAAAATACATGCATTGCCCTTGTCTCCGTCCATCGGATATAAAAGAAATTTGCTTAAAAAAGAAATTATTATTTTCATTACATTTTTGTTATCTATTTTTTCATTCCGTAATGCTGGTTTTCATACTAACCGTTTACAATGGGTCTCATACCATAGGATTAACTTTAACTTAACAAACAAAACAAAAAGTAAAAAATTGTATACAAATCAACAACAAATTTTAGGGTTAACTATTAGTTAACGCATAAATCTGCAGTATGAAAATCACCGTTATAAGTTCACTATTAGTTAAACTCCAATTTTTTGTTGTTTTGTATATAATTTTTTTTAATAGTAAAGTTGTACCCAGTGTAAGCCGATATTTTGTATGAGCCGTATATATAAGTAAAATTATTTTCTGCTTGATGATGAAATGATGATAATGATGAGAAATGATGATAATGATGTTGATGACAACAAGGAGAAAATAATTTTACTTATATACTTTTACCTCTAGTTGCCACATTTTTCATCCGATTTTCATAAGTAATACCTTTCTGGAAAGGTTGTAATGTTATATTGTTTACAACTTTATTAGAAGTTTCAAAAAGCCGCCTCAAGATGGCGTTAATCTAGCATTTATTAGAAAATTGCAAAAAATTTAAATTTGGGAGCCTCGAAAATGATTTTTTTGATATGTGGTAGTGGAACTTTTTTTTCCCCATGCTAAAAGCTTTCGAAAAATCGAGTACGCAATATCAAAAAATTTTTATCCATACAATTTGACACGCCCTAATATATATATATATATATATATATATATATATATATATATATATATATATGTCCTTTATTTATTTAAATTACGTAGTAAAAAAAGAGATTACACATAATACGTAAATAAAAAGTTCACGAAGATCATAGGGCGTCAACGAATTCTCTCCATTTATTTCTGTCTCCGGCAAGTGATTTAATTTGGCTCCAGGTTTTACGAGCTGTTTCATATTCTTTTTTGGTACAGCGTATCCATGTATTATGTGGCCTTCCTTGTCTTCGTTGTCCCTGGGGATTCCACTCAAGCGCCGCTCTAGCGATTTCAGTTTGTGGTCGTCTGAGGATATGACCGATCCCTGTCCATTTCCTTTTACGAATATCTAATTCGATTGGACAACAGTTTGCCTTTTGCCAAAGAGCTTCGTTTGAGATCCAATTTGGCCAGTATATTTGAAGGATTTTTCTCAAACATCGATTAATAAACGTTTGGATCTTTCCCAATGTCAGTTTTGTAAAGCTCCATGTGGTACAGCCATATAGCAATACAGATTTTACGCTGCAATTAAATATGCGTAATTTTGTCTTCTTCGAGAAAGCAATGCGAGCTTTATTTATCCGATCACAAATATCAGTTTCAGACCCGCCATCTTTGGTAATCTTGCAACCAAGGTAGTCAAATGATTCGACATCTTCAATTAACGTGTTTTCTACTGTTAATGGGGTCGTTATATGGGTACCTATACGCATAAGTTTTGTCTTATTAAAGATTATTCCCAATCCTACTTTTTTGGCATTTTCGGAGAGTCTCTTTATTTTGGCTTCAGTATCCACATATCGATGAGCCATTAGACAAATGTCATCAGCGTATCTATGATGTGGGGGACAATATACAGCCTTGTCTAACCCCAGTTAAAGTTGTGAAAGGCCGACTTACTTTACCATTAAAACGAACCTTACACTTTGCATCTTTGTAAAGTTCGCGTATAAGGGTAACAATCTTTTCCGGTATTCCCTTGTTAATTAGTGATGTCCACATAGAGTTTCGGGATATAGTGTCGAAAGCTCTTTCAAAATCCACAAAAAGTAGGTAAAGATGTGTGTTGTATTCTGCCGACTGCTCAATAATTATGCGCACTGTGTTTATATGGTCGGCTCACGACCGTCGGCGTCTAAAACCCGCTTGCTCTTAACTTAAAATCTGATCAACCATAGGAGATATTCGATCCAATATCAGCGTCGCCATCACTTTACCAATTGCGTTGAGCAATGTGATACCTCGCCAGTTTTTACATAGTGTAAGATCACCTTTTTTAGGGATTGTGATAACCACACCTTCTTTCCAGTTTGTGGGGATTTGATTATTTTCCCACGCACTTCTGATGAGTGGTGTTAGATACTCCGCAAGGGCGTCGGCTCCATATTTCAACAGTTCGGCCGGGATGTTGTCAGGACCTGATGCCTTGCCATTTTTCATCCTGTTTTTTATTTGTTTATACTAAAAGGAATAATAAGTAGATTTATAATTAATTATATTAATTTAAAGGGTTTATTTCAGCTATTTACATTTAAAATTAAAAATATGATGAAACAAGAAAATCCCAAAACCCCGAAAAATCCCGGGATCCAGGGATTTAAATTTTCAAAATTCCGAATCCCGGGATTTGTAAAAACCAGTCCCGTTCGGCATCCCTAATATGTATATTTGATATTTTTAATTGGTAAATTAATATTTTTAGTTCGATTTTAGATCATAAATTAATATCACTTTCTCTTTAAGTTATTTTTCAAATTAAAGAAAGATGATCAAATTTTCACAAGTAAATTACAAAGAATAAAAAATTTTGAAAGAATACGATAAGGCCAGCAAAACAGAGTACGTATTTTCGGCTTTCGCTACAAAACCATCATCAGTGTCGTTTGCCTTGATGGGTTAATCATTGATATTGATCTACTTATGCTAAAGTTGAAAACATATTATTATTTTTGCAAAAATAATAGTTTTTAGTGCATATTTCTTATATGTTTAATGCATATTTTTCTTTTTTAGCCGCATATTTTCCATTTTTAAGTGCCTGAAATGCCTTGCCCTAGTAATTACTAAGCCACTAAAGTTTCTGTTCCAAAAAATCGGTTATAGAATAGCTACCTTTTCTTTACAGACCGTTCTACTCTCAATTCTAATACCGATGATTTTTGTTTGAAATTGTCCCAAAAGCAACCACTTCTATAGCACCAAAGTGAAACCGGTTGCAATAGAATCAGTTCTGGAACTAGTTCTAAAACTGATTCTACGTCAGTCATGGTTCCGGAACCAGTTTCATGGAATCGATTGCAGTGGAACCAGTTGCAGAACTAGTATGGTTTAAAACCGATTGGAAAAAATTTTTTTCCTGGGGATTCCCGTCAAACTTTTTTCGGGAAATACCGCCCGGGAATTTCCGAACCCCAAACCCTATACTGGGCACATTTTCAAGTTTAATTTTTCTTAATTTTTGAATATCATTTTGTTTCGTGAATTTGCGTGATTCACGTGAATCACGCGTGAGTGTGACTGAAAGTTTAATTTACTCACGTGAGAGTGAGTGAGTGTGAGTAGTAATTTTTTTGTCGTGAGTGATTGTGCGTGATTAGAATTTTTTCTCGTGAGCGTGAGTGAGTGTGAGTTAAAATTCAGTCACGTGCCCATCTCTACTCCACAGACAGACACTCTGTCGTTTGATGGACGTCATAATACCGTCTCATCTGAAAAATAGGGTGTTCGTCTACTTAGACGATTTGCTTTTAGTTAGCGACTGTTTTGAAGATCATCTTTCATTGTTGCTAGAAATTTCCCAATTAATTCGTAAAGCTAGTCTAACTTTGAATATTTCTAAATGCAAATGGTGTATGAAAGAGGTGCGTTACCTTGGGTATATAAAAGGTTCTGTTAGTATTAAACCCGACTGGGATAAGGTCTCTGCCATTCAAAAATTGACTATTCCTCGTTCGGTTAAAGAAGTCCGTCAGTTTTTAGGCTTGTTGGTTGGTTGGTTGAAGCACAAAAATCATTTGATCTGGTAAATGAAAAACTTACTACAGATCCTGTCCTTGTGACACCTGATTTCGATCGTCCTTTTATAATATCTTGCGACGCATGTAAAACTGGAGTAGGTGGTGTTCTTGCTCAGAAAGATGACAATGATATCGAGAGGCCCATTGCATTTTTTTCTCACAAATTGAATAGATGACAACAAAATTATTCTATAACAGAATTAGAGTGTCTTGCGGCCGTTTTGAGCATAGAAAAATTCCGTGAGTATGTTGAAGGCCATGAGTTTTGCGTTATTACTGACCATGCATTTTTAAAGTGGTTGATGCGCCAACCTGATCTAAATGGCAGACTCGCGCTCTGGTCACTTAAGCTCCAGGGCTTCAACTTTTCCATACTCCACCGTAAAGGTAGCCAGCACGTCGATGCTTTATCCCGTCTACCAAATGATAACGAAAATAAGTAGTTTTGAAATAAGGGATATTGATAGCTTAGATATATTGGAACCTGATATAGATTCATCTTCTCCACAGTTTTCCTCGGAACAGTACCATAAACTACGTAATGAAATCAAATCAAAAATAATCAAATTAGGTTGCCAGATTTTAAAACTGTAGATGGGTTTTTCTACAAGCGAAATTAATTTTGTCGTGAAGATTTTTCGGAGGCTCGATCATGGAAGTTGTGGGTCCCACAGGGACTTGCTTCTTGTGTGATCGAACGCGCTCATAACCCACCCATTTCTGCATATGGAGGAGTAGGCAAAACGTTGGAAAAATCATACATGAGACTATTTAATTATTTGGACAAATTAATTGGTGATTTCATTACCATTAAATTGAAACTAATGCTAATGAAATTTTTGGCATTATTATTACTTGGACTAATGCTAATGATTTGAAATACATCGCTTTCATTACTAATGCCAATTGCATAGTAAATTCATTACGATTACTAATGCCTCAATTATAAGAAAAAATTGACATTTGTAAACGTCATTTTATAGATTTCAAATTCATTTCTCAGCTTGCAAATGCGGAATGCGAAAAGGGTTTTGTGGTATAAAAAATTAATTAAAATACTTAATCAGCGATTTACATTGTGCAAAGGAATATATTGATGCAATAATTTTACTTTTTGCAAAATTATTTTCGCAAACTTTTTTTTTCAAACTAACCACCAGTCTTTGGTATGAGTTATGGGTATTATAGTAAACAGATTCTAATTTTACTAAAACCACACTTAAAAAATTGCAAAATAATGGCGGAACGCGAAAAAAGGCTTTATCAAATAGTATACATAATAAAGAAATTGGGGGACTCTCTATCACTGTGAGAGCATTTGTTCTATTATGTGCCTTGGAACAGGAACATACTCAAACCAATATCACCCAGCAAACATGGCAATACGAAGAAGATTCTCCGAACATATCGCCAGGAAGAAAATATTTATTGCCGGCAATGTCAATTTCGTATTCCGGAAGTTTCCTCCGTCGGAAACAACTGTTACAATAAAACAATACTTCCAGGCAATATGAAAGCAATAACTCATATGGAAGATAAAAGGGATTTCGCTAAAAAAAACTCCCGGTACAATAAAAAAACCATTTAATTTTTTCATTATTAAATTTAAGCCTGAAAAACAATATCTGCATACATAACACTATGCGACAGTCAAAATCGGGATGGGATGAAACCAACGGGAATTGTTATATCGGTCAAAAACAAGTTATACGTGTCCCGGCGTTTCGCTGGGTCACCCCTAGGAATCGAGATATATCTTTTTTTTTGACATAACTCGAGAACCACTAGTCCGATTTTGCTCAAACAATTTTAAAAAAATTAAAAATTACAATTCCTTTAATCTGTTCATATAACGTTTTTCTATATACTCAACAGTTTTGCCGGTAAAAATAAATGTTTGTTACCGCTACCATATAAATCAATAACCTTTTGTTTATTACTTTTTTTTTAATATTTTAGGTAAAAAATATTTTTTTCTTCATACAATTATTTTTACCGGCAAAACTGTTGAGTATATAGAAAAACGTTATATGAACAGATTAAAGGAATTGTAATATTTAATTTTTTTAAAATTGTTTGAGCAAAATCGGACTAGTGGTTCTCGAGTTATGTCAAAAAAAGACCACCAAAGGTCAAATCGATATATCTCGATTCCTAGGGATGACCCAGCGAAACGCTGGGACACGTATAACTTCGTTTTTACCGATATAACTTTCCCCGGTAGTTTGACCCCTACCGATCATTGACCCCTACCATTTGTCTCACAGTGTAATCCATTGACCAACTATAAATTATCTTGAATTCATCTTAGCCGATTTTTCCCGTGCAATTAATCTTAACTTTTCACGAGTTTATTTCCTATACATCTTTTGATTGTTTTTGTACAAATTTAGTTTTAATTTTTTCGAAATTGATAAAAGATACAAAGGTGATATTGCCGCAATATTGTCATAAAAAGTTATGACAAAAGATAAAATTTTTGAATTATTTTTTTCCAAATACCGTCGAATTATCTTCCAAGTTATAAAAGGAAGACCATTTCAAAGTAAATACTACTTGATTATTTTCATTCAAAAAATTAATTAAAAGATTTACATTCTGCAAACGATGCCAAAATTTTCTTTTTTTGCAACTAACCACCAAACTTTGTTTTATGAAATGGGCATTATAATCCGTAGATTATAACTTTAAAAAACCACACTTAAAAAATTGCAAAATAATAGAGGAACGCGAAAAAAGACTTTGTGGTAGAAAAAAATAATTAACAAACTCAATCAGCGATTAACAATCTGCAAATGAATACAATGACGTAAAAATTTTCCTTTTTGCAAATATTTTTTTCGCGATTTATTTATTTTTTTTGCAAACTAAGCACGAAACTTTTGTGTATAAAATTGGTACTATAGACCCTAGATTATAAATTTAAAAAAACCACACTTAAAAAATTGCAAAATAATCGCGGAAAGCGAAAAAAGGCTTTATGGTACAAAAAATTAATTAAAAAACTTAATCAGCGATTTACATTCTGCAAACAAATATATTGATAAAAAAATTTATCCTTTTTGCAAATTTTATTTTTCGCGATTTTTTTTTGCAACTAGCCACCAAACTTTGTTGTCTGAAATGTGTATTATAGTCCCTAGATTATAAATTAAAAAGAAACGTACTTAAAAATTGAAAAATAAAAGCGGAACGCGGAAAAAGACTTTGTGGTACAAAAAATTAATTAGGAAACGTAATCAGCGATTTAGATTCTGCAAGCAAATACATATATTGATGCAAAAATTTTCCTTTTTGCAAATTTAATTTTTCGCGATTATTTTTGAAACTAGCCACCAAACTTTGTTGTCTGAAATGTGTATCATAGCCCATAGATTATAAATTAAAAAAAAAACGTACATAAAGAATTGCAAAATAATAGCGGAATTTCAAAAAAGACTTTATGGTACAAAAATTTAATCCCTAGGTTATATATTTAAAAAAACCGCACTTAAAAATTGCAAAATAACGGCGGAATTTGAAAAAGGCTTTATGGTACAGAAAATTAATTAAAAGAGGTAATTAGCGATCGAGATTCTGCAAGCGAATAAATTATTGCAAAAATTTCGCCTTTTGCAAATGTTTTTTTTTCGCAATTTGTGGTAATATTTGCTAATATCTAAATATTTAATTTTTATGTTTTTTAACGAGCCAAAGAGGAAGCTATTTTTTAGTTACATTTTTAAATATGTAAGAGCGATCTAACATTTTTTGGTATAAGAGCCCGATTAAATGAGCCTTTTCCATCCCTGATTCACCAGTCGGAGTTCGTTCCTGTTCCAAGCCGCCTAATATTTTTTCAAATAAAAAATATTGAGAGAGTTGCAAGGCCATTGGCTTTATGGTACAAAAACTTTATCAGCGATTTTAATTCTGCAAATAAATATTTATACTGATGTAAGAATTTTCCTTTTTGCAAATTTTTTACGCGATTTTTTTTTTCAACTAGCCACCGAACTTTGTTCTATGAAATGGGTGTTATAGTCCCTAGATTATAAATTTAAAAAAACCGCACTTAAAAAATTGAAAAATAATCGAGGAAAGCGAGAAAAGACTTTATAGTACAAAAGTTGAATTAAAAAACTAAATCAGCGATTTTTATCCTGCAAACAAACATACTGATGTAAGTATTTTCCTTTTTGTAAATTTTTTTCTGCGACTTTTTTCGCGATTTCTTTTTTCAATTAATCAGACAACTTTGTTCTATGAATTGGGTATTATAGTCCCTAGATTATAAATTAAAAAAAACCACACTTAAAAATTGTAAAATAACCGCGGAACGCGAAAAAAGACTTTATGGTACAAAAGTTGAATTAAAAAACTAAATCAGCGATTTTTATTCTGCAAACAAAAATACTGATGTAAGAATTTTCCTTTTTGTAAATTTCTTTTCCGCGACTTTTTTCGCGATTTCTTTTTTCAATTAATCACAGAACTTTGTTCTATGAATTGGGTATTATAGTCCCTAGATTATAAATTTTAAAAAACCACACTTAAAAAATTGCAAAATAACCGCGGAACGCGAAAAAAGACTTTATGGAACAAAAGTTGAATTAAAAAACTAAATCACCGATTTTTATTCTGCAAACAAACATACTGATGTTAGAATTTTCCTTTTTGTAAATTTTTTTTCTGTGACTTACAAAAATTGAATTAAAAAACTTAATCAGCGATATTCATTCTGAAAACAAATAAACTATTTTAGAATTTTCCTTTTTTCAAATTTTTTCCGGGACTTTTTTCGCGATTTTTTTTCCAACTAGCCACCGAACTTTGTTCTATGAAATGGGTGTTAAGTCCCTAGATTACAAATTTAAAAAAACCGCACTTAAAAAATTGCAAAATAATCGCGGAACGCGAAAAAGACTTTATGGTACAACAATTGAATTCAAAAACTTAATCAGCGATTTTCATTCTGCAAACAAACATACTGATGTAAGAATTTTCCTTTTTGGATTTTTTTTCCGCGACTTTTTTCGCGATTTCTTTTTTTAATTAATCACCGAACTTTGTTCTATGAATTGGGTATTATAGTCCCTAGATTATAAATTTTAAAAAACCACACTTAAAAAATTACAAAATAATCGCGGAACGCGAAAAAAGACGTTATGGTACAAAAGTTGCATTTTTGTTTGCAGATTGTCAATCGCTGATTAAGTTTTTTATATATTTTTGTGCCTAAAGTCTTTTTTCGCGTTCCGCGATTATTTAGCAATTTATTACTTGTGGTTATTTAGAATCATAACCTAGGGTCTATAAGCCCAATTCATAGAATAAAGTTCGGTGGCTAGTTTCAAAAAATACTGCGCAAAAGAAATTTTACAAAAAGGAAAACTCTTACATCAGTATATTTGTTCGCAGAATGAAAATCGCTGATTAAGTTTTCAATTAAATTTTTGTAGCATAAAATCTTTTTTCGCGTTTCACAATTATTTTACAATTTTTTAAGTGCGGTTTTGTTAAATATATAATCTAGGGACAATAATACCCAATTCATAGAACAAAGTTCTGTGATTAATTAAAAAAAGAAATCGCGAAAAAAGTCGCGGAAAAAAATGTCCAAAAAGGAAAATTCTTACATCAGTATATTTGTTCGCAGAATGAAAATCGCTGATTAAGTTTTTTAATTAAATTTTTGTAGCATAAAATCTTTTTTTGCGTTTCACGATTATTTTACAATTTTTTAAGTGTGGTTTTTTAAAATTTATAATCTAGGGACTATAATACCCAATTCATGGAACAAATTTCGGTGATTAATTAAAAAAAGAAATCGCGAAAAAAAGTCGCGAAAAAAAAATTTACAAAAAGGAAAATTCTTACCTCAGTATGTTTGTTTGCAGAATAAAAATCGCTGATTAAGTTTTTTAATTAAAATTTTGTACCAAAAGTCTTTTCTCGCGTTCCGCGATTATTTTGCAATTTTTGTAGTGTGGTTTTTTTAAATTTATAATCTAGGGACTATATACCCAATTCATAGAACAAAGTTCGGTGATTAATTGAAAAAAGAAATCGCGGAAAAAAAATTTACAAAAGGAAAATTCTTACATCAGTATGTTTGTTTGCAGAACGAAAATCGCTGATTAAGTTTTTTAATTAAATTTTTGTACCATAAAGACTTTTTTCGCGTTCCGCGATTATTTTGCAATTTTTTAAGTGCGGTTTTTTAAAATTTATAATCTAGGGACTATAACACCCATTTCATAGAACAAAGTTCGGCGGCTAGTTGAAAAAAAAGCAATCTATCGATAGATTGCTTTTTTTTGTAAACAAATGCTTTTTTTACTCAATTGTGCATAGTTTTTAAGGCATTAGTGCGATTTTATTAGCATTAGTATTACAAATTCTAATGCCAAAAAATTTCAGTACCATTAAATGGTAATGAAATTTTTTTGCCATTAGCATTAGTTAACTAATGATAATGAAATTTCAATGCCAATGAAAAAATCCCAAGTATGGGAAAAATTAAGGCGTAATTTTTATTGGCCTAATATGGCATCTAAAGTTAGGGCATTCGTTTTAAATTGTGATATTTGTAAACAGAGCAAGGCTCCAAATGTAATTTTGCGACCAGCAGTGGGTACTCAAACAAAATCGTCAGGACTTTTCCAAAGATTGTATTTAGATTTTATTGGACCATACGCACGTTCAAGGGGTGATAATGTTGCTATGTTTTTGGTTTTAGACCACTATACAAAATACCCATTATTTAAAGCCTTACGAAAAATGTCTACATCTTTGGTCATAGATTTTCTTGAGAAAAATGTATTTCATTTATTCGGAGTGTCAGAAGTCGTAATAACAGACAATGGATCACAGTTAAGGTCATCGCTTTTTGAATGCTTTTTAACCAAATACACATTTTCACGGCTATTTATTCTCCATAGGCAAATAGTTCGGAAAGAGTAAATCGTTCTATAATAGCACCCAGCAAAATTTTTTTGAACTGGTTGAATCTGTTCTAGAATAGGTGTTTTTACCACCGGTTTTTACCACCCAAAAACCCCCGTATCCCAATTTTCATACAAATCAGAAGAACTTTTAAAATTTACGCCGCCATATTGGATTCGCCATTTTGAATTTGAAAAATTTTACCTCAGATTCGAAATCAGAAACCTTGAAAATCCCCGTATACCAATTTTCATGTAAATCAGAAGAAATTTTAAAATTTACTCCGCCATATTGGATTCGCCATTTTGAATTTGAAAAATTTTACCTCAGATTCGAAATCAGCAACCTTGAAAACCCCCGTATATAGATTTTCATCCTTATTCAGTGATTCCTTATAGTTTTGGCCAGAAAATGGGGTCATTTTACCTATAGTGCATTGATCGAAAAATAAAGTACGCCATTGTAATCAGCAGAGCAAGAACTTTCATGCACTAAAAAATCGAAAATATGCGCTTAAAATATGCTATACAAAATGGAAAATATGCACTTAAATATGCATTTATAACGAAATATCCACTAAAAACCAAAAAATATGCAATTAAAAATAAATGTTTTTTTTTAATTATATTTATTAAAAACTAACATAAACGTTAAAATTCAGGTGTCGGTTACAATAGGCTTGTTCGTTTACTTATTACAAGTTACTATATTTACTACAGCTGGAAAAATTCAATACAAAAAGTAAAAAAAACTTTGCAATTGTATTAAAAGGAGTAAGAAATTCATGTAAACACACTGAATATATCTTCAAATACACATAGTTAAATATGTTTTTGTGTGCGGCATTTTACCTGAAAAAATCTTTATTATAAAATAGAACTTAAATATGTGTACTATAAAATCACACTCACTTTCGCAACTCAGAGAAAAAAGTGGCAGAAATTAATGGTCGGGGACAAGTTTCCTTAAAATAATTTTTATAAAATTGTTCAACTTTCTGTTTGTGAGCAATAACACCCGAAAACGTTAATTTAAAATTACATCTATAAAAAATGTGTTAGTGGATGACAACATATTGTATACTATGTGTTTCTCTTTCTAGTGTAGTGTTATATTACCAATAGAGCTTCCAGATAATTAATTCTTTAGAATTTTTTTTTAGTTTTAAAGTATGAATTCTTAATCGAATTTCATATTTAAAAATATTACAAAATATGCAATAATGTGCAAAATATGACAAAATATGCAATAAAAATCATAAAATATGCAATAAAATATGCACTTAAAAGCAAATATGCATTTATAACAAAATATGCAAAAATATGCAACAACAAATCGATGCCATTTTTTGCAAATTCTTTGATTCGGCAAAGTATTTGGTCAAATACATTTTAGGGCTACTGACTACAAACATGCATTTGCATGAAAGTCCTTGCCCTGGTAATCAGCATGTCCCAAATATATAGAATTGATAGTCAGAGCTCTATTAATTTTTCAAAGTCAAGATTTTGTCATGCAGTATAATTAGTAATTTGTCTCTAAAGTAATTTATTTATTTATTTATTTACATCAGCTACAGTATAATATACATCAGCTGGAAAACATTAAATATAATTAATACTATGAGAATTATATAAAAATAATGAGATAAAATCGGAAAAAACAAATTGATATAAAACTTTATAAATAAAACAAAAAAGAAATCATAAACGTTATAAAATAATCTTAAAATTATGAACAGACACAATACCCAGCAAAAAAATTTTAGTATTTTGGAAGCAGTAAAAATACGAAGCGCTTAAAAAAGCGCTACAAATTCTGCTTTACAGAGTTGCGCAACTTTATACGTATACAATACACAAAAAATTTTGCAATTTTATTGTATACCCTTCAAAACTGCCTTAAACGAAGCAAATCGTAAGCAAGTTATTTAAAAAATTATAGTGCTACGCTATTCCCTTACGACGAAGCAGGTTGTAAGGGAGTAAAATAAAATGTAAGTTATCCAACGATTAATGCGCACGAAATTTGAATCATCTCAATCGTGTTTTACTCTTTTTTAGTAGGATTGCCTTACTAGAGTTTAATGTAGAGACGCCGCATAAACATGAGTCAGTCTGCATTTTGAAGTCGGCAAATAAATGCATTTATTTTCATAAGAAGTCGTGTTTAAATGCGCTCAATGAAAAATCATAAATGTACTTAATTTTTTCAGCAGCAAATAAAGCACTTTTTCCCACAAAAAAGTGCATAAATTTATTCGCGGTTAAATGCACTTACTAAAAACATGAATTTACTGAAATTTTTCAGCAGGAAATAATGCGCTTTTTCTCACAAAAGAATGTGCTTCCAAGCGGGCCCTTTGTAAGGAAAAATCATGCCTTCCGTAAGCAGCTTTGTAAGGGATTAATTTTATTTATTCCCTTACAAAGCTGCATCCAGCGAAGCAGGTTTTTTGCTGGGTACTTATGTAAACCAAAAATAGCAATAATTATTATTATGCATATACGAACAATACAGAAACACAAATAGGGTTGAAATTTAAATATTGAAAAACATAGCGGGAACAGAATGATTAAATAATAATAGAGATGAGCAACTATTCACAATGGCACAGTTATTACAGGATCACATATGGATAAAAATAGGTACTGGAAAAAGCTGCAGAAAGAAATGTAACAGAAAAGCAGGAACAGACTGACGGAAGAAATATTGTAGTATTGATAAGACAAAGAGACTGGCAGGGCTGGAACAGACTGGTAGGTCAGGAACGGACTGGCAGAGCTGGAACAGACTAGCATGGCTGGATCAGACGGACATGGCTGGAATGTACTGACAGGGCTTGAACAGACTGGCAGGGCAGGAAAAGACTGGCAGGGCAGGAAAAGACTGGTGAAACAGGAACAAATAAAGGTTAAGCTCATTAAATTGAGTTAAGCTCATTAAATTGAGTACAAAGACAACGAAATGGATTGAATTCCTAATAATTTTATCTACAGAACGTCGTGTTTATTGGAACATAGTTCCTCGTTACACGAACTGGAACATTAAAATTAATGTTTCCAAGCAAAAAGCGCGAATCAATTTCCCCATTAATTAGTTTTACCATAAAAGTTACGCCCAGCATTAATCTTCTCTTCCAAAGTGTAGGAAGATCAATAAGTTGTAGGTGTACAATGCTGGGTCTTTGGCGGACCCATGAGAATAAGAATACTACTTGCCAAAACTTATCTGATGCCCGTTTTACTGTATGGTTGTGAGTTATTTGCTAAATGTGATGCAACTAGTAAAGGGAAATTGAACGTTGCATTTAACAACATAATCTGATACGTGTATGGATTTAAGAGGCGTTCTAGTGTATCATTGTTTTCATCTCAGCTATATGGGCTTTCTTTGGATAATCTACAAAAGAGTTTTAGTTTTCTTACATAAAATAATATATACCCATAAACCTGATCATCTGTACAGCAGACTTTGTATTTCAGATATAAGCAGGGGAAAAAGAATTAGATCATTTGGATACAAAAGTTTAATTTCGGAGTGGCATTTCTACATATTCGCAGTAATTCTCTGGAATTCTATACCCCATAGGTCGCAACTCTTAAGTAACGCACGAAAATTCAAGGAAAATATTTTTAAAGTGTTTTCGGCATAACAATTTGAAAAAATAATTATTTGATAAAATATGACTTAATTATTTAAATTGATTTTTTTTTTTTATATTTATATTTCTTTATTGTTTAACTTTAATTGTTTTTTGTATTTTATATAATAATTTAGTTATTAAGTTATCAATTGATTAATGATTTCATAAATTTACATATCCTCAGTTCCATACTGCAAAATAAGACTTTTAGTCTTGTGTATGGAACAATTCTACAAAATAAATAAATAAATAAAATAAAATATGGTGGCAATATTTCATTAACACTCCAACCTAAACCGCGTAAAGCAAATAACAGAAACTGCTTTTGAACCGATTCAATACTGTCAATATAACAGCCGTAGTTAGGGGACCATACAACAGATGCGTATTCTAAAATAGGCCTAACAAGACTTTGATGATCCTTATATCTTGGTGATATAAGGATCATCAAACTCTTTAGACCACCGTTTTATGAAGCCCAGTAACGATTTAGCCTTATTAACACACGAATTAACATGCGAATTAAAATTTAACTTGTGGTCTAGTAAAACTCCCAAGTCAGTAAATAATGCAACATTTTCCAACTTGTAAGCACCAATACAGTAATCAAATTGAATTGGTTTCGACCTATAAAAAGAAAGCTTCTTACACTTTCCCAAATTAAGAGACATCCCATTAACACAACACCATTCAGCAAGTTTCTCTAGGTCATTTTGCAATAAATTACAGTCTAAGACACTATTTAACGATAAAAACAATTTAACATCGTCAGCGTACATTAGAATTTCACAAACATCTATAACAGAAGGAAGATCGTTTAAATATAAAACAAAAAGAATAGGACCAAGATGACTACCCTGAGGGACGCCCGATGTTACAAAAATTATTTCCGAAGTATGATCCTTGAAAATAACACGCTGTGTTCGACCCTTTAAGTAAGACGATATTCATTTCAAAAGTCTTTGAGGAAAACCTAAAGTATCAAGTTTGTACAATAACAGATCATGACTAACCGTATCAAAAGCCTTACTAAAATCAGTGTAGATAACATCGGTTTGGCGTCTATCTGAAAAGCCACTAAAGACATGACTGGTCAATTCCATTAAATTTGTCGTTGTAGACCTACCTTTAATAAAACAATGCTGATAAGGAGATATCAAATTTCCCACCATATGAATTAACCTATCAGTACCAATCTTCTCAAATAACTTTGCGATAACACTCAGTTTTGCAATTCCTCTATAATTTTCAACAGTGCGCCGATTACCATTCTTATGGAGAGGAATAATAAAACTCTCCCTCCAACAAGTAGGAAAATAGCCAATACTCAGTGAATAATTAAAAATCCTCGTAAGTGGAATATACAGTTCGTATGCACATTTTATCAGTATAGAAGACGGTATTCCATCAGGCCCCGGGGAATGGGAAAATCTAAGATTCTTTAAGCCATTCAAAACTTCATCCTTCAATATGGTAATGTCAGAAACAACATTAAAAATATCCAGGTTATACGGGTAGTTGGAATATGAAACAGAATCATTGGAATATATTTTCTGGAAAAACTTAGCAAAAAAGTCAGATATGTCAGCTACATTTGACGTCTCTATGCCCCCGAACATCATGGTTGTGGGAAATCCACTAACCTTTCTCTTGGAGTTCACAAAGCGATAAAAACTTTTCGGATTAACTCGAAAACTTTTCCTCATTTTAACTAAATATTCAGAATAACACTTTCTATTTAAAATATTGTATCTATTCCTAGCCAAAGAATAACTGAAATAACTTAAGGAAGTCCCCTTTTCCTTATGCTTCCTAAACAATCTACTTTTGACATTCCGTAACCGCCTTAACTCACTCGTAAACCAAACAGGACCAGCTAACTTGACCGTTCTATTTTTAAAAGGGACAGCACTTGAAAACCCAGAGAGCAAAGTGTCATAGAAACTGGAAATACAATAATCCAGATCACTATCCGAACTCGACCAAACCGCCCTACCGAGATAGTATCTCAGTAATTCGTAATTTGTTCTACCAAAATCGAAATGTTTTACACATCCAACTTCAAACCGGGTTCCCCAGAACAATCAATAATATCAAGTTCTATGAGGAGTGTTGGATGATAGCCATCCTCAGGACAAACGAAAGGGAATGATCTGGAGAGAGAAATATTAGGATAATTTGAAAAGACAGGATCCCAAACTCTGTTACTTATATTAGGAATATTGTTAAACTGAATAAGACATGATTCAAACAAAATATCGAAAAATTTATCCATATCATAAGAGGAAGACAACGGCATTAACCGACAAACATCTGGGCACATTGTCCAAGATACCCTTGGCAAGTTAAAATCGCCCAGGACAAGAATAATATCATTTGTCGAGGGTCGACAAACGATATCAATAATCAAAGAAGCATGCTTCAAATAAATACTCAAATTGGATCCCGGTGGAATATATGAACAAGTTACATAAATATATATCCCATGAAATGACAAGCGAACGCACATAAATTGAACATCGATATCGTTAGAAAATTCAACCTGATCTGAAGATATTGAGCAATGGACTGCAATTAACACGCCACCACCCTTTTTCCCCTTCCCGTTATTCATATTCATCCAATCATTTCCATACCTATCACATCTATAAATATTATAATCATTACAAGATAAAATCTCACCATTAAAAATGCCAGGATTTAACCAAGTCTCAGTGAAGGCAATAATATTAAAACAACAACCTACACTATTTTTATACACCTCAGTCAATTTCGTATTCAAACCTCTCACATTCTGATACAAAACGGACAACGACCTGCAAGCATTATTTAGTTTTTTGGAAGAGAAATAGCTCTTCTGTTCGACCTAGGTTTATCCCTATGAATAAATTCTCTAACAAGCACTCCATGCGGCCAGAAGGAAGAATCAATCAGAACTTCAAACAGATTCAAAGGGGCAATTATTCGAAACTAAGAAATATCCCTTGGCTGCGAAAAATTAAATTTAATAACTTTGAAATCAGACACATTTACCACTAAATAATTATTTTCCATTATATATTACACCAAGTCCTCAACAGATGTATTCGGAACAAATCTCGATACAAAAACTGTTCTACGCGGCGGAACAACGCCCAAAACACACATTCCACGAGAAACGGAAGGACCATCACAACGAAGAGTACCAGACATTTCATCCAACCTTGCCGAAGACGATACTGGCACAGATGCAGCAACCTGGCCACCACCATTAGCTTCACTCCTAGGTGCAGTAGCACCACACATTTCACCAGAAACAGAAAGGCCGCTACAACCGAAAGGATCATCCACCCTTGCCGAAAGAGATTTCGCCAAGGATGGAGTAACCTGCTCCACAATACGAGTTCCACTCTTAGGAGCAGTGGATTTGTTTCCATCTCCTGAATCACTTTCCCCAACTCCCCCCCCCCCACCATAGTCACAGAAATCATTGGGGGACCTTCAATTAATCCACCAACTGGTTCCGAAATCCCGGTGGCAGGTGCAGGAGATAAAAAAAGCCTGGGAAGATTAGCCAAATTCGGGGAAATATCGGCGGGACAAGTATCCACCTCCGATCGCCCCGACGACTTCTTCCGCTTGTGCGAAGTTTCCAACTCTTGAAAGAGCCCATAATTATTAAAAAGCTCATCAAACTTTCGAAATTTCCCAGAAAGGTCCTGCAACTCCTTAGACATTTCAGAAAACCCACATTTAGCATCCTTAAATAGTTTATAAAAATTTACATCTAATGATCTACAATTAACACAGGACCAACGTAGTCCCTTAGATGAATCAGTAATCTTATCAAAATCCCTACCATTGAACCCAGCACACTGATAGTGAGCATGGTTATCACATAGCCAACAAGTTAAAAACCGATGATCGTTCCTAATTTTACAGTTTACAAATAAACAATACATTTTCCCGTGGGTGTAATATAAATAATCAGCTCAAAGGTATGCTCTAAAAAATTGAAAAATAAAAATTTTCACAAAGGGTAATATAAATAAATAATCAGCCCAAAGGTATGCTCTAAAAAATCGAACAAATAAAAAATTTTAATAAAGTGTAATAATATATGAAATACTAGCGGGCGCAGCCCGCTACGTTGTTAGCGTGCCCCCCCCCCCCCCCCCCCGACAATTTTTTTTAAATTCGCTTTTTATTTAAAGTACAGTTTTTATAATAAAAGCCTTCACCCAGCCACCACAAATAATTAATTCTGCACAACAATGGGTTTAAAATAAATAAATATTTGATCACTTTTTCTCATGAAAGTGGATTGTTAGTAATGAATCCATAATAAATTGCAATATACGTGTGTATGTTAAGATAATTTGGTAAAGTGCGAACTTAGGTAGATAGACCCGTAAGTAGTTTTGTTCATTTGTGTTTTGAATGAAAATAAATAACGTAAAGCAGGGTTGGAAAGCATTTTATAATATTAAAAATAGCAGGCAAAGCTCGCTACGTTGTTAGCGTGTCTTAAAGTTTTTTTTTTTAATTTCAGTTTATGTAAAGGTAGACCTGGCAATTCAAGTAAATTCACAAATTCAGTTGGAAAATTTACTGCGTCGGTTTCTTCCACCGGTGCTTCGTTACATAAAGTTTAAATATCGGAATATATAAGTTCCATTCCTTTTCTAAGGTTTTTTCTCTTTTAGAAAATTTGTTTAACTTTTTGGAGAGTACGTTTCAACGCTACATAAGTTTCATATTCCGTGGATAGTGTTTGAACAGGTAATTCCCTCTTCCAATCCATTTGCATTGTCTATAATTTCAATTCCACTCGTTCAACGTTTATATCCATTTCATTCCACTTGTGTAGTGTTTCAATTCCACTCGTTTCCTATTTAGTTTCTTAATTTTAGTGTTTCATATACACTTGTTCTTTAAGTTTTAGGTTTCTAGCTAAAGACGTAGACGTTAAGGGGGGGGCAATTTTCCCCTTTTGAACCACCATTTTTACCACGTTCCTGTCCAAAGTCCTAGAAATGCCTTGTCGATAAGTTAGCCCATACTCCAAGGAAAACATATTATATATTACAGGTTTCTAGCTGAAGGGTTCGGTTAGGCCATCAAGAGGGAGAATTATTCCGTTTTTACCCCTCCCGGTAGGAATTTCCAAAAATTCCGTCTTAGAGGACGTCTGCGTTGGAGGAGGAACCTACTACATACATAATTTTAGGTCTCTATATCCAGCAGTTTGGCCAGGCCGTCAGGGACGGGAAGTTTTTTCCCTTTTTACCCCTCCCGGTATGAATTTCCAAAAATACCATCTTAGGGGACGTCAACGTTGGAGAAGGAACCCAAATACCGAATTTAAGATCCCTTGTTCCAGCAGTTTGGCCAGGCCGTTAAGGGGGAGACTTTTCCTGTTTTTGACCCTACCTGTAGAAATTTCCAAAAATCTCATCTTAGCGGATGTCTACTATAGAGGAGGAACTTTAATACCAAATTTCAACTTCCTACCTCCAGCGGTTTGGGCAGGCCTTTAAGCGGCACTTTTCGCTTCATTAATCCCCATTTTTGCAATGTCCCTGTCCAAAAAGCACCTTTCCGGTAAGTGAGACCATACTCCAAGTAACATATGTTTTACATTTCAGGTTTCTAGCCAACTTTTACTATTTGACTATTCTATTCTCGGTAGGAATTTCCGAAAATCCATCGACAGGGAATTTCAGCTTCCTAGTTCCAGCAGTTTAAGCAGGCTGTCAAGGGGGACACTTTTTCTTTTTTTGTCCCTCCCGGTTGGAATTAAGCTGGAAGAGGAACCTAAGTACCGAATTTCAGCTTCCTAGTTCCAGCAGTTTGGACAGGTCGTTGGGGCAATTTTCCCTTTTTGAGCCCCCATTTTATAACGACCCTGTCCAAAATTCAAAAGTTAGCCCTTACTCCAGGGACCCACATTTTAAGCTTCAGGTTTCTAGCCGAAGGGGTTTTTACCGGCCCCCAAGGTGAGGCTTTTCTTCTTTTTGCCCCTCCCTTTAGGAATTTACAAAAATTCCATTGGAAAAGGTAAATTTTTTGGAAAAAGGTACTTTTTTTGGTAAAAGGTACTTTTTATGGAAAAAGGTACTTTTTTTGGAAAAAGGTACTTTTTTTTGGAAAAAGGTACTTATTTTGGAAAAAGGTACTTTTTTTGGAAAAAGGTACTTTTTTTTGGAATAGGGTACTTTTTTGGAAAAAGGTACGTTTTTGGAAAAAGGTACTTTTTTTGGAAAAAGGTACTTTTTTTTGAAAAAGGTACTTTTTTTGGAAAAAGGTACTTTTTTTGGAGAAAGGTACTTTTTTTTGGAAAAAGGACTTTTTTTGGAAAAAGGAATTTTTTTTTGGAAAAAGGTACTTTTTTTGGAAAAAGGTACTTTTTTTGGAAAAAGGTACTTTTTTTGGAAAAAGGTACTTTTTTTGGAAAAAGGTACTTTTTATGGAAAAAGGTACTTTTTTTGGAAAAAGGTACTTTTTTTCGGAAAAAGGTACTTTTTTTGGAAAAAGGTACTTTTTTTTGGAAAAAGGTACTTTTTTTGGAAAAAGGTACTTTTTTGGAAAAAGGTACTTTTTTGGGAAAAAGGTACTTTTTTGGGAAAAGGTACTTTTTTTAGGAAAAGGTACTTTTTTGGAAAAAGGTACTTTTTTTGTCCCCTTTTTGCCCCTCCCGATAAGAATTTCCAAAAATGCCGTCTCAACGGACGTCTACACCGGTCAAGGAACCTACATACCAAATTTCAACTTCATAGCTCCAGCAGTTTGAGCAGGCCGTCAAGGGGGAGACTTTTTCCCCTTTTTGCCCGTCCCTGTCAAAATTTCCAAAACTCCCGTCTTGGTGGATGTCTACGATAGTGGAGGAACCTTTATACCAAATTTCAAATTCCTACCTCCAGCGGTTTGGGCAGGCCGTCAAGGGGGGCCTTTTTCCCATTTTTAACCCCCATTTTTACAACGTCCCTGTCCAAAATTCCAGAAAGTACTTTCCAGAAAAGTTAGCCCATACTCCAAGGAACACATATCTTAAATTTCAGCTTTTTAGCGAAAGGCGTTTTGGCAGGCCGCCAAGGGGAAGACTTTTCCCCTTTTTGCCCGTTCCGGTAGGAATTTCCAAAAATCCCGTCTTAGCGGACGTCTACGCCGAAAGAGGAACCTACATACCAAATTTCAACTTCCTAGCTTCAGCGGTTTGGGCTGGGCGATGTTGAGTCAGTCAGTCAGTCAGTCACGTTGTTCTTTTATATATAGAAAATTGTACCAACAACAACAGGTGCAAAGTAAAAAGAAAAAATAAATACCACAATCAGCTAAGAAAACTTTTACCAAATGTTTTCATCAAAATAAACAGCTAAAAATGCACAAAACACTATAAACATCTACACACTTTATAAATTGCAATTTATGAACGTAAAATTTACTTTAAAAACCAATTAATTCGGGATAAAAACCAATTAAATAAACATTTAAAATAAAAATTCTGTAGAGGTTGACTTTGAATTATTTTTTTACCTATATGCAATACATGGGCAAATGCGGCCCTTCACTAATTTTAAAACAATCAAAAAATTTTTTAAATTTTAGCGAAATTTAAATTGTTAAAAAAAAATTAAAATAAGAATTTAAAAATATACATAGGCCCTGTTCGAGGTGGCTAAATTTCTTCTAAACTAAATACAAAATGACAAGAGGGTTTGAAATTTCTTTGAAATTTGGTTTACAAAATATTCTAATTTCAAAGAAACTTGTAAACCTGAATTTAGTTTAGTTTTAGTTTAGCCAGTTCGCACCTATAGAAAACCGCGATAACAAAATCAACATTCAATGGAGCTTCAAAAAATTACACCGATCAACAAATATCGACTTTATTGCACAGACTTTCTGTAAATTTTTGAAGCATTTTCGCCTCCTACATAAGCGAAAAATTCCATCTTCTTTATTTAAATCTCAAGCCTAGGAAAAATACTAATGGCTCAATATGACGTAGAAGTACATAGGAGTCTGTTATTTTTTAATAGTTTGAATTAAAAAAAATTACTTTTCACTTCGGACATCGTAAGGATCTCTAAAATCTACTTTTGAGAATTATTCCTGAAGCACTTTAATTTGGTAAAACAGTTAGACAAAATAAAATTTTATTCACACACTCATAGAAATAAACCTGCTATTTTTACAGGTTTATTATTTAAAGGTGACTTTGCAGAAAATTTTTTGCCGATTTTTGCTAAATATTAGTAAGGTTCGAAGAGCAAAAATAGTAAACTGTTGATTTCACAAAATTATATTTTTGTTCTCTTAAAACAATTTAAAGCAATTCAAATGCTAGCAGAGTAAATTTTTATTTCAATTAACTAAAATTTAGCTCAAATATAACTAAAATTCTGCATATTTTTTAGCTTTATTTTTCCTATTCTTGTCGTACTAATATTTAACAAAGAAATGTGCTTATTTCAGCAGTTTTTTATGCAAGGTAGGTAATTTTCAACTAATTTTTAGCAGTTTTAGCTAAACTTTTTACGGACTTTTTTCTATTAGTGTACTTAACCTGACTAACTATCCCACGTTTGAGAGGATAATACCGTTTTTTAAAGGCTTGTGCCGCCTTCAATTTTTATCCGGCTTCTGAAGCAAACAATTGAGCCTTATTTAGGGTATTCAATTAATCGGCTTTTTATTTTAATCGATTAATCGTGCAAATAATTATTCGGGTTTTTTGCTCAACCGATTAATCGAATAAAATTTTAAAATTATTAATCGAAAAAAATTTTATGTAAAATAATATACATATATTTTTTGTATTTTTAATAATTTTATTTAAAAAAAGGAACAAAAATAAAAACAAAAAGTGTAATAATTGAGATAATATTTTGTCAAAATGTTTATATTTTCTGTCATCTCCATCACATAATCAAATTTTATCCAAATCGGAAGGAACCGCACCGCAGGCCTTTCTGGTAAATTTAGCATTTTAAGTTAAGCCTGAATTAGCCAGAAGTAAACGTAGCTGACTATATGTTTAATAAGTTAAAGGAGAGTAGAACAACTCTTATGTTAATTGGTATATCTTTTGTATGCATTGAACACATAAAAACGTAAATGCAGGAAAAATTCTGTTGAGAATTTATTTTATTTGCTAAAGGATAATATGAATGCAGAGTGCTCACTAAACAATCTTTATTATATTGGGCATTAATTACAATTAATATTTATAATGCTTATTAATTATAATAATTATTAAGGCTTTCGTTTAATATTAATACTTAATAAATTGTAAAAAAAATAATTAAATATTGGATTATACTTAAATAGATACCACTACATTGTAAGACCTGTCAAAACAACAGATTAGTATTTTGCAAGGTTGGTTACCGAAACGAATAACGGTAAGGGTAACGGTATCGGATTTCGTTTGTTTAGGTAACGGTAAAGGTAACGGTATTTAAGACTGTTTCGGTAACGGTATACCGTTATCGAAACAGCAATACCGGTACGTACCGGTATTAAAAATTATGTTAAAAACATGTAGAAACAAGTAAAAACATGGCATATTTTTAATTTTAAATACTGAAAATACAGATTTTAAGCTATAAATTCATACTGGTAGTTTTAATAAGTAATATTATTATCTATAAATTTTTTTGGAAAAAAAAAACTCAACATTATAAAATTAAAAATAAAAAAATTTAAATTTTTATATAAAATAATAAATACCGGTAAAATACCGGTAACTACCCATAAACATAACGGTATCGGTAACGATAACGGTATTTTGAATTTTTTTTAGAGGTATCGATAACGGTATTCAATTTGAAACGGTATTTTAGCGATAATGTTATTATAACGATAACGGTAACCAACCTTGGTATTTTGCAAGATGACACAGCAAACTGTATCAATTTATTGTTGTTTTTGTTTTTCTTGCATATATGTATAAGCAGTGACGGTCCGTGAAGCTGTCGAAGGTGTGCTGCCCTTTTTTAAAATGTAAAAATTACGTATATAATGAATATTTTCCAAGGACCTGTCACTTTCCACTATAAACAGTGCAAATTGTTATTGATTTTATACTTTTTTAATTGATATGAAACTCAAATTCTATGTAGTAAGCAATTTATTGGCGCACTCCTTACACGGTCAACAAAAAAGTCAACAAGTAGAAAAGAGTGCGTAAAATGGAATTTGAATGGCATATGAATTAAAAATATACAAAGTTCATTAAACATAGTCTGTGCCTATTATGAAAAGGTGATACTTACTGAAAACACACAAAATATAGACGAAATTTTGATTACTTAAAAAATCGCAGCACACTTTGACAACTTCACGGACCGTCAATGTGTATAAGATGTTTCTTAACCCTCCTAGAAGAAAACAAAAAATTCTCATTGAGTTTAAGATAATAAATTTGTCATATTTGATCGTAAAAGCGACCAAAAACAACACTCATTAAGCTAATAAAGAATTCTAGAAATTCTAAAAAGTTGTCCCCTGATGAATATCTTAGGCCAGAATGAAATCCGGGTTGGTACAAGCCTACGCCAAATTATTTTTCACAATTTATTAAACAAGTTTGGGATTTTAACATATTTACTTTAATAAAATTATATATATTTTTAAAACATTTTTTAATTTTTTGTCAATTTCTATTAATCGATTAATCGTATTCAATTATTCGAATTATTCGTTATTTGAAATTTGGCCTTTTTAAATTATTCAAACAATTTTTGAGCAAAATTGTTCGATTAATCGAATAACGATTAATTGATTGAATACCCTAGCCTTATCCCAATTTTTTAATATGATATTCAACTTTTCAATAAAGTGTTCATAATTTAATTTTTCTGGAGTTCCCAGCTAGTAAACGAGCCCAAAATTGAATCAGAAAAGTGCTCAAAATATATTATTAAACTTTCACTTGTATGATAGTGGCGCATCCAAGAGTCTTCTTTTTGATTCAAAAAGTTGAAGTTGGCAACTCTGTTGTGTAAACGTCAAAGTTTATCACGTCCGTGCATAAGTTTTTATTTACTAAAAAAAATCGTTTAACTCAAGTTTTTATTTTCCAAATATTGAATATTCTGTACATTTTTTTTGGTAAAGTATCTCCAAAGGGACGAAGAAGTGTTAAAAATCCACAATTTATTTGTGGTCAGTGCAGAATGGAGATAAAAGAAGATGATGAGCATATACAGTGCGATAAATGCGCCAAAAAATTACATGCTCAATGTTCAAGTCTTGATAAACGTCAATTTCAACACTTGTTAGATAATGAGAGTGAGCAGTATTTTTGTAATGTAGGTAATGAAAGTGTTGGTTCAGTAAAAGAAGAATTAAGTCAAATAAAAAAACAACTTAATAAGCTCAATCAGCTGTCTGAGTTACATGAGACAATGAATTTTTTGTCACAGAAGTTTGATGAAATTATACGAGGGGTGGCTGAAAATAAACGGCAAATTGATGTTGTGCAAAAAGAAAATCGTGCATTAAAAAATGAAATTAAAACGTTAAAAGATTCTGTGAAACTACTTAATGATCAAAGAGTTAGTAAAGATTGCCTGATTAGTGATGTTGAAATTAATGAAAATTCAAACGCAATTGATACTCTTTTGGACATTTCTGAAGGTGTTAATTTAAATTTAAATGAAGGTGACGTTGAGTCTGCATACTTTTTAAAAAAGAAAGATAATAAAAATGCAAGTGAAAAGAGAACCATGATTGTTAAATTTGAATCCAAAAAATCCAAGGATAAACTTATGAAAGCAAAATCAAAACTTAAAGAGAATGATAAAACTAAATCAATTTATGTTAATGGTTGCCTGGGAAAGGAAACTTTTAACGTTTTTAACCATGCCAAAGCTTTAAAAAAAGTCGGATATCAGTCAGTATACACTTTCAACGGCAGAGTTTATGTAAGAAAAAGTGAATTATCAAAGCCAAGACTAATTAGGAGTGAGGATGATGTCGATAATTTGCTAATGGAAGCTACAACAAATAGATTGCAAAGACGTAGGTCAAATCTTAATATTCAACAGCCTGTTATAACTGAGGAGGATACTGATGATGAGGATAACCGTGCTTCTTTTTTGTCACCTGTTTAGAAAATTAAGTATAATTCAAATAATTTGCATTAAACTTTCTTTTTTTATAAATTTTTTTTATGTCTAATAATCATAATTTTTCCAATTTTGATTCATTTAATAACTATTTTAATCAAATAAATTTTCCTTTATTAAATATTGTGTCTGTAAACATGCGAAGCATTTCAGCCATTGACAAGTTTACTAAATTTAAACTTATGATTTCAAATTTTTCAAAACTACCCAGTATCATTGCTGTACAGGCAGTGTTACCATATATTTTTTTTAGAAAAACAGTAAAGAAAACCTGTTTCTTTATAGAAAAAATTTTAAAAATCAGAAGAAATTCTGGGATTCCGAAGTATATTCGGACTAAAATATTATCCCAGGGTCTCAATTTTCAAAATATCGAGATTTCAATAATTTATGCCTAAATAGTAGGCATTTATAAGTAATCGACTTTCTGCACAGCTTCCTAATTAAAGTTTTTTTTTAAAGAATTTTGGTCTCCTAGGCCCGAATCTAAAGTTAAAAAAGTTCATCGAATCCGAGATGTAAACCTTTTCCAATTTCAACATTTTTTGATAAGACATTGTTTTAAAAATTTTTTCAAAAAAATATAAATTTATAAATTATCCTTCTTTTAGAAGTGATCTGAAAAGTTCGGCTAAAAATGTCCGTCGGATCTATGACGTATCAGATACAGGGATGCCAACTTAGTGCTTTTCGCGCTAAATCTGGTGCTTTTTGATGTGCCAAAACGCGATAAATATTGATCTAACGCGTAACTGAGAAAAGCACTAAATTGGTGCTTTTTCAAAATTTATTTAGCGCGTTTTGCGCTTTTTTACATTTATTGTTTTTATAGCAATATCAAGAAATATGTCAACAGTTGCTTTTATTTCCATAACGATACGTTAAAATATCAAGGAAAAGTTGTATGTTAAATGATTTTGGCGCTAATTGTAGTGTTTTTGATGTACCAAATGCAAAAAGTTTCCGTTATACACGTATCACTTTTTACACAAATTTAGCAGAATCCTAGTTATAGGAAAAATTTTGGGGCGAGTTTTGTATAGTCAGAAATAGGAACGAATTTTTTCTCAAATTTATTTATTTAAGACAAAAATCCTTTTTTCTTCTGACTATAAAACAAGACTCTAAGTTTTTAAAAATCGAATAATTTTGAATAATTACGAAATGACATTTTTCATAACATTTTATGAAAAATTCCATTAATTCAATGAAAAGTTTCAATGGACGAATTTCAGTGAAACATCATTGGTTTCATGCAAAAATGCATTAATATAATACAGATATTTCTCTCAGTGTAGGGTAAGAACTGACAAATTCTTTTGAAAAGCCCTAAAAATTATTAAGTGCTTTTTTACCCGTTTTTAAATAGAAATTTACGCGTTTTTACCCTTTTTCGTAACTTTTTTGCGCTTTTTGGTATGAAAAAGTTGGCATCTATGATCAGATATGGTTTAGCCAATTTTATTCCGTACTAATTTTTGATGAAATTAGTTATACAAATTTTTCGTTTTTCCATTTACGTTTCGATTTGTACCTAATTTTTTACAATATGAAAGTTTTATTTTAATTTTTGGGTCATAGGCATAATCACTTTCTAATTTTATAAATGGCTTATAAAACAAATATTTTATACAAAATTCGTATTATAAGGTTTTCAGATTATTATGCATAAGCACTTTTATATCTTAATTCTTAAATTTTAGTTAAAAAAATAATTTAAAAAAATTTAAATGAAACAAATGTGCCGATGTAAAAAATCCATGCATTTAAAAAAAACTGTTTTTTACATGAGGAAACTGGAAAACTGTTAGGCATCCCAAAAAACTGTAAAAAACAGTTAAAACTGGCTATATGGCAACACTGTGTACAGGAGACATGGTTTTGTTCAAATTTGGTACAAATTTATAATATCCCGGGATATAACGTTGTGCATTGCTGTAGAGCGGATAGTTACGGCGGAACATTGGTTTATATTCGAAATTGCTTTCAGTACAGTATTGAAGTGTGCAAAAGCGAGAGTTTCATTGAAACAATTACTGTTACATTAGAAAACCACAAGATCAAAGGTAATCCTTTAAAAGTAACTTCGTTTTATAGGTCTCAGAAATGTGATTTTGCAAAATTCTCAGGGTTTATTGAAAATTTAGTAACCAGCTATGGCCGATGTCCCAGTATTATTGTTGGTGACTCAAATGTTGATTTTTTAAAAAAATGTTCTTTTTCGTCAAACTTAATAGAAATATTATCAAGTTTTAATTACAGAAACTGTCATACCTTGATAACTAGGCCAAAATCTGAATTGATAATGTTTTTAGTAATATCTCAGAAACTATTTTTACGGATACAATTGAATGTTTATTAACGGATCATAATTTAATTTCGTGTAAGGTTAAGAGCCAATGCAATAGTTCTGAATATACGAAAACTGTGTGTCAAATTTGTAATTATCAGGGCAAGTTTAAAATGGCACAAAAAAAGTTGAAAATGGCTGGCAAATTGGCACGAAAAAATAGTAAAATTGGCACAAAAAAACGCAAAAATGGCACGCTTATTTCAAAAATTTTAAAGTATAATAGTTGATTTAAGTCTTTCTCTGAATGTTTTTAACAAAAATACAATAATGAAGGAATTTACCGTTGAACTGCTAAAGTGCATACGCCGTATATTAGTATGATTTAAAAAATTCTGGAATTTTATTAAATATTAAAAAAATATCGTTTTTTTGTAAATTTTTTCCAAAAATTATTTACAAAGATTTAGTTTTTACTGAATTTTATATCATTTTTTTAATGAAAAATCGAAAAAATACACAAAGTGGCTTTTTTTGGCAAGGATTTGTAAAAATGGCATTTTTACAAAATAAGTGAAAAAAATGGCAAAAATGGCATTTAATGCCAAATGCCAAAAAATACTTGCTCTGGTGATTATGATAAAGTAAGAGAAAACCTTAATAATTTTTTGCAATTTTTTCAGGAATCTGATAATATATATACAGATTTGTCACAAATTATAGCTTATATGGGAAATTCAGCACGGTGTGCTACTGAGAATAGAAATGAAAAAAGGTTCTTTAAAAATGAATTGGCACCATGGATAAATAAAAATTTACAAACCCTAATAGTTTACAAGGATAAATTGTTAAAAATGAGAAGAAAACGAAAGAGTGTTGATATAGCCAGTAGGTTAAAGAGAATAAGTTGTGTAATAAAGAAATCCTGTAGAGAGTTAATGAACAATTATTACTACAGCAATTTGGAAAAAATTCAGCAGGAACCAAAGAAATGCTGGAAGTTTTTGAATGAAAACCTTTTTAGGAAAATAAAGAGACAAATAAATGTCAAAGATTCGAATGGTATTTTAGTAGTTGACAATCAACTTCAAAGTAATCTATTTAATAAATATTTTCTTGAAATTCGAAAAGCAATAAATCAGTTACTCATCTGTTGATTCATGTAATGCTTTAAGAACTTTGACACGTTGTCAGACAATATTTAGCTTTTCATATACCACTATCTTAGAAATAAAACAAATGATTTCAAACCTTAATTTAACAAAAAGCTCTGGTTAGGATGGAATATCACACAGGGTGTTATTTGAATGCAAAGATCTTATCTCTCCATATCTCTCAAGGATTTTTAATAGGATAATTGATATTTTAATATATCAGCAATAGAAAAATTCCGCCCTATTGCTTTGCTACCGATAGTCGATAAAATTTTTGAAAAGATTCTTCATAAACAGTTATTATTATATTTGGAAAATAATAGTTTATTATATAATTGCCAATACGGATTTAAGAAAGGTTGTGGAACAGAGGAAGTTGTAAATGTAGTTAACAATATTTGTCAAGGTTTGGATAATGGTTTCAGTGGTGTGGCTGGTATTTTTTACGATTTTTCTAAAGCGTTTGATTTAGTAGACCACAAAATATTAATTAAGTATTATGGGGTTAATGAGAAAGCACTTATGTAGATATTGAAAATTGTAAAAGTTATACTGGTCTAGTAGAGTTTGGGGTACCACAAGGAAGTGTGTTGGGTCCTTTGTTATTTAATATATATCCAAACGATATAAAAAATTTAGGATTTTTTGGTAAGCTATATATGTATGCTGATGATATATGTGTGTTTATATCATATAAACATGAGTTAGTTTTAAAGGCGTATATGGATGATGATGCTATAATTACTGAGTATGTGAGGCTAAATAAGCTTATTTTAAATCATGATAAAAAAAAATTGTTGAGATTTCGGCCATATATACAAAATAACGATCATTTTAGTATATATATTGATGGCAAGGAAGTATTTGAAGTTTGTTCAACAAGATATCTGGGAATTTATCTACAAAACAATCTTTCGTGGGATTTACATATTGGGACCTTAAAAACGAAGATAATATCGGTTATTGGTATGCTCTATAAATTTAAGAACAAGTTTAATGAGAAAACTAAGCTAATTACACAGTACAACAGCCAATCTGGGGGGTGAGAAATTCCAAGTCAGGGTGATGGTACTAGGTCAGTATAGTAAAACCCTCAAAGGGTTTGGCGTTCGTATGTGTCATTTTTTTTTATGACCTTTTAAATTTTTTCCTTATCTTGATGTTTTTTCGCTTAGTTGTAACTCGAGAACCACTTGTCCGATTTTGATGAAACAAATTTAGAAAAATTTAGAATTACAATTTCTTTAATCCGTTCATATAACATTTTTCTTTATAATCAACAGTTTTGCCGGTAAAAATAAATTTGTGGAGAAAAAAAATATTTTTTTGCCTAAAAATTAAAAATTTTTTTTTTAAATTCAAAAATGACACATACGAACGCCAAACCCTTTGAGGGTTTTACTATACTGACCTAGTACCATCACCCTGACTTGGAATTTCTCACCCCCCAGACAATAATCCCAAAAATGTTCCATAGTGTTATATACCAATCATTAATTCATAGTCATTTGAATAATTTGCCAATTATATATGGTTATAAGAAAAGTAATGAGCTAAAATCGTTACAAAGAGTTCAGAATAAATCATTAAAAGTCCTTTTTAATAAGCCGTTAATATATTCCACAATATCATTGTATAAGGATATATCGAAAACTATTCTGCCTATTTACGGATTGTATAAAATGCAATTGCTTTTGTATGTTTTTAAATGGATACATAATATAGGTCATCATACGATTTATTTTGTAAGGAATCAAACCGTAGGAATAATATGAATCTCCGAATTGCAAAATGTCGCTTGGAAACAACGAAACAAAGAGTTGAAAATATGCGTAGTTCTGAGTTCAATAATCTTCCTCAGAATTTGAAAAACAGTGAGAGAATTTAAATTTTTAAAAAGAGTTTAAAAGAGTATCTCCTTCAGAATTTAGAAATGCTACTATTGTAAAAATTAAAATTTATTCGATATGTAATAGTATAATCTAGGGTTTATGTCCCGGGAATTCCCGCAATCCCGGGAATTTTGTGCGGGATTTCCCGGGATTTTTTTTATTTTTTTACAGAAGTTTTAGCTATTAAATATTGCAATTTTTGAAGCTAAATAAATTTAAATTTAAAGCATTGAATTGAAATTAATTAAACAAGAAATATTTGATATTAAAAAATTCGATTTAAAATTTAATAAACTGAATTAGTATAAAAAAACATATTATTTAGGCCAAATTGATTTTGGATGTGAGTTGAATTTGGTTAAGTTAAACCGAAAACAAATACTCGAACTTCAGAAAAATTTTGTTTCTTTAAAATGGTGATCTTTGTTCAAATAAAGCAATATATTCAACACTTCAACATCCGTATCTCAGTTCCAAATACTTCCAAAAACACTAGGCTTTTAAAAGTTAGGAATATTTTTGTATTTTCAATTGAGTATTTTGAGGTTTTTTCACTTTAAATAAGTTTATTTAAATTTCAACTGCTATTCCTTTATTTCAATTGTATTTTTTAAATATTATGCAGATGCATTTTCAAATTATTTTGGATTTCTTTATAAGTTAATTTAAAATACAACTATCCAAATTTAATAATTTCTTTTTAAATAGTTGCGGATAAAAATATTCTATTCAAAAGATACCAATTAAAGTTAAGGAACTATTTAATGAATGTTTTTCGTTCAATTTGAGATCAAATATTATCACATTTTCCTTTAAATTATTTTGAAATTAACCCTCTAACCGGCAAGCCCGCCTCCAGGCGGGGTATATTAAATTGACCAGAAATTCGCCAAAGGGGTATTTTATAATAAGAAATTATGCTTTTTCAACAGAAAACAAAATTTATAAAATTTTTTGTGAAGAATTTTTTTGTATACAATGCACGGTTTCGAAGCGAGAAAGTGTCAAAGATAAAATTTCGTAAAATTTCAAAAATTAAATATTTTAAAACAACCAAAAGTTTCAAAAATCTTAAAAACATATTTAAATTGACTAAAACAATTGATTGTGACCACGAAGTAAGATTGGAGCTTAAGCTATTCAAAAAGTTCCTAACTTTGGTTCAAGGACGCACAGGATTCCATAAGGATACCTTTAAAGGACATCACCTTAACTTCAAAACGAATAGACGGATTTTTTTGAAATTTGGTAAAAAGAATATATTTGGTATAAATAGCAAAGCCGATAAGTTTGAATAATATATATTGAAGTTTTGGTGCGTTTTCGCTCAATTTCGCATTTTTCGAAAAACGAAAATCGCTACATGCTCTTAAGTAACAGCACAAAAAATGCAATTTTTTTATTGTAATTATTTCTTGGTAAGAGAAATAATTTGTGCCTAAACATAGTAATTGTTATGCGCTGGTTTTCAATATTCACCCTTAAACTATTTTGCCCCATATCGCCTAAAGTAGGCAACGAAAAAAAATTTTGTAGAAGAACTTATTGTTTATTTTTCGTGAGGAACACATGGTATAAATTTCATTGCAAAAAAGCTTAGGCCGGTTAGAGGGTTAAAAGAGAGATGATAAAATTTTTACAAGTAAATTACATACATAGAATAAAAATTTAAAAAATTCGATAAGGCCAGCAGGATAGAATACGTATTTTCGGATCCTGCTACAAACCCATCCTCTATATTCTATGCTTTTATGGGTTAATAATTGATGATGAACTATTTATTAAATTGAAACAAATAAGCAAATTGAAACAACTCAATTAGACTAACATCAACGAAATTCTTACAATGTTATTCTTATCCAGCTGCTTGAAATTCAACTCTGATCGACAACTTATGAAGCACAGATTTATGAACGACAACGAACTGTACATTTTAAATGCATATTCTAAATATTTTTTAACCCTACGGGAAATTTTAACAAACTGTCACCGAACTGGCCCCTTTATATGAAATAGACTGGTCACTTTTACATGGCGTTGTCATAGGAGGTGGAAATTAACCCCTTGTGACACGTCACAAGACAAATCCTAGGACAGGTTACTGAACTCTCAATTTCAGGGACCTGTCCTGGGATTTGTCTTGTGGCATGTCACAAGGGGTCAATTTCCACCTCCTATGACAACGCCATGTAAAAGTGACCAGTCTATTTCATATAAAGGGGCCAGTTCGGTGACAGTTTGTTAAAATTTCCCGTAGGGAACCTACAACATAAATCCATGTTGATAGTAAATAATTAGGCATACGTATTAAATTATATTTTTCACTATATCTAGTGTGTTAAGATGAATAAAATATTATTTAATAATATTCTATGTAGTGTCGATTTTTATAAAAATCTTTAAGAGAATTTGCGTAATAATTTGTGTGAAGAATATTCAATTTTAAACTTTTTTATAAAATAATTCTATACGAATACTTCTGAAAATCTGCACAGAAATGAAATCTTTAGAAATACACATTTTTGGATTCCATATTTAAGAAATACTTAAGCAAAAAATTTATCTTAGCTCTGACTATAAAACTGGTCCGACACAAGTTGGCTCCGATTAACAATTCCCATATACCCTAAAAGAAGGGAAGAAATTAAAATACCCGTGTCTTTCACTTTTTCTATATCAATTCGTTTAACCGTTCCAACCGCGAATTAATATTTAGTTAATATATTTCATTTTAAAATTAAGACCACCTTCCATATAAATATATTACCTAAATAGTAATTCGCGATTAAAACTATTAAACGAATTGATCTAGAAAAAGTGGAAGTCATGCATATTTTATATTTAGCTCACCTTTTAGAATATATTAAGTAGATTTTATCATGGGTACAACCAAAAGACGAACTTTGTCGGACGGTGTTTTAATAGAAATCGAGTTTTTCAAGTACAACATATGTCGGATTTAATTACTTTGTAACGAGCGGGAATTCCCGGGATCCCGGGAAATTCAGAAAAAAATCTCGCTGTCCCGGGAAATGAAAAAGTCTGGGAAAAGAAAAACCCTAGTATAATCTAAAAAATATACGTATATATATATTTATTATTAAATTTTTTCTTCTTCTTTATTATGAATTTTGTTCCATATAAAGACTTATGTAATATTATTTGCCAACTCGCCTCAATAATGTCCAAGTGGCGCTGAGGCACTTTCAATTATTGTTAAATATTTCTTTTTTGAAAATAAACCGAATTAAAAAAAAAATGACTCAAAGAAATATTTTAGAAAATTCTTTAGTCTAAAAAATGTATCTTTTTTTAGTCATTTCTGAATTGTTCACAAAATATTCAAATTTCTGAGTCGTTTCTGAATTACATTTAATATAAATATTTAAAAAATTTGCTTCAAAAGTTTTTGCCTTCTTTCATTTTACTAAGACTAATATTTTCGGTCAAAAAATGCGCAGTTTCTGACAAATAGGCTTAAAATTAAAAAAAATAGTTGTGCTTTGTTTGAATAATTTTTGACTTACTGAATAAGAACCCTCACAAAAGCATCCAAATTTTCTGGCTGGGTTATCAGGCTTGTGATTTAATTTTTAAAATTTAAGAATTAATTTAATGTAATCAGAGAGGTTTGACATTTGTTATAAATTTTCCATACGAATGAGTGTTTGTTAGTTTTAAATTTCATTTTCTATAAAAATTATATTTTTCCACGTTTTATATCAAAATTCCGTTTGTCACGAAATTCAACATTTCAATAAATAAAACAAGGGAACAAAATCCATCAAGTAAATTTAAAAATTGTTGAAAACCTTAAACCAAATTTTTTGAAATAACGAAAACTATATTTTCGAATATTAATTCGACAAAGTTTTTTGACTTCAGATTCGTATTAAGGACGGCAAAATATTTTACAAACATTTATTGAGACTGTGCCTATATTTTTAAATATATTTAGATCAAAAATATAAAAGATCATAAAGTATTTCCCTGGTTGAGGGGATAAAAAAAGGTAGACCCACAACCTGAAGGCTATTCAATGGACTTTTTATGACTTTAGATTCGGGCTTATGAATTTAAAATACTCACAAAACGTTTTAGCAGATGGCTGTACAAAAAATTTACTTTTGTCGAGTAATCTATTAATTGGTGCGGCCCTCCGTAAGTTTTTGAAATCCTAAATTTGGCCCTTCATGCCATTTATATGCCCATACCTGCTATATGCTATAACTTAACATTTTTTTTATTATTCTAGTCTTAATTAATGTGCAGAAAATGAATATGAAATCAAAACTTAAAAAATTTAGTAGCTTTTAAGTAGTTCGCAGTTTTTTTAATTATAAAAATAAAACATATTTGAGCTAAAATAGCGAAATCTCCTAAAAATATGAAAAATCTGGTCTCAATTTTAACAAAGATTATGAATCTGTAATCGAAGTTTGAAAAAATTTGTAGTTTATAAATTATTCGCGATTTTTGAACATTAAAAAAACTCGTTTTTCGAAGTATTTTCCTAAATGAGTTCGTTTTGCATATATGAAATTACATGCACTTCCAAACTAAACCATATGAGTGATTTTTGCATATATGGAATCAGATATATGTCCATATCTGAGTGATTTTTTCAAATATGGAATCACATATACTTCCATATATGTCGTTTTGTGTATATCAAATGATATATACTTCCATATTCGTCCATATTTGAGTGCGTTTTGCATATCCTATTAAAAAAATTAATATTAAGCTTTATATGGTAATATAAAGGGTTCTTCAACAGGGACGCTACAAAAGTAGAAAGACAGGGACAGCAAACGACGCCATATTTCTTGCCACTCTTTTGACATTTCTCTTCAGTAAGGTTTGCCATTTCATGATGATATACGAGCCAACAACGAGTCGAAATTATTAAAATTTACTACCGAAATTCGGAGTCAGTGGCCTCAACGTTAAGAGCGCTACGTCCAATTTATGGTCGTCATAATGAATGGCTTCGTCAATAAAGAAAATATGCGTTATTGGTCAGACAGCAATCCACACGTACTCCATGAGTCATCATTGCATCCCGAAAAAATTACGGTTTGGTGCGGTTTATGGGCCGGCGGCGTCATTGGGCCGTACTTCTTCCGTGATGATCAAGATCGGCACGTTACTGTGAATGGGAATCGCTACCGTTCAATGATAACCGAATATTTTTGGCCCCAATTGGATGATATGGACTTGGAGGACTTGTGGTTCCAACAGGACGGCGCCACAAGCCACACAGCAAATGTCACAATCAATTTATTGCATACCAAGTTTGGAGAACGTGTTATCTCACGAAATGGTCCAGTCGATTGGCCGCCTCGGTCGTGCGATTTGACGCCGTTGGACTATTTCCTGTGGGGCTACGTCAAATCTATGGTCTATATAAAAAAACTTTTGTAGCGCTCTTATTGAAGAACCCTTTATAACTTAATGTGATATATATACCATTTCATTCGAAAAATGACTCCCCGGTGAAAAATGCTTATATACGCTCAAACATGTTCATATATGGTTTATGTATGGACACATATGAACAAATATGGATTTTTTATGAACATATATGGATTTTATATGAACATATATGGAAGTATATGTGAGTCCATATATGGAAAAAATTTCATATACAGACATATATGGAAGCATCTGTTATTTCATATATAGAAATGGCACTCATGTATGGACAAATATGAAAGTATATGTTATTCAATTTATGCAAAAGGGAGTTGTATATGAACATATTTCGAAGAATACATTTTTCCATATATGTAAAAGGAACTCATATTTGGATAAATATGGAATTATATTTAATGCCATGAATAAAAAAAGGAACATATGTAGCGCCTAATTTGAATGTCATACATAAATTTATATCTATCGTACAACCTTATAATAAAGGACAGCAACGTTATTTAATAAATGTATATGTTCATATATGTCCATATATGAACATATACTTAGGTGTTACCTCATTTTTCGGATCCATACATATATGGTTGAACCATAAATGTTCATATATGGACATTTTTCACCGGGTCGATATAATTGTGTCAGTTGGTTATCAGTTTAGATCTTAATTGATTATATTATATATTAACCAGATGAAATTTTATCTGATTTTTGACCTGATACAATTTTATGGGTTTATGTCGCATGGTATTAGTTTAGATCCAAATAGATACATTACTATACAAACTTATATAATTATATCTGAATTTTGACCTGATGCAATTATATCTACTATAAAACTTTGATACAATTATATAAGGCAAATGCCGGATACAAATATATTTTATAAAATTGTACCAACTACGATCTAAACAGATACCATTAGATATAAACCGGTAAAATTGTATCAGGTCAAAAATTGGATATAATTTCATTTGAATAATGTATAATTTTATTAGTTGAGATCTAAACGTATACAATTAGATAAAAACTGTTAAACAACTGATACAATTACATCGGGTTATTTTTCGGATGAAAGAGTATATTTATACAGATATAACTTAATCGCATTTTATACGACTATATGTAACTGTTTTTACTCGGGTATATAGAATGACATTTACATACCTGGGTAAAAATCTTAATATGGTGTCATATATAATTATAGCTTATTTGATAAGTCCCCATATACAACCACATACAGCTTGATCCGAAAAATGGGTCATCTACATGTGTCTAATTATATAAAATTAGATATAATTTGATACAGTTTGATCCGAGATTTGTCCATATCCAGGATATCATATTATATCTAATTCGATATAAAAATATCTGATTTTATATTATTTTGTCTAATAGTAGGTATACTTTTTATGCATACCAGCTATTAAATTGGCATAGAAATTTGTATAGTTTGAACAATTTCAAAGACCCAAATTTTATAACATAAAATAAAAATTTAGTTGAATGTTTTTGTCTTCTAAATCGTACGCATCATTTTTTAACATGATTTTACATGCAAAAAAAATCACGTGAAAATTATTTGGCTATGGAGTAATTAACTCTTAATTTGCAGACTACTAAATTTGATGTTGAACTATATATTAATTTCTACGGGATTATATAGAAAGTTATATAAAATTACAAGAATATATTTTTAGTATGATGACATATATAATCATATCGGTCACTACATATATTTTGATTAGTTTTATATGGCTTATGTAGTTATATATGGAGTCAGATTTGGGGATATGTAATAACATAATTTACCATACAAAAAATTCGTTGAAAAAATAATATCAGATGTAGTTGTATATAATGATATGTGTCTAATGTGACTCCATTTATTGTCAGATATAACACAATCATATTATATATGAAAATATATAACTATTTTTACTCGGGTACATATATGCCCGTACATGAGTCCTTTTCGGATATATGAAGTCGTATATACTTCCATATTTGTCCATATATGATTCTCTTTTGAATATATGAAATTATATATATTTCCAAATACGTCCATACAGGAAATATATATGGCCATATTTGTACATACATGCAGCCATATATGATCATATTTCATCATATATGAACTTTTTTAATCATGCACTACACTTTTTGCAATTTAGATTTCGTCAATTGAAATTCATGCAGGTGTATACGAATTTGATATTTATATTGCCTCGCTATCATGGATTGTAACCGAAACGAATGCGGTTATCGTTAGGGTAACGATATTTTAGGTTATTTCGGTAAGGGTATTTTTAGGGTAACGCTATTTCATTTATTTCGGTATCGGTATTTTAAGGATAACGGTATTTGAGTTATTTCGGTAACGGTATTTTAAAGATAACGATATTTGGGTTATTTCGGTAACGATATTTTAAGGTTAACGGCATTTCAGGGGTAACGGTAGTCAGTTGAAAGCGTTTTGAATCGATAACGGTATTATAGCGGTATTGCCTGCCAACCCTGCTCGCTATGCGTAAATTATATTACCCAGTTTTTATTAGTAAATTTTAAGAAAATGTTGGAATGTAGCATACCCATGTGAAAATCGAAATATATATGAGCATACATGATCATACATTGGCTCGTATGTGATCATGCATGGGCATACATAGTCATATACGTACATGCATAGTTCAATGTATGACCATACATGATCTCATATATTTCCATATACCTTTGGATCCGAAATTTGAGGGTATATGGAGGTATATGGCCATATATGATCATATATGAGCATACATGAATCATATGTGAGCATATATGGTCATATATGAACATGTACGGTCATATACCCTCAAATTTCGGATCCAAAGATATATGGAAATATATGAGATCATGTATGGTCATACATTGAACTATGCATGTACGTATATAACAATGTATGCCCATGCATGATCATATACAAGTCAATGTATGATCATGTGTGTTCATATATATTTCGATTTTCACATGGGTAGGTACAAAAATAGTTCCTAAAGAATTTATTGAAATAATAAAGCCAGTGATTAAATTTATTTTTATTTCTTTTTTTTTATAATAGACAATTACATTATAATATTAATAATACATAATAAACATTTAACAAGACACCGATGTTAGCAAAAATGTATTATATGTGTAATTTACTAATTTTTGTTTGTTTTTAGTTTCACTTTATAAGTGTTTTTCATAAAATGTATCAAATGTAACATCAATTATAAATATAAATAATACATATTATTATGCATTTAAAAATTACAACAATTATATTATATTATTTTACTGTGTATAAAATTACAAAATTAATGCAGATTGTATCTGCCAATCTCAACAAGTTAAAACTACAGTTAGTATTCACGGTTTTTATTCAATTTTTACAATACCGAACTTAAAAGCAAATAAAAAAAATAATTTAGTGGTTTAGATACCATATTTTGGCTAAAATAGAGCTCAAACATCGCCTAATTTAAAACGCTATCCAAAAAAGTAATTAAGCATACATACATATGGTGTAATGGTTAGCGCGTTGGACTGTTACACGTTAGGTTGCGGGTTCGATCCCCAACCAAGGCAACATCAATTTATGAAAAATACTATATGTATGAGTTTTTTCTATTCTTCATACTTATCGCAGCGTCCTCCTTCGGTGTTTCCATAGCACTTAACCCCACCGAAGTAAAATAATATAACAGGGCTATGAACTAAAAAGCTTCAACAAAGTTCGCCACTCGTCATCAGATGGCGCGCAACAACTGTTCTAAGATTCAAAATCTCGCGCAATTACAGTGTTGCCATATTTGAAGCCCTTCATCTTTCACCACCTTTTACTTCTCCACTATCCCCTTTCCAAAGGAAGCAACAAGTTAATGAATAGGAAGATCAGATCCAGGTTTCGAAAGATTGAACGTGTAAGGCTTACGATGATATCATTGCATGCGTTTGCACTGGTGCTCGGACATTGAAGCCACGGGTATTTTAAAAACGGGCTTACGGTCACATATTTTTCCGACAAAATGGCCGAGGAAATAGGCCATAACATCCATAATTGTCATAATCCCCAAAAAAAACTTCGTAAGTGAATGGTGTGCATAACACGAAGTATTTTCTAATAAAAATTAAGAATCATTTTATCCAAATATCAAAATAATTGAATTTTAAATAAACTTTGAAAATGCTTAAATGAAGGAATTCACTCAACTAATCCTCACAATTGTATCATTCCATATTAAATGTATACAAAAATAGAAGTTTTTGGACATAACCCCTTTCGATTTTTACAAAACTTGCACACAGAAAATAAATTGGTTGGAATTCTATCGGAACCAACGAACTTTTTTCATTATTCAATAATTTTAATTGCAGTTATTTAAAATTCATCATCAGGAAAGTTATATTTATTTGTGACATTATCCAAAATATTGGCTTTTCTAACCAATATTGAAAAAATATCAACTTCCACATTTATTTCAATACCAACAACCACCAATTCATCGAAAATTTAGCCATTTGAATAAAATATCGGCTGCAAAAATCTAGTATCAGTTGTGTTTCAATAAAATCGATCACACTATCCAAAGTATTGGTTTCTACAATTAATTAAAATTTTTTTTCAACTTTATTAGTTTTAACCATTAGTTTCCATTATTTTGGTAATTGTAATAATATATTGAGACAAGGAACAGAAATTTTATTTATCATAATAAAATTTTGGAATCTATCATATTTTTTCGTTTCATACATATGCATGTTTAAATTCGAAGTTAGACAACAACTAAATGTAAGTATCTGTGGCGCAGGAGGTAGAGACACAGCCTTATAGCCTTAGAGGTCTGAGTTCAAACCTCAACCAAGGCATTATTTATTTTTTTTTTTAATAATTTTTTTATTAATTCAAATTGAAAGACACAATTGATTTTCTGTTGTTAATATAATTTTATTCAAAAACAAAATATTCAAATTCTCAACCTGAAGAAATTTAAATTTGAAATTTGACAAAAAAAATTTATATCGAGTTTAGCCTAGAGGAAAAGCAATGGGCTGACAAACGGAAGGTCGCCGGTTCTATCCCGGTTCGCGATATAAACTTTTTTTTAAATTGTTTTTTGTTCAAATTAAAAGACACAACTGATTTTCTGTTGTTAATAAAATTTTATTTATAGACAAAATATTCAAACCTGAAAAAATTCAAATTTGAAATTTGACTAAAAACAATTAAATAGAGCTTAGCTTAGAAGAAAAGCAATGGGCTGACAAGCGGAGGGTCGCCGGTTCGATTCCAGTTACCGACATATAAAAATTTTAATTTTTAAATAAATTTTGTGGAACGAGCACACAGAAAAAATGTTGGTTGGTAATCGGTCACCATTATAAAATATAGTCAGAGCTAAAAGAATTTTCCTTGTAGTTCTTAATAATTTAAAATCGCTTTAGACTTTCTATAATAATTACAAAAATAATGTAATTGTAACGTACTGATAGTACCTACAGCAGCAGAAGTAGTGCCTTATGCCAATTCGAGAATTAAAACAAATTTAATAACAAATTCCATTACTGTTACTAATTTTAATGCAATCTGATATTCTTCTATCCTAAATATTGGTGATTACAATAAACAAATTTGTTGCCCCAGCATATTTTTGTTTTCAATTACTACTATTAATTATCGGCTTTTAAAATGTATAAAGAATAGTGGTTGTTATTTCTTTTCGGTTATAATAATAAAAAAAAAAAAATAAATACATGTTTTGGTGTTGTTAACTGAAAGCAAATAGAGTGAATCAAATACTCGTTGTATGTACAAAAAAAATATCTAGTGCTTTTAGCCAAACCAATTTTTTGTCATCTTAGAAAAAAATCTGTGGTAAATGTAAAAAAATAAATTCAAAAAAGATTTTAAAAAAAAAATTAAATCAAATTTTTAATTATCCTTTTAAATAATTTAAACAAAGGAAGTGTATGCAAACAAAAACTAAACTTTTTGTGATTCAAAATCTGCAAAAGAAATACCAATAACATTGGGTATGTAACATATAATTTTTTTTATCCGGAAATGTGCTTTATTATAATTTCTTAAATCTTTGATTTTCTAGATGATAAATTTCCAATAATGAAAATGGAACTACAATATAGTGTTTCATTGGAAATTCTCCATATTTGGTTCGATTAAGAAACCCGTTTCTTAAAAAAATTATAATTTGGGCAATGCAAAATAATAAACCAGTTTTGGGGGAATAGAACATTAAGTTTAAAACCAGGAAGAGTAAAGGATAAAATTTGTGAGTACAAATTTAAAAAATTTATGTATCTCATATTTCAATGTCTTCCAATGGCGAAGAATTTGTAATATGGCATCGTTGGGGTAAAAATTTATTTGAAGTGTAAAGAGAAGTAATGTTTTTTTAATATAACTTATTTTTGATATGCAATTAAAAAAAAAAATTATTTGAAATGCAAAAGAATTTAAATTTGCAACAATTTCGCTATACCGTGTAAAAAAGAAAAATGTTGAAATATGTTTGAATTTTTGTCATCGAAATAATGTAATATTTTTATAAAAATTGTCATTCTTAAACATTCCCACATCTTAAAAGCTAAGGCAAAGGAACTAATTGTCTAAAATATAAAAAATTTATCAGTACTCATTGCTCGGAAAATATATTGCTAAGAACAACAGAGGACATTGATCTCTCACTTAGGAATTTTGAATCCTATCTTAAACTTGCTGCACGACTTGCTACCAAACCCCCCGACAATCCAGACAAAATCCAATTTTTTCAGTTGATATTGAGCGACTCTTAAATGAGAAAAGAAGAGCTCGTAGAGAGTGGCAGCTTCACAGATCTCCTGCACTTAAGGCTCGATTTAAAGAATGCTCAAACAAGTTACGCAAATTACTTGAATTACAAAGAAATAACTCACTGAATGATTTTTTGGAAAATCTGGAGGCTACGGCAAGAACGGACTATTCATTATGGCGTGCTACAAAGAATCTAAAAAGACCTGTTATATGTAAACCTCCAATGCGTAAATCTGACGGAAGCTGGGCTAGAAATGATACGGAGAAAGGCGAGTTGTTTGCAGAACATTTAAAATCTGTATTTATGCCAAACGATCCAAACACAATAGTCGAGTTACCACCAATTTTGCCACGGCACGTAGAGGTACCCATTCGCTTCGAGTTGCGAGAGGTCGAAAATGCTATCTCAGAATTAAACCCAAAAAAAGCTTTTGGTACCGATAAAATTAGTAATAAAATAATCTTGGAGTTACCCCAGATAGCTGTAAGAATAATACTTTTTATTTTTAATGCAATATTACGCCTTGAATATTATCCACCAGTATGGAAGGTCTCCCTCATTAAAATGATACCCAAGCCAGGAAAAGATCTCACTAAAGTTGAATCTTATAGGCCTATAAGTCTTTTATCTAATTTATCAAAACTCTTCGAGAAACTATTGGCAAACAGAATAACGATAACTGTAACTCAACATAACCTAATTCCTGCTCATCAGTTCGGTTTTCGTAAAAAGCATGGCACCATTGAGCAAGCTCACAGACTTGTTAGTGAAATACGAAAGGCCTTTGAGGATAAGAATTACTGTTCTGCACTCTTTATTGACGTATCGCAAGCCTTTGATAAAGTTTGGCACGAAGGTTTGTTATTTAAAATTAAAAATATACTGCCACGTAACACACATAATATACTCGAAAGCTATATAAGCAATCGTAAATTTGTTGTCAAGGAAAGTGATTTCTTCAGCTCTCCTCAAGATATTCGGGCCGGTGTCCCTCAAGGTAGCATTTTAGGCCCACTCTTGTATCTTTTGTATACTTCTGACATGCCAACTGATGGTAATACTCATACGTCTACATTTGCTGATGATACGGCTATCTTGAGTTGTCACAAAAACCCATATGAAGCCTCTCGAATATTGCAGGAACACGTATTTGAACTGGAATCGTGGCTGAAAAAGTGGAAAAGGTGAATGAACAGAAATGTATTCATTTGACTTTTACTTTAAGAAAAGAAACATGCTCTTTTATCAAAATTAACAATCACAAAGTGCCCCAACACTCAAATGTCAAATATCTTGGTATACATCTTGATCGTCGTCTCACGTGGAAGAACCATATCGACGCCAAAATAACACAAATAAAACTTAAAGTAATAGAACTTAATTGGATAATTGGAAGAAATTCTAGACTTGACCTTGATTGCAAGTTGTTGTTGTATAATTCGATTTTGAAACCTATATGATGCTACGGCATCCAAATCTGGGGCACTGCGTCTGCATCAAATGTTCAAAAAATTTAAAGGAAGCAGAACAATATTTTGCGAACCATTGTCTGCGCACCATGGTATATAAGAAATGCGAACATACACTCAGATTTGAATGTTCCCACCGTTAATGATGAAATCGCGAGATACACCTTAAACTACTTAAAGAGGCTGCAACTGCACCCAAATTCATTGGCTCGTAAACTGCTTGAGGATCAAGGACACCGACGCCTCCTAAGAAGGACCACCGCTGATTTGGCTCTATAGAATAAATGTATATTCTTTATAACAAAATGTTGGTTTTTAATTTCTATTTAAAAAATTAAAAATTAGTTTTTTCGACCTTTTTAAAATTAAACTTCTAATTTATCGTTTTTAACTTTTTCTATACATTTACTTTGCATCAAATTAAAAAAATATTTAATGTTAAAATTAAAATTTTGTCTGGCACTGGCTGGGCTTACTATTTTAGCTTTAGTACATAAGATTTGATAAACTTATTGTTAGTTCACTGTTGTGAAGATTCAATAAATAAAATTATGAAAAAAAAAGCTAAGGGTCAGTTTTATAATCAGAGCTAAGGGCGAACTTTTTCTATAATTTTATTTAAATAAGAAATTTTTGAAAAATATTTCTTACTTGAGTAATATTTAAGACAAAAATCATTCTTAGTTTTGGATATAAAACTTGCGCCAATTTACATCTTAAAAAATAAATAATAACACATCTCAAAAAATTAATAGGATAACTATTTTATAACATATAGTTATAGTTATGTAGTTATAGTTATATATATATAATTTCATATTCGTTTAAAAGCCTTTAATAAAAATATATTAAATTACTTTAAACAAATAAAAATATTTTTTTACTCGTTTTTGCTATTAGGCTAAAATTATTGTAATAACCAATATGTGGTTATAATTTTTAGTAGTGCTGGTTTTTAAAAATTCAGTTCTAACAACCAAGACTTTTAAAAAATTAGTTTCTTTTAATGAAATTCGGTGATATGGAGCGATTCATATTTTGTTTTTATCATAGTTTTATACAATAATGGCAGTTATTACAACCAAAAGCTTTGCTAAATATCAGTTGCTATTAACGAAATTAGGTAGTAAGAACCGAAATTATAATTAGATTATGTGATAGTACGTGGGACTGCATAAATTCGATTGGCAACAAATTCGGTTGGGACAACGAATCTGTTTTCTGGGTGTGTTTTTCTATTTATAGAATTTATAATCCACAAACATTAAAGTAATCTATTAACACAACAAAAATTCAAAAATTGTAAATAAATTTCGGTAATTACAACGCTATTAAAAATAAATAAAAGTGATTGTCCCTGGAACTACAAAAATTCGGTTGGCGAAAAATTCGGTTGGAACTACGAATCTGTTTTCTGTGTGTGGTACATACATTCTATTAATTGTCACGATGTTAAATGTAAAATCTTTTTTTCCAAATACATTTTTGTACGCGTTCTATCGCTGTTTTTAGTTGATTTTTTTCAGTAAATTTATTAAAAATACATGATCAAATGATTACAACTTTTGAAGGCGTTCTCCGATTGCTATAAAATTTTCAACTAGTAATGCTTATATAATCTACTTTCAAAATAAGTTGCAAAAATAAATTATTATAAATTAAAGTACACACAGAAAACAGATTCGTAGTTCCAACCGAATTTTTCGACAACCGAATTTTTGTAGTTCCAGGTACAAACACTTTTATTTATTTTTAATACCTTTGTAATTATCGAAATTTATTTACAATTTTTGAATTTTTGTTGAGTTAATCGGTTACTTTAATGTTTGTGGATTATAAATTCTATAAATAGAAAAACACGTTCCACAAAATTTATTTAAAAATTAAAATTTTTATGTCGCTAACTGGGATAGAACCGGCGACCTTCCGCTAGTCAGCCCATTGCTTTCCCTCTAAGCTAAGCTCTATTTAAATTTTTTTAATCAAATTCCAAATTTGAATTTCTTCAGGTTTAAATATTTTGTCTATAAATAAAATTATATCAACAACAGAAAATCAATTGTGTCTTTTAATTTGAATAAAAAAAAATTATTTCACGAACTGAGATAGAACCGGCGACCTTCCGTTTGTCAACCTATTGCTTTTCCTCTAGGCTAAACTCGATATAAATTTTTTTTTGTCAAATTTCGAATTTGAATTTCTTTAGGTGGAGAATTTGAATATTTTGTTTTTGAATAAAATTATATTAACAACAGAAAATCAATTGTGGCTTTCAATTTGAATTAATAAAAAAATTATTTAAAAAAAAATAAATAATGCCTTGGTTGAGGTTTGAACTCAGACCTCTAAGGCTATAAGGCTGTGTCTCTACCTCCTGCGCCACAGATACTTACATTTAGTTGTTGTCTAACTTCGAATTTAAATATGCATATGTCTGAAACGAAAAAATATGATACATTCCAAAATTTTATTATGATAAATAAAATTTCTGTTCCTAGTCTCAATATATTATCAACAATTATCTTAATTTTTGCATTAAAAATACAAAAATTGGATTTTCGGACTTTCTATATTTTCATATATTTAGTTAGAATATTCTTCTACCTCAAGTCCAAATTCTAATATGAGTAAGAAAGTTATCATTTTCTTATTGCGGACAACTGAAGAGTAGAGTGATGTCTACGAAACAATTGTATTGTCTATCATGAAAATGGTCAACCCCTTTTTGAAACAACAAATAAAATCTAATATGACAATATCATATTAGAATTTGGACTTGAGGTGGAAGAATATTCTAATTCAATATATTATTATAATCACCAAAATTTAACGGTGAAAGCTACTAAAGTTAAAACAGCTTTTTATATTGATTGGAAAAACTAATACTTTGGATATAGTGATCGATTTTATTGAAACACAACTGATACTAGATTTTTGCTGCCGATATTTTATTCAAATGACTAAATTTTCGATAAATTGGTGGTTGTTGGTATTGAAGGTAATGTAGAAGTTAGTATTTTTTCAATATTGGTTAGAAAGGCCAATATTTTGGATAAAGTGACAGTGTTTTGGTTCATTGTATATTTTTCCTGTTCACAAATAAATTTAACTTTCCTGACGATGAATTTTAAATAACTGCAATTAAAATTATTGAATAATGAAAAAAATTCCGTTGGTTCCGATAGAATTCCAACCAATATATTTTCTGTGTGTAATGCGAAAAGGATAATACAATTTGAAAAATATCCTTCATTTGCAAATAACATATAAAATTTTTTTTCCGGGATTTGAACTCGGAAATCCGGCGTACTACGCCAAGTCTCTACCGACTACACCACAAACACTTATTAACTTTGAAGTCTAATTTTGAATTTATATGTTTTGCTTGGAAAACAAATATAGTAAAAAATTCGTTTACCAATACCAAACAATAGTTGTGTGTGTTATCAATACAATCCACAATTCGGTTGGTTCTACAAAAACTCGACTTTAAGGTCATATTTGATTAGTATACCCGTATTTGTACACCCAGGAAAAAGATTGGTTGGAATTCGATCAAAACCATTAAAATGAATTTGCCAGGACGTTATTTTATTTGCAGTTGCCTAGAAGTGAATACTACACCAAAAATATTTTACTAGGTATTAAAAATAGGGAAAATGAACTAAAAAACAATCCTTTTAACAAATTATTGGTATCTCCAATCAATTTTAAAATTAGTATCAGTTTAGTAATTCTATGTAGTAAAAGCAGCCATTTATTTAGTGTATATACAAGAAAGTTGGTGTTACCTATAACCTTTATTAAAAAAATTTCAATATTCGAAAGTAATAACTACAAATACGGGTATCCTAATCAAATATGACCTTAAAGTCGAGTTTCTGTAGAACCAACCGAATTGTGGATTGTATTGATAACACACACAACTATTGATTGCTATTGGTAAACGAATTTTTTATTATATTTATTTTCCAAGCAAAACATATAAATTCAAAATTAGACTTCAAAATTAATAAGTGTTTGTGGTGCAGTCGGTAGAGAGTTGGGCTAGTACGCCGGATTTCCGAGTTCAAATCCCGCAAAAGACAAAAATTTATATTTTTTTTAAATTAAAATAAAATATTCATATGTACATATAAACAGTAAATATGGCTAAGAAAATTAAAAGTAGTTGTGGTGCAGTGGGTAAGAGTGTGAATTATTAACCTTAAAGGACGGGTTCAATACCAGAAAATTCAAAAAAAGTTTTTTAATTTCAATAAAATTTTGTGGAACATAATAAAATGTATGTGGAACATACTATTGAATTAGACAACCGAATATTGGCTTTCACGACGAAAAATATAATTTAATATAAATATAGTTGTCGTAACCGCACGAATTCGATTGGCAACAAATTCGGTGGCCACAACTGAGACTGTTTTCTGGGTGTAGTTACCACTTTCGAATATTGAAATTTTTTTTAATAAAGGTTATAGGTAACACCAATTTTCTTGTATATTCACTGAATAAATGTCTGCTTCTACTGCATAAAATTACTAAACTGATACTAATTTTAAAATTGATTGGAGATACCAATAATTTGTTAAAAGGATTGTTTTTTAGTTCATTTTCCCTATTTTTAATACCTAGTAAAATATTTTTGGTGTAGTATTCAATTATAGACAACTCCAAATAAAATAACGTCCTGGCAAATTCATTTTAATGGTTTTGATCGAATTCCAACCAATCTTTTTCCTGGGTGTAGGTATTAAAAATAGCGAAAATGAACTAAAAAACAATCCTTTTAACAAATTATTGGTATATATATATTTGTTCCTTTTACTCCTGCAAGGAGCATAGGGCCGCAAATTATTGGTATCTCCAATCAATTTTAAAATTAGTATCAGTTTAGTAATTCTATGCAGTAGAAGCAGCCATTTATTTAGTGAATATACAAGAAAATTGGTGTTATCTATTACCTTTTTTAAAAAAATTTCAATATTCGAAAGTGGTAACTACAAATACGGGTATCCTAATCAAATATGACCTTAAATTCAAGTTTCTGTAGAACCAACCGAATTGTGGATTGTATTGATAACACACACAACTATTAATTGGTAATGATAAACGAGTTTTATACTGTATTAATAAAACACATAAATTCAAAATTAGTCATTAAAATTATTAAGTGTTTGTAGTGTAGTGGGTGAGGAGTTGGCCTAGCACGCCGGATTTCCGGGTTCGAATCCCGGAAAAGACAAAAATTTAGATGTTTTTTTTAATTAAAATAAAATATTCATATGTATAAACAGTAAATATGGCTAAGAAATTTAAAAGTAGTTGTGGTGCAGTGGGTAAAAGTGTGAACTATTAACCTGAAGGGCCGGGTTCAATACCAGAAAATTCAAAAAAAGTTTTTTAATTTCAATAAAATTTTGTAGAACATAATAATATTTATGTGGAACATAATATTGAATTAGACAACTGAATATTGGCTTTCACGACGAAAAATATAATTTAATATAAAGATAGTTGTCGTAACCGCACGAATTCGATTGGCAACAAATTCGGTGGCCACAACTGAGACTGTTTTCTGTGTGTGTGATGAATAAAATTCAAAAAATTAAAAATTTGTATGTAGAGTTTGGTAATAGAAAAAATAAAAAATTAAAATTTTTACAAAATCTTAACCCATTCGGGACCGGCAGCATTTTAATTTTTGAACTTTAATTCCTAATATCTCCGCTAGGGGGTGCTGCAAAGCCATAAAAGTAATAAAAAATATTTCTTTGGCATAGATCTACATTTACAAGAAGTTTGGTCGGAAAATTCCCAGCCATTTAAAGTTGGGGTCGAAAGGGTTAAATTATTGAAGCAGATAACTTAAGATTTTAGCTACAGATTGTAAAAATTTCAAATTGGAACGCCAATGGGTTCAAAAAAAAAAAAACGCTATTTATACCCTACACCACTACGTGGTCAGGGTATTATAAGTTTGTGCTGATGTTTGTAATACCAAAAAATATTGGTCCTAGACCGACCTTATAGTATACCGATCGGCTTAGAATTTTTTTTTATTTCGATTTAACGATGTCCGTCTGTCCGTCCGTCCGTCTGTCTGTCTGTCCATGCATTCTTGTGCGCACTCTACAGGTCGCAAATATTAAGATATTTTGCTGAAATATGGTACACCGACTTATGTCGGCCCAAGAACGAAGCCTATTGATTTTGGTGAACATCGGTCCATGTTTAGACCTAGTGCCCATATAAGGGTCCTACTAAAATTATATGGTTTATACGTTGCAGGTCGCAAATATTAAGATATTTTGATGAAACTTGGTACACTGACTTATGTCGGCCCAAGGACGACGCCTATTGAATTTGGTGAACATCGGTCCATGTTTAGATCTAGTGTCCATATAAGGGTCCTACCAAAATTATATTGTTTATTAAGATATTTTGATGAAATTTGGTACACCGACCTATGGCTGCCCAAGGACAAAGCCTATTGATTTTGGTTAACACCGGTCCATGTTTAGACCTAGTGCCCATATAAGGGTCCTCCCAAAATTGGCTTGGTTACAAACTGCAGGTCGCAAATATTAAGATATTTTGATGAAATTTGGTATACCGACCTATATCAGCCCAAGGACGAAGTCTATTGATTTTGGTGAACATCGGTCTATGTTTAGACCTAGTGCCCATATAAGGGTCCCCCCAAAATTATATTGTTTATACGCTGCAGGTCGCATCTCCGACTTTAACCTTTTTACTCGTTTTTAACAAAGTTTTTTGTATTTTCACAAATAAACATAACACTGCATGACAAAATCTTGATTTTTAAAAATTAATTAGATTGATGGTCAATTCTATGTATTTTGGACATGCTGATTACAATGGCGTACTTTATATTTCGATCTAAGGTACATTTTTTCCGCGAAAAGCCTTTAAAGTTTAACGGTTTTCCATTTAGTTTTTTATATACAAAAATTTTCAAATGCAATCAATATAAATTTTTTATGGTGAAGTGTAGGCACAGGACCTGTATTCATAATTGGCTTAAAATCTGATGCATAACACTTGATATTAAAACCACCGTTCGCGTTTTATATGGATTTTTACGGTTTTTTAAGGTTTTAGCCAATTGAATCGCTGAAAGCAAAATCGGCCTTAATAAATGATATGGCTTAGTAAAGAAGCAATTAAAAGGAAATATTTCAACAAAAAAAATGTATTCATCTATAGCGGCCTATACGTTAAAATCGCGACTTTTCTAAAATTGTATATGGCAGCATATCTTTCCAAGTTGTCCCCAAAGCCCAACTTTAAGTATAATATGGGGTGACCTCTAAAAACTGTTCTTACAAAATTTCAAGCAAAACAGTTTTCATTTGCAAAAGTTATCACAATAAATACATTTTTTACTATAAATAAAGTACGCCATTGTAATCAGCATGTCTAAAATATATAGAATTGATGGTCAGAGCTCTGTTAATATTTAAAAGTCAAGATTTTGTCATGCAGTGTTATGTTTATTTCTGAAAATTCAAAAAATTTTGTTAAAAAAAATAGCGTTTTTCTTTTGAACCCATTGGCGTTCCAATTTGAAATTTTCAGTCTGTAGCTGAAATATTAAGTTATCTGCTTCAATAATTTAAAGAAAATTAAAGATGGGTTTCTTGAGATATTTGCAAATTAAGGATATTTTACAAATTGTATTATCCTTTTTGCGTTCAACAATTTATTTCTGAAATTTATTTTGGATGTAGATTATATAAGCATTACTACACGGAGGAAAAAGACGTTTTTGTTTATGTTTGGAGGTAATTATATTATATTTACAAACTACCATATATGTATTTGGAGTATGCTTCCAATTATATTGTTTTTATAGTTACTAACATATATTTCCCGGTAATAATTATATTTGTGGGATACAATTAACATATATTTGGAAAAACGGCGAATTTCCATTCTTGATACATATAAAGTTGTATGTAGCCATTATAACTTTTGTAGTTGGTAATAATCGTTTAGTTAAGCTAGACTGCATCTAGTCAGAAAATTTAGTGATATTTTTCCTTTATTTATTAATTTTATTGTGAAAGATGTGAAAAATAAAATAAATTAGTATAAATAAAACATAAAATTGTGTTAAAAAGAAAAAAAACATTATTTAATTGTGTAATTAAAGTATTAACTTATTATAAGAGTTTTTAATTAATATTTCTTAATAAAAATAAATAAAAAATAAATGAAGAGATTGTAGTTATTGTTTTTCAATGAAAGATTTGTATTAGATGTAAAATTCAATGTGATTTATAATATATTTAGTTATTAAATTATCGCCAAACAGTAGATGTATTAATTTTACTTTTTATGTTTTTCCATTAAAATATAGAGAAATTTGGAGAGTAGAATAAATACGCCTAATGTTTATCATATATTAATAATTGCTTTATAACCAAATATATTATTTATATATAGTATTTGCATGGAAACATAATTTGTTTATGACACACATATTATATGTTTGCTGCCAAACATATAATATTTGTCGATAACGTCATTTCATTTCATCCAAACATTATATATTTACAGGCAAAAATAATATATTTGCTTGCAAACATAATATATTTGCATGCAAATATATATTGTTTCTAGTAAAAATACGGCGAATATGTTTAACAATTTCTCCAAATTTATATATATTACCAGCAAAAATATGTTTGGGACAGGCCGTTTTTTTTCAGCGTGTAGGTAAAAATTTTATAACAATCGGATAACGCGTTCAAAAGTTGTAATCATTTGAACATCATGTATTTTTCACAAATTTACTGATAAAAAATCAACTAAAAACAGCGAAAAAAGCGAAATGAGACGAATTTTACAAAAATTTAAAAACAGTAAATTTCGTGATAGTCATGAGATTCAACAAACCGAGTTTTGTCCAAATCCAGAGACCTTCTTCCGATGACTGTACCGGTTCCCTTTGGAATGATTCAAAAACAGTTTTTTCGACCTTTATTTCTACAATAAAAAATTCATTTATTCTTGTTCAAGGTCAATTTTCTTATTATAAAAAAACATAATAAGGACTTTTTCAAAAACTCTGCCATTTTTTCCATCAGGACATTCTCCTAACAAATATTTCACAGAGTTTTTGCTTCAAAATATTCTACACCTTCAGGAATGAAAGATCGTCGTTTCGGGGATTTTCCAGTTCCAGTTTTTTTATTTTCGTTAAAAAATGAATGACGTATAACAAAACTTTCAAATGTTAAAACTGATTTATGGTTTTGATATCTACGGATGCTAAGCTTTCATTTGAGTATAATAACGGTTTTTGTGTTAGATGATTTATTTTTTAAGGATTCAAAAAATTATAATTTTTTTAGCTTGCTTAGTTATCATTTTTACAATTTTACATTTTACAAATCTAAGCTCTATAATGGACAGCATTTTGTATGAAAATTGTAAACCCACTGGAAATGTCCAAAATGTTTAAAACAATCGAAATTTCAACCAAAGTTGGTAAGTTTTTTTACATGAAAAACTGTGCTTTAATAATCAAAAGCAGTTTTTCATATAAAAGAATCATTAAAAGTTAGGTTAAAACTGTGATTTGTTTTTAAAATATTTCAGGACATATCCAATGGAGTTTTGATACAAAATATTGTTCATAAAAGACAATATATAAACCCACAAAAGTAACAATGTTGAATATTACTACCAAAAAAACTATTTAGTTTTTGTACAAAACTAGTTTTTGCTTGTTTTTTTGTCTATGCGTTTTGACAATTAAAATCTAGCAAGAGCCAAAAGCCAAGTAGTTTTTCATCAGTCTAAAAGTAGTTTTTCCTCAGTATTAAATTTGTGCGAAAAGAAATTCTACCCAATTTTCACAAGAAATTGATTATTGTGAAAATTATTGTCTTTTGCTGGAGCATAATAGTTTTTCCTCATAAAAACCGAACAACTTTACGAAAAAATTCTATATTCAGAAAACACTTGGTAATCTGAATACCGCTAATCCAAACATTATGTACTTCAGCTCTTTAATTACATGGTCTTCGAAGTTGGTGCTTAAATCAGTGTTGTCTCAAAAAATTACATATTAGAGCTCTCAATAATTAATTCATTTGAAATCGGAGAAGTTCTAACAAGCCGGGTCCTTCCTATAACACTGTGAGACAAATGGTAGGGGTCAGTGATCGGGAAGGGTTCAAACTACCGGGGAAAGTTATATCGGTAAAAAAGAAGTTATACGTGTCCCGGCGTTTCGCTGGGTCACCCCTAGGAATCGAGATATATCGATTTGACCTTTGGTGGTCTTTTTTTTGACATAACTCGAGAACCACTAGTCCGATTTTGCTCAAACAATTTTAAAAAAATTAAAAATTACAATTCCTTTAATCTGTTCATATAACGTTTTTCTATATACTCAACAGTTTTGCCGGTAAAAATAAATGTATGAAGAAAAAAATATTTTTTGCCTAAAATATTAAAAAAAAGTAATAAACAAAGGTTATTGATTTTTATGGTAGCGGTAACAAACATTTATTTTTACCGGCAAAACTGTTGAGTATATAGAAGAACGTTATGTGAACAGATTAAAGGAATTGCAATTTTTAATTTTTTTAAAATTGTTTGAGCAAAATCGGACTAGTGGTTCTCGAGTTATGTCAAAAAAAAGATATATCTCGATTCCTAGGGGTGACCCAGCGAAACGCCGGGACACGTATAACTTGTTTTTGACCGATATAACATTTCCCGTTGGTTTCATCCCATCCCGATTTTGACTGTCGCATTGTGTAATAAATCGTTAGAATATATGTAATATCTGTTCTAGACAGAGAGCATTTTATTGGACGAGTTTTAATGAAAATTTTCAGAAAACTAATGAAGTTTTTTACAAAGAGAATGAAAAATTTCTAAATTTTATGGAATAGCTTCATAGTTTTTATGAAACTGTTTTTAATGAAACTTTTTCATTGGGTGCATAAAATTTTTAATAAATATTATGAAATTTAAATTAATTCAATGAAAAGGTTCAATGATTGAATTTCAGAGAAACTTCATTGATTCAATGTAAAAATTCGTAGATAGCTTGCAGATAATTCTCTTAGTGTAATACAGAAACTCCTAGAAATCTAGAGGGTTTTTATATAGGAAAAGGTGTTTTAAAAATCAGGAGGATTTCCTATACGCTACAGTTGCCAGAATTAAGCGAGTTCTGCAAAATAAACATCCTAGAAATCTATGTGGTTTGCTACAGAAGAGTTCTCACAATTCCAGGAATATTTATGTAAAACAGTCTTTTGAATGCTATGGATGATTTTCTCAAAATCTCAAAGTAAATTGTTGTTGAAACCAGAAAGAATTTTAAAAAATTGTAAGAGATTTTATTATGAAACAGTCTTTAGAATCACAAATATTTTTCATAAAAATAAATCCCTACAGTCTTAAAATTACACACATTGTAATATACTGTTCGGAAGATACTCTCTCAATATTTATATTGAGATAAATAGTGATGATTTTTCTTCTTCTTCTTTAGCAAAACTCAAGAAATTCGTCACATTAATTAAGAAGATAGAGGACAGATAAATGGTAGTGAGAGATGAAAAGCTTCGGATAGAAATATTTCTACCTATTTAAAATATAAAAGAATAATTTAAATTTTTTAACTCATCCGTTAATAGGAATATTTTTGATAACTGAATTCGGATCTGCGAAACATTCATGCATACTTTATTTTATAAAAAGAAAATCCTTTAATCAACTAAATTTCAGAGATATTTTTTAAACATTCTAAAGTAAAATAACAAAAACATAGGCCCAGTTTTATAGTCACAACTAAAAACGATTTTTTTATTTATAACTTCAGTAGGAGATTTTGTTTAAAAATTTCTTACTTATGTTATATCAACTCACTCTACGAATGAGCGGAAACTCCCTTTTGAATAAATATATTAAGTATCTTGACAAACTGTACTAGTTATAAATAACCAAATGTATTTTTAAGTCTTATCACATAAGAGAAAAACCCATAATTAGTAATAATAACCAAATGTATTTCAAGAAAAAACCCATGATTAGCAATATAATCTTTTAGTACCTTTCCTATGAAACAGATAAAAACTTATTTTGTGTTTAGGAAGAAACATCAGGCACCGATAAACGATCACCTACCTGTGTTTGTTTATCAGGATATATTATATTATGATTATATTATGTGTATTGAAAATATTATAAATAGAGGAACAACTAAATTTAATAAACAGAACTTATTTTACCAGCAAAGAGGATCGTCTCATTTCTTTTCTTAAGTGAATATTAGGAAACGGTTAAATATTTTTCTCAAAAAAGTAATACTGAAAAAGTTGAAAGTAACTTCTTTCAATTCATCCGTATTCAAAATTGGTGCAGTCGGTAGGATAACAAAATAGTTTTGTTATTCCTGCAAATAAGAACTTATGGTACGCTAACATCCTTAAACGAATATTAAGGATATCAAGTGCTAACTGTGAATGAGAAATCTATTAGTGAAAATAATAGTAACGAAATACTTGTTAAGCTAAAATTAACAAAAGTATAAAATTCGTAAAAAAGATTTATCGAAAATAAAATCTATAACGAATAATGTCGGTCAACCCAGGAAATCCTGTCCTAGCAGCAGTAGCAGGTGGAGGACAAGGACGAGCGCTTGACATCAATCCACTAACGTATTTGGAAAAATACAGGGATTCGATGGTAGAAAAGAAGATTTGTCAACCTTTTGTACCAACGTCGATGATATTTTACCCACACTCTTGGCCTATAATGCACAAGCTCAAAGAATGTGCATAAACATCGTAAAATCTAAACTAACTGGAAAAGCTAGAAGGGCAATGGAAATACATCCACATTTAAACAACTGGACAGACATAAAATCAATGCTAGAAACTAATTTCGGAGGATTTCAAACGTCCGATCAACTATACGAAGAACTGAGAGCAGCACAATATCGAGGTAATACCCTAGACTACTACAACTTCATACTACACAAGTTAGCAATATTGAATCAAAAATCCAGACAAGAAGGAAACCTTCAAGATATTCAAAGAAATATCCAAACAGCTCTAAAAATCTTTATGACAAGATTACCAATACACATGAGAACAGTATTATGTCCCGGGTAAAAAAAATAATATGATGTTATATGTAATGATATCTTATTTAATATAATTGGAGATATGCTATGATCCGAAAAATGGTGGATAAAATTATATCAAATAAGATCTAAATATATTGAATCATATAGAATCTTATCCGGATTTTGACCCGATATAATTATATCTAATTTGATGTAGAAAGACATAATTATATAACGCTTCATACTTCAAGATCAAAACAAAAACTATTAAAAAGTACTGAAAAATAACACCCTTAAGTTAAGAATTAAAAATTTAAATAAAAATTTAGAAGAAGTTGTACATAATTGTAACCAAGCATTTTAAGCCTTCTCATATAAACTTGTATTCTACCCGTAAACTGTATAATTCTGGTATGTTTATGAGTTTAATGTCAAATTCCATACATAAATATATGGCTTGTATTTATACAAGGTTTACAAGGAATTTAGGAGTTGTAATCAGTACGCCTTTTATATTTTGAAATCATACATAAATATATCTCAAAAAAAACGTAGAATTTTTTTACATTGCGCATACTTAAACATATCTAAAACAAATTAGAAAAAAAATTTAACATTGAGCTATATAAAACTTTATATATTTTCGATAAAGCCATTTTTAATTATATATGACGATGTATTAAAATTGTCATAGCATATGTAAATAGATATGGCACATATAAATATATATGGGGACATGTATATTTATACTGATCTATATATGACATCATATAAGAAATTTTTGAAAAACTCAAAGCTATACATAATTATATCCGCAAAGATATAGTTTAACACTTGACTATATATAAACATATTAGTCCATATTAAATTATATAATTTCCTATATAACTATTTTTACTCGGGTATTTTCGATAAAGCCATTTTTAATTATATATGACGATGTATTAAAATTGTCATAGCATATGTAAATAGATATGGCACATATAAATATATATGGGGCATGTATATTTATACTGATCTATATATGACATCATATAAGAAATTTTTGAAAAACTCAAAGCTATACATAATTATATCCGCAAAGATATAGTGTTACACTTGACTATATATAAACATATTAGTCCATATTAAATTATATAATTTCCTATATAACTATTTTTACTCGGGGTGCTTTAAAACCACAAACAATGGTTTTTAACTATCTCAATCAGGATTTTTAACAGAGAAAAAAGAAAGCCTACAACAACAAGTAATCATCAAAATAATCAACAACAAAACGGACAACCCAATGGACACAACCACAACCCAAACTAGAAGACAAAATCATCATCAAACCCCAAAAACGGAATGTAATTGTAAGTGTACAAATTATAAAAATAATGTTGACCAAAATAAAGACGAAATTGTAGAAACTTACGAATCAGGAAATTTTAATGTACCAGCCTCTCTTAGGGACAACCCAAACGATTTGGACTTCCCTATATTTTACTCAGAGGACAGACAAGAAATCTTAGATTACTAATTGATACAGGATCTACTGAAAATTTTCTCAATTTGGACCAATGTCCACCTAAATTCATTAAAAAATTAAATAAACCCATTCAAATTAAAACCGCTTTAGGAAATTTTCATATTACCCATGAAGGCACAATTCCCAAAAATAATATTCAAGTCCCTTTAAATTCGGACACTACTTTTGGACTCTATAAATTCCACGAATTTTTTAACGGTCTTTTAGGACATCTAACGTTAAAACAAAATAACTCCTTAATTAATTATGAAACAAAACAGATTAAAATCAACGAAAAAACTTTCCCATTGTATTAAGAAGGAGATTCAGAGGAAATACTCCCAAAAGATTTAAATCAACTACCAGAATTATTCAATATCGAATATTTAGGGACTAATGACCCATTACGTTTAGAGCATCTTAATTCAGAAGAATCAAAAGCAATAAAAATTTTGATTCAGAACCACGAAGACGTTTTCAATCAGAAAGGTGACGATTTGACCTTTACTAATGAGGTTAAACACAAAATTAATACTGGACCTTCCGGACCAATCTATGCCTAAACCTATAGATATCCTGTTACCCATACTGAAGAAGTGGAAAAACAGATGAATGAAATGCTAGAACAAGGCATTATTAGACATAGTAATTCCCCATATAATACTGCTATATGGATTGTTCCTAAAAAAGAGGACAAAGAAGGTAACAAAGAGTGGCGAATAGTCATTGATTACCGAAAATTAAACCAAGTCACTAGAGAAGATAAATATCCTATCCCTAAAATTGACGCCGTCTTAGACAAGCTAGGACGAGCAAATTATTTTTCAACTTTAGATCTAACTAAAGGATTTTATCAAATAGAAGTAGAACCGGAAGATAGAGAAAAAACTGCCTTTACAACTCACAACGGACATTTTGAATTTGCAAGAATGCCTTTTGGACTGAAAAACGCTCCGGCGACATTCCAAAGAATGATGAATAACGTTTTAAGGGAACATGTAAATAGAATCTGTGTCGTGTACATGGATGACATCTTGGTCTTCTCAACTTCACTACAGGAACACATCGATAATTTGGAAAGAATATTCAAAAGATTGAGGAAAGCAAACCTCAAAATATCTTTAAATAAATCAGATTCCTTAAAGAAGGAAACCGAATTCTTAGGACACATAGTCACAAAAGATGGCATAAGCCCTAATCCACATAAAATAGACGGCATAAAATGTCAAACTATTCCGAAAACCATTAAGGAAATACAAAGTTTCCTCGGACTCAGTGGTTATTATCGTAAATTTATACCTGATTATGCGAAGATAGCTAAACCTTTGACAATCCGCCTTAAAAAGCATTCAATTATCAATGTAAATCATAAGGACTATAAAGAAGCTTTCGGAAAATTGAAAAATATATTGATGTCGAACATGGTTCTAAAATACCCCGACTTTAATGGAAAATTTATTCTAACTACAGATGCAAGTAATTATGCATTAGGCGCGGTTTTATCTCAAAAAAACGGACCCTTAGCATTTGCATCTAGGACGTTGAATAAACATGAATGCAACTATTCAACTATAGAAAAGGAACTACTAGCCATAGTATGGGCCGTAAAACAAATTAGACATTACCTCTATGGAAGAAAGTTCGATCTTCAAACAGATCACAAACCACTCATATGGGTAGCCAATCTCAAAGAACCTAATTCTAAACTTATTCGATGGAAAATCAAACTCAATGAATGTGAATTTGATATATCTCACGTACAGGGAAAGGAGAATAAGGTGGCTGACGCACTTTCAAGAATTAGAGAACCTAACGTCAATCGAAGGGAAAAGGCAATCAGATTAGGTGACAATATATGCTCTCTTTGTAATGGAGAATATGCCACAATTGGCTCACTGAATAAACATTTAAGAGATATACATAATAGAGAAGATTTAACGGAGGAATCTATACCAAAAAGAAAATTGAAGGAACCCCACAGAATGACGACATTAGACAATATTCCTATCATCCCTGATGATGATGACCAAACCATACATTCCGCCGAAGAGGATAGTATGGACTTATTCAAAACTACCGAGAAACCTTTCCAAAGTTTTTCCAACCAAATTGTCCTTAAAAGGGGAATTGAAAGTAATATTGAAAAGGAAATAGTATTCTCAAACAGAAGAACAACATACAATTATGAAAACTTAAACCCTGAACTAATAGCGCAAATATTAGATCAGATTACAGTTGACAAATTAGTAGCTCTTCGTTGTAACAATACAGAAGACTTAATAACGCTTCAAAATAAATTTAAAGAAAGACAATCTAATCCGAATAACATTATAAAAACTGACGTGTTTGTATCTTACGAAACTGTAACAGAAAAAAGTTACGAAGAGATGATAGAAATAATAGCAAAACATCATAGACTTGATAATAATCACTCAGGTATAACTAAAACTCATGAGGAATTAAAGAAAATTTATTACTATCCTAATCTGAAAAAGGAAATTACTAAATTCATTAATAACTACCATATTTGTAACTTTAAGCATGAACAAAACCCTATTAAATTACCTTTTGAAAACATGGAAACTAAAACAGAACCTTTCGACACACAGGAAATTCAGATATCGAAAGATTTCGTGGAACAATGAACGAACAAATACGAATATTAAAGATTAGAGAAAGAGAAAATAATATCAATCTAAATATAGATTTACCAATAAAAGCCTTAAGCAATTATAATAATTAACTTCACCTCACTACAAGTAAAAAACCTATAGACTTACATTTTTCCAATAAAATAAACATTCAAGAAATATTTGAAAGAATGGAAGATGAGGAAAGGAAAATACGCGAATATGGAAACGAAAATGGAAAGAATGAAGAGATAACCTCTAACTATGTGAAGACATACAAAGACAAATTAGATCAGAAAGTAAAGAAAGTTTACGTAAAGAAAACAGATAATAAAAAATACACTAATAATAATCAGGAATTTCATAAGGATCAATTCATTGGACAGGGGGAATATATTTCCAGATCTTTGGAAGTCCTTATCGATCCAATTGATGATCAACCTAGCTGCAGCACAAAAGCTATTAACAACCGATCTTAATCAAAGAAATGGATTCACTATCATCCAAACAGGAGAGATATCCTTAATTCAAAATTACTAGAAAATATTACACATATTCAAAACTGAAGATTATTTAACTTACATTAACATATTAGAATTCGAAATAATGACACTAGATGACGCATATTTACAACATCAAATTAAACACACTAAACTACAATTATTGAGTTTAATACCCAGATCTCGTGCTAAACGCGGACTAATCAGTATCTTTGGAACAGGATTAAAATACCTGTCCGGAACAATGGACGATGATGACAGGACGGAAATTGAAGAAAAACTTAGAATCAATACTCTTAATAATCATAACGTAATCGAACAATCAAATAAACAAATCAAAATCAATGCTCATTTTGACTAGCAATTAAAAACATTAACAAATTTGCAAAACCTACAGACTAAATTACTTATACAAAATATAGAATTAATCAATCAAACTAAAACATATTCACGCAAATCTTACCTCAGATACGAAATTGAACATGCCGGGAAATTGATTGAACAAGCTAGAGAATTGCTATTGGCTTCAAAATTGCGAACACTAAACAGGGACATACTAACGGATAAGGCAATTAATGACTTTAACATTACATTGGAAAAAATGGAAAACATCGAATTAGATGTTGCGACCCAACAAAAAAACATCATTTTTATAATTAAGGTACCTAATATGAATCAAAACAACTATAAAAAAATTGTTATACAACCAATACCTAATTTTAACAAAAACAGTTAACCTTACCCAGTTTAGAAAATCATTACCAGATATGTGGTTATGTAACTATATACTTGGTAATGGTAACTAGTTACTTTTGTTATTACATTTCTTATTACCTTTATATGGCGATGTCGCGAAAAATAATGAGTTATGGTTACACACCAGCATACGAAAAATCAAAAAATATATCGTTACCTATGTGCTTACCAGTACTGACAAAAATAATGAGTCTAAACTTAGATTTTCAAAAAAATTAATTATATAAAAAAAAATATTTTTTATTGTATTTTTTTTTAAATAAAATTTGCTGGTGCGGGAATCGAACCTGGGTCTACAGATTGCCAGTCAACAGATCTACCATCTGAGCTATATCGACATGTAATATTTAATAGATAAAAACATTATTGACCTGCTGCACACAAGCAAGCTTACTCGCCAACAGTGACCAAAAAAATACCAGTGATTAAAAAATATTGAGTCTAAAAATAGATTTCAAAAAATTTTCAAAAAAATCTAAAAAATTATTTTCTATTTGAAATAATGATAAAAATAAGTCATTATCAGTAACTCATTATAATATGTTTTAAAATAATGCAGAAGGTAAGTAGGTGTCATTACTGGTACTCCAAAAAATAATGATATGTCATTACCGTTTCTACACTGGGTAGTTAATAGGAACTACTTAATGAAAGATAATATAATCTATGAAAAAACTAACAAAATATCTAACCTAAAGGAAGAGAAAGATAATTGTATTCAACACTCTAAAAATTGCATGTAAAATTACTGCTATAGAAATGGTAAGGTTTCATGTAAACTTGCACAAAATGCGTGGCGTTGGGCACAAAATGTGTACAAATTAAATTTAGACATTTTTATCTATAAAAAAAACACACATGTATAGTATTTTGAATGTTTGTATACATGTTTCAAAATTAATAAACTTTTACTCGTTATAATTACACACATTATGCCTAAATTTTGCTATTAGGCATAATATGCGTAATTATAAATACTTATAATAGTAGTAGCAAAAATGTCAAAATATAAAGAAATAAATAAAATTCCGTAAAATTTATATTTTGGAGGAAAATAAATGGCTTCTAAAGCTTAAATATGAAAACTAAATACAAGACGTGATTTGAATTACTGAAAGGCCACTGAACAAAACAAATATTTAAAATATATGAAGAAATATGTTTAAAGTGAGTAAAGTAAACTGCATTTAACTTCTATTTAAATAATTTTTAAAATACCTTTGCAGAACGTACTTTAAACATTTTTAGGAAACAAATGCAGTTAAAAATCATATATCGAATGCTGAGAGAAAAGTTAAACATATGATTTGGAAATGAAGTAAGAATACTAAGCAGATCAGCACATCTTCCATGAGTTTTTCAAGCAAAAATTCGAGCCTGAATCATAATTACAAACTTTACTTAATTCTATTATTTAGTTCTTCCCCACTGCTGGTATCTTACGAATTGAAGTTAAAGAACATTATGTATTTATATTGAGAATTTTGGCTAAAAAGGACTTTTCTGTAAACATTGTGAGAACTTTTGCTATATGTTAGCAAAATCGTTATTCCTTATATTATATTCTTTTCTATAGAAAAGCCATATTTGGAAGATTTTTTGCAATATGAACAAATCCTCAGAATTTTAAGAGATTCTATAGGAAAAAAACTCCGAATCTGGTAATTATTCTATAGGAAAATGTTATAATAATCTGAATGATATTGTAAAGGAATAAGTTCTCAAAATCTGAGTTTTTTGTGGGAAATACCCATCCGCTAAGGGCTGTCCATAAGAAAAGTTCTAAGAATCTGATAGTTTTTCTTTAGGGAAAAATCCTTAGAATATAATAGCATTTAATTAGAAAACATTTCTCGGAATCTAAGGGCTTGTCTTTATAAAAAATTTGTCAGAAGTTGAATGTTTTTCTATAGAAGAACTTCCGTAGAATCCGAGTTGTTTTCTAGTGAACAAACCTTCGCATCAGAATTTTAGGGTTTTCTATAGAAAAAATCCTTTGAATCTTTTAGGGTCTCCATAGAAAGCAGTGCTCTGAATCTAAGGACTTTTCTTTAGGAAGAAGTTCTCAAAATGTAATGTGGTTTCTTTACGAAAAACTCTTAGGCTTTGGTGTTTTCTTTAGGAAAAATTTCTCAGAAACTAAAGTTTTTTTTAAGGAAAAGTCATTATAATATTAAAATTGTTGTGTAGGATTTTTACTATAATTTCAGATTAAGAGATATTTTTCCTATATAAACCACTTATATTCCGATAACTTTTTAAAGAAAACCCTCTCGTTATTTGCTAACAGAAAGCTCCCAGAATAATAGTATTTTTTCATATGCAAACCAAAACAGATTCCGAGAAGTTTTTCTAATAAGAAAAGTATTATTAGACTGAGGGTTCTATATCGAAACACTAAGATTTAGAGGATTATCTTCAATAGAAACCCCCTAATATTCTAAGGATCTTTTACTATACGAAAAATCTGAAGATTTTAAGGAGCTTTTGTTTTAGAAAACCACCATATGTAGCATCTATAGCAAAAAGTTCTTTAGACAAAAATCTCATATACAACAAATAGTTTAAATGTGTACCAAAGTTTAGGAAAAAAAGACAATTCAATTGTTAGTATTCAGAATTGTTATGTAAATTTTTAAGGTTTACCCGCGAATTTCTTTTATTACTTAATACACCATTTATTATTTAAAAATGCATTTTTTGTTTTATTAAAATATCATAAAGTACAGTATTTAATAAAAAGCATTTACACAGTATATATAGGCATTCGTACACGTATTTCTAGGAATCATAAAGGTAGGTTTATGCATTTAATATAGCTCTTTTAGACACATGAAATTTAAAACTAAACAAAATCTAAAAGTTGGTAAGCTATTTCGATACAATTATAAGCATAATTTTAGACACATTGTGTCTACACACAGAAAACAGATTCGTAGTTCCAACCGAATTTTTCGCCAACCGAATTTTTTTAGTTCCACGTACGATCACTTTTATTTACTTATAATACCATTGTAACTACCGAAATTTATTTACAATTTTTGAATTTTTGTTGTGTTAATAGATTACTTTAATGTTTGTGGATTATAAATTCTATAAATAGAAAAACACGTTCCACAAAATTTATTTAAAAATTAAAATTTTCTTTTGTCGCTAACTGGGATCAAACTGCCGAACCTCCGCTTGTCAGCCCATTGCTTTCCCTCTAAGCTAAGCTCTATTTAAGTTTTTTTATTCAAATTTCAAATTTGAATTTCTTCAGGTTTGAATATTTTGTCTATAAATAAAATTATATCAACAACAGAAAATCAGTTGTGTCTTTTAATTTGAATAAAAAAAAATTAAAAAAAAATTTATATTGCGAATTGGGATTGAACCGGCGACCTTCCGTTTGTCAGCCCATTGCTATTCCTCTAGGCTAAACTCGACATACATTTTTTTTGTCTAATTTCAAATTTGAATTTTTTTAGGTGGAAAATTTGAATATTTTGTTTTTGAATAAAATTATATTCACAACAGAAAATCAATTGTGTCTTTTAATTTGAATCAATAAAAAAATTATTAAAAAAAAGTAATGCCTTGGTTGAGGTTTGAACTCAAATCTCTAAGGCTATAAGGCTGTGTCTCTACCTCCTACGCCACAAATACTTTCGTTTAGTTGTTGTCTAACTTAGAATTTAAATACGCATATGTATGAAACGAAAAAATATGATAGATTCCAAAATTTTATTATGATAAATAAAATTTCTGTTCCTTGTCTCAATATATTATTACAATTACCAAAATAATGGAAATTAATGGTTAAAGCTACTAAAGTTGAAAAAAAAATTTAAATTGATTGGAAAAACTAATATTTTGGATAGAGTGATCGATTTTATTAAAACACAACTGATACTAGATTTTTGCAGCCGATATTTTATTCAAATGGCTAAATCTTCGATAAATTGGTGGTTGTTGGTATTGAAGTTAATGTGGAAGTTGGTATTTTTTCAATATTGGTTAGGAAAGCCAATATTTTGGATAATGTGACAGTGTTTTGGTTCATCATATATATTTTCTGTTCACAAATAAATATAACTTTCCTGATGATCAATTTTAAATAACTGCAATTAAAATTATTGAATGAGGAAAATATTTCGTTGGTTCGGATAGAATTCCAACCAATTTATTTTCTGTGTGTATTATTTTTAAACACAATGTGTCTATATATTTTGATTTTAAATATTGTGCCTATTTTTGCCCAATTTATAGTAGGTATCAAGTTACCTCCTTTTAATAGAGTAGACTTCAACAAAAATTTATTAGAGTGAACCCATATTTAACAAAAATCATATGCATTGTAATTATGAAACCAATACTTTAACAGAGATTATGGAAATTGGAGTTAACGCGATTATAGTAATTAATGGAAATTTTAAAGTAAATCACACATGTAATGAATTCTCACTCACCCTGATTAGAAACTATTTAATATATATTCAAGACTGCCAAATTTATCTAGATAAATGGTATAACAGGAAAGGTTATTCTAATACAATAATTGTACCTAATCCTATTAGAAACATAACAACTAATGATTCACCATTAACTTTAGAACAACTTCATTATAAAAATATAAAAATATAAAAATAATCAGAGAGTTAAAACAACATGAAAAAATTCAAAATGTATCTATGTATATCTACTATTGTAATAATAATTATTACCATAATTTGTATCTACATTTATGTCAAAATCCGGAATAAGAATGTTAAGCAACCTGGAGTTACCGTTAACTTACCCTTAATCCCTTTGGGAACCGGGCAAGCATCTTCGTCTGGGGGTGTTATATCAACTCACTCTACGAATGAGCGGAAACTCCCTTTTGAATAATTATATTAAGTATCTTGACAAACTGTACTATTTATAAATAACCAAATGTATTTTTAAGTCTTATCACATAAGAGAAAAACCCATAATTAATAATATTGACCAAATGTATTTTCAAGTCTTATCACATAAGGGAAAAACCCATAATTAATAATAATAACCTTTCATTTGAAACAGATAAAAGCTTATTCTGTGTTTAGGTTATCAGGTACCGATAAACGATCACCTACCTGTGTTTGGTTATCAGGATGTATATTATATTATGTGTATTGAAAATATTATAAATAGAGGAACAACTAAATTTAATAAACAGAACTTATTTTACCAGCAAAGAGACATCGTCTCATTTCTTTTCTTAAGCGAATATTAGGAAACGGCTAAATATTTTTCTCAAAAAGTAATACTGAAAAAGTTGAAAGTAACTTCTTTCAATTCATCCGTATTCAAAATTTGTGGATTCGGAACTTAGAACAGAGGCGAATATATTATAAAAAGGTACCATACCTTTGCCAATTTTCAATATTTTTAAATACACTCAAAATAATGTGTTTTTAGAATAAATTACCCAGGAAAATTTTCTGTTCCAAAGAATCGGTTGTAGAATAGCTACTTTTCATTTACAACCCCTTCTACTGTCGATTCTAACACCGATTATTTTTGTTTGAAATTGTCCCAAAAGCAACCACTTCTATAGCTCGAAAGTGGAACCGGTTGCCCTAGAATCAGTTCTGGAACTAGTTCTTTCGATTATAACAAACGTGTAATTACTTCATCGTACTTGAAATATGGATTCAAAATTGCAAACGGTTCTCCAGTTATTAGCTTTTTATGCATTGGAGATACAATAAAAATTTCTGGGTGTTATTTACAAATATATCAATAGTAACAAATATAAACTAAACAAGAATTGTAAAAAATCAACGAATTCTTGTAAATAAAATCATAATGTGATAATGACTTGTGAAAAAGGAAAAAAATAATAGGAGTAAGAGAGGAAACATTCTAATTGAAAAATAAATTGCTCAATTGTTAGTTAATTCCGACTCTTCTGATTACAAAAAACATACATTGTATATCTATGGTGTATCTTGTTAAGAGGTGATACTACGAGTCATAGCCTGTGCGGAGGGCTGCCGGTTCAATCATGGCAATACACAAAAAGTTTTTCATATAGAGACAAATTAACAATTAAAAATTACTTTGATCAGTTGACACATAAACTAACCACTGACGAGTCTTTGGGTAAGACGAAACTACGGCAGTCTCGTGATCCCCTTGTGTGTGTTAAATTTTTCAATAAAAAATGTTTTCTTCTTCTTCTTCTATATTTTGCTATTAATTTAGCACTCGGTTTTGAAAAATTAGTAAACTGTTTTGCTGAAATCAGCAGCGAAAATTAGTAAAAAAAAAACCGTAATTTGTAATAAGAGAATAGGAAAATTGTAATTGTATTGTAATTATACACACGGGAAAAAAATTGCAAACCGAATTGCAAAACTATTTTTGCTGCTACAACCAATAAATTTGGTTGGTAAAACCATATTGGAATGTGATTCGTAAATATTTTGGTTATTGCAACTAGGGTTCTTAACCCGGGAATTCCCGGGACACACTTCCTGGGAAATTTGCTACTACTAAAAAATGCAAGTCTGCTTGATTTTGCGCAATTTTTATAACTGAGATTTATATAAAAAAAGTTTAAAAAACTTACGAAAAGGGGAAAAGTATTGTTTGCACAAAACTATAATTAAAATTTAAATTAAACAAAATTTTTTTCTGGTTTTAAACTATTTTAAGCTATAAACTGGAGATGGGCACGTGAGTGAATTTTAACTACGCTCACGAGAAAAAATTCTAATCACGCACAATCACTCACGACAAAAAAATTACTACTCACACTCACGTGAGTAAATTGAACTTTCAGTCACACTCACGCGTGATCACGCGTGATTCACGTGAATCACGCAAATTCACGAAACAAAATAATATTCAAAAATTAAGAAAAATTAAACTTGAAAATATGCCCAGTATAGGGTTTGGAGTTCGGAAATTCCCGGGCGGTATTTCCCGACAAAAGTTTAACGCGAATCCCCAGGAAAAAAAATTTTTCCAATCGGTTACAAACCACACTAGTTCTGCAACTGGTTCCACTGAAACCGATTCCATGAAACTGGTTCCGGAACCATGACTGACGTAGAATCAGTTCTAGAACTAGTTCCAGAACTGATTCTATTGCAACCGGTTTCACTTTGGTACTATAGAAGTGGTTGCTTTTGGGACAATTTCAAACAAAAATCATCGGTATTAGAATTGAGAGTAGAACGGTCTGTAAAGAAAAGGTAACTATTCTATAACCGATTTTTTGGAACAGAAACTTTAGTGGGTAAGTACCCTAGTAAAAATGATTTTTATATAATCAGATATGATTTTTATATAATCATTTATGATTTTATACAATTATAACTTGTCGCGTATTGTGAAACATATCTTTTTATATGATTATATCAAAAGATATTTAATTATATAAAATTATATTAACCAGATCCACCATTTTCCGGATCAAATCATGTATGGGTTAATATAATTATATAAAAAATATATTATTTGATCCGAAAAATGGTGGATCTGGTTAATATAATTTTATATAATTGAATATATTTTGATATAATAATATAAAAATATATGTTTCACAATACTCGACAAGATATAATTGTATAAAATCATAAATGATTGTATAAAAATCATATATGAATATATAAAAATCATTTTTACTAGGGTAATTATTAGGACAAGGAATTTCATGCACTTAAAAATGGAAAATATGCGCCTAAAGTATGCGGCTAAAAAATATAAGAAATATGCACTAAAAACCACAAACGACACTGATGATGGTTTTGTAGCGAAAGCCGAAAATACGTATTCTATTTTGCTGGCCTTATCGAATTCTTTCAAAATTTTTTATTCTTTGAAATTTACTTGTGAAAATTTTATCATCTTTCTTTAATTTGAAAAATAACTTAAACAGAAAGTGATATTAATTTACGATCCAAAATCGAACTCAAAATATTAATTTACCAAATAAAAAGATCAAATATACATACCATTCATTCAAAAATAATGCACTTTAAAACTAAAAAATATATTTAAGTTAGTTATTTTGCAAACATACACTCAACTCGAAGATTTTCCATAGGTCAATAAGGTTTTTAAGAATGTTTATTTTGACTGAATCAATTTTTTATATTTTTTTACAAAATAAAAAATGCTCCTAAAAATTTAAAATATGCACAAATATGCATTGAAAAGCACAAAATATGCATTTAAAACCCACCAAATATGCATTTAAAGTCAAATTATGCAAAAACATGCATTTTTGACAAAATATGCAATTACAATCGATGCCATTTTGTTCTAAATTTGATGATTCGGATAAATATTTAGTCCATAATAGTTTTGGCCTAACGAAAAAAAAACATGCATTTGCATGGAATTCCTTGCCCTAGTAATTACCAATATCACATATAAACCCGTATCTATATAATAGGCCGGGTCGATATGTATGGGTGGAAAAAAACCAACAAAGCGGGTAGCAAAAGCGAAAACTACAGAAAATTCTAAGAAAGTTTTGCCAAGAAACCATGGGTCTAAAATTAATTCCGAGTTCGCGCAGAGCGACTTTAGATTTTGAGGTCATACTTATTAAATTGTACTCAAAAACCTATACTTTCATAAGAAGCGATCCGGAAAATTGTGCTTGGTTTCTTCGATTATAACGAAAGTTTGTGCTTCTATGTATACAGCATACAGATATTCCCATATTTTTTAAAAAAATGCTAAAATTGTGGAAAATACGGTGGATCGAAAATAAAATTTTATTATTGTAATTAAGTTTTCAAAAAATTAAATGTTTTTGTGGTGCAAGTTACAGACATTGTTTTTTTTGCTGATGACTGGGAATCTTTTCTAGTTTTAGTTTTTTTTAGATTTTAAAGTCTTTTTTGGATTCCATGCGTGGTGTTGTAGTACGACTTTCTATAGTTACGGCCATGATATCGTCTCTATTCTTTGCGATAGCGCGTCGGAAAACTGTTGTCAGAAGCTGTACACAACGCTCAGTTGCTTGGGTATGACATGGAATCCCTGGGTCAGGAAGCGGCGGATCATCAGACTCAATAAACTGCAACAAGTGTTCGTATGGAATGTTTGCTGAGAATGGAGGCTCAGACAAAACACTGTCATCATCTAGGTCAACCAGATCAAAGTAGTCTGAGCATTCAAAATTTATTGCGTGCTTTTTATCATAAACCCTTAGATTAGTCGGATCACAAAGTTTATCACGATAATGTAGTATCTTTTTTATGGCTCTTTCGCGAACATCTTTTCTCTTATCATAAAGCATTGTCAGTAAGATATTTTCAGGATGAGCGAAGTATGAATTATTCTGGATTACAGTGTTAACAATTTCTCGCAGCGTTGGTGGTAAATATCGCGTGGACTGTATAAATTTAAAAAACAAGAGACTGCCGTATACAACTGAGTTGTAGAACTTAATGTTAAAGTACATCGGTACGTAAACTTTCATTATGTAAGTTGCCAAAGTTTTTAAATTCGCTGATGGTGAACTAGTTGTCACGTATAAAAGTAAGAGTCTGCTTGCCTTTGTTAGCCATCGAGAGTGGACAATTTGTCCCGGTTTCATATTGGCTAAATTTTCGGGGCAGAAACCATCACAAACTGCATTTGCCATTCGATACAAGTACTGAACGTCAGTCGAGAGCGTTTTTTCATGAATGGGTGGAGGCATATCTCCCAACGAAATGGCCTCAAAGTCGGGTACAGCCTACAGAAAGATTTTATTTATTTAGCTCTGATCAAAATATACAATGTTAGGCTCTTTAAAACAATTGTTTGCTTACCGCCATCTGCTCGCATGTTTCGATTTGCTTTGTTATTATCCCACTAGCTGTGCGCGGTCCGCTTGTAGTGGACTTTTCCAATGCGGAGAACAAGTGACGAAGTGGAAGTTCATTAAAGTGTAATAAACAAACAAACCAGTGTAATGGTCTATTCAACATGACTTCGAATCTCCTTAAAATTCCATTTTCAGAACCTGTGTTTGTTGCTTCTCCATCACAGCAAATTCCAATCAGTTTCTCAAGGGACATATTTTGTTCTATAAGGAACTCGCACAATTGCCTGTTTTGTTTTAGCGTCCTCGGCGTCGACTTTTACGTAACCCAACAATCTGCTCTCAGGCTCTTTAAGAACCACTAAATGTGATTCTTTTACCATTCTCGGATGATATCTTCCATTTTCTTCTTCGCTCGTCAGAGAGTTGTTTTTTCTGCCATCAAAGGAGAAGGCTACCAGATCACAGTCATTGCGTGGCTTTCTTCGAAGAGAATCCCTACATTTCTTTCTTTCACGTGAAACTTTAGATTTGTCCATAATTATTGGTTCCCCATTTTCATCTTTAAAGTCAATATCTTTGAAAAGCGATGTGGCCAAAAAAGAAGCAACCCTATTACCGATTCCAAACCTATCGCACGCCATAGCGAAATGAGGTGTTTCGTACCTTTTGGTATTCATTTTTTTTTCGACGAACTTTGCTCTCTTGCAGTTGGCATGGCAAACATCACCTCTGATTCAACATCCATATTTGTTGAGCCAGGAAAAAAATTGGATCAAGACTAGTTGGCGACATTTCGGGAATGGTTAGCTTCCTCTCACTGTGCTGATCAATCATAAAGTCTTGGAGTTCAATGGGTATTAAACCACAGCAGCAAGGCAATGTTTTTGCGCACTGACATTTTCCAATATAAAACACTTGATCAATTGTTTCCAGAAACGTTGAAGACTTACTTGGTCTACTTTTATATTTTATTTCATTATGATATTTATTTAGCAATGTTTTCAGTTTTTTCGAGGCACTTTTTTCATTGATTAACGGAATGTTTAGTTTATTCCAAATTTTCCAAATTTTTTTTTGCCACTTGTGTGTTAAGATTACCGTACGATTGCTTTTTTTTTTTGTTGTTTTTTACTCAGCCACGCGTAAAAATAAATAGTAATTTAATACGTCACGATTACTTGGTAGATTTAGATCACTTAAATCTCTTGGCAAGCCAATATTCAGACTGGGAAGAACACAAGACCCGGAGTTCATTGAAATTGTATCAATTTCAAAATTGGTGGAATCAACTGACATTGCAGACGTTTACATTATAATTTATTAATCGAAAACTATTTAAAACTTGAAAAAAATTATTTAAAACACACTATTGTTTATTCAACGCAGACCACTTGTGTGGTAAGAGTACCGTACGATTGTTTTTTTTTTGTTGTTTTTTGCTCAGCGACGTGAAAAAACAAATAAGTTACAAAAGCCTGCTATTATTGCATTAATTGCATGGCATGCTGTTATTTTTAAAACTATAGGTTTTTTAGTACAATTTAATAAGTATGACCTCAAAATCTAAAGTCGCTCTGCGCGAACTGGGAATTAATTTTAGACCCATGGTTTCTTGGCAAAACTTTCTTAGAATTTTCTGTAGTTTTCGCTTTTGCTAGCCGCTTTATGCGAAAAAATTCGACCCGGCCTACTATATAAACCCGTATTCTACTCGTAAACGGTGTAAACCTGTAATTTTAACTTGGCAAATTATATTTTAGCTTGAAAATTGACAAGACCTAAATTAACTTGGCATACATTTTTTTGACTTGATAAGAGAACTATTTAAATGTCTTACAAAAAGTAGACATTTAAACCGAAACTCCTTGATTAAAATATTTCTATTCTTTCATCCTTAAAATTGTTGTTCTTCATAAAATACGACTTAAATGCTTTCTACAATAAATTAATAAAAGAAATCAAAATAAAAAAATGTTACCAAAAAACTGATACTTTTCGATTTTCATTCCCTTTTCCTGGGAAACCCTAGTCGAGTATGAAATTTTGTCATTTATTTTGTATTAAAAATACCCAAAAATATAAAGTCGCCTAAAATAATAACTTGAAAATATGAATAAAAAGCCCAAAAAAACAGCGTGAGTCGTTAAAATTCGACTCACGCACACTCCCTCACGCACACTCCCTCACGAACAATTTTCTTCTACTCACACTCACTCACGTTCACGTGAGTAAATTAAGGTTTTACTCACACTCACGCGTGATTCACGTGAATCACTCAAAATTCTGCTCACGTGCCCATATCTACTATAAACTATTTTCAAGCGTAAGTATAGAAAGATAATTATTTAATACGTACTTGTTGTTTAAAAAATTATTTATGTTTTTATATAGTGAATGGAGCCGAAATCTTTCGTATGGAAACATTTTACAAAATGATCAAAATCTAACACACAAAGGTTCATCTACCAGTGGATTAGTAAAGCATCTTACCAATATTCATCACTTAGATGTAGAAGGAAGCAATGACAGCAAGAAGACCGATGAAGATGATATTGAGCAGGCGCAACCGAAAAGACAAAGAACAATTAAAGACTTCGTTTACAGCAATAACTTGGGTGAAATCTTGGCAAAACTTCCCGCTTTTGATGGTATTTCAATAAGAGCAATAACTCGTAGTTCGTTTATTCGCGAATCTTGGCATTAAAAGGTTTTGCATGTCCTAAAAGTGAAGCCACAGTAATGAAAATTATAATTGATTTTTATAATCACATTAAAGAGCCTATGGTGGTAGATATTACTAAAATTATAAACAAAAATGGTCGATTTAGTTTGGTATTTGATGAATGGACCAGCTTGAAAAATAAACGATACTTGAATATGTCATTATATGGACCAAACCACAAGTTATTCAACCTAGGTTTAGTTAACATCAAAGAAAAATGCTGTGCTCCTGAATTAAGGCAAATTGTAGAGTGCAAACTTGAAGAATACAAATTAAGCTTTGAAAAACATATTGTTTCAACAATAACTGATGGACCGAATATAATGAAGAGATTCGTAAATCAAAGTCCAGTTTTAGGAATATTTTGCACTAACCATGCAATTCATTTGGCGGTGCTGGACGTACTCTATAAAAAGCGTACTAGCGATTTGAATAATTTTTCTAGCGATGAAAGTGATTTTAATGACTTTGATAAAGCTGATGAAAATCCCTCATATGAAATTAGTGATATGCTAATGTTTTAATTAATGCCAGAAAAATAATAAAAATTATTAAGCGGAGTCCAAAAAAATGATACTCTACAAATCAGAGTTTGGAAAAGAGTTGCAATTAAGCTTGATGTTAAGACCAGATGGAATTCTATAATAACAATGATAGATTCATTTTTAAGAATTAAAAATGCTATTAAAAAACTTTAATCGATTATAGTCTAGCTCATTTGTGGGTAGATAATAGTATTGAAATTTTGGAGTCATTATACAAGGTTTTGCACCCGGTGAAAATTGCTGTTGAGGCTTTAGGTCGTCGAGATACAAATTTATTAGCAGCAGAAGCAATTCTACGAATGCTTTTTGAAAAAATGTATGCTGTAGACAATCAAATGTCCAAGGAATTAATAAACGCACTTGAAAGTCGAATTTCTGAACGTAGAAATATTGAAATAATTACTTTATTAAGATATTTAAAAAGCCCCAATTTGTTTAGCAGTCTGGAAAACAACAGTGTTTTTTTTAAAAACGCACCGAAGTCAAAAGTTTTAAATCTTGGAGAAGATTTACACAATAGATTATTTCAAACCGATTTATTATGTATCTCAGACTCAGAATCTGCAAATGAATTAGATAACACTGGGTCTTTTCAAGAAAAGCTTAACAAAGCTATTGAAATCGCCATGAGAGAAGGTAAAAACAGCAAAGTTTAATCAAAAACAGAACTTCTAAAAAAAGAATTCGCTATGTTTGAAGCAACTGGTACTAGAACACCAAATCTAGATAACTTATTTAATGCATTATTAACAATAAGCCCTACTTCTATTGAAAGTGAATGGGTATTTTCTATTTCAGGAAACTTTGTTAACAAAATAGGGAACCGGCTTTACAATAATGCTGTTAATGCCTTAGTGGTCTTAAAGCATAATTTTATTGAAAAAAACACATTATAAATTTTTTATAAAAAACTTTAAAAATAATTTGAGTTAAGCAAATTTTGACAATTCTTTTGTTTTCAAGTTAACACTGATTTCATAAAAATTTTATTTAAAATAATAATTGCCTTATTTTAAAAAGGAAACGAACGAACTCGGCTAAAAATTCTTGGAAAATTCCAATTCAAGCTGTAATTTCTATAGAAAATATTTTAAAATTAGTTTTTATATACAAATTTTAGCTGATTTCGTTCTTTTTAGAAAGTGTGATTATGTCAAAATAATTTTAAGTTTCAAAATTTTATGAATGTTTTGGCTTTATTTTTAAGGTTTTACTATTTTTATACATATATTGCTGAATTATTTGATCTCTTTATACTTAAATTGTTTGTTTTTGTTAAAAAATAAAATTTTTAACTTTAACAATGCTTTGATTATATTTTTAAGTTTTTTTATTTTTATACGTTTAAAATACAAATGTATGAAAACTTCCCGAGTTATTTGATCTCATTACATTGAAATTGTTTTTTTCTTTTTTAACGACAATAACATAATAAAACATAAGAAATTAATTTTGGATATTTTTTTATTAAATTTAAAGGGGTAAATGTTAAAAAAAATAAAATTGTATTAATTTTTATTTATGTATATTTTTTAATTCCTGACAAAAAGAATGAGTCTGAACTGACAAAAAGAATGAGTCTGAAAATAGATTTAAAAAAAAAAGTTTTATAAAAAAAATATTTTTTATTGTAAAAATTTTTTTTAAATAAAATTTTCTAGTGCGGGAATCGAACCTGGGACTCCAGGTTACCAGCTCTACCATCTGAGCAATCTCAACATGTAATGTTTGATAGATAAAAACTTAATTTACCTGGCACACAAGTCAGCTTACTCGCCAACATAAAAAAAAATCAAAAAATATGTGGTTACATACATATATCCTTACCAGTGTTGAAAAAATATTGAGTCTAAAAATAGATTTCAAAAAATTTTCAAAAAAATCTAGAAAATTACTTTCTATTTAAAATAATGATAAAAATAAGTCATTATCAGTAACTCATTATTATATGTTTTAACTAATTCCCAGGAAAATTTTTTGCAATCGGTTGCCAATCACACTAATTCTGGAAGTGATTCCACTAGAACCGATTCCATGGAACTAGTTCCGGAACCCGTTCCATGGATCTTATATGCAAGATATAACTGAAGGAGAATCAGTTCTAGAAGTAGTTCCAGAAGTTATAGAAATAATTCAAGGAGCTCTAGAACTAGTTCCAGAACACATTCTAAGGCAACCGGTTCCAGTTTGGGTGCCTTAGAAGCGATTGCTTTTTCAAAGAAAAATCGTTGACAATAGGAGGGGTTACAAAGGAAAAGCAGCTTCTTTGGAACAGAAAATTTCCCTAGGTTAATCTAATAAAATGATAGCAAAAGGTAAACCAATCCAACCCTCCCTTAAATTTTGTATTTATTTATGTTTTTTAGCCTCTATTTTAATAATGGTACTAAGACCACTCAAATAACTATTTTTCATGTTGTTTTATAAATATTTATTCCTCTTAGGAATAAAATCAATCGTAAAATTGTTGAACCGACTTACTTGTGTCAACGATTTAAAAATAATAAATACAGTGAACATTCTTACTCTTTTTGTTAATTTTGTATTTGATGGAGCTATTTATTTCCTAAAAAAAGACATGTTGCGATGTCTTTCACTTACAGACCGAATGAAAATAAAAATTGTCACACGGTTTATTACATAAGATTAAAAAATGGGAATCGCCGGAGTTTAATTATACCCAATAAGCATTCGGAAGAAATGTCACCCAAAAGTTATGAAGGCAATGGGTGCGTTCGACAGTTACAATTTAATAGTCAACAGTTGTACAACTATCTGCTGAACGACCTGATCACTAACCGCTCAGTCTGAGCCCTCAGGTAGCGCTGTCATACATTTGTTGTTGTTCATTTACAATAAAAATTGTTTTGTACAAATATTATTCGAAAACAAAAATTTTAAAAAATAAAAGGAAACTATAGAAAAAGTGTATTTATAAACAAAACAAATAAAACATCGTTCAGCAGAGCAAGTAATCACAAATCGCTACAAGTCACAGGTATGAGTTTAAGGTTTCTCTGCCGAATGCTTCCACACACAGAAAACGAATTCGTTGTGGTAACTGAACTAGTTGCCAACCGAATTTTGGTAATCACTTGTACTATCACATTATTCGGTTGCGGTTCTTAATATATTCTAATGTGAATATTGAATTTTCAGTTGTACCTATTGAATTCAGAAAATTGATTTGGTAAACCCAACCGTATTGACAAACATTGGTAGATCCAACCGAATTTATGAATTCCTACCAAATGAAATATATTATATATTTTTTTTTATTATTTTTTATTAATTAATTGTAATATTAATACATTAAAACGTATAAAAAAAAACACTGTTATGTAAAAACATACACTCCATTCTATGGAAAGACTCCAACTCAGTAAAAAATAAACAAATTAGCACAGGTAATTGACAATATTAATGCAGCACCTTGGTTGGGGACTTTATTTAGCAGTAGTTTGGATGACTATAAATAAAAAAAATTTTAAGAAATTTTTTCTGACCTTCAAACTAGAGTTTGCTAAAAACCGAATAATTTGAAAACCGTGGTTTCGGTTTTTCAAAATTATAAAAACCGCGGTTTCGGTTATTTTTCGGTTTTCTTGTGATATTAATAGAATTGTTTTAAAATAATTTAATATGTATAACAATTATGTAAATATTTTAATACATTCAAGATATTTATTAAAATTTGATTGAATTTCTCACTCGAATAAAGGCGATAACACCATTGCCGAAAAAAACGCGGAAACCGTTATAAGTTAAAATTTTTTATTCTTTTTTCGGCAGATTAAACTGTATTTAAAGAGTTTAAATTTGGAATTTAGCTATTTGTTTAAAACAATTTGAAGTTGAAATTTTATACAATAAGTTTCGCGGACTACGAAATAAAACTTTTTGAAAAATAAGCGGTGAAAATCTGAACAGAATACGTGCAACTCAATATCTCTTAAACTACATGACTTTTGGTGTAATTTTTTACTAAAATTATAATCCTCAGCTTATATTATCTGTAGTAGTAAAAACAAAAAATCTTTAAAGTAATATTTAATGGAGAAATTAAAATACAGAATTTTGTAAAAAAAAAGAGCTGAACCCTTTTCGAAATTCTAGGCTCAATAATACATATGTAATTTCATTAATTATTTTAATTGCTTTAAGTATTTGCTAAAAACCGACTTATTTTTGTCGGTTTTCGGTTTCGGTTTTGAGGCCTCGAAAACCGCGGTTTTGGTTTCGGTTAAAACCCAACAGCAAACTCTACTTCAAACGATATCTTCAAGCCATTTAATTTACCATTTTAATTTATTTTGCGGCAAGATGATATCGGCCGTATTCCACAACACTTTCACAAATCAAATAGTATTACCTCATAGCGCTTACATGCTATTTTTAAATTTTAAATATTTCTTGTATTTTTTGTATTGGTATATTTTATTTTATAAAAAAATTTTAATTGTTTTTTATTTTTGTTATGACATTTGAAAATTTTGATTTTATTATTATTTTATTTGAATAACCAATTTATCAGTTACACCCAGGTAGAAAATTACAAAGGGGCCAGCACTGGCAAAGCACCGAAATGGGTGGTATGAGTGCTTGTTAACAGCGCTTTCCCAACGCCCAAATGATAACACCGTTCCACGGTGGTGCCAATGCTTTACCAAGCCCTGGGAAAGCACCCATAAACATAAAAATCAAATGTTTTGCCAACGCTCAAATAAAAAAATTAAAGTGCTTTCTTGACACCCAAATGATAACACCGATCTATTTAATACTTTGCAAAGTATTGAGAAACATAAAAATCAAGTGTTTTCCCTGCCACCAAATTATGAGCCTTAATCACTGAAGAATTTTAAATTAATCTAAAAATAGACGATTATTTAAATATTCACTCTTTTGGAGTTTCTTTTTCAAAAACAAAATAATGTTATAGGAAAACAACCGCTGGCAATTCACCATTTTAAAGCGTTGGGAAGGCGTCCAAATTTAGTGCTTTGCCAGTACTTTTTTTGTAAGACCGCGGTCTACTTGCGCTTTGCCAGTGCTTCTTTTTTGTTACCACACATAATTTCCACCTGGGCAGTTACCAATATGGTTTTTATTTAAATTATTTGATATTTGGAACAATTAATTTAGTTACAGTTTTGTATTTTGTATTTTTATTAGTTGTACAAACAGTTTTATTTTGTTATTTTGGATGTTATAACCGAAAATCTATTTTAACCCTTTAATGCACAAGGCCGCCTAAAGGCGGTCTTCAGATTTTAAATAGTTTTTGGCTAAATAACAATATTTCATTAAACAAGTTGTATTACATGCATAGAAAACTTAAGTATCTACTTTTTGCCTTCAAACTTTTTTTGTATAAGGAACGGTTTTCAAGCGACAAGCATGTAAAGTGAAAATTTAGATAATTTGAAAAAATTAACGTTTTAAAACAGAAAAAAAAATATTTGAAAAATTCCCAAAAACACATTTACGATCTGGCGAACATTACCGATAATAAAAAAGCCAGTTTAAAGTCTCTAATTGTAAAATATCACAGGATAACGCCAGGATACGTTTTACAAATATCTCTCTTCTCAAAAACTAACCAACAGATTTTCTTAAAATTAAACACAGATTATAAAATTAGAGGTAGTAATAAGCAGAACTAATTTCGTCAAAATTTATTGATGTTTAGTGCCAAATTCGCCGAATTTCGTAATTTTCAAAAAGCGAAAATCGCCATAACTTTTGAATTAACAACAATTGATCAACAATTTTCGGTACGTAATTTTATTTTATTAGTAGTATTATTTACAGCAAAAACCTAAATTATTTGACCACTGGGTTTTAAGATATGTCTTCAACCTTTGTTGTGCAATATCGCCTAAATAAAGCGATAAATTAAAATTTTAATATTTGTTCCATGGTACATTTTCAACGCCAAATATATAGTTTGAATATTATTGCAATCAGAAGAAAGAGCATTAGAGGGTTAAGATACCTCTGATGCATTATCAACATTGGATGGCATGACCAACATTCAATTAAAAATTGTTAGTAAAGAACTAATACTAAATGTTTGTTGCATTTTGGTTATTAAAACTAACATTTAATTGCAATAGCTACCCTACGGGAAATTTTAACAAACTGTCACCGAACTGGCCCCTTTACATGAAATAGACTGGTCACTTTTACATGGCGTTGTCATAGGAGGGGGAAATTGACCCCTTGTGACATGTCACAAGACAAATCCCAGGACAGATCCCTGAACTTTGTTTTTTATGAGAGTTCTGTAATCTGTCCTAGGATGTGTCTTGTGACATATCACAAGGGGTCAATTTCCCCCTCCTATGACAACGCCATGTAAAAGTGACCAGTCTATTTCATGTAAAGGGGCCAGTTCGGTGACAGTTTGTTAAAATTTCCCGTAGGGTAGTAAAAGGCAAACAGTGTCCCAAATCAACATTTTAAAGTAATTGCGACTAAAGAATCGATTTGATACAATTTATTTTGGCCTTAATTGGTTGGAAAGCCCGATTGTTGTTTCAAAAATAATCTTCATTTAATTACAATTTCTAATTTAATGTTATTGATGCAGACTTTTTACTAATACAATTGATATTATAATTTTATAGTAGTGGTAAAATTTTGGTAATCATAGTGGATTTCCAACTGATTTGTTTTCTGTGTGCAATATCATTTATCGTTTAGAAAAATTAATTTTGGTTTGATTTGATAATTTTTGTTCTGGGGTTCCGTTAAATTTATATTGCAAATATTAAGGTAAGTAAAAAAATTTGTATTTGTACAATTTCAAAACAAATTTAAATCCACGAAAGAGTGGTGGATATATGAAAATGGAGATTAATATTTGGTGAATTAAAAGTGAAAATGTTTATAATAAAAAATTATAAAATAAAAAACGTACCTTTATCTTTTGAATAGTTGTCAGGCGATATCATATTTCTAACTTTCAGATGATATTTCGGCGATATATATGCTACTTTTTTTATCGTCCAGATGATAATTTAGTGATATCGCCAATTTATTTTCTAGAACAATTGCTTTCATATTGTTGTGAAGTATTTATTGCATTCGGGACACGTTTTTTAACAAATGGGGTATATTCCAAAATACGAAGATGGTTGTTGCCGCAATAAAATTTTTCATACAGGCAATACGATGGGGAATCGCCTTCATATTGCGACATTTGCTGGGGACCAGACCTTTAAAATTAATTCAATCAACAGTAGTAATTCAATTTCTAAAAAAGGACCAATAAAATTAGTTTTTGATTCACGAATTATGTCTGGAATTATTTGAGTAACTCGAATTATCATTTTAGTTTTTGATTCTCGAATTAAAATAGTATTTCTATGATTCGCGAATCAATTTTAGTCATTAATATATCTATAAAAAATAAACTTTCATTGAGTACTTTAATTTAACAATAATTTCAAATACAAAATTAAATTTACTCTTAACAAATCAATGTTTTAAAATGTGATGGAGTCTTTCAAACGAATAAAAAAATATACATTAATTCGCGAATCAAAACAAAAAATTTGATTCAGGAATCAAAAAAAATGGAAATAATTCGCGCGAATTATCTTTATTTTTTTTACTATAAAATCTGCAGCAACCTAAGTAAATATGTATTCCATCCGGCTATTTTTGAAATATATCTTTTTAAATATATGTATACAAAAATATATTTGCAAATCTTTTATTTGAGTGGGCTTAGTACCGTTATTAGAATAGAGACTAAAAAATATAAATAAATACAAAATTTAAGGGAGAGTTGGGGCGGGGATTGGTTTTTCAGGCCACATTCCTTTTGTTATCATTTTATTTAGATTAACCCAGGAACATTTTTTGTTCCAAAGAAGCTGCTTTTCCTTTGTAACCGCTTCTACTGTCAACGATTTTTCTTTGAAAAAGCAATCGCTTTTAAGGCACCCAAACTGGAACCGGTTGCCTTAGAATGAGTTCTGGTACTAGTTGTAGAGCTTCTGGAATTAGTCCTATAACTTCTGGAACTAGTTCGAGAACTAGTTTTAGAACTGATTCTCCTTCAGTTATATCTTGCATATAAGATCCATGGAACGGGTTCCGGAACTATTTCCATGGAATCGGTTCTAATGGAATCACTTCCACAACTAGTGTGATTGGCAACCGATTGCAAAAAATTTCCCTGGGAAGAGGAATGTAAGCAAATACCTTCGTGTTTAATGTTATAAATTTTTACACCGCGTTCCGTGTACAAACAAACGGACGTACGGACAAGAGTAGCCAAATCGTCTCAGAAATAGGTTCTGAAAAAAATCTTTCACAATTTTTTTTTACAATTCTTAATTCAATAATGGCGTTCATAAAAATAAATTTTGGTTTTTTTTAATACACACTCAAAAAAAAAAAGAATAAATGCAGCGATTTTTCTCAAAAATACCAAACTTTAGGGCCCGGTAGCGACCCCTAAACCTTAATAAAAAAAATTTTTAAAAATCATGTATTAATTTTTCACGGTGCTTAATATATGTACCCAGGTGGAAATTATGTGTGGTAACAAAAAAGAAGCACTGGCAAAGCGCAAGTAGACCGCGGTCTTACAAAAAAAGTACTGGCAAAGCACTAAATTTGGACGCCTTCCCAACGCTTTAAAATGGTGAATTCCCAGCGGTTGTTTTCCTATAACATTATTTTGTTTTTGAAAAAGAAACTCCAAAAGAGTGAATATTTAAATAATCGTCTATTTTTAGATTAATTTAAAATTCTTCAGTGATTAGGGCTCATAATTTGGTGGCAGGGAAAACACTTGATTTTTATGTTTCTCAATACTTTGCAAAGCATTAAATAGATCGGTGTTATCATTTGGGTGTCAAGAAAGCAATTTAATTTTTTTATTTGAGCGTTGGCAAAACATTTGATTTTTATGTTTATGGGTGCTTTCCCAGGGCTTGGTAAAGCATTGGCACCACCGTGGAACGGTGTTATCATTTGGGCGTTGGGAAAGCGCTGTTAACAAGCACTCATACCACCCATTTCGGTGCTTTGCCAGTGCTGGCCCCTTTGTAATTTTCTACCTGTGTATATTCGGGCTGACCCATATCAAAATCCAACTTTTGTTTTTTATGAACTAGCCTACCCAGCATATATGATTGTGAAATGTTATATTTTCTCTTAAAGTTGCAAATATTGTCAATATAGGTTTACTTACATCAATGACCTTGCAACTCTCTCAATATTTTTTATTTGAAAAAATATTATGCGGCTTGGAACAGGAACGAACTCCGACTGGTTAATCAGGGATGGAAAAGGCTCACTTAATCGGGCTCTTATACCAAAAAATGTTAGATCGCTCTTACATATTTAAAAATGTAAGCAACTAAAAAATAGCTTCCTCTTTGGCTCGTTAAAAAAATTAAAATTAAATATTTAGATATTAGATCAAATATTAGTACAAATGCGAAGAAAAAACATTTGCAAAAAGCGAAATTTTTGCAACAATATATTCGTTTGCAGAATGTCGATCGCTGATTACCTCTTTTAATTCATTTTCTGTACCATAAGCCTTTTTCGAATTCCGCCGTTATTTTGCAACTTTTTAAGTGCGTTTTTTTTAAATATATAACCTAGGGATTACATTTTTGTACCATAAAGCCTTTTTTCAAATTCCGCTATTATTTTTCAATTCTTTACGTGCATTTTTTTTTAATTTATAATTTAGGGCCTATAATACACATTTCATACAACAAAGTTTGGTGGCTAGTTGCAAAAAAAATCGCAAAAGTTAAAATTTGCAAAAAGGGAAATTTTTGCATCAATATATTTGTTTGCAGAATCTAAATCGCTGATTACGTTTCCTAATTAATTTTTTGTACCACAAAGTCTTTTTTCGCGTTCCGCTTTTATTTTACAATTTTTTAAGTACACTCAAAATAGTTTGTAGTTTAAATTAACTGAAAATGTAATTTAAAATAAATGAAAAATCACTTAAAAACCGGTCTACTGACTTTTCATTTAAATCAAAAGAACTTTTCATTTATTTTTAAATGTAAATAAATAAACTACAAAATCCTTAAAAAAAATAATGATTTTTCATTTATTTCGTTTTTTTAAATTTCAAAAAATTAACTACAAAATCCGTAAGAATAAATGATATTTAGTTTATTTCGTTTTTTTAACTGACCTAGAAATCGAAAAGGAATTATTTTTTTAACAAAACATTTTAAATGAAAATATTAACTGTAACAGAAAATCCGTATTTGTATGTAGTTTATTTTTTAAATAAACGACAAAAACAGTTAAAAAATATATTTCTTTGTATTTTAACTGAATAATCATTTAAAAATAAATGTACGGCTAACTTTTTAAATAAACTACAGTAAGTTACTGTAATAATATTTTCAGTGTACGTTTCTTTTTAATTTATAACCTAGGGACTATAATACACATTTCATACAAAAAAATTTGGTGGCTAGCTGCAACAAAAAGAAATCGCGAAAAATAAAATTTGCAAAAAGGAAAAATTTTTTCATCAATACCCAGGTGGAAATTATGTGTGGTAACAAAAAAGAAGCACTGGCAAAGCGCAAGTAGACCGCGGTCTTACAAAAAGAAGTACTGTCAAAACACTAAATTTGGACGCCTTCCCAACGCTTTAAAAGGGTGAATTCTCAGCACTTGTTTTCCTATAACATTTTTGTTTTTGAAAAAGAAACTCCAAAAGAGTGAATATTTAAATAATTTTTGACTCCACAATACAATAACTCCAAGGATCGTCTATTTTTAGAGTAATTTAAAATTCTTCAGTGATGAGGGCTCATAATTTGGTAGCAGGGAAAACACTTGATTTTTATGTTTCTTGGTGCTATCTCAATACTTTGCAAAGCATTAAATAGATGGGTGTCAGGAAAGCACTTTAATTTTTTTATTTGAGCGTTGGCAAAGCATTTGATTTTTATGTTTATGGGTGCTTTCCCAGGGCTTGGTGAAGCATTGGCACCACCGTGGAACGGTGTTATCATTTGGGCGTTGGGAAAGCTCTGTTAACAAGCACTCATACCACCCATTTCGGTGCTTTGCCAGTGCTGGCCCCTTTGTAATTTTCTACCTGGGTATATTTGTTTGCAGAATGTAAATCGCTGATTAAGTTTTTTAATTAATTTTTTGTACCATAAAGCCGTTTCTCGCTTTCCGCGATTATTTAGCAATTTTTTATGTGTGATTTTTTTAAATTTATAATCTAGGGTCTATAGTACCAATTTTATACACAAAAGTTTAGTGCTTAGTTTGCAAAAAAAAAAAATGAATCGCGAAAAAAATATTTGCAAATAGGAAAATTTTTGCGTCATTGTATTCATTTGCAGATTGTTAATCGCTGATTGAGTTTTTTAATTATTTTTTTCTACCACAAAGTCTTTTTTTTTGCGTTCCTCTATTATTTTGCAATTTTTTAAGTGCGGTTTTTAAAATTTATAATCTACGGATCATAAGTCAAAGTTTGGTGGTTAGTTGCAAAAAAAGAAAATTTTGGAATCGTTTGCAGAATGTAAATCTTTTAATTAATTTTTTGAACCCCAAAGCCTTTTTTCGCATTCCGATATTATTTTGCAATTTTTTACGTATGGTTTTTTAAAATTCATAATTTAGGGCTATAATACTGTTGGAATAGTATAATTCCATAGTATAGATCCATTTTTGATTTTTATAACTAAATTATTATTTTCCATCCCTGGTTACAATCGATGTTTTGAGTCATACAAAGAGCGCACATAATGACCCTGCAAACATTTAAAAAATACATTCCAAGAAGATATTAAAGCGATATCTTCTATTTGTCATTTGAATGAAAATAATCAAGTAGTATTTACTTTGAAATTGTCTTCCTTTTATCACTTGGAAGATAATTCGGCGATATTTGGAAAAAAATTATTCAAAAATTTTATCTTTTGTCATAACTTTTTATGACAATATTGCGGCAATATCACCTTTGTATCATTTGGATGATAAAGCAAATTTGTTTGAAATCTTTTATCAATTTGGAAAAAATTAAAACTAAATTTGTACAAAAACAATCAAAAGATATATAGGAAATAACTAGTGAAAAGTTAAGATTAATTGCGCGGGAAAAATCGGCTAACATAGGGGTTACACGATCAATAATTTAATAAAGTAATTTAAAATTCTTCAGTGATGAGGGCTCATAATTTGGTAGCAGGGAAAACACTTGATTTTTATGTTTCTTGGTGCTATCTCAATACTTTGCAAAGCATTAAATAGATGGGTGTCAGGAAAGCACTTTAATTTTTTTATTTGAGCGTTGGCAAAGCATTTGATTTTTATGTTTATGGGTGCTTTCCCAGGGCTTGGTAAAGCATTGGCACCACCGTGGAACGGTGTTATCATTTGGGCGTTGGGAAAGCGCTGTTAACAAGCACTCATACCACCCATTTCGGTGCTTTGCCAGTGCTGGCCCCTTTGTAATTTTCTACCTGGGTATATTTGTTTGCAGAATGTAAATCGCTGATTAAGTTTTTTAATTAATTTTTTGTACCATAAAGCCGTTTTTCGCTTTCCGCGATTATTTAGCAATTTTTTAAGTGTGATTATTTTAAATTTATAATCTAGGGTCTATAGTACCAATTTTATACACAAAAGTTTAGTGCTTAGTTTGAAAAAAAAAAAAAATGAATCGCGAAAAAAATATTTGCAAATAGGAAAATTTTTGCGTCATTGTATTCATTTGCAGATTGTTAATCGCTGATTGAGTTTTTTAATTATTTTTTTCTACCACAAAGTCTTTTTTTTGGCGTTCCTCTATTATTTTGCAATTTTTTAAGTGCGGTTTTTAAAATTTATAATCTACGGATCATAAAACAAAGTTTGGTGGTTAGTTGCAAAAAAAGAAAATTTTGGAATCGTTTGCAGAATGTAAAGCTTTTAATTAATTTTTTGAACCCCAAAGCCTTTTTTCGCATTCCGATATTATTTTGCAATTTTTTACGTATGGTTTTTTAAAATTCATAATTTAGGGCTATAATACTGTTGGAATAGTATAATTCCATAGTATAGATCCATTTTTGATTTTTATAACTAAATTATTATATTTCCATCCCTGGTTACAATCGATGTTTTGAGTCATACAAAGAGCGCACATAATGACCCTGCAAACATTTAAAAAATACATTCCAAGAAGATATTAAAGCGATATCTTCTATTTGTCATTTGAATGAAAATAATCAAGTAGTATTTACTTTGAAATTGTCTTCCTTTTATCACTTGGAAGATAATTCGGCGATATTTGGAAAAAAATAATTCAAAAATTTTATCTTTTGTCATAACTTTTTATGACAATATTGCGGCAATATCACCTTTGTATCATTTGGATGATAAAGCAAATTTGTTTGAAATCTTTTATCAATTTGGAAAAAATTAAAACTAAATTTGTACAAAAACAATCAAAAGATATATAGGAAATAATCTCGTGAAAAGTTAAGATTAATTGCGCGGGAAAAATCGGCTAACATAGGGGTTACACGATCAATTTTTGCCTCACATTTTTTTACTAACACACTCACATTTTAAAAATTGAACAGCAAATTGGTATCAATTTTTGCTTTCAAGTTTTAAGAAAACTCGACGGTCAAGTTTTAAACAGCTGATCAATTTCTTGTAAATTTGTTTTTCTTTTTACAAATATTGTGCCGCAATTAAAACACGATTGATAAAATACGGAATGTAAATATTTCGTTATATCGACGAAATGATTTAAAAATAAAAATAAATAAAAAATCAATTTCTGCTGACATGAAAATGTGTGTGGAAGATGTGAAGAAAAAAATAAAGTCTTTTCGAGCAGCCTACAGTGCGGAAACAGCCCACAGAGGCGAGCATTTTTAGTTCTTTCCTTGACGACGGCATCTTGAAAGCAAAATTGACTATCAAGTTGCATGCAGCCTACACACAGAAAACAGATTCGTTGTGTCAACCGAATTTGTTGCCAACCGAATTTTGGTAGTTGCATGAACTATCACATTATTCGGTTGCAGATACAGAATACTTTTATTGAATTTAATTATATGAAAGTTGCTTCAACCGAATTGGTTTAGTAAACCCACCCGAATTTAAACATGTAATTAATACACTGTTTCCAAATTTTTTCTTCACTTTTTTATTAATAAAATAATTTAAAAAATTAAAAATAATACATATGTACATATAGTTTGAATATTGTTTTTTTTTTTGTAGTTAATAGGCTAAATACTCGTATACATTACAAAATAAAAATATATCATATGTGGGAAACTGAGAGATCCTTTTATTTTTATACAAAAAAGTCTTCAGAATTTGAAGAAAAAGTTACCTTTAACACGGTGATTTCCGAAAACATTTTCTTTAAAAAAATCCCGCTTTCCGACAATACTCTTCTTTATACTTCATAATTTTCCGAAGGCTTTTATAAAAAAAATCCAAACGCCTCTTACTTTCTAAGTTTGCTGATAAGTACTTTCACAAAAAAGCAACGGTTTTGCATACGCATTTAATCTATATAGAATAAAAATTTATAAAAAGAATGAATTAAGAGATGAAAAAATAGCTAAAATTATCTAAAGTTACCTTTATTTTCTTTAACCATCATTTTCAAAACATTATTAACTTATTTATTTATGTGTTGTATTTTTAAAATTTGTAGATTTAATTTTATTTTGTAATTTTAATTGTTGACTTTTAATTCAAATTGCTTTAATACAAACTACTTTCTATATATAACAATTGGTCTTCTGTTGGTGATAGTAACCAATATTAATATTAACCAATTTTGTTGCTCTAACCATCATTCGGCAGAAAATAATTAGTAATGCATTAGTTAGCAATTATTAAGAAACATTGGATATTACAACTAAAATATAATTGTCACTATTGATTCAAGGTGAAAAATTCAATATTTAGAGATTTTTAAAACGTTGTGACTATCGAATTAGATTATAAGTTTTATTCTTGACTAAATTGGTTGGTAAAACTGAATTTTATTACATAAATAACCTTCTTTTAGTTACAATTTCAAATTAATAGTCATAAATGGGTATTTATTAGTAACACAACTAGTTTTATGTAATTGAAATCAAAATTTTATTGTATTAGTAAAATAAGTGTAGATCTGGTCGAATTCCAACTAATTTGTTTTCTGTGTGTACGTCACAGCTTCAAGTTCAACTGAATTTGACAAGCAGTATGTGTTATCAAATTGAAAGCAAAATCTTGATCGTGTAACCTCACTGTAAGATGATATCAAGATAATTTATAAGTTGGTCAATGGATTATGTATGCAGATATTGTATTTCAGGCTTAAATTTAATAATGAAAAAATTAAATCGTTTTTTTATTGTACCGGGAGTTTATTTAGCGACATTCCTTTTATCTTCCATATGAGGTATTGCTTCCATATTGCCTGGAAGTATTGTTTTAGTGTAACAGTTGTTTCCGACGGAGGAAACTTCCGGAATACGAAATTGATATTGCCGGCAATAAATGTTTTCTTCCTGGCGATATGTTCGGAGAATCTTCTTCGTATTGCCATGTTTGCTGGGTGATATTGGTTTGAGTATGTTCCTGTTCCAAGGCACATAATAGAACAAATGCTTTCTCAGTGATAGAGAGTCCCCCAATCTCTTTATTATGTATACTCTTTGCTTACATTGAAAAATTGCAATTATATTTTTACCTAAATTATATTTCATAAAACATGAATTGACATTATTAAATTTTATTAGTTTTAATACCATTTTCCTTAAAGTTACAAAATCACAAACATTTTTGTAGCTGGTTGGGTCTGAAAGGGTTAATATCACAAGAAAACCGAAAAATAACCGACACCGCGGTTTTTATAATTTTAGAAAACCGAAACCGCGGTTTTCAAATTTTTCGGGTTTTAGCAAACTTTAGTTTAAGATGTACTAAAATTTCTGAAAAATGTACAGTGATTCGCTGATCAATGTGAATTAATCCTTTAATTCACTTTAGGATTTGTAATTAAAATTTAGTAATATATCATACGTTTATACTATTCCATATGAATTTATTCACTGGCTCAATGGCCTTGCAACTCTCTCAATATTTTTTATGGGATAAAATATTATGTGCCTTCAAACATGAACGAAATCCGATTGGTTAATCAGGGATGGAAAAGGCTCACTCAATTGGGCTCTTATACCAAAAAATGTTAACTCGCTCTTACATGTGTAAAAATTTAAGTACACTAAAAGAAAAGTTAGTATAAAAACGAGTAAAAAATTTAAGTCGGGCATGCCGACTATACAATACACTACACCAGTCTGATTATAAGCCAACTAATGCTTTGATCCGAAATTCAAATGGGTTAAAACGGACTTGTGTCAAAATTTTCTATAAAATGATAAAAGAAGAGCAAATCGAAAATATATCCCATATGGGCAATAGGTCCAAATATGGACCAATACTACCTAGAATCAATAGGCTTTGTCCTTGGGACTATAAAATACCCTAAGCCAGTCTGATTAAAAGCCAACTAATGATTGGATCCGAAATTCGAATAGGTTAAAACGGACTTGTGTCAAAATTTTCTATAAAATGATAAAAGAAGAGAAAATTGAAAATATAGCCCATATGGGCGATAGGTCCAAATATGGACCGATCCTACCTAGAATCAATAGGCTTTACCCTTGGGACCATGTGAGTCAGCGAACCAAATTTCATTAAAATATCTTCGTATTTGCGTCCTGTAGCGTGTAAACAAGCCATTTTTTGGGGGACCCTTATATGGGCACCAGGTCTAAACATGGACCGATTTTAACCAACATTAGTAGGGTTCGTCTTTGGGCCGACATAGGTCGGTGTACCAAATTTCATTGAAATATCTTCGTATTTGCGACCTGCAGCGTGTAAATAAGCCAATTTTGGGGAGGACCATTATATGGGCACTAGGTCTAAACATGGACCGATGTTAAACAAAATCAATATCTTAATATTTGCGACCTGTAAAGTGCGCACAAGAATGAATGGACGGACAGACGGACGGACTTCGTTAAATCGAAATAAAAAGTGATTCTGAACCGATGGGTAAACTATAAGGTGGGTCTAGGTCCAATATTTTTTGGTGTTACAAACATCAGCACAAACTTATTATACCCTCTCCGCATAGTGGTGTAGGGTATAATTAATAAAACGGTTTCCAATTTTATTATACTACCCAGGAAAATTTTCTGTTCCAAAGAATCGGTTGTAGAATAGCTACTCTTAATTTACAACCCCCTCTACTGTCGAGTCTAACACCGATTATTATGGTTGAAATCGGTCCATGTTCAGACCTAGAGCCTATATAAGGGTCCCCCCCCCAAAATTGGCCTGGTTACACGCTGCGGGTCGCAACTACGAATATATTTCAATGAAGTTTGGTACACAGACTCATGTCGGCCCAAGGACGAAGCCTATTAATTTTGGTTAAAATCGGTCCATGTTTAGACCTAGTCCCCATATAAGGGTCCCCCCCAAAAAAGGTTTTTCTACACGCTACAGGTCACAAATACAAAGATATTTCAATCAAATTTGGTACACAGACCTATGTATACAAAATTGTTTACAAAATCACTGGCCCAAGGATGAAGCCTATTGATTTTGGTTAAAATCGGTCCATGCTTAGAGCTAGTAAAAGCTATAAATATTACACTCGGGTTCTCCAATTTCGAGTTTTTGACCGGACCGAGCACTCAAGGGTTAATTTTCTAAAATTAAATTAAGAATTTGGCTGAAATTAAATCTCTAGCTAAATGAAAAAGCAAAAAGCAATTCCTATAATTTTTGTAGTTTTTAATCTCCAATATATTCTTAATAAAACCTTAACGTCCAATCATTGATTTTTTTAAACTTAAAATTTTAAAAATTTAAAATATAGATTTGAAAACACCCAGTCAGAAATCGCCAGTGGTACAAAAAATCAAGCACTGGCATACCACTGGGTAACCACGGTATTAAAAATAAATGACTGGCAGAACACTCATATGGGACGCTTTGCCAGCGTTTGCAAAAAGCGTTTTACCAGTATTTGTTTTACAAAAATTTCGGGGTTTATAAAAAAAACCACTGGCAAAGAATTGGCTTAGAGTGATATGCCAAGGCTTGCAACCAGTGGTTATCCAGTGCTACCTAGCCAATGCTACCAGGCGTACAAAAATCAATTCACTGGAAAACCAATGATTTTATAAAAATGCTGACGCTTCGTTAAAAAATGTTTGAAGTCGGAAGGTTCCGAGTTCAAATCCGGTTGCAAGCAAACATTTTTTTTTTGATTTTTTTTAATTTAACATTTTTTTTGTTTACAAAATCAATTTTTTTTTGTTTGTGGGAAAGCTCTTTCAAGACCAAATTTTTTTTTGCCCTCCCAACACTGGCATACTAGTTACAAAAAATTGTTTGCCAGTACTAGCATTTTGGCACAGCCAGTAGTTGTCCAGCTATTACCACTCATTTATGTGTTTAGCCATTAATTATTATATGTCTCGTTAGCTCAGTGGGTAGAACAATCGTCTGCCTGGGTTCAAATCATGGCAGGACCAAAAAAAAATAGATATGAACTTTTTCTAAATTTTATTTTGGAAAATATATTTCCAGACCAGACCTATTTATTGGTTTTGCCAGCGTTTTGCCAATGTTTAAAAATTTTGTGCCTCCAGTGCTTTTCCGGCGCTTTTTGAACAGCCGGTCCTTTTGTCTAATGATGTTATCATTTTGGGAATGGGAAAGCACTTTTGCCACCTGTTAAAGTGCTTTGCCGCCGCTTTCCCGTTTGTATTTTTCTGACTGGGCAGCGTTTAAAAATTCTGACGTTTTTGGCAATAATTTAAAATGATATAGCTTTACACAGCATAAAAAAATACTTCTTATCTGAGTTTCTTGGAACTTATGGAACAAAAAAATGTTTCTGTGGTAGAGTAGTTCAATAAATTTTAAAATTTGGACTCGATTAAGTGGTCTGCGACACATTATTTGCCGGGGGAAATTGCAATAACTCGGCTGTTTTTTAACCGATTTAAGTTTTTGTTGCTTTCTTACAAAGAGAATTCACTTCCGAAATCACGATTCTTTAATGATTTTAGTTCGAGTTAATTTTAAAATATCATTATTTTTGGGAAAATGCGCAAAAGATTCGCAGCAAAATTGTCGAATCCAAAGAACTGGTTGTAGAAAAACTTGTACTTGCATGCAACCTGTTCCAATTTATGTTGTATCATCCGTGAATTTTGTTTGCGTTTGTCCCAAAAGCAACAGGTTCTGTCCCTCCAAACTAGAACAGGCTGCTTTGGAGCTGGTACTAGAACCAGTTATAGAACTGGTTCTGCAACAGTGAAGCCTTCCATTTTGACCTCCAGGAATCAGTTCTAGAACCTGTTCCACGGAACCGGTGGCAAAAACACCTATTCTAGAAAAGATTCAAAGACAACCAGTTCAAAAAATTTTGCTGGGTTATATTTTCCCATTATAATCACTTTTCCAAATTTCAGGGCCGATGTGACACGTCTTCCCGATATCCGATTATCCGAATTTTTTGGGGATCGTATTTTTAGACCCAAATAAATATTTTTACTGGGTAGCCCGGTCAATAACTCTAAAAGATTTGTTTTGGAGAACCCTTATATTACAAAACTAGCGGGCGCAGCCCGCTACGTTGTTAGCGTGCCTTAAAGTTTGGGCCCAAGGATGAAGCCTATTGATTTTGGTTAAAATCGGTCCATGCTTAGACCTAGTACCTATATAAGGGTCCCCCCAAAGTTGCGTTAGTTACACGCTGCAGGTCGCAAATACGAAGATATTTCAATGAAATTTGGTTGGCTGACTCACATGGTCCCCAGGGCAAAGCCTATTGATTTTAGATAGGATCGGTCCATATTTGGACCTATCGGCGATATGGGCTATATTTTCGATTTTCTCTTCTTTTATCATTTTATAGAAATTTTGACACAAGTCCGTTTTAACCAATTCGAATTTCGGATCCAAACATTAGTTGGCTTTTAACCAGACTGGTGTAGGGTATTGTATAGTCGGCATGTCCGACTTTAACTTTTTTACTCGTTTTTGTTTGAAATTGTCCCAAAAGCAACCACTTCTGTATCGCCAAAATTGTACTGGTTGCCCTAGAATCAGTTCTGGAACTAGTTCTAGAACTGATGAATGTCAGTAAAACCTTCCATATAGGATCCCTGGAACTGGTTCCGGAACCAATTCCATGGAATCCAACCAGTTGTAGAATAGGTGTGGTTGGCTACCGATTGTAAAAAATTTTCCTGGGTAGTGTTATTATGCTAATTTTTTTTTTTTAGTATAAAGTTGTTTTTTAATAAAATAATTTGGTATTCTCATTTTACAAATTACAGAATTTTTTACTAATTTGATTTGCTAATTCTACAAATTTAATTTTACTGAATTTTGAAACCCGATTAGCTAAAATTAGCAAAAAATATTAATATTTTTTTGTTTTGGAAGCTCAAAATTTGTTTTTTTTGCAAAAATACACAACTCAATAGAAATTTTTCCTACAGTATGATCACCAGAACGATCAAGTTGTTTCTAAGCGTTTTTTTTTGCCATTTTGACTTATATATGCTTATTGCGCAATTTTTTTAATTTTCATTTCGAATATAACTTTTCAAATATAATTTTTTTTAAAAATGTTGCTTTTTAATTTTTATTCAAAAAAATAAAAAATTGTTTTTTCGACCTTTTTTTGATTAATTAGAAATTTATAAATTCAGTTTGGGGCCAATTTCCTTATTATGAATTAACATAATAAGTACTTTTTTGAAAAACTGCTATTTTTCTTCATCAGGATATTCTCCTAACAAATACTTCACGGAGTTTTTGCTTTCAAAAACCTCAACACTTTCAGAAATGAAAAGGCGATCGTTTCGGGATTTTCCAGATCCCCTTCTTCAGTTTTCTTTAGAAAGCGGTGGCAATAGTGCAATGCAAATTGAAACATCAAAATCTCATATTAAATGTAGTCTGCTACATCAACGAAATGAGAATGGAGCAAACAATAAAATATGTTTTCGAAGTCTCTGCAAAGACATAACCAACAATAGAAATTTTATGAAAGTTTTTTGTTTTTGTATTTCGTACCGTCGGTACAAATAAAATACAAATTTTATTTTTACCTACATCTTTGTCAATATAAGAGGCAAAAAAACATTTCTCCTGGAAAATCCCCGAAACGATCGTCTTTTCATTCCTGAAAGTGTAGAGTTTTTTGAAAGCAAAAACTCTGTGAAGTATTTGTTAGGAGAATTAAGAAAAATAGCATGCTTGAAAAAAGTACTTATTATGTTAATTCATAATAAGGAAATAAGGAAATTGGCCTCGAACTGAATTTCTAATTTATTCTTAGATTTTTCCCCTTAAAATGCTTTTTTTACTCATAAAAATAGCTTTGTTCTCTAAATTTTTTTGTATTTTGTAACGCTTATATTTTCACGGTTGTTTTTTTTTTGTTTTTTGCTTTTTTCGAATATTTTTTTGCCATAAATACAATTAGTTTTGCCATTTTTTTAATATGTATTTTTATTCAGGGATGCCAACTTAGTTCTTTTCGCACTAAATCTGGTTCTTTTTGATGTGCCAAAACGCGAAAAATATTAATCGAATGCGTGACTGAAAAAAGGACTAAATTTGTGCTTTCTTGAAATTTATTTAGCGCGTTTTGCGCTTTTTACACATTTTTGTGTTTTATTGTTGTTATAGCAATATCAGCAAATCTATCGGTATTTGTTGTTACTTCAATAACGATAAATTAAAATATAAAGGAAATGTTGTAAATGGCATGTTATTCGAGCTAAATGTAGCGAAAATTTTAAATTTTGCATATTTAAGAAAAAAAAACTTATACAAAAATTGAGTTACAAAACTGGCACTTAAATGTTAAAAAATTTAATAACTTTTCTTGGATTACACTGGGGAACAAATTCAGGTTAGCAAAAGTTAGGTCGATTCTGAGAGTGAGGGGTGAAAATAGACGCTAAATTAGAAGACCCGTATCGCGGCGTTTGTTTATGTTAGTTCGAATTTTTTTTTAATCGACCTTCGAACTTTGCAGTCAAATACCGATTTTTAGCATATTGTTTATATGGTTTTGTGGCTATAACTCGTCGACTAATTGATATTTTTTAAATCTGTAAAAGCCAAATTATTGCTAGAGATCCACTCCATGCAACAATTAAAATTTCTTAAAAAATTGAGGAAAGATATCTCCACATGCAATACTCGCTGAAATTTGTTGGTGGTATAAAAACACCTTTGAAGAAGAGGAAGACGAGGAAAAAGAGGTAGAAGGGGAAGACAAAGATGAAATTCCAGAATATCAGTTGGACGAAATTATCGACCTTTCTGATGATGATGACGATGACCTAGATATTAAAAAGAGCAGTGATGTTGATCCACAGCCGCCTGCTAAACGGCAACTGGCCAAATCATTAGTTTTGTGGAAAATATTTTCAAAAAGCATGAAAAAAAATAATTTTTCCAATATTTTGCTTCATAACCACCACAAAAATTTTTTAAATCAATTTTTTTTAAAAATTTTAATTGTTGCACTAATTATCGAACTAACATAAACAAACGATACGCGATACGCGTCTTCTAATTTAGCCTCTATTTTCACCCCTCACTCTCAGAATCGACCTAACTTTTGCTAACCTGAATTTGTTCCACAGTGTTATTATTATAATCACAAAACATGGAATAAAATAAAAAAATTTTGCGAAAGTTATTCGTTTTTATTTTTGTTTTACTCCACTCCCTAAAGCAAGGGAAATCGTTAGTCAACGTTAAAATTTTTTGGCGTTTTACAAGTTATTATACCCTACACCACTATGTGGTCAGGGTATAATAAGTTTGTGCTGATGTTTGTAACACCAAAAAATATTGGACCTAGACCTACCTTATAGTATACCGATCGACTCAGAATCACGTCTTATTTCGATTTAACGATGTCCGTCCGTCGCTGCAGGTCGCAAATATTTTTTATTTTTTTTTTTATAAAGAGAAGCAACACTTACGTTAATTAATAGGAAATTCTTCCTATTAATTAACGTATTGCTTCCTTTGGAAAGGGGATAGAGAAGAAGTGAAAGGTGGTGAAAAATGAGGGGCTTCAAATATGGCAACACTGTAATTGCGCGAGATGATGAATTTTTTAGAACAGTTGTTGCGCGCCATCTGATGGTGAGTTGGCGAACTTTGTTGAAGCTTTTTTAGTTCATAGCCCTGTTATATTATTTTACTTCGGTGCACCCCGAAAACAGATTCGTACTTACAACCGAATTTAATGCCAATCGAATGTTTTGGTTGGGATAACCGAATTTTTCAGTTGTGATTACAGAATTATTATTGGGCATTAGAAATTCGGTTGCCATTATCAATTAACTATTGACTCCACTGATATTCAGTTGCCACAACTGAAAATTTCGGTTACCACAACCGAATCATTCGATTGGCAACAAATTCGGTTGTAAGCACGAATCTGTTTTCTCTGTGTGGGGTTAAGTGCTATGGGAACACCGAAGGAGGACACTGCGATATGTATGAGGGATAGAAAAAACTCATACATATTATTATTTTTCATAAATTGATGTTGCCTTGGTTGGGGCGCGAACCCGCAACCTCACATGCTAACCATTACACCACAGCGCCCATTAATATATTTTGATAAAATTTGGTACACAGACCTATCTTGGCCCAAGAACGAAGCCTGTTGATTTTGGTGAACATCGGTCCATGTTTAGACCTAGTGCCCATATAAGGGTCCCCCCAAAATTATATTGTTTATACGCTGCAGGTCGCAAATATGAAGATATTTTGATGAAATTTGGTACACCGACCTATGTCAGCCCAAGGACGAATCCTATTTATTTTGGTTAACACCGGTCCATGTTTAGACCTAGTGCCCATATAAGGGTCCCCCCAAAATTGTCTTGGTTACATGCTGCAGGTCGCAAATATTAAGATATTTTAATGAAATTTGGTTCGCTGACTCACATGGTCCCGAGAACAAAGCCAATAGATTCTAGATAGAATCGGTCCATATTTGGACCTACCGCCCATATGGGCTATATTTACGATTTCCTTTTCTTTTATAATTTTATAGAACATTTTGACGCAAGTCCCATTTTAACCCATTCGAATTTCGGATCCAAACATTAATTGGCTTTTAACCAGACTGGTGTAGGGTATTGTATAGTCGGCATGGCCTACTTTAACCTTTTTACTCGTTTTTCTCTAATTTGGCGGTCTAACGGCGGTCGACGTATTTACTGATGTAAGTCGTACGCTTATATTACAATTTTATTTGTTTTTAATTAAACTACGTGTTTAGTGCTTTTTTACCCGTTTTTACCCTTTTTTGTATATTTTTTGCGCTTTTTGTTATGAAAAAGTTGGCATCACTGTTTTTATTTAATCATATTTTGTCATCCATATTCGTACACTCGGGGAAAAAAGAGTTATCATATTGATGAGACTGCTTCATAAATCGTTCATCGTCAATAAATAAGACGAAGGTTTCATAAAGCGGATGATGTTTTTTATACGAAAATTGATGCTAAAACCTCTTTCAAATTAGTTCGTACACACGAAAAAAAATTTACAACCGATTTGCTAAACCTATTTTGGTTGCTACAACCATATTGGAATGTGATTCCTAAATATTTTGTGTATTGCAACTAAAATTCCGTTGTATAAAGAGAATTTTGTTGTGATAACCAATATTCAGTTGCACCAACCTATTTTAGAAGATTTAAGAGAATTTCAGTTGGAAAGTGGCATTTTTTCTCTGTGTGTATTAAGCGATAATTCGTCTTAATCAAGTTTATCTTAAAAGAGTTTTACTGTAAATAATACAATTATTTTCTATTTTAAATACTGTTATATATTGCTTTTATGGTGTAACATAAACGATCATTATTAAAACATGGTAATAAAATATATTTTTTATATATGTTAATTACTTTTGATGAAAAAAATATGGGTGACTTAAATTAATTTTTAAGAGCCGATTTTTAAATTATTTATCTGAACAAAATATGCAGCATTGGAAAGGTTTCTGAAATATAAGGATTTATTAAAAATGAGTAATATGATCCATTCGATATGGTAGATCCATTATGAAACCGATAGAAATTGAGAAAAATCTAGAGATATTACTCTTCTTAAAATTATAATTCAGAAAATATAAATTAAAATTCAGAATATTAATTGGAATTTAGAAATCATCAATTGAGATTTTTTCTTTTCCCTTTAAGTTTAAAAAAATAACATTTACACAGAGTCACAAAAGAGAGAATTTTCTTCACTTCAGTAATGAATTTCTTCATAGTTTCAATGAAAATTTAAACTCTTCATAGAATCTATGAAACAGGTTTCATTAAAGTCAATCTTTATGAAAAGTTCATAAAATGAATGAAACTCTTCATAAAATAATGAAACTCTTCATAAAATTAATAGGCCACTCCTCCAATGATTAATCATTTAGCAAATGAAAAGCTTCATAAAATCTATGAAGCTATTTCATTTACTATTATTTATTATAGTTGGTTGTTGTCGTTGCTAAGCTGGAGTGGATAAATAAAAAGTATTTAGCAAATGCAAAAAGCGTATATTTTACGGATGTATAAAATGTGTCTAATGAATAAATTCATTAAACTAAAAAGTTTCATAAAATTTTATAATAAGCTTAATTACACTATGCGACAGTCAAAATCGGGATGGGATGAAACCAACGGGAAATGTTATATCGGTCAAAAACAAGTTATACGTGTCCCGGCGTTTCGCTGGGTCACCCCTAGGAATCGAGATATATCTTTTTTTGACATAACTCGAGAACCACTAGTCCGATTTTGCTCAATTTTAAAAAAATTAAAAATTACAATTCCTTTAATCTGTTCATATAACGTTTTTCTATATACTCAACAGTTTTGCCGGTAAAAATTATTATATATAAACGTATATGTAATTATATATTTTATACGTTACTTTATGTACTTATATATATCACATACAATTATATGTAGGCCAGTATGTAATCGCATATCTCTCCACATTAAAACCCTTGATGAAAAAATATTTAATGTGTGACTAGTATATACATAAGTTACTATATGCAATTACATAAAATAATATATGATAATATCAAAACTTACTTGGGTACATAATGAAATTCTTCATTGATTCTACGAAAAAAATTCAATGAAATTATATCATTAATGTCATGAAGGATAATTCTTTCAGTGTACGGGAAACAAATTTCTGTTTTCTTGAAGAAAATATGATTTTACTTTCTTTTTACTTGGATTTTTTATTTAAAGTAGAACATAAACCATTTTTATCATATTCTAGAAAACTTTTGTTGTTTTTGTTAGCAAATAACTACAAAAAACATATAATTTGCCATTTTTTAAAGTTACTGTTTAAGGCTTGCCTAAATAAAAAATACACGGTCCTTTGATTTAGTTTTAATTAAATTTAGTTTGGTTTTTTTTAGATTATAATTTAGTTTTAATTCTATTGTAATTGTTAGTTTTAATTTAGTTACTAATTATATCACTGTTCACTGTTTGTTTCTTTATTTTGTATGTTTTTTGTTCAATAGTTTACGTTAGAGTGTTTTGTCTTTAATTTTAACACAAACTAAAAGCCTAGCTTAAGTTAATACAACAATAAAAACAATTTAAGTTATTTAAAGTAAACAAACGGATTAGTGAAGAGAATAGAAAAGATGTTACAGTGATGTGCATTAGTATAGTGGCACACTAATGTGCATTAGTTTAGGGGCATCTCTAAGCATTCTCCCCCCTATGATTGGTGCCATTGTGATGTCATCTTTTGGATTTACAAGTTGAAGCATTTGATTGTTTTGAGTTTCTTGGAGCTTCTTTTGTAGACATCATTCCTTCTAGATCTGTGATGAAGGTTTCGTAGAAGGTCATGTTAGCTTGTTATAACACGACTATTTTTGTAATTGGTCTAGTGCATATTCCATTAGCGGTTCGTATGTCAGTCCTTGATGACGACCAGATCATTGACTTTAACATTTTCTCGTTGATTTTTCCATTTATATCTGCGATCGAGTTCAGTCAAATACTCAGATTTCCATCTTTGGCAAAATTATTGATAGATGACCTTGAGGCGTTTCCAGCGGTTGATTAATGTCAGATTTTCATTGCATAATTCAGGTTCAGCTGGGGTCATTAATGGAGCGCCAATGAGAAAGTGTCCACGGGTCAATGGAGATAGGTCATTAGGGTCATCGCTAGCAGGTCTTAAAGGTCTAGAGTTTAAACAGGACTCGATTCAAAATTGTAGACAGCTCTTCAAAAGTGAATTTCATATTTGGAATCATTTTTCTTAAATGGGTTTTGAAAGATTTTACGCCTGCCTCCCAAAGTCCGCCCATGTGAGGGGTACCGGGAGGAATAAATTTACAGTCAAGATTTTGATGGCTATGACGATGAATCACCTGGGTTTTCAGATTTTTTATAAACTCTAGGCGGTATTTTTTAAGAAGTTCCGCTGCACCAACGAAATTTGTTCCATTATCGGAATAGACTAGAGCGGGGCATCCACGTCTTCCAATAAAACGTTCAAATGGGGCTAAAAAAGCTTGAGAAGACAGATCACTTACTGCTTCGAGATGTACGGCTTTTGTAGTAAAACACACGAAAATGCAGACATACCCTTTTGTGATGAGACATGCTCGGCCAGTGAAGTTTCGTATGTCAAAGGGGCCTGCGTAATCGAAAGGTCGGGAGAGATTCGTTCTTTCCGGCGGCAATGAAGCCATGATTTGATTTTGTGTCTGTTTTTTTATAAGACACAAGTTTTACAATTGTGTATCACACTTTTGACTAGGGGCCTCAATCGAAATATGAACCATTTATTTTGAAAGTGGTATGAGTCCATTTTCAAAAAAACTGAGTTAAGCATGGAATTAGGTAAAACACGAAGGGATCTTTTCATATAAAAAATTAAAAATTTTCAAAACTACTGAGATATAGATGAGAGAACTTTTACTAGTTAACGATTTAACAAAAATGTTAATTTTGAAAGTGGTATGAGTCCTGCCTATTTTTGAAATAGAACAAAACATAAATAATTGATTGCACGAGGTTTTTGTATTATTTTTTTTATGGAAAAATAAAAAGATACTGTTGGAAGACATTTTATGGTCAATATTCGTCTTGAAAATGGAAATTCGCAAAAATATAGAACACAAAAATGTTTACGTTTTCTATGGTAAATAGCCGTAACTATTATGCGGTGCCGAATTTATTGTGAAAATACATATACTATTTAAATATTTGATGATATAATTTTAAAAGCAATTTTTTTTTGCAATATTTTTCTTTTTTGCAAAATGCTTTTAAGGGTTTATGGTGTTGAAAAAACAATTTTGAGCTCCACATGAAATGTTTTTCGCATAATTATTAAACAGCATCACCAAATACTTTAAATTTTTTTTTTCATTTTTCATTATAAACGATTTAAGAATAATGTTTATTTTGATAGTGGTATGAGTCACATTTTTTTTTTGAAATAGAAAAAAACTTAAAAATAATTGAATGAACGCGCGTATTTTTTGGGATACTTGTTATGGGAAAGTAATAAAATATTGTTGGAATATTCATTTATTTTTATTGCCAATATTCGTGTTGAAGGCTAAAGTTCGCTATATTCAGCAAATAAAATTTTTAACGTTTTTTTATGGTTTTCTTAATTATTATGCGATGTTCATTTTATTGTTATAATCGTTAAATATTAATGAAGTAATTTTGGTTAAAGGTGATTGATTTTTCACAAAATTTTTTTGCAATCTTCTAAATTTTTACAGTTCTTATAAATATTTTGAGGTCTTCGAGAAAGGTTTTTACATAACTTTTGCCCAAAATTACCAAATATTTTTTTTTGTTTTTTCATATTAAACGATTTTACGTAAATGTTTATTTTGAAAGTGGTATGAGTCGCATTCTTTTTTGGAATACAAAAAAAAAATTTAAAAATAATTGATAGAATGAGGGTATTAATATTATTTTTTTACGATAAAGTTTAAAATACCATTGGAAAAAATTGTGTTGGCAATATACGTGTTCAAAGTAAAAATTCGCGAAAATGTTTAAAATAAAATTTTACCATTTTCATGGTAAATTGTATTATCTCCTATGCGTTCATTGTTAAAACACAAAAGTATCTCTAAATATTTAGTGAAGCAATTTTGGTTCAAAGCGATTGATTTTTCGCACTATTTTTTGTTTTTTTTGCAAAATGGTTTTAACTTTTTTGCAGTGGCTACCTCATTATTGCAAAACCTAATCTTGAGCACTTCGTGAAATATTTTTCACACAATTTTGGTTCAAAATTATCAAATAATTTTTTTATTTTTTCATATTAAACGATTTTACAAAAATGTTTATTTTGAAAGTGGTATGAGTCGCATTTTTTTCTGAAATAGAAAAAAACTTAAAAATAATTGATAGAATGGGGTATTGATATTAGATATTATTTTTTTACGAGAAATTTAAAAATACTATTGGGAAAAATTGTATTGGTAATATACGTGTTCAGAGTAAAAATTCGCGAAAATGTTTAAAATAAAAATTTTGCCATTTTCATGGTGAATTGTATTAATTACTATGCGTTCATTGTTAAAACACAAAAGTATCTTCTAAGTATTTAGTGAAGCAATTTTGGTTCAAAGCGATTGATTTTTCGCACTATTTTTTATTTTTTCATATTAAACGATTTTACGAAAATGTTTATTTTGAAAGTGGTATGAGTCACCTTATTTTTTATAATAGCATAAAATTTAAGAATAATTAATTAAATCACGGCATTGGCATTAGTTTTTTTGTGGAAAAGTTATAAATTAATGTTAAAAAACATGTTATGCCCAATGCCCGTAGTGAAAGTTGAAATTCGCGAAAATTTTGCAATCAAAAATTTGAACTTTTTTTTTTGGTAAATTGTTTTAATTATTATGGGATGTCGAGTTCATTGTGAAAGATGTGTCTTTAGATATTTCATGAAGTAATTTTGGTTGAAAATTATTGATTTGTTCGCAAAAAATCGCAAAAAAAAATTGAGCTACAGTTTTTCTTTATATTTTTTTAAGAAACCGATTACTACTGCCTATTAGAATTCAATAAAAAAAGAATCTTCCAAGTTATCATATTTCAGCGTATAAAAAATATCAAACAAAAAAAGTTAAGTCCACGTAAGATAACAAAATAATAAAAACTATTATTTTGAAAGTGGTATGAGTCCACACACCATTGAAAAAAACAGGTATTTTCGCAATATATATTAAAAATTCTTTGTGATACGAAAAATTTAACTATATGTTATTAAAAATATGTGTAAAATTTCTTGAACCCAACCACCCATATTTTTAAACACTTTAAAACGCAAAACTTTTTATATCTCATTTTAAAAACAAGTGGACTCATACCACTTTCAAAATAAACGGTTCATATCTAAAATTCAGTTCGTAGAACTCGAATCATGAGTTGATTTCCACCATGTAACGTAATTTTATGGGTAAATTCGGTAATCAATCGGGTGAATTTCGAGTCATGAGGCAGCAAAATTGGATGACGTTCGTTGTACGTTAGGGCTGGCGATTGAACAAGAAACCCATTTTCTCGAATAATACCTTGTCCATCTATGAACGGATTTAAGGTCAAAAGGCTGCTGCTGCGTGAAATTTTGACTTTTTGTGATAACTTTTGATAGTCATCTGGAAAACAATGCTTCTGAGTCAAAATTATAAGGCGAATTTTGACCTCTTTACCTAGTGTCTTCAAATTCAATGAAATGTGCAAAGAAATTTGAAAATAACACACAAAACAACAACAACGAAAATAATTTTGTTGTTGCTTTGTGTGTTATTTTCAAATTTCTTTGCACATTTCATTGCATTTGAAGACACTAGGTTAACTTCATCTGGTGTGATTTCTAGCGAGAAAATTCGAAGATGAGTCCGATTAGCGCCAGTATTTCGCCATAATGGTGAAACGTATGCGATTATCCTATAAGCACGAGGTAGTGATGAAAAGCGAACCAGTGGGTCTTCATAAACGGTGTTAATTAAAACTTTTGTAGGTTTTGCTTCAACTTTTGTATCTGTCGGACAAATTGGTATGGGCCATTGATTTTTTTGTAATTTTAACCATGAAGGTACAAACCACCATAAGTTATGGGTTTCCAATTCTGTACACCCTCGGCTAGCGATATCTGCTGGATTTTCTTTGGATTCGACATGTTGCACAATTTTGAGTTCCAACTTTTTTCGATATTTCAGAAACTCGATTTCCCACAAATGTATTCCACGAACAAAGCGGTTTCTTCAACCAAGCGAGTACAATTGTCGAGTCGGTCCAAAAAAAGGTCTTAAAATTTTATACCTTAGATTTGGTAGGATTCCATTGGTTAAATTTGCTAATAGGGCTCCACATAGCTCTAAACGGGGTAAAGATACTTTTTTGATAGGGGCAACACGGGTTTTGGCAGCCAAAAGAAAAGTGCGACCGGAATGGTGTTCAAGTTGAATTCTGATGTATAATGTTGGAGAATGGGCTTTTTCTGAGGCGTCGGAAAATCCATGGATCTCCACGACACAAGAGGGGCTATAGTGAATCCAACGTGGTATATCATCCCAGTCGATTTTATCTAACCAGATTTGTTGCATAATTATTTTTGCATCTACAATGATTGGGGCTAGGTCCGCAAGGGTCAAAGAACTTCGCAATTTTAGATAAAACTTCGCGTTTAGTGTACGATTGTTTTAATTCGACTTCTGGAACAGTGAAAGAAAAGGAATCTGACGAAATGTTCAATTTTATCCCAAGGGTCTTCGTTCCAGCATTTTCGGATAAGTTTAACCAATCAAGAGGTAATAGAGTCTCGTTTGGCAAATCCTGGATGACTCGTGGGTCGCTTGAAGTCTATTTCATCAAGTCAAAACCGGTAGATTTTAGAACACTAGATAGTTCTTTTCTGGATTCGATGGCAGCGTTTAAAGTGTGCTCACCGGCTAAAACGTCATCTACGTACATATTTTGCTTCAAAATATGTGATGCTAAGGGGTGTGTATGTTTGAAATCTTCTGCTATTTGGAGCAGTGTTCTAATGGCCAGGAACGGTGCACAATTAACTCCAAACGTCACTGTTAGGAGTTCAAAATCTTCAATAGGGTCATTTGGAGATTTTCGAAATAATATCCTTTGATATTTAGTTTGAGTGGGGTGAACTAATATTTGCCGATACATTTTTGTGATGTCGGCAATGAAGACAAATCGGAAGAATCTCCACTTCAGTATTTGGAGCACTAAGTCCTGTTGGAGTATGGGTCCTGGATATAAAATGTCGTTCAAACTTCTTTTATTTGAAGACGGGCTGGAGGTGTTGAAAACTACTCTAAGTTTTGTGGTTAGCCTATCAGGTTTTATTACTGAGTGATGCGGCAGGTAATAATTTGGGGTACTATTTATATCCAGGGGAGAAACTTTTTTCATATGTCCCAGCTCAAGGTATTCTAAAATTACCTGATCATATTGTTTTTTAATGTCAGGGTTTTGATTTAGAATCCGTTCCATTCTTAAAAATTGGGTCATGGCGATATTTCTTGAATTCCCTAACTCTCTATCATTTTTAAAGGGCAGGGTAACTAGGTATCTTCCATGTTCGATTCTACGAGTTGTAGGTTGGAAGTTGGTTTCACAAAATGTGTCCTCATCTGACCTCAAAATCTTTTTTGGGGTTTCTTCAACCTCCCAAAAGCGTGTAAGGATTTGGCAAGGGACGTTGTATTGAGTAGTGAAACAGCATTTTCTGTACGATTTGGTGTATTTGATGGTCCCCCCACTACCCAGCCAAATACTGTTTTTTTGCGCCAAAAATGATCCTACAAGGCGCATAGGTGTTTTGCGGCAAAATATTAATGGGCCTATATCGGGGCCGATTACTAAGTCGACATTGATAAAAATGAGGGTCTGCAAGTTCTAATTCTGCAGCCTCACTTAGATTTGGTAGATACAACGTTTGGCTTGGCAAAAGTAGCGACATGTCTTTTACCACTTGTGCCCAGACCTCTAACTTGAAATTAGGGTCAACTCTGGAGCAAAGATTAAACAAACAGGCTTTGGTAGAAGTACCTGAACCGTTAGTCATACCACTGTACTGAATTAGGTTTCGTGTTGAGGGTAGCTTCAACTTGTTTTTTAATTTTTCGGATATAAACGTTGTTTGTGATCTAGGGTCGATGATAGCTCTTGCCTGGAATCGTTCGCCTTTGGTTTCGATTTCTACGATGGCAGTAGGGTTTATGTCCCGGGAATCCCGCCCTTTTTTGAATCCCGCAATCCCGGGAATTTTGTGCGGGATTTCCCGGGATTTTTTTAAATTCTTTTACAGAAGTTTTAGCTAGTATTATTGCAATTTTTTGAGCTTTATTTAAATTTAATGCACTAATTTTTTGAAATGAATTTAAATAAAAAATATTTAAAATTAAAAATACGATTTAAAATTTAATAAACTGAATTAGGCCAAATTGTTTTTGGATGTCAGTTGCATTTGGTATAGTTAAAGAGAGAAATATTTTATCAGCCATTACCAAGTTTACCAACAAAAATACTTGTATTGTACTTCGGAAAAATTTTCTTTAAAATGATCTTGGCTCAAATAAAGCAATATTTATATAGGCTGCTTTACACTACAATATTTTCGGTAAGATTTTCCTTGCCTATATGTTTTGCATGTGTACTAAAGTAAAATCGTACCCAAAATCTTATAGTGTTCCAAATACCTCCAAAAAACTAGGCATTAAAATTAAAAAAATTATTAATATTTTCGTATTTTCAATTGACATACGTATTTTTAGTTTCTTTTACTTCAAATAATTTCATTTGAAGTTCAATTGTTATTCCTTTATTTCATTTGTATTTATTAAATATTGTTTATTTTTAAAATAAGATGCTTTTTTCAAATTATTTTGGGTGTTTTTATATGTTAATATAAAATACAGCTAAATATGAAAATTAAATAAATTCTTTTTAAGAAGTTGTGGCATAAAAAATTTCAATTCAAGAAAATCAATTAAAGTTAAGAAAATATATAATAATATTTTAGTGTTTAATTTTATAATACAATTTAGGCGTATTTGCCTAAAAATTGGTTTGAAAAATACTCACTTTTAAACTTTTTTATAAAAATAATTCTAGACCGATAATTCTAAAAAACCTTCATAGAAAGAAACAAAATATCTAGAAATAGAAAGTTTTGGATTTCATATTTAAGAAATATTTAAGCAAAAAATCAATCTTAGTTCTGACTATAAAACTGGTCCGATACGAAATTATTATTTAGTTAATATATTTCTAAGAGTTTTTTAAAATTAAGACGGCCTTCCATATAAATATATTACTTAAATATTAATTCACGGTTTAAATTGTTAAATGAATTGATCTAGAAAAAGTGGAAGACAAGGATATTTTATATTTAGTCCTTTTTTCAGAATATATTAAATACATTTTCTCATGGCTACAACCAAAACATGAACTTTTACGGACGGTGTTTTAATAGAAATCGAGTTTTTCAAGTACAACATATGTCGAATTTATATATTTTCTAACGAGCGGGAATTCCCGGGATCCCGGGAAATTCTTAAAAAAATCCCACTGTCCCGGGAAATGAAAAAGTCCGGGAAAAGAAAAACCCTAGATGGCAGGAAACAGTAAAGTTTCCTCGTTGTTTGGGGGTTTCGTTTGTAAGGTCAAGGTTATCGTTGTGGGAATTGCAAAATGTAAATTTTAAGTAGACTGTACACCCAGGAAAAAGATTGGTTGGAATTCGGTCAAAACCATTAAAATGAATTTGCCAGGACGTTATTTTATTTGCAGTTGCCTATAAGTGAATACTACACCAAAAATTTTTACTCGACCATAAAGTCGAGTTTCTGTAGAACCAACCGAATTGTGGATTATATTGATAACACACACAACTATTGATTGACATTGGTAAACGAATTTATTACTATATTTGTTTTCCAAGCAAAACATATAAATTCAAAATTAGACTACAAAATTAATAAGTGTTTGTGGTGTAGTCGGTAGAGACTTGGCCTAGTACGCCGGATTTCCGAGTTCAAATCCCGGACAAGACAAAAATTTATGTTTTTTTTTAATTAAAATAAAATATTCATATGTATAAACAGTAAATATGGCTAAGAAAATTAAAAGTAGTTGTGGTGCAGTGGGTAAGAGTGTGAACTATTAACCTCAATGGCCGGGTTCAATACCAGAAAATTCAAAAAAAGTTTTTTAATTTCAATAAAATTTTGTGGAACATAATGATATTTATATGGAACATAATATTGAATAAGACAACCGAATATTGGCTTTCACGACGAAAAATATATTTTAATATAAAGATAGTAGAGGTAACCGCACGAATTCGATTGGCAACAAATTCGGTGGCCACAACTGAGACTGTTTTCTCGGTGTATGTTTGATGCAAGGGCTGCGGCGCTTGTGCTCGGCCGCACCGTATTGATTTTATGAGTTGAAGCTGTAGAATGGGATTCTATTCCCTTGTGTAACATCGTATTATATTTTTGGTGACAGACCCTACAACTATATTTACTTTTGCAATCCTTGACGCTATGATTAACACCGAGGCAGTTGTAGCATGTATTTGTGACTCTAACTATTTGAAGTTTATCATTTACATTTTTTACTAAAAATTTGGGGCAATTTCTTAATGGGTGGGCCTCTTTACAATGAGGGCAATTGTGATTAGAATTATTTTGTGCGCCCCTGTTTGGTTGTGAGTGATTTTTCTGCTTAGACCTATTATTGATTTGTGAGGTATTTATTTGCAATGAATGGACTTTTTTATCCCTATTTGAGGGTTTGTTTTTGGTTTGAGGTCGAACACTTGGTAATTTTGTTGCTTTTATATTGACGCTGGACTGCAGTTTTAAATTTTTTTGTCAAAAAATTATCAAATTGCGTCCAATTTGGTATCTCTGCACATTCCTCAAGAGAATTTTCAAATTCTTCTACAAATGGTCGCGGCAGTTTAATTTGGCAAATGAAAACCATAATTAGGTCCCAACAACAATATTTGATTCCTAAGGAATTAAGTGTTTCTAAAATACCGTTAGCTGCGCATTGTAGTATTTGAACTGAGGCAGGTGAATCAACAGAAACGTTTGGGAGATCAAAAAGAATCCTAAGTTGTGCATTTACTTGTTCCCTTTTATTGTCATATCGCTTTAATAATCTATTCCAAGCAAGGTCAAATACCTCATTGGTCATTGGTACGTTTCCAAATACAATGTTAGTGTCGCCTCCAATTTTGTATTTCAAATAAATCAACTTTTCGATTTTTCGCATTTTTCGCTTCGTACACAGATGGCAGTCAAAAGATCCCGAAAAGTGGGCAATTTTGTGGGTTCCCCGTAAAATTGATCCATATCACACTGTGGCAACCTCATATAAGAAACTCAATTGTTGTTTAATGTTGGAGGGCTAGAGGAAGACTGACGACCTAATTTATTTGTTGCTGACTCATTTGTTTCTGGTAAAGCCTGAAGTTCCGAATTTATATAAGCAGCACAACTTTTATATGCTGTGAGGGTCTCTTTGTACCGATTCCGAAGTTTAGTTTTGTCAATTGGTTTTTCGTCTGGTCCCTGCTTTAAGTCTCCGCACTCTTCATAACTTCTTTTGACTTGGGTCCAAAGAGAGTCGAGTTCGACGCGAAGATATTCTAGAGCGTGAATATTATCTTCGGCCCCGGTCTCAGAATGAAAGCTTTCAAAATCCAGCAAGTCATTTGTGCAGTTAACGAATTTATCAAGAGGCATTTTCAATTCAATAGGACGAAAAATGTAAGGTCAAACGAAAAAGATGTTAAACTTGGATCAAAAAGGTACACTCACATAAAAAAGTTTGTAAAAAAATTTGTAAACAGTTTCCAATCGCACTATACTATTTTTATACTGATTATTAGTACAATTTTTATTTTTAGTAACCTTTTTTGCTATTCTCTTATTACAAATTACGGATTTTTTTACTAATTTTCGCTGCTGATTTCAGAAAAACATTTTACTAATTTTTCAAAACCGAGTGCTAAATTTAGCAGAAAAATATACTAATTTAAAAATATTTTTTTTTTGATTTTTTACAATTCTTGTTTAGTTTATATTTGTTATTATTGATATATTCTTAGTTTAGAAGTAACACCCAGAAAATTTTATTGTATCTCCAATGCATAAAACGGCAATAATGGAGAACCTTTTGCAAATTTTGACTCCAAATTTCAAGTACGATGAAGTAATTATACGCTTGTTACAATCGAAAGGAAAACATTTTTTTTTAGATTTTACAGTTTTTTTATTTTTTAGTACAATTTTTTGCTAATTCAGCAGATCGATTTTAAATTACAGTTTACAGCAATTTACTGAAATTTAGTAGCTGCAACTAATTATTTATACTAATTTCATTGTACTAAAATTATGATATTTAGTAAGTTTTTTAACTGATTTTAGCAAATCGATTTTGAATTGCATTTTACATAAATTTTACTAAAATTTAGTAGCGGCTACTAATTTTTTCTACTAATTTTATTGTACTACAGATCAGCAGACATGTGTTGCTAAAATTACAAAAAATACCGCTGGCCTCAAAACAGTTAAATTTCCCGTAATAACAGCAACATTTTCAGTAGCCATTACAGACTTTTTTGGTTGAGTGTAAATACTTTAATAAAAAGATATTTTTTGTCAAAAAGAATGTCTTCAGAAAGTTGATAAAAATTTTTATTATCAGCAGCGAATTAATTTAGATGGGTGAACAAAGTACCTGCTAGCGAAATAATGGGGTCTTGTAACAAATTGGGTCAAAATTTTAAATCCCGATTTGTTATTATAAATGTCTCCGGAAAATTTACAAAATGTAGACAAGCGGCAACTCTATTATTTTTTTTAACAATAGCAGCAGCAAAAATTGAGTAAATAGCCAATAACAACAAACACAGGAATGTTACAATATTGAAGTATGTTTTTTTGTTGTTGTTTGGCTCAGTTCAGTTTGTCGATCTATTTATTTTTTGTTTGTAACATACTCAGTTTGTTTTTTACTTATGGGGTTGCTGTGTGTGTTGTTGCTGTAGCAGTCGATCTTGCTGCAGTTATTGTTTTTTAAAGATTTTGTTTGTTGTTGACAGTTATTTTCAGTGTTGCCATAACGGCGATTTTCTCGTCAGATCTAGCGATTTTATTTCGCCCCTAGCGGTAAAAATTGTCCTATAGCTATTAGCCAAAAATCCAGCGATTTTTTATTAGCCATAATATAATTTATAAAAATCAGTTTTATGTTGAAAAATATTGTAAAATTCGCATATTGATATTCTTTTATTATAAAAAAACAAACTTCTTAAACGATTTTAGTAAAAAAACTTTCTAAAAAATACACATTTCGGTAAAATATGGGTATGTAGTTTTTCACCGTAGAATGCACTCTTTTGCATATTTTCAATACTAATATTAATTCAATGAAAATCGGGATTCATTATTTGCAGTTTAATCGCAAAATTTTTTACTATCTAAAAGTTTATAACACTTCTTAAGAACATATTAAATAAATTTTTGAGTAAAAAACTCCTTTAAGTATCATTTTTCGACAATCTAGCGATTTTTGAGTCTGATCTAGCCATTTATTTTGAAAAATTGTTGGCAACACTGGTTATTTTTGTTTTTTATAAATTCTTTTTTTTTGTTCTTATGTACTTTTGTTCTTATTTACTTAATTTTATGTACTTGTTGTTCTTATGTACTTGATTTTTTTCCAAAAGTAATAAAGGGCAAATAAGAGGCACCTCTGTAGGTCAACTTTATTTTTGAAATTTTGATTTAGAAAATTTGATTTTAGTTTTGTAAATTTAATTTTGGATTTCTTATTTTTATTTCTTTTTTTCAAAATCACTATTTTTACACAGCACTTTTTTCTAACATAGGGGTTACACGATCAATTTTTTCCTTTCAAGTTTTAATACACTCACACTTTTTTACTAACACACTCACATTTTAAAAATTGAACAGCAACTTGATATCAATTTTTGCTTTCAAGTTTTGAGAAAACTTGACAGTCAAGTTTTAAACAGCTGATCAAATTTCTTGTAAATTTGTTTTTCTTTTACAAATATTGTGCCGCAATAAAACACGATTGATAAAATACGGAATGTGCATATTTCGGTATATCGACGAAATGATTCAAAAATAAAAATAAATAAAAACCCAATTTCTGCTGACATGAAAATGTCTGTGGAAGATGTGAAGAAAAAAATAAAGTCTTTTCGAACAGCCTACAGTGCGGAAACAGCCCACAGAGGCGAGCAATTTTAGTTCTTTCCTTGACGACGGTATCTTGAAAGCAAAATTGACTATCAAGTTGCATGCAGCCTACGTCACAGCTTCAAGTTCAACTGAATTTGACAAGCAGTATGTGTTATCAACTTGAAAGCAAAATCTTGATCATGTAACCTCACTGTAAAGCAAACTGCTATTTATGTTTTTCACAAAAAATCACTTCCCTTTTATATTTAAAGTTTTGAATTTTTTTTCCAAATTTAATTTTTATTTTACAAAAACACTATCACTTTTTTTTGTTTATGATCCGGTTGGCGAGTGCCAAAAAGTTTAGGGCTTGCCTAAATAAAAAAATACACAGTCCTTTGATTTAGTTTTAATTAAATTTAGTTTGGTTTTATTTAGATTATAATTTAGTTTTAATACTATTGTAATTGTTAGTTTTAATTTAGTTACTAATTATATCACTGTTCACTGTTTGTTTCTTTATTTTGTATGTTTTTTGTTCAATAGTTTACGTTAGAGTGTTTTGTCTTTAATTTTAATACAAACCAAAAGCCTAACTTAAGTTAATACAACAATAAAAACAGTTTAAGTTATTTTAAGTAAACGAACGGATTAGTGAGAAGAGAATAGAAAAGATGTTACAGTGATGTGCATTAGTCTAGTGGCACACTAATGTGCATTAGTTTAGGGGCATCTCTAAACAGTTACATATATGATTTTTATTTTCCAAATATGATCACTTTTTGTGAAAGTACAAGCTCTACTAATGAATTGTACCATATTATCATAAAATTTGTAGCGGCACATAATTTTTTATATGGGGGTATGTATACTTATGTATGTAACTGTAAAAAATGGCAAATTATATGTTTTTTGTAGTTATTTGCTAACAAAAACAACAAAAATTTTCTAGAATATGATAAAAATGGTTTATGTTTTACATTAAATAAAAAATACAAGTAAAAAGAAAGTAAAATCATATTTTCTTCAAGAAAACAGAAATTTGTTTCCCGTATGTATACTTTTGTGACTCTGTGTATATGTAATTCACATTTTTTATTTGAAACTTAGAAACTACCCAGGAAAAAAAGTGAGGAAAAAGAAGTAGTAAAAACATAACAGTTGAATAGGGAGTAGTGATAATTTGTGGTTTTCACTGATGAATTTAACATTGGCTTGTCATAGGAGGGAAGTTGTTCTTTTTTGAAACAAATTATGTATATTTGAACCAATGAAAGGAAGTTCATTTTCACTTGTTTTTATTTTAATTTAATTAAAAAAAAAAAACATCATGCATCGTGTGGGGTTTGAACCCAAACTCGTTGGCATTTCAAGAAGACCCCGTATGCTATGGCTTGTTATAACTTATATCTTACTTTTAGCAGTCTTGTTCAGTAAATTGTTATATTTATTTCTTTCTATTTTTATTAACAAAAATATATAACATATTCGAAAATATATAAAGTTGTTTTTTTTTAAAGTGTTTTTTTTTTTTTTGTAAAAATAATACACTCATAGAAAGCAATAAAACTGTAAAAATAGGAGAAAAAGCTACTCAAAATTATGTAATTAAAAATTACCTTACAAAAAAACTGCTGATATTAGCAGATTGTTTTTTGCTAAATACTAGTAAGATAAGAAAGAAAAATAAAACTGTTAAATTTACAAAATTTTGGTTACATTTAAGTTAACTTTTAATACGAATTACCTTGATAAAATTCGAAAAAAAATTTGCAGCATATTAGTAGATAAAAAATAGTTTTTCTGCAAGGTAATTTTTAATTTATTTTTACTAGTTCTAACTAAAATGTTTACAGGATTTTTCTTTTTCTGTTATATTTAGTTTCTAAATACATTTAGTAAAAATTTGATCAAAATGGATTTTTTAAATTACAATATTTTAAATACAAACAAAATTGTAATATTTACATTTTTCGTATTTTAACAAAAAATATTTGAAGAATTACATATTTACTTAGAACTTTTATATTTCCATAAAATTTCATTAAAAATGAATAGAAAATTAAAAAAAATTTAAATCGTTTCAAAAATTAATTTTTGAGTGTACGAAAATGAAAAAATATAAAAATTTTACAGTGAAAACTACAAAAAATTATTAATTGTGTAAAAAAAGATCCAAAAAATTTTTTTCCACCTGGTGGGATTCGAACCCGCAAACCTCTGATTTCTGTGCCAGCACGTTCCTATGCAACCCCCATACAAAATATTAACTTCTTATCACACATGAAAAAGAACTTCTGACTGGCATATATTTATTGCAGCATTAGATGTTGTTTAAAACCCATTCCTAAGGGAGTAATTCTTTGTGATGTAATGAAGGAAGTGATTCATTTAGAAGTCATTCCATTTATTTTTGCTGGGTATTAACTGAAGTTCAAAAATGATTTGAAGTTCGAAAACATTAATTGAAAATCAAAAATTCCATATCAGTTTCCATTGGTGTTTCAAACGGAATTTGCTGTATTTCAGTTAATGCTTTTTTAATAAAATTTTCGAGCTCAAGAATTTTTAATTATAAATTTAAAATGTTTTATATACTTTTTTTGTAATTGTAATTAATAGGGCAACGAATTTCATGCAAATGCATGTTTTTTTCGATAGTCCAAAACTAATATGGACTAATTATTTATCCGAATCATCAAATTTAGAAGAAAATGGCATCGATTTGTAGTTGCACATTTTTTCATATTTTGTCATAAATGCATGTTTTTGCATATTTTGACTTTAAATGCATATTTGGTGCCTTTTTAATGCATATTTTGTGTTTTTAATGCATATTTGTGCATATTTTGCATTTTTAGGATAATTTTTTATTTTGTAAAAAAATATAGAAAATTGATACGTTTTCATATTTTGATTCAATCAAAATAAACATTCTTGAACCCTTATTGACCAATGGGGAATCTTCGAGTTCTGTGTCTGTTTGCAAAATAACTAATGGTGTTTTCTTTTCTGTAAAAAAATGTTGCCTTGTTAAAGTGTAAAATTTTAAAAATGTTACCCTCACCCCAATAAAATGCTACATTTTTACAATCAGAATAGAACTATAAAATCACTTATTTGCATTTTTCAAAACACATGCGTATGTATATATTGTTGTTTCATGTATATGCAATATTGTTTACGCTAGCTACTACGATAGCCTAGTGCAGGGCTGGCAAAACTATGACACGCGTGTCAGTATTGGCACGCGAGTGGATTTTAGGTGGCACGCGACGTTTTGTTGGATATTTTCAAAAAATTTTAACTATTAGAAGACCGGCAAAAAATTCAGTTAAATGTTAAATTTCGTTATTTAACTCCATAATGGTGAAATTATTCATATAGCTTGTAAATCGTCTTTTAAAATTAATAAAACTCTTTATTACCATCATATTTTGTTTAAAGAAATATGGTTAATAAAGAACTCGCGAATTCGATTATCAGAAAATTCTGGGAAAATTTCTACAATTCTAGATTGAAAGAAGTTTAAATGTTTCGATGAGAAAATGCCTCATATTTGGAGAAATAAAAAGTACCAGAAAATTGCACAAAAATGGAAAACAACTTGTAATAAAATTGGATCTAAAAAATTAAGTTTTTTTCAAAGGGAAAATAGGTCCTACGAAATGACCCACAATGAAATAAATGCTGAAAACAAGTTTCATAATGAAATAACCTCCTTTTTGGAATTCGAAATTGGGTTTTGATCGTGTTTCGAAGAACCATTTCATCTGAAATAGAAATTTCTCTGTTCAAATCCATAATATGCGCTTTTTATTCATTATTATGATGATAACAAGCGCGCGATTTATTTTTGCCCGAAGAAAATTTTTCAACTAGTTTCTAACGTCCTTAAATAATTAATGGCGACCAATAATTTAACTTTTTTTTAACAAAATGGAATAACCACCAAAAATATAATAACCCAAAAAAAAAAAAAAAAATGAAAAGGCAATAATGGTTAAACTGTTTTAATTTTATTTAATTGGGAATTTTTTTCATAATGAAATAATCTCAATATTTAATGATTAAATAAACAACCAAAAATTAAATTACCGTCAAACATTTTTACGTCATTTCTTGGATGTTATTTAATTTTTCCCTTTGGAGTTATTTCATGGGGGTTATCCATAGCGCTAATAAATATGTATATCTGCGATGATATTTTTAAGAGAAATTTTCAAAATTTGAAAAATTTTTAAAAAATGACTTAAAAGACAACTAAACTTAAGGTGGCACGCGAGAAATTTTTACAAAAAAAATTTGTCTGTTTCTGGCACGCAGCGAAAAAAGTCTTGCCACCCCTGGCCTAGTGGTTGTGATGCTTGCCTTTCGCCCAGGATGGCCATGTTCAAATCTCAGCCAAGGTGAATTAATTTTTATATACTACTCTCTTTTTCTTTTTTCAATTTAGAAGTTTTCCTCCATATTAAAAAATAAATTGTACAATTTTTTTTATTTATTGGTAGCGTAAAAACTACCCTACGGGGAATGAGGAGTCAATTGCCCTTCAAGGACCTATCCCGTGACCGGTCAACCGAAGGCATATTACTAAATTAGTACAAATATGAACAAAAGAAAATGAATTAATTTTCTAAGTATTTTCTGATCCGTTATTTTCACTGTTGCTCTTAAAAAAAATTGATTGATACCGAAATAAAAACAAAATTCGCGGCATATTTTTAAAAATATTTTTTATTTATTTTACTCTTTTATTTATTTTTAACTTTATTTTTTCACGATTTGCTCTTATTTTAAATTTCTATAATGTTTTGCTAAGAAATTTTAAGTTTTGTGTTTTCAACGTTTTTTTAATGTTAAAGCTGTTTTAGTTTTAACAATTGGTATTTCATTTAACTTTTCTTTGTAACTTAAGGGGAATTTTTTAAATTTTTATTTATATTATCAGAGGTTTTGAGGTAATTTTCTAATTTTTAATTGATTTTTTAATTTAATTATGGCCAACGCAAAAAACAAGTCAACTGCCATTAAGGGACCTATCCCATGACCGGTCAATCGGGGGCATATTCAAGGCACTTCCACCATATTTGTGTGTATGTCCCGTACGGGAAATGAAGGGTCGATTGATCCAAAGTGACAAATCTGTGACAGGTGCATAGGGGACAGGTTACAAAACTGATGTAAACCCAAATTTCGATGTATCAAAAAGTGGTAATTGCAGCAAAATATTCAACATCGTGACTATTGAAATGGAGGCCATACATTAACTAGTTCATTTTGGATATATCCTATAACTGGAGAAAAAGTATCATAACATCCAATTGACAAAAGTAACTAGTACCTTTGCAGTTGAAGTAGTGATATAACACAGAACAGGTGCAGTATAATTAGATGTGTATGAAAAAATGGCGATCGGTACCGTAATACCCTATCCCGTGACCGTTACAAAGTTTACATAATACTTAACTTTGTGGCCACAGAAATGATGACATAATAATAAACTACGAGTAGTTCAAAAATATTGTTCGGATACGAGTATGCATAATAGATTGTCAATGACAAGCAAAACAATTTATTCACAAACACTGGGGATGTTATATCCAAAAAGTCAGAATTTTTTATTGGATATTTTGATTACCGGTTCTTTTCTCTAATCGTTGGTGAAAATGTTTTGTAATACCGATATTATCATTATGAAATAGAGGAAAGTATTCCAAAAAAAATCACTAGGGAAGCTTAAATCACTAAGGGGTCGACCCATTGGACTAAAATAGGTACATCACATCTGTATTTTAATTAAAGAGAAGATTAAATTTATGTTAATAACTGAAAACTAGCTCAAAAAGCCCAAAATGACCCGAAAACCAGTTTAGTGTTGAATTCAGGAATGGACTTTGTAAATTGCGCACATATTTTTTTATATGTAAACTTAACAGGGTTTTACTTAAAATATGTGCCCAGATTCTATAATACGATAGACGATTATCGTACACTTTTCGAAGTTTAATAACTATTATATTACATAAAATTTTTAATTGACTTATTGGCATAGACAAGCAACTTGATGGAACCTCACAAGAACAAGTCTAAAGCGGTCAAACAGCACGATTTCGGTGACTAGTTTAAGTCGCTTCTGTGTGGGATAACCATGCCCTCAAATCGGTCGTGCAGAATGTCCAGGTCGCTTCAGCTATGTGGCACGTAGCGCCGTCTGTTAGAGCCACATGTCGTTCACATCCATTTCATCCAATTTTGGCCAAAGAAATCATCATAATGTGATAATTACCTGTGAAAAGGAAATAACGATAGAAATTTTCTTCCGATTACAAAACATTCATTGTGTAGGTTATGATTGACAAGACTTCAATTAGCCACACTCATCGATGTGTCGACCATGGTTTGTCTCGTTAAGAGATGATGCTACGGGTCGTAGCAGGTGTAGAGGGTTGGTCGTTTGATTCCCGGTCATGGAATACACAAAAAGTTTTTCATATAGAGGCAATATAACGATAAAAAATATTTTGATCAATTCACACATAAACTTCTTTTTGTAAATGAATTTTAAAAAATTGTATTTCATATTCGTAACGTATATAAAATTGTTCAGAATTTATGCAGAAATCCTGAAAAGAAACTTGAAATTTTTAGGGACCTATAAACGTCATTCCATTTTGCCGAAATTTGGTCCGTATGTATATACGACTTGTTGCGTGCACACAAGGGTACATGGACAGTAGAGCGTACCATCTTACAGGCAAAAAAAAAAAGTGCGCCGTACATCCTCCAATATGAAATATTTTTGCAAGAAGGTTTCAAAAAAAATTTTTATTTTTTTTTTGCCGAACGTAGGGGTCGCCATTTTACATTTTTCGTTATATCTTTGGCATTTACAGTCGGATCTTAAAGTATGATACATCGATGTAGACCAGTATTTTGCTCCAAGGGCATTTTGACCTCAAGTTTCCCGTTATAGTAGTTACCCACCAGATCTCAGTTGCTACCACCCTAATGTTAGAAATTTAAAGCTCGCAAAAAATCATTCAACTTTTGCTAAGGAAGTTTTTCGCTAAACCCAGTATAATTTTTTTTATATATTGGTTGCCGAACGTAGGGGTCGCCTTTTTAAATTTTTTTTAATTGGATTTTTACTATGTAGCAAAACACTGGTCTCCTCGAGGCAAAAAAAAATCGATATATCACACTTTAAAATCCGATTTTAAATGCCAAAGCTATAACAAAAAATTAAAAAAGGCGACCACTACGTTCGGCAAAAAAAAATAAATTGTTTTTGAAATCGCCTTCCAAAAATACTTCATATTGGAGGGTGTACGGCAAACTTTTTTTTGAGGTACGGTCTAATGGACAGATAGATAGACCGACGGACGGACATCGCCAAATCGACTCAACGCGATTCTGAGTAAATCGGTACACTAATAGGTTGGTCTAGGTCCAATATTTTTTTGTGTTACAAACAGCAGTATAAACTTATTTTACCCTGTCGAAGTAGTGGTGTATGGTGTAGCTAGTATTTCTTAACTAACGTTAAAATTTATATGTATACTTTCATATATGTATTTGTTAGAATATTGTTCTACCTCAAGTCCAAATTCGAATATGAAATTTTGAAACAACAAATAAAATCTAATATTACAATATTATCTTATTCGAATTTGGACTTGATGTAGAACAATATTCTAAGTAAATGTATGAAAATCTATTTAGAAAGTCCGAAAAAACTATTTTTGAATTTTTAATGCAAAAATTAAAATAATTTATATGTATAGCTTATATTGAATTGTAGTCATGAGTTAATAGGGGTTTTCATATAAATGCGTATTATACTCGTAAACAGTGTAAAGTTGGTATGTTTATGAGTTTAATATCAATCTCCATACATGAAAAATATGTTTATATTTATACAAGATTTACATGGAATTTACGAGTTTATATGAAAACCCCTAATATTTATGTTTTTGGAATTTGGAATAAACTGTTTTTTTTCTTAATAATTTTTTGTGAGTTTGTGATGTTTTAAAAACAGATTCGGTGACTTGTCGTTTTACGTAAGTTCAGTGACTGGATCCTTCTGGGTTCTTCCAGCACCCATACTTATTATGACACATGGTGAATAATAAGTGACATGTTACACGTCAATTAGTTTCAGTTAGTCCTGTGACTTGTTAACTTAGAGCAGTATAGTGATATGTCACGAAACTATTATTTTGTACTAGTTCAGCAACAACACACATATTGACTAATGTGTGACTAGTTTTTTAACAAATATTTTTCTTTAGTTCTGTGATATGTGCGCTTAAACCAGTCACCTGATATTTTATTTCTCACTAGTTTCGGGACATATCACATAATGTCTAACATGAGACTACTTCCGTATTAGATAATTTTAACTTGTTATATTGCATACTCTCTTAAACCAGTAGTGTGATATGTTATAAACGACAAGCTTTGCGACAAGTTACAAGTAGCTCAAAAGGAGGAAATTGCCACCTCCTATGACAAGCCCATGTTAAAGTTGCCGGTTACTTTCATATAAAAAAACCGAATCGAGGACCGGTGACTCCCACAAAGTTCCAGTCACGTGACCAGCTCTGTGACTGATCCATTTCCCGTAGGGTCAATATTGTTTTCTTTTCTATTTTTTTCTTTTCCATGTTTTTTTTATCTGCTGTGTGTGTGTTTGTTTTTTCTTTTTCTTTTTTATTTGAACAGAAACGAAAAACATATAACTTAACCATCAGCCAGCCATCACGCATAAGCAACGTTAGCTCAGACGGTAGAGCGTTTGCCTTACATGCAGAAGGTTGTGTTATCGAGCCCTACTTCGACGCCAAGTAGATTATTTTTAATTCTTAATTTTTTATTAGATTATTTGAAAAGCTATTTTTAGACACACCACCTTACTGCCACAATGTGTCTAAACTGTGGTAATATGTCATTTCCAATGACAACGCCATGTTAAAGTGATATGTCTCTTTCAAACAAAAAGACCGATCAACGACCGGTCTCCGTCCCCTTGGGACCTATCCTGCGTGTCATCTGGGACCGGTCCCTTTCCCCGTAGGGTAGTAAATACTAAATAAAACAGAGCAAATTATTAAAAAACTAAATACACCCATACCCCGGTTTGCGTCGCTAATGGGGCCGGGAGAAACTCGACGCAAGCCGAAACGACGCAAAACAAAGCACGATTTTCAATACATTTGTATTGATTTTTTTAATTGGCTCCGAAATTCGTAATTTTAACTAAAAAATAGATTTTTTAATGAAAAATACCATACTTTTTATTTATTTTTGTTTTTGTTAAAATAAAAATATAAAAATTCATGAGAAAGTTATAACAAAAATATTAAGATTAAAAGTTAAAATAGAGAATTCATAGTGTAAAAAAAAGCAAAGGTCTATATCGATGTGGTAATTTTTTTTTATTCCGAGCTTGAGTCATCTAAGTCGATTACCATTTCCACGGTTGGATTTGTCAATATTGATGATTTTTGTATGAAATTATCTAAAGTTTGTTGGATTGTAACAGCTTTTTTTTCCAAATAAATTTCCTTATAACAATTGACAGCGTGGGTCACATTTCTAGACACTTTTGAACTACGAGATTCGTCAGGATCATTGTTTTCAAAAATCTCCATTGCTTGCGATATCAACTGCATTGCTTCAGAAATTTTAGCAGCAGTAAGATTTTTTTCTTCTGCTTCGACCTCAAGAGCAAGCGTTTCATCGTCCAGCGCATTGTTACTCTGAATTGCAATCAAACTTTCGTTATTAAGCTCTTCGACGGATAAAAGGAGTTCATTAATATCTTGTTCTTCCATTCCATAAAAATTTTCATTTCTTGCTGATTCTGCAAGTTCTTTACATATGTGTGGCACATCATTAAAGTCTATATCCTTGAGAACACATTCGGCCATAATTGCCTCCAAGTTCCGTTCATGCACGACTCTTTTACTTCTTTCCAAGATAGGTTTATATTTTCAATAGCCATCTTGATATTATAATTCTTCCAAAAATCTTTCATGGAAGGCAAATTATCTCCGTCAGATGCTTTTAGAAGTTGAAAAAAAGTTCGTCGCAGATAGTATGACTTGAAGTTGGATATGACACCTTGATCCATTGGTTGCATCACAGATGTGGTATTTGGGGGCATAAAAATTACTTTAATATTTTCCGAATAATCGTCTGAAAAAACAGGATGACCTGGTACATTGTCAAGTAACAATAGAACTTTAAACTCTATATTTTGTGAAGAACAATAAGCTTTTATCTCGGGAGCAGCACAATTTTCTATCCAATCTCTAAATAAGGACACAGTCATCCATGCTTTTTTATTTGCACGCCAATGAACAGGAAGCTCACTTTTTTTAACACTTTTAAAAGCTCTCGGGTTTTCACAGTGGTAAATTAAAAAAGGCTTAAACTTAAAATCACCCGCTGCATTTCCTCCCAAAAGAAGTGTAAGTCTATCTTTACTAGCTTTAAAACCAGGGGAAGATTTTTCGGATTTAGAAATGTACGTTCTTCCTGGCAAACGCTTCCAAAATAGTTCCGTTTCATCAGCGTTTAAAACTTGTTTTGCAGAATACCCACCTTCTTCAATGATTGCTTTTAATTCTAGTTTGAACTTTTCTGCAGCTGAAGTATCTGCACTTGCAGATTCTCCTTTTAATGCAATGCTATGCAAATTGCCACGGATTTTAAAACGATCAAACCATCCTCTGCTGGCTTCATATTTTTCCGCACTTTAGGCACTTGATAATGGATAACTGTCTTTAAGATCTTCAAATAAAGTTAAAGCTTTCTTTTGAATTACCATTTGACTTAATGGCATTCTTCGCTGATTTTGATTTTCTATCCAAATGCTAAGAAGTGACTCCATTTTTTCAATTAAAGGACTTCTTATTTTTGTAACCTGTTTTTGTTGTAACGATGTTGCGGTTATAGCAAATTTTGAAATTTTTTCAGCGTCTCTGGTACAAATGGATTTTATTGTAGAAGGGGCTAGTCCAAGGTTTCTTGCAATATCAATAGCTTTTTCCCCTGATTTAAAATGCTTCAAAATGTCCAGTTTTTGTTCTAAGTTTATTTGCTTTCTTTTTGGACTCATTGTTGAGAAATATTTAGATTGAACTTAACTTCACCAAATGTAATTTGAAACTAATAACTAGCAGACAACCTTCACATACACATTTGTATTACACTTAAACGGGAAATTGCCTTTTTCTGTTAAGCTTTCATATCATTGACGCAAATCGAAACACTGACGACGCAGCTTCGAAGCCATGCAACGCAAACTGAAACAAAAACGACGCAACTTCGAAATCACAGAAACTTTTAAAAGACGCAACTTCGAAACGACGCAAACTGAAGCGACGCAAACCGGGGTATTAGTGTAAAATTTTATAAAAAAAAAAATTTATAAAAAAAATAAAATTTTATAAAAAAAAATAAAATTTTATATAAAAAAAAATAAAATTAAAAAAAAATGTTGTGGTCGAACCGGGGTTTGAACCTGCGGCCTTCTGCATCAGAAGCCAGGATAGTACCCCCTAGGCCACCAAGTTGCGAGTTTGCTGGCAAACAAGATTGAAGTATATACACATAACTTTGATGAAAAGAAAAAAAACAGGGCAACGCTCTACCCCGTAAATTTTTTGAGGGCGGAAAATGTTGCGCTTTTGCACTTTATTAGACAACATTTTTAGAAAAGAACACGATGGCCCCTCAGAATATTACCCTTAATTTAGAAAAGAATACAAAAAAGGCAATTCGAAAGCAAAGTGCAAAAAAAATGCAACATTTTTGTCAGAAAAGAAAACACCATAACTTAAATACATTTTTAAGTTTTAGAGTGCATTATTTTTGCAAAAATACTAGTTTTTAGTGCATATTTCTTATATTTTAATGCATATTTTTCTTTTTTAACCGCATATTTTAGGCGCATATTTTCCATTTTTAAGTGCATGAAATTCCTTGCCCTAGTAATTAATATTTAAAGGTTAAATTGTTGACACTTTTGTACCTTTCTGTTTTATTTCCTCTCACGACGAAGGTCTTGTGGAAGCCCGACGTTAAAAAAGACATAATTTTTTGAGGTAAACTGGTTTTTCTGATTTACCACAAACAATACTGATAACTCATACTCGTATGCAAATAACAATATTTAAAAATTGATCAAGTATAATTGATTAATCAAATATAAATAAGCGTTTACATTCAGCCCGAAAATAGTTTAAAGAATTTAAAGGCCTCTTAATTATAATAAGTTGTTAATAATTTTTAAAAATTTGCAAGTAATACACTATTTGTTTTTATGTGGAAGCATAATTACATTCTTTTTTTTGTGGGTATTATCATCACTCAACACAGACATTTAAAAACATAATTCAATTTTGAATGAATCGATTACACTATGCGACAGTCAAAATCGGGATGGGATGAAACCAACGGGAAATGTTATATCGGTCAATCGGGACACGTATAACTTCTTTTTTACCGATATAACTTTCCCCGGTAGTTTGAACCCTTCCCGATCACTGACCCCTACCATTTGTCTCACAGTGTTATTGATTCAATTATTGTCTACATTATTCAATCAATATCTTATTCAGTTTAATTTTTTTTGATTCTTGCCTTGATTTATAGTTCGCGAATAAAATCATTAAACAAACAATTCAATCGAATCGAAATTTAATCAATTTAAATTTGGAAAATAATATCTTGTATATAAATATAAAATCTAAATTCTAACCCCTCAATTCATAAATGCTTTGTAAAGTTATAACAGGTTTACAAAACGTCATTTTCATACAAAATTTGTTCAATAAACCTCCTATAATTTTACAAAGCGTTTATGAATTTAGGGATAATTGTATTGTTTTTTTGCAGGCGTTATGTATTGGTTAATTTGGACGATGAATTCCTAATTGATATAAATGGAAAATTATAAAGAATGTAAGTAATATCTTGTATATAAATATAAAATCTAAACTCTAATTGTATTGGTTTTTTGCAGGCGTCATGTATTGGGTTCCTTATGATATGATATTTCGAAGAATTCGAAAGTGTGGAACATTTTACTAAAAAATTAATTTTAGTAAAAAAATGGGCTGATTTTAGTAAATCGATTTCCAATATGAGTTTACTAAAACGTTACTAAGTTTTAGTAACCATTACAAATTTTTTCTACTACTTTCAGACTTTTCTATTTGAGTGTATCTAAAAAACCAGCTTCCTCTTTGGCTCGTTGAAATTAAATATTTAGTTATTAGCAAATACAGCCAGAAACTTAAATACAGCATTTCCAGTAGCATTCCATAAATTACACTGTGAGACAAATGGTAGGGGTCAGTGATCGGGAAGGGTTCAAACTACCGGGGAAAGTTATATCGGTAAAAAAGAAGTTTTACGTGTCCCGGCGTTTCGCTGGGTCACCCCTAGGAATCAAGATATATCGATTTGACCTTTGGTGGTCTTTTTTTCGATATAACTCGAGAACCACTAGTCCGATTTTGCTCAAACAATTTTAAAAAAATTAAAAATTACAATTCCTTTAATCTGTTCATATAATGTTTTTCTATATACTCAACAGTTTTGCCGGTAAAAATAAATGTATGAAGAAAAAAATATTTTTTGCCTAAAATATTAAAAAAAAGTAATAAACAAAGGTTATTGATTTTTATGGTAGCGGTAACAAACATTTATTTTTACCGGCAAAACTGTTGAGTATATAGAAGAACGTTATGTGAACAGATTAAAGGAATTGCAATTTTTAATTTTTTTAAAATTGTTTGAGCAAAATCGGACTAGTGGTTCTCGAGTTATGTCAAAAAAAGATATATCTCGATTCCTAGGCTTGACCCAGCGAAACACCGGGACACGTATAACTTGTTTTTGACCGATATCACATTTCCCGTTGGTTTCATCCCATCCCGATTTTGACTGTCGCATAGTGTTATTGAAATGTGTTTAAGTACACAAGGGACCCATATCTTATACCAAAGTATGGTGCTTAGTTTGCAAAAAAAAATTTGCATCAATATATTCTTTTGCAGAATGTTAACCGCTGGTTAAAGGCTGAGTTACCCAACCGTAAACTTAACTGTAACGAATCAGCTGTTTCGAAACCACAAGAAGAAGTGTATACGTATGGTTACTAATACGGAAATGTAAACGTACTTACCGGAACATTCTGTTGGAAATAGAATTTTCTATCCGTCATCGAAACAGCTGAATGATTTTAGTCGGAAAAATATAAAATAAATAAAGAAAATTGATTCAAACAACAAATAAGGAATAAAAATTAACAAATACAAGGGTACTATTTACATTTCGGGAACTGGCAACACTAATGCCAATAGCTAAAATCTGGCAACACCATAATAAAATTTTACATTTTTTAGCATAAACGTACTCATAATGTTTTGATGTACAAGTGCTATTTGTTTTGTTTACAGTGAGCTAAGAAATTCAATTTGGCCAAAAACTGGACATTTCAAGAGAAGGTTTTCGTTGGATTATTTTTCACAACTTTCGACGTGGATTACATCAACAAGAATGTGTCAATGAACTCAGTTCTTTGTATGGCGATGAAGCAGCATCACAAACGACAGTATATAGTCAATTCAATCGTGGTCGTAATTAGTACGCCGACAAATTCCGTGAAGGTCGTCAAAAATCGGTTGTTGTGCCACAAAACATCGATGCAGCGCGTGAACTGATAATGCAAGATCGTCATGTGACATATCGTAAGATATAGGCATTATTGCACATTAGTTCCACTTCAATACATTCGATTTTGCATGAACACTTAGTTGAAAACAAAATTTGCTCTCGTTGGATACCCTATAACTTATCAATCGCTCAAAAAAAGGCTCGCGTCGATTTGTGTAAGGGAATGATCAAAAAGTTCGACCGTGGTGCTTCAAAAGACGTGTATAAAATCGTGACAGGTGACGAATTATGAATATATGCGTGTGAGCAGGAAACAAAACAGCAATCGACCGTGTGGGTATTCCAAGACGAGCGAAATCCAACAAAAGTTGTTCGTGGAAGAAGCACAGCGAAGCAAATAGTCGCCTGTTTCTTTGGCCGAATGGGTCATGTGGCCACTGTTCCGCTTGAGCAACGTATGACGGTCAATTCTGAGTGGTACACGACCATTTGTTTGCCGGAAGTCTTCGGAGAAATTCGTAAAACTAACCCCCAAAGACGAATGATTCTCCATCATGACAATGCGTGCTTTCACACATCTCGTCAAACAGGTGAATTTTAGAGAAGTCAAAATATCGAATTGGTGACTCATCCTCCGTACAGTCGTGACTTGGCATCCAATGATTTCTTCTTGTTCCCAAATATCAAAAGTAAACTGCGTGGTCAACGATTTACGAGCGCCGAAGAAGCAGTTGAAGCGTTCAAAAACCATGTTTTGGAGGTGTCGCAAGAGGAATGGAAAAACTGCTATGACAAATAGTTTGAATGAATGCAAAAGTATATTGATCATGCAGGGGAATATTTTGAAAAACAATAAAGCCATTTTTATTTGAAAATGTTTGTTATTATTTGCTATTCCCGAAACATAAATAGTACCCTTCGTAAAAGGAAAAATTACAATAAAATAAAAAAACACACGACATAGATGCTAAATAGTAATGTCGTTTACGATTTTCCATAAGTGCACTTTTCAGCTACGGCACGTTACAGTTACAGAACATTTACGTTTACGGTTCAGTAATCCACCTTTTAGTCTTTTAATTAATTTTCTGCACCACAAAGCCTTTTCGCATTCCGCCATTATTTTGCAATTTTTTAAGTTCGATTTTTTTAAATTCATAATACCTATAACTTATACTAAAAATTGGTGGTTAGTTTGCAAAAAAAAAAAAAAATTGCAAAAAAAAATTTCAAAAACTAAAAATTTTGCATCATTATATTCGTTTGCAGAATGTTAATCGCTGATTAAGTTTCTTAATTCATTTTCTGCGGCGCAAAGCGTTTTTTCGCATTCCGGTGATTTTAGAAAATCGATTTCCAATATGAGTTTACTAAAACGTTATTAAATTTTAGTAATCATTACAAATTTTGTCTACTATTTTCACTTTACTAATAATTACAGACACGTTTTGCTAAAATTAGCTAAACACCAAACTTTGGTGTATGAAATTGCAAATTTTTTTTCGCTATTTTTTTTTTGCAACTAGCCTACAAATTTTGTTGTACGAAATGGATACTACTTATAGACTCTAGATTATATATTTAACAAAACCGCGCCTAAAAAAGTGCAAAATATTGGCGGAACGCGAAAAAATACTTTATGGTACAAAAATTGTATTAAAAAATCTTATCAGCGATTTTTATTCTGCAAACCAATATACTGATGTAAGAGTTCTCTTTTTTGCAAATTGTTTTTCGCGACTTTATTTCGCCATATTTTTTGCAACTAGCCACCGAACTTTGTTCTATGAATTGGGTATTATAGTCCCTAGATTATAAATTAAAAAAAACCGCACTTAAAAAATTGCAAAATAATCGCGGAAAGCGAAAAAATATTTTAAGGTACAAAAATTTAAGTAAAAAACTTAATTAGCGATTTTCATTCTACAAACAAATATACTGATGTAAGAATTTTCCTTTTTGCAAATTTTTTTCGCGATTTTTTTTTGCAACTAGCCACCGAACTTTGTTCTATGAATTGGGTACAATAGTCCCTAGATTATGATTTTAAATAACCGCACATAAGAAATTACAAAATCATGGCGGCAAGCGAAAAAAGATTTTATAGCACAACAATTAATAAAAACTTAATCAGCGATTAACAATCTGCAAGCGAATTTAATGATGCAAAAATTTTACATTTTAGAAAATTTTGTTTTTTTACGCGATTTTTTTTTGTTGTTTTGCAACAAAAAACAAAATTTTGCAGAAAGTAAAATTTTTGCATCATTATATTCGTTTGAAGAATATTAATCGCTGATTAAGTTTTTTATTAATTTTTTGTGCCATAAAGCCGTTTTTCGGGTTCGGCCATTATTTTGCAATTGCTTACTGTGGTTCTTTAATATCATAATTTGGGGACTATAACACCCAAATTATAGAACAAAGTTCGGCGGCTAGTTACAAAGAAATCCCGAAATGAAGTCGGGAAAAAAAATTTTCAAAAAGGAAAATTATTACATCAGTATATTTGTTTGCAGAATGGAAATCGCTGATTAAGATTTTTAGGTAAATTTTTGTACCATAAAATCTTTATTCGCGTTCCGCGGTTATTTTGCACTTTCTTAGGTGCGGGTTTGTTAAATATATAATCTAGAGGCTATAGTACCCATTTCTTACAACAGAGTTTGTAGGCTAGTTGCAAAAAAAAAAAAAAAAATCCAAAAAAATGTAGCGGAAAAAAAAATTGGCAAAAAAGAAAATTTTCACATCATTATATTTATTTGCAGAACGAAAATCGCTGATTAAGTTTTTAAATTAATTTTTTGTGCCATAAAGCCTTTTCTCGCGTTCCGCGATTATTTTGAAATTTTTTATGTGTGGTTATTAAAAAACATAATCTAGGAACTATAGTAGCCAAATATTTTGCTATTTTTAAGTGCGATTTTTTTAAATTTATAATCTCTGGACTATGATACTCAATTCATAGAACAAAATTCGGTGACTAAATAAAAAAAAAACGGGAAAAAAGTCGCGGAGAAAAACTTGTAAAAAGGAAAATTCTTACATCAGTATATTTGTTTGCAGATGATAATCTCTGATTATGTTTTTTAATTAATTTTTTGTGGCATAAAGCCTTTTTTCGCGACCAGCCATTAATTTGCAATTTTTTAAGTGCTGTATTTAAAATTCATAATCTACAAAATAACACTCATTGTAACAATCTTCAGATCAGCTAAGAACTTTACGGGAAAATGCATAATTTTTAAAAATTCTACACAATTTGTGTAACTTTGTACCGCTAAATCTTTTAGACCGTTTATTGTATCTCAGTAATTTAAAGGTATACGACTGACACTTTTGTCCTTACTTGAAAATGAAAATGATTTTCTTGAAAAACATTTTGAATTCGGAACTGCACTTTAAATGTGACTGCAGTTTTGAAAAAAAAATTGGAGGATATAAATGTATAATAAAAATGTTGGGCTTTTCAATAAAAATGCTTTCAAAATTTGATTTAAGGTGATAATAGAACTGAAAATTGCATTATAAAACTGCAGTTGCATTTAAAGTGCAATTGCCAATTAAAAATTTGTTTCTAAAAAATTGTTTTTAAATAAGGATAAAAGTATCATTCATATACCATTCAAATTACTGAGATACAATAAGAAGTCTAAAAGATATGGGGCTCCTAACTTATGCAAATTATGTAGCATTTTTTAAAATTTAGCATTTTATATTGAAAAATAAGGTGACTGTTTTTAAAAAATAATTTAAAATATTGCAAATGCGCGGTCCATTTAATTTAATTTGTAGCAAAGTGTTAACGTTTTCAAATAAATTGATTTTAAAAAATAAAAGGGTAAAACAGATTGAAAAATGCACTCAAAAGTACTTAGCAAGTACCATAGTACTTAGCAAGTACCCGTAGTACTTAACAAGTGCCATAGTACTTAACAAGTACCAAAGGTACTTATCAAGTAGTAGGTACTTAGCAAGTACCAAAAGTACTTAGCAAGTACCATAGTACTTAGCAAGTAACAAAGGTACTTAGCAAGTACCATAGTACTTAGCAAGTACCATAGTACTTAACAAGTACCAAAAGTACTTAGCAAGTACCTTAGGACTTGGCAAGTACCAGAAGTACTTTGCAAGTACCATAAAACTTAGCAAGTACCTGTAGTACTTAGCAATTACCATAGTACTTGCTAAGTACCTTGGTACTTGGAAAGTACCAAGTAATTAACCAAGTAATTGTACTTAAGTACAAGTACATTGAAAGTACATTGAAAGTACTTGTACTTATTATTTTAAGTACAAGTACTTGTACTTTACTAGTACGAATAATACGTGATAAAAAACTAAAACCCTTTTTAGTTTTTTTTAATATTCTCGAAAAAACCATACTTGCATAAATGTTTACGGTAAATAACAGAAAACGAATAAAAAATTCATGTAACTTTTAGGGAAAAGAACATATTATTTAGGGAATTTTTTAAAAATTTCGAAATTTTCTCAGTTGTTTTTATTTTAACTTAAATTAAAATTATATGTTTAATGAGTCCAAAGCTAATAATGAACTTGAAGGAAAACGGTGATTTCCATTGACTAACAAATTAAAACGAAAAATTATAAATGAAAACTTGATATGCTGCTTAATTCCAGTATTAAAAAATGACTTGCTGATTTCAATTAAAAACTCCGCCTAATTGAATTTGAATACCGACTGTATTTCGAATGTTCTATTAACAACTTAGGCTCAATTTTATAGTCAGCCCGTATGACAGCTGCTTTATTTTGTATTGATGAAAAATTTATGAATTTTCTCATGGGAATAAAGTTTGTGAAGAGTTCGTACATATAGAATAAATCAGTATCTATCAAGGGAATATCGGTAAAGCAGTGCTTTAGCTTATTTTGTATTGATGAAAATTTTATGAACTTTCTATATCATATAAATTCAATACAAAATAAAGTAACCCAGCTAAAAATCGAAATATATGAATACATACAGGTTAAATGTATGTTCATGCATGCTCATAAACATGCATTAATGTCCATACATGGATACATAAATCTCCATACATGCATCATATATGTCCACACATGTGCATTAACGAAATTTGAGGTAATATATATAATGATATTTTATGAAAGAAAAGTTATGAAAAATTTCATAATATTAATTAAATATATATTATATACATATTGAAATTCTTCATTGATTCTACGAAAAAAATTGTATGAAATTATATCATTAACCCATATTCTCCTGAATTAAGAAATAATTGTGCCAAGTGTTTGAAACTTACATGATTAGCTCATGAGGGCCCTAGGAACACGAAACTGTGATTAGTTCCACTTCAATACATTCGATTTTGCATGAACACTTAGTTGAAAACAAAATTTGCTCTCGTTGGATACCCTATAACTTATCAATCGCTCAAAAAAAGGCTCGCGTCGATTTGTGTAAGGGAATGATCAAAAAGTTCGACCGTGGTGCTTCAAAAGACGTGTATAAAATCGTGACAGGTGACGAATTATGAATATATGCGTGTGAGCAGGAAACAAAACAGCAATCGACCGTGTGGGTATTCCAAGACGAGCGAAATCCAACAAAAGTTGTTCGTGGAAGAAGCACAGCGAAGCAAATAGTCGCCTGTTTCTTTGGCCGAATGGGTCATGTGGCCACTGTTCCGCTTGAGCAACGTATGACGGTCAATTCTGAGTGGTACACGACCATTTGTTTGCCGGAAGTCTTCGGAGAAATTCGTAAAACTAACCCCCAAAGACGAATGATTCTCCATCATGACAATGCGTGCTTTCACACATCTCGTCAAACAGGTGAATTTTAGAGAAGTCAAAATATCGAATTGGTGACTCATCCTCCGTACAGTCGTGACTTGGCATCCAATGATTTCTTCTTGTTCCCAAATATCAAAAGTAAACTGCGTGGTCAACGATTTACGAGCGCCGAAGAAGCAGTTGAAGCGTTCAAAAACCATGTTTTGGAGGTGTCGCAAGAGGAATGGAAAAACTGCTATGACAAATAGTTTGAATGAATGCAAAAGTATATTGATCATGCAGGGGAATATTTTGAAAAACAATAAAGCCATTTTTATTTGAAAATGTTTGTTATTATTTGCTATTCCCGAAACATAAATAGTACCCTTCGTAAAAGGAAAAATTACAATAAAATAAAAAAACACACGACATAGATGCTAAATAGTAATGTCGTTTACGATTTTCCATAAGTGCACTTTTCAGCTACGGCACGTTACAGTTACAGAACATTTACGTTTACGGTTCAGTAATCCACCTTTTAGTCTTTTAATTAATTTTCTGCACCACAAAGCCTTTTCGCATTCCGCCATTATTTTGCAATTTTTTAAGTTCGATTTTTTTAAATTCATAATACCTATAACTTATACTAAAAATTGGTGGTTAGTTTGCAAAAAAAAAAAAAAATTGCAAAAAAAAATTTCAAAAACTAAAAATTTTGCATCATTATATTCGTTTGCAGAATGTTAATCGCTGATTAAGTTTCTTAATTCATTTTCTGCGGCGCAAAGCGTTTTTTCGCATTCCGGTGATTTTAGAAAATCGATTTCCAATATGAGTTTACTAAAACGTTATTAAATTTTAGTAATCATTACAAATTTTGTCTACTATTTTCACTTTACTAATAATTACAGACACGTTTTGCTAAAATTAGCTAAACACCAAACTTTGGTGTATGAAATTGCAAATTTTTTTTCGCTATTTTTTTTTTGCAACTAGCCTACAAATTTTGTTGTACGAAATGGATACTACTTATAGACTCTAGATTATATATTTAACAAAACCGCGCCTAAAAAAGTGCAAAATATTGGCGGAACGCGAAAAAATACTTTATGGTACAAAAATTGTATTAAAAAATCTTATCAGCGATTTTTATTCTGCAAACCAATATACTGATGTAAGAGTTCTCTTTTTTGCAAATTGTTTTTCGCGACTTTATTTCGCCATATTTTTTGCAACTAGCCACCGAACTTTGTTCTATGAATTGGGTATTATAGTCCCTAGATTATAAATTAAAAAAAACCGCACTTAAAAAATTGCAAAATAATCGCGGAAAGCGAAAAAATATTTTAAGGTACAAAAATTTAAGTAAAAAACTTAATTAGCGATTTTCATTCTACAAACAAATATACTGATGTAAGAATTTTCCTTTTTGCAAATTTTTTTCGCAATTTTTTTTTGCAACTAGCCACCGAACTTTGTTCTATGAATTGGGTACAATAGTCCCTAGATTATGATTTTAAATAACCGCACATAAGAAATTACAAAATCATGGCGGCAAGCGAAAAAAGATTTTATAGCACAACAATTAATAAAAACTTAATCAGCGATTAACAATCTGCAAGCGAATTTAATGATGCAAAAATTTTACATTTTAGAAAATTTTGTTTTTTTACGCGATTTTTTTTTGTTGTTTTGCAACAAAAAACAAAATTTTGCAGAAAGTAAAATTTTTGCATCATTATATTCGTTTGAAGAATATTAATCGCTGATTAAGTTTTTTATTAATTTTTTGTGCCATAAAGCCGTTTTTCGGGTTCGGCCATTATTTTGCAATTGCTTACTGTGGTTCTTTAATATCATAATTTGGGGACTATAACACCCAAATTATAGAACAAAGTTCGGCGGCTAGTTACAAAGAAATCCCGAAATGAAGTCGGGAAAAAAAATTTTCAAAAAGGAAAATTATTACATCAGTATATTTGTTTGCAGAATGGAAATCGCTGATTAAGATTTTTAGGTAAATTTTTGTACCATAAAATCTTTATTCGCGTTCCGCGGTTATTTTGCACTTTCTTAGGTGCGGGTTTGTTAAATATATAATCTAGAGGCTATAGTACCCATTTCTTACAACAGAGTTTGTAGGCTAGTTGCAAAAAAAAAAAAAAAAATCCAAAAAAATGTAGCGGAAAAAAAAATTGGCAAAAAAGAAAATTTTCACATCATTATATTTATTTGCAGAACGAAAATCGCTGATTAAGTTTTTAAATTAATTTTTTGTGCCATAAAGCCTTTTCTCGCGTTCCGCGATTATTTTGAAATTTTTTATGTGTGGTTATTAAAAAACATAATCTAGGAACTATAGTAGCCAAATATTTTGCTATTTTTAAGTGCGATTTTTTTAAATTTATAATCTCTGGACTATGATACTCAATTCATAGAACAAAATTCGGTGACTAAATAAAAAAAAAACGGGAAAAAAGTCGCGGAGAAAAACTTGTAAAAAGGAAAATTCTTACATCAGTATATTTGTTTGCAGATGATAATCTCTGATTATGTTTTTTAATTAATTTTTTGTGGCATAAAGCCTTTTTTCGCGACCAGCCATTAATTTGCAATTTTTTAAGTGCTGTATTTAAAATTCATAATCTACAAAATAACACTCATTGTAACAATCTTCAGATCAGCTAAGAACTTTACGGGAAAATGCATAATTTTTAAAAATTCTACACAATTTGTGTAACTTTGTACCGCTAAATCTTTTAGACCGTTTATTGTATCTCAGTAATTTAAAGGTATACGACTGACACTTTTGTCCTTACTTGAAAATGAAAATGATTTTCTTGAAAAACATTTTGAATTCGGAACTGCACTTTAAATGTGACTGCAGTTTTGAAAAAAAAATTGGAGGATATAAATGTATAATAAAAATGTTGGGCTTTTCAATAAAAATGCTTTCAAAATTTGATTTAAGGTGATAATAGAACTGAAAATTGCATTATAAAACTGCAGTTGCATTTAAAGTGCAATTGCCAATTAAAAATTTGTTTCTAAAAAATTGTTTTTAAATAAGGATAAAAGTATCATTCATATACCATTCAAATTACTGAGATACAATAAGAAGTCTAAAAGATATGGGGCTCCTAACTTATGCAAATTATGTAGCATTTTTTAAAATTTAGCATTTTATATTGAAAAATAAGGTGACTGTTTTTAAAAAATAATTTAAAATATTGCAAATGCGCGGTCCATTTAATTTAATTTGTAGCAAAGTGTTAACGTTTTCAAATAAATTGATTTTAAAAAATAAAAGGGTAAAACAGATTGAAAAATGCACTCAAAAGTACTTAGCAAGTACCATAGTACTTAGCAAGTACCCGTAGTACTTAACAAGTGCCATAGTACTTAACAAGTACCAAAGGTACTTATCAAGTAGTAGGTACTTAGCAAGTACCAAAAGTACTTAGCAAGTACCATAGTACTTAGCAAGTAACAAAGGTACTTAGCAAGTACCATAGTACTTAGCAAGTACCATAGTACTTAACAAGTACCAAAAGTACTTAGCAAGTACCTTAGGACTTGGCAAGTACCAGAAGTACTTTGCAAGTACCATAAAACTTAGCAAGTACCTGTAGTACTTAGCAATTACCATAGTACTTGCTAAGTACCTTGGTACTTGGAAAGTACCAAGTAATTAACCAAGTAATTGTACTTAAGTACAAGTACATTGAAAGTACATTGAAAGTACTTGTACTTATTATTTTAAGTACAAGTACTTGTACTTTACTAGTACGAATAATACGTGATAAAAAACTAAAACCCTTTTTAGTTTTTTTTAATATTCTCGAAAAAACCATACTTGCATAAATGTTTACGGTAAATAACAGAAAACGAATAAAAAATTCATGTAACTTTTAGGGAAAAGAACATATTATTTAGGGAATTTTTTAAAAATTTCGAAATTTTCTCAGTTGTTTTTATTTTAACTTAAATTAAAATTATATGTTTAATGAGTCCAAAGCTAATAATGAACTTGAAGGAAAACGGTGATTTCCATTGACTAACAAATTAAAACGAAAAATTATAAATGAAAACTTGATATGCTGCTTAATTCCAGTATTAAAAAATGACTTGCTGATTTCAATTAAAAACTCCGCCTAATTGAATTTGAATACCGACTGTATTTCGAATGTTCTATTAACAACTTAGGCTCAATTTTATAGTCAGCCCGTATGACAGCTGCTTTATTTTGTATTGATGAAAAATTTATGAATTTTCTCATGGGAATAAAGTTTGTGAAGAGTTCGTACATATAGAATAAATCAGTATCTATCAAGGGAATATCGGTAAAGCAGTGCTTTAGCTTATTTTGTATTGATGAAAATTTTATGAACTTTCTATATCATATAAATTCAATACAAAATAAAGTAACCCAGCTAAAAATCGAAATATATGAATACATACAGGTTAAATGTATGTTCATGCATGCTCATAAACATGCATTAATGTCCATACATGGATACATAAATCTCCATACATGCATCATATATGTCCACACATGTGCATTAACGAAATTTGAGGTAATATCTACATGCATGATCATGCATGTTCATGAGTGTTCATGTGTGTTCATACATGTACACACATGTAGATATTACCTCAAATTTCGTTAATGCACATGTGTGGACATATATGATGCATGTATGGAGATTTATGTATCCATGTATGGACATGAATGCATATTTATGAGCATGCATGAACATACATTTAACCTGTATGTATTCATATATGTCGATTTTTAGCTGGGAAGTGTCATACAGGATTAAGTACGATGTTTTACTTAAATAAGAAATTTTGTTAGAAAAATTCTTCATTTTAGTAAAAATTTGTACTTAGTGCTGATAATAGTACTAGTCCTTAGTATTTATACAAAGATTGGCAAATAATAATAGTTAATTATAACATACATAGACACTTTTTATAAGTGCTCTTTATCCTTATTTTTTCGATACAGACTTTTAACGCCACACTTTTCAGCGTGTATAAGAATTCCACTTGATGTACCAAAAGTTGAGACCTTTATATCAAACTTGCCATCAATGCTTATGACTTGAGCCATTAACTTGGCTTGATCGATGGTGGATTCACTCAATCTGTAAAATAACATGAAACATTTTAATAAAATGTAAATAAAACTTCGCTTAATTGAAAAATACTTGATTTCAATTTCTGTTCCTTTAAGATCTGTTACTGCATTTCCTATATCAGTTATCTGGTCCTCCTTCTTTCCGGACAAACTTATACCCATCCACCGTAAATGTGACAATGATGTTATTAAGCAGTGTATAAATGTAGCTTCACATCGTTTCTTTTTTGGTCGATCCAAAATTGATATGCCATCGATTTTTAAATGACTGATAGGACTGTTGCGTAATGCCTTTCCAGTGGCTTTTATAGTTTTCGATATATCATCCAAATGAATTACCCAATTGCATATCTTTAAGGTATTCAGCAGCCTATGTAGAGAGATAAATAATATTATATTAATGTATGGCAGTAGTAATACAATGTAAAATAAATAGTGTTTGAGTCACAAACTGTCGAGCGTTTTGAAGCATTTTTGGGGATTTATGGTTTTTGAATTAAACTTGTTTTAAAACACATATTTTTTGGTAACTAATTTTTAAATCCTATTATAAAAACAATTAAATCCCAGGCTCCAAAAATTACAGATTAAAGAATCTGTAAAAATGCATTTCAAATTGGAATTGCATAAAATTGCATTCTTAAATTTTTAACTAAATTTTCAACCTGGGTTTAGCGGTAGATATATGAGAAAGTCTACGGAACCGTACGATTCCATGTAACTCAGGATTTAAACCATTTTAAGAACAATATATAATATTTTTGATGGTATCAGCATTTTCGAGGCAACGAATTTAATCAGGCGAGCATCTTAAATTTTAATATTTATACTAGCTGTGTTTTCGACTTAACTATATCCGTTAAATTAAAAAAAAACTCCAAGTACACAGAATCGAGTTTGACACGAAAACTAACAAATTACTTTTCGTATGCACGTTGTCTTGCAACGTGCATACGAAATTATAAACGTTGAAAACTCAACGTTTATACATTTTCACATCCAACGTAACTTTTTCGCGTTATTTTCTAAAAAGTTTTGCTGGCGTACGTTCTATTAATCCGCAACTACTATAAAAATTAGCTGTTTATAATTTTTTATACTTTAACCGGTTAAACGTAGATTTGCCTTAAGTACTTAACGTTGATAGGTATGAGTGAAAATACAGCTACTGCTAATGTGCTCTACTCAATTGAAAACTATCCTAATTTACACTGAGAGAATTTTCATCACTTCAGTAATGAATTTCTTCATAGTTTCAATGAAAATTGTCACTGAAACTCGTCCATTGAAACTTTTCATAGAACAGGTTTCATTAAAGTCAATGTTTATGAAAAGCCCATAAAATTAATGAATCTCTTCATACACTCGTCCAATGAATAAATCATTCAGCCAATGAAGAGCTTCATAAACTCTATGAAGCAATTTCATTTACTATTATTTATTATAGTTGGTTGTTGTCGTTGCTAAGCTGGAGTGGATAAATAAAAAGTATTTAGTAAATGCAAAAGATGTAATAAAATCGTAGCATATTTTACGGATGTACAAAATTTATCTAAGGAAAGAATTCATTAAATTCAAAAGTTTCATAAAAAAAGTTTCGAAAAAATTAATATGATTAATAAAAAAATTTCATGGTCCAAAATTATTAATAAAAAATTAATTTAAAAAAAATATAAATTATAAAAGATTATTCTCTCAGGAAATGACGATATTTTATAAAAAATTAAAAAAAGTAAATACTATTGAACAATTTTATTTATATAAAGAACATTTTCATTAAATTTATGGAGATCTAATTTATGATATTCAATGAATATTTTTAATGAAGTTATGATATTTTATGAAAGAAAAGTTATGAAAAATTTCATAATATTAATTAAATATATATTATATACATATTGAAATTCTTCATTGATTCTACGAAAAAAATTGTATGAAATTATATCATTAACCCATATTCTCCTGAATTAAGAAATAATTGTGCCAAGTGTTTGAAACTTACATGATTAGCTCATGAGGGCCCTAGGAACACGAAACTGTGATTGAAATTATTCTATCTTATATTGAACCATTACAGAGCTGTGAACGAATCATTCTTTTTTGATTTCAATTCATTACGAATTAGCTAAATTTTTAATTAATTCTTTTCACCAAGGAAAAGAATTGAATGAAATTTGAATCAATTCAAATGAATTTGGCGAAAATGAATTGGCAAAATGAATTGTGTAGAGTATTTGACAAACTAACGTTGACATACCTTCTGTATGATACCTTAATTTTGATACCTTAATTTTGATTGGCCTTACTTTTTTGGTTGTCTACACGACCTACCTTTACTTGTACCGTGGAATATTGCTGACTGGGCATATTCCACAATACTTTATTTCATTATGTTAAGTTAGCTTAAGTTTAATTATTCAAATAAAAAATAAGTGCTCAGTAGAGCTAAACGGAAGTAGAACTTTTTATTTCGTATCATGGCGATCCTGCCAAATACATAGTGAAAAAAGTGAACAGTAAAAAAAAACAAAAATTATAAAATTATATACTTTTAGATTATGAAAAAATTAACGTTTGCAAAAATTTATAAACAATCTAAAAACAGATATCAGATACATATGTATTTACGAAAATTATATGAAAAAGAGATACACACAAGTTGCTCCTCACTCGCAATAAAATTCATTAAGTTAATAAAAGTGTATTTTAAAAATGGATGTTGAATTTAATTTATCTAATACCATCGGCACCGGTTTAAGCATCGGCGAACAAATTGTATATATATATGGTAGCGAATGGCAATTAAATACCTGCAAATGTTGAACTAACAACACAGCGACATGTGTCGCATCATGCAAGTGTTCCCAGTGTAGAAACGGTAATGACATATCATTATTTTTTGGACTACCAGTAATGACACCCACTTATCTTCTGCATTATTTTAAAACATATAATAATGAGTTACTGATAATGACTTATTTTTATCATTATTTCAAATAGAAAATAATTTTTTAGATTTTTTTAAATCTATTTTTAGACTAAATTTTTTTTAAACACTGGTAAGGATATATGTAACCACTAGGGCGGGTCGATTTAATAATCGCCCGCTCAGTGAAAATCGTATTCTAGGGATCAAAATAAGAAACTTTGCCGAAGGAACCATACCTAAACGAATTCTACTACCCCCCAACTGTTGACTTTTGTCCCGTAGGGTCAAGTTTTGAAAAATCCCACTTTGACCCATTTAGAGTGCCCCAATCGAGTCCAAATGTATGACCGACCCCCACTAACTTTGGAGGGCCGATCCACCCATGCCAGTGGCACACCCACTGGAACTCCCCTGGGGGTTCCCCATACAAACATTTTAAAAAATCACCATTTTTGGCACTTTATTTTATTATTTTTTATTTATTTTATTTATTTTTATTATTTTATTTATTTTTTCTCTTTAGAAATTTATTTAGTCAGAACATATGTAAATGAAAAAATTAATTTAACTTAGTAATAGAAAAGAAAATAAAAAAAATTACTGTTTGAAGTCTTTTTTGCTTTCAAGTCTGGGCAATTTCGCACGGCTCTCTAATGTCGTCACCATAACAGCCTCTACATTTTCCGGTATAACTCGTTTGGAAACGCTAGCTAGCAATTGAACGTGTCGTTCTGTTGCAGGTCGTAAAATAGGTTGTGTGGGTTTTTTAAGCCACCACAAGACACAGCTGCATGTCGTAAACTTACTTAAGCTAAATCGGTTACAGGTAGAATTGAGCATAAAATTATCATAAAGGATTTTCCAGAAGTAATAAAAGGCGCACTTGTTTAACAGAATTTGTGGTCAGATTAACGTTTAATTTACATGTAAGTACTTTATGGGCAGTTTTGACAACAAAATCGGTTACAGGTAGAATTGAGCATAAAATTATCATAAAGGATTTTCCAGAAGTAATAAAAGGCGCACTTGCTTAACAGAATTTGTAGTCAGATTAACGTTTAATTTACATGTAAGTACTTTATGGGCAGTTTTGACAACAAAATCGGTTACAGGTAGAATTGAAATTACTATTTCATTCTTATTACCTCGTATCCTAGACCATATATAACGCAACAGTTTTTGTGAATGCATTAAGTCGTTGTGAAGAACTCGAAGTGTGAAGTGCTAATTTGAGATAAAAAAATATTAAAAAAAAAATCATTCCAAATCAAGAAGTTTACAATGAATCCACCATCCTCTACACCGCAAGATGAAGCAATAACAACATCAACAACTATCGAAAACCCAATGAGTCATATACCCAGGCATGATTTTACTGTTTTTGGTGTGTCTACTGATTTGACTGATCTTAATTTACCAACCCATCTGGATATCTTGAGATATTATTTTTACTTGAGCGAACAAAAAAAGTTGTCCTATAAAGCATTCACTATTCAAGTACAAGATAAGTTGATTGGAATTTGGGAAAAACTTGGTATGGAAATAATGCTGAAAAAAAGTGTATGTAATAAATTGAATAGATTACTTGACAAATATCAAGAGCAAATCAAGAGAAGAAACAAACCCCAACAATTTACAGAGTATGTAAAATCTCTGGAAACAATTTTTTTCATTGGAACATGTAAATGCGATTTGAAGGCAGCTCCATGTGCATGAGGTTTGGTTCCCGAACGCCTCAAAGAGTTTATGCACGATCAACATAATCAGAGAAGTCTAACAATGGATGGATTTGCGATGGAAATTGAAGAGCAAGGAGCAACGTCTATGTCATCAATGCCAACATACCAAGATCCCGATAATTCAACATACGCACCGCCACCGGTTCAAGAAGATTTGGATATAAGCACAAGTTCACAATACACACAGAGATACGATTGTTTTAACTTTGCCTTGGTATGTGACAGATTTGGCGTGCCTGATAGAGTAGCATCAGCAATGGGAACAGCTCTTTTCCAAGATTTTAAAATGAAAGATATCCATGGCAAACCTCTCATCATGGATAAATCGAAAGTTCGCCGAGAAAAAGAGAAATGCAAGAAGTGCTTCGCAAACGGTTAGATGATACCAATTTGTTAGCATTTTCATTCGATGGCAGAAAAGATGATACTTTAACGAGAGATACAATTGATGAGAAGTATCATACTAGAATGGTAAAAGAACCTCATCTTGTTATTTTGAGAGAACCGAATTCTGAATTGATTGGTTACGTAAGACTGGAACATGAAACCGCTGAATACAAAACAACCAAATTAAATGATTTTTTCAACGATAAAAATATATCACTGGATGCATTAATTGGCATATGCACTGACGGTGAGCCAACAAACACTGGCCCAAACGGTGGAACTATACGACGATTTGAATTGCTGTTAAAAAGACCATTGCATTGGTTCGTTTGCCTTCTACACTTCAACGAACTTCCGTTTCGGCATTTGTTTGAAGCTTTGGATAAATCAACCAGCACTGGACCAAGATCGGCAACCGGAAAATTGAGCCGTCAAATCGAAACTTGTGAAACTCTTCCGGTAAGTTATTGCTATCACTCATTTATTATAATTGTCAACCGTTTTTAATTGTTTTATTTTTATATATTTTCAGGTGGTGGACGGCTTTCAGAAAATTGAGTTGAAAAATATGCCCCCTGCTCCAGAAAAAATTGAATTTTCCACCGATTCCAAGTACTTATACGACATGGCCCATGCAATTTCTAGCGGCGTGGTTTCAGTGGATCTGGCAAACATCAAACCAGGGAAAATCGTACATTCTCGGTGGCTCACCAAGGCCGCTAGACTATTACGATTATATGTGACAACGGAAAATCCAGATGCAAATTTAAGAATACTGGTTGAATTTATAATTACATTTTATGTGCCAATGTACTTCAATATCAAGTATTACAGCTCTGTCGTGTACGGTAGTAGATTATTTTTCAAATTCATTAGTTGGTCAAGATTTCTAGAACCTCGTTTACGCAAAATTGTCAATAAAGTAATTACAGATAATTCATATTATGCGCATTCGGAAAATATCTTGTTATCAATGTTGTTTGATGATAGCAAAGAAAAGCGCGACTGTGCTATCAAGATAATTCTACGCTATCGAACCGATGTTGACGACCCAACGGGACTTAGAGCTTATAAAAACCAGATATAAACTTTTATTGCACAAGTTACACGGAAATGATCAATATGAATGACATAAATGACGTATTTGAACCACCATTCACGTGAAGAATTCCATACGATACTTTGAAAGAATATTTAAATCAAGATGATCCACCGTTTAATGATCCAAAAATTCCATCACACATACAAGAAACAGAACGACACGTTCAATTGCTAGCTAGCGTTTCCAAACGAGTTATACCGGAAAATGTAGAGGCTGTTATGGCGACGACATTAGAGAGCCGTGCGAAATTGCCCAGACTTGAAAGCAAAAAAGACTTCAAACAGTAATTTTTTATTTTTTCTTTTCTATTACTAAGTTAAATTAATTTTTTCATTTACATATGTTCTGACTAAATAAATTTCTAAGGAGAAAAAATAAATAAAATAATAAAAATAAATAAAATAAATAAAATAAATAAAATAAATAAAATAAATAAAATAAATAAAAAATAATAAAATAAAGTGCCAAAAATGGTGATTTTTTAAAATGTTTGTATGGGGAACCCCCCAGGGGGTGTGCCACTGGCATGGGTGGATCGGCCCTCCAAAGTTAGTGGGGGTCGGTCATACATTTGGACTCGATTGGGGCACTCTAAATGGGTCAAAGTGTGATTTTTCAAAACTTGACCATACGGGACAAAAGTCAACAGTTGGGGGGTAGTAGAATTCGTTTTAGAGGTATGGTTCCTTCGGCAAAGTTTCTTATTTACGATTACGATTTTCCCTGAGCCATGCCTCCCCACAAATCGACCCGGCCTAGTAACCACATATTTTTTGATTTTTTGTATGTTGTAGCAGGTCAATCGTGTTTTTATCTATTAAATATTACATGTCGATATGTTCGATAGGTTCGATTCCCGCACCAGCAAATTTTATTTAAAAAAAAAATACAATAAAAAATGTTTTTTTTTTATATAATTTATTTTTTAGAAAATCTATTTTTAGACTCATTATTTTTGTCAGTACTGGTAAGCACATAGGTAACGATATATTTTTTGATTTTTCGTATGCTGGTGTGTAACGACAACTCATTATTTTTCGCGACATCGCCATATAAAGGTAATAAGAAATGTAATAACAAAAGTAACTAGTTACCATTACCAAGTATGTAGTTATATAACCACTAGACCTGGCGTAGCTAATATGGGGTTTTTTATATTTTGGAATTTTGATTGTGGGTAGCGATGAAAATATGCGATTTGATGCCAAAATTGATGTAGCAAATTTTTAGGTTGATCGGATGGTGCCAACCCGTGCCACAATGAGGTCAAAAGCCAAAATTTAAAAAAACCACCAAAATACTCTATTTTTTTTGCAATTTATAATTTTTTTTATTAAGAAATACCAAAAATAAAACTTCTTTAAATTAGAATATCATTTATAACTTGTAAATTAGTTAATAGTAGTATTAATGCTTAAGTATATAATGGCACCAGAAGCAAAAACAAATATATGTATGCATTATAGTTTTTATTTAAGCTCTCAGTTGTAAAAATGTATGGTGTTTCTGCTATTATAGTAAGAAAAAAATATTTATAGAATTCAAAATATGCTTACAATATATATCGCTACCTGAAATGGAAGAAGGTGTAAGTTTTTGACTGATTATGGTGCACGACATTAAACTAAGTGTCCTCACAATTTTTTTTCTTTCTGATATCAAAAATAAAGATTTTATAAGCGAAATTCTAAACAACCAACTTTTCGCTCTTCTTCTTAATTTGGTTTTACTGTAGAAAATTTTAATTTTTTTTCATGGATTACACTATGCGACAGTCAAAATCGGGATGGGATGAAACCAACGGGAAATGTTATATCGGTCAAAAACAAGTTATACGTGTCCCGGCGTTTCGCTGGGTCACCCCTAGGAATCGAGATATATCTTTTTTTTGACATAACTCGAGAACCACTAATCCGAATTTGCTCAAACAATTTTAAAAAAATTAAAAATTACAATTCCTTTCATCTGTTCATATAACGTTTTTCTATATACTCAACAGTTTTGCCGGTAAAAATAAATGTTTGTTACCGCTACCATAAAAATCAATAACCTTTTGTTTATTACTTTTTTTTTAATATTTCAGGCAAAAAATATTTTTTTCTTCATACATTTATTTTTACCGGCAAAACTGTTGAGTATATAGAAAAAGGTTATATAAACAGATTAAAGGAATTGTAATTTTTAATTTTTTTAAAATTGTTTGAGCAAAATCGGACTAGTGGTTCTCGAGTTATGTCAAAAAAAAGACCACCAAAGGTCAAATCGATATATCTCGATTCCTAGGGGTGACCCAGCGAAACGCCGGGGCACGTATTACTTCGTTTTTACCGATATAACTTTCCCCATTAGTTTGAACCCTTCCCGATCACTGACCCCTACCATTTGTTTCACAGTGTTATGAAGCACATAATTAAGCTTCCTTTCTCCGCAAAATTATAGCCTTCTACAATAAAAAGTTTTGATTTCATTACTTAATTTCGTAAAATGTCGGAAAGTTTTTTTTGCTTTTCTTGTAAAATAATGAATATGTTTATTATGCCCTTTTGCATTTCAGGTAACGATATGTATTTCTACCAACAACTATTATTGAAAAAACGGTAAATTTTTTTTTCGTCGCTGTTTTTTAAACATCCTCAATATTCCTAGCTTTGAGCTGTCGTCAACTGCATTTTTGTCTAAAAGTACCGTTTTTTCCGCTCTGCTACTGAGCACATAGCAATGCTGTTGATATGAATATGTAAAATTTTGTCATTGCGAATTTAAATATTGTTGAGAAAAGTGAAGTTTATTGTAAAATAAAATATTGTGTAACTTTACGTAATTCCATGGCTCAGAAGAAAAATTTATCGTTGGAACGGCTTCGATCTTCTGACACAAATGTGTACTTGATTGGTAAATGTGTACCTAAAATAGTTGGTGTGAAATTACCATCAAAGCAGCAAGTGCTTCAGTGTTTTTTTTATAATGTGCGTTGTGAAAAGAAAACAGTTAAAGAAAGTGCAAGATTAGTGTTAAATGAAATATTGTCTTTATGGGAAAAAGCTAGAATCCCAACGCCAGATCAAAGAACATGTGCTGCAAAAGTCATTAAACTTTATGAAGAGTGGAGAACAGTCCAAAAAGTATGTAAATCTCCGTTTCCAAGTCATCGCAAAAAAGAAAATTGCTTTAAGGAAAACTTAAACAATTTATTTGACATTGCCCACGTTGACGCTCTGAAGCTTATAAGTATACAGGAAGATAGAGACTTCTTAATAAAGCAGCGAGAAAATGGGCGTGTTGGTAGCATGAATTGTGTCGATCAAAATGTCGCAAATAAAGAAAAAAGAAAGGCACAAAGATTGGAAGATGAAAAACGTCGAAAAGAAAATTATGAAAAAAGAAAAGGCACTTCAGGTATTTATTTATAGTATTTGGAAGCAAAGTGTCAATTTTTTTTTGCTGTTCACTTAATTTCATGTGTAGACTTGTCTATGGAACATGTTGAATTTGAGAGTGATGAATCGGGAGATGATGTGCAGGCGATGGGTGTAGAACAGACTGACAACATTCCAAGTTGCTCCAGTAAGCCAATTCGAAAACGTGGAAAAGAATTTTATTGACGACAGAATGCTGGCTTGTATGGATGCTGGCAATATGTCATCTCCATTAGCTATATACTTTATCAGTGCAACTGCCAAAGCGTTGGGTCACAATATTGAGGATCTTGTCCTGAATTGCACAAGTTTGCGTGAACAACGTAAAAAATATCGTCGGCGTCATGGCAAAGAAATTGTTGAAAATTTCAAGGTAAGTTTTTTTATTTTGACCAAGTTATAAATTTTGCTTTGAGCTTAAGATTTTTTTAGATAACTGAAACATTTGTTTTGCGTTGGGACGGAAAGCTACTTCCCGCAATTGCTGGAAAAAATAAAGTTGATCGCTTGGCTATTGTGCTCACGTCGGAGAACGTTGAAAAATTAATAGCTATCCCCATCATTGAAGATGGAACTGGTGCTGTAGTCGCTCAATCAGTCTACGACTATTTGTTAAAAATGAATATGCTGAATTCATTAGAAATGATATGTTTCGATACAACTGCTGCAAATACTGGCTCTCATAGTGGTGCTGGAACTTTATTGGAACGCAAACTGGAACGCAGCTTATTGTGGTTACCATGTCGCCACCATATTGCAGAAATTCTCTTAAGAGCTGTATTTGAAATCAATTTCGGAAAATCAAGTGGTCCAGAGGTGGCGATTTTTGAAAGTTTTGCCCGGGAATGGAGCACACTAAATTCAAAGGGATACAGCACTTGTATGCAGGATGAACAAGTTTTGAGTGTCATATCTGTCGAGGAACGCGAAACAAGGAAACACTTTTGTCTTGAATATTTAGCGAAAGTCCACATTCGGCATGATTATAGAGAACTCTTACAACTTGCATTTATTTTTCTTGGTGGTAGCATTCCCAATTTCACATTTCGTGCACCTGGAGCGACATCTCATGCAAGATTCATGTCCAAGGCCATCTATTGTCTCAAAATGTATATTTTTAACGAGCACTTTAAATTGTCTGCGAGTCAGTTGAATGGAATTCGTAATACGTGCATTTTCTTAGTAAGTCTCTACATCCCATACTGGTTTAGAACCGCAAATGCAGTTGAAGCGCCAAATAGAGATATGCAACTAATAAAGGGGATTATTGGGTATTTTGATATAAAAATATCTACAGTGCTTTTGGAAAAAATTCGGAACCACCTGTGGTATTTATCAGAGGAAGCAGTTGCACTTGCCTTTTTTGATCCACATGTGGACTCAAAAATAAAGGAAAAGATGGTTTTGGCGTTGCAAATAGATTCCGATGAAGACAATCATATCGGTGATGATGTTGATATTTTCCCTTCTAAAAAAGTGTGTGCAAGCGTTGATGAATTACAATTATTCATATCCAAGGATTTAAGCTCTTTTGTAACTACTAAAACAAAAAAATTTTTTTCTCGTCTGGAAATTTCTACGGATTTCTTACGCTTTGATCCGTCAAACTGGCCTAAGAGCGAAGCATTTTGTAAAGGGGGACAAATCGTAAAATGCATTACTGTTGTGAAGACGATAAACAGTACTTGTTACACATTGTAGAGGGCTACCGTAAGGACTTCCCAGCCTATACATAATCTTTAATGATTTAAAATAAAAATAATAAGCCTATTAAATAAAAATTAAAGAAAAAACATTATATTTACAGTAATTCTTATTACAAAAATTTATAAAATGCAAAAAAAAAGTATTTGGGTGGTTTTTTAAAATTTTGACCTTTGACCTCATTGTGGCACGGGTTGGCACCCTCCGATCAGCCATCAATTTTGGCATCAAATCGCATATTTTTATCGCTACCCACATTCAAGTTTCAAAATAAGTTTTTAACGCCAGGTCTAATAACCACATATCTGGTAATGATTTTCTACACTGGGTTATGTCTTGCTATGTGCTCACACATGTTTGACAATGACATATGAAGACACTGTCGATCAAATTCAAATCAAATCTATGCATACTTTTAACAGTGATTTTGCATACATGGACATAGAAAATGAACATGTCAACAAGTGCGACACTTGCGACATATGCAGCATATGTTGTTATTGATGCATTATAATCATTTGTATGTCTCATTATATGCAATAAAACCGCAAACAAAATAAGAAGACTTATTATAAAATATGAAAACTTCTTTTAACACAAAAGAAAAAGGTTGTAGGTCTAGCTGAGTATATTACACTCACAAAATAAATACAGTCACTTTTTGTTATTTGTTTCTGAAGTTTTTTCGTTGAGTTGTTTTTAAAAATAATAATCGTTGTTCGTAGAAGAAAAATAATTTTTAACTTTTTTCACAAGTTATTTAAAAATTTAACTAAATAAAAATACGGATGTTTTATAACAGTCAAATTGTCGTCAATTTTTATTGTTTTAAAATAAAACTAAAAAAATGAACCAAAAAAGGTATTTTGTAAAAGTTGTTTTTGTTTTTTAATTTTTTAGTAAAATCAAATATAAATTTAGTTCTTCGCACCATTTTGCTTGTTATTTTTATAGTAAAAATAAATTAACTTTAAGTTGATTTTACAGTCTCTGATAGTCAAATTATTGATGGTCAAAAACAAATAAAAAAATTGTTAAATTAATTGAAAATGTGATTGGTGTGGTATGGTTTTTAACTGAATTTTATTCGTTTTAAATTGTATTTTCAGTTAATTTTAATTTCAAAATAATTTGTGTGTACACTAATACCCCGGTTTGCGTCGCTTCAGTTTGCGTCGTTTCGAAGTTGCGTCTTTTAAAAATTTCTGTGATTTCGAAGTTGCGTCGTTTTTGTTTCAGTTTGCGTTGCATGGCTTCGAAGCTGCGTCGTCAGTGTTTCGAATTTGCGTCAATGATATGAAAGCTTAACAGAAAAAGGGAATTTCCCGTTTAAGTGTAATACAAATGTGTATGTGAAGGTTGTCTGCTAGTTATTAGTTTCAAATTACATTTGGTGAAGTTAAGTTCAATCTAAATATTTCTCAACAATGAGTCCAAAAAGAAAGCAAATAAACTTAGAACAAAAACTGGACATTTTGAAGCGTTTTAAATCAGGGGAAAAAGCTATTGATATTGCAAGAAACCTTGGACTAGCCCCTTCTACAATAAAATCCATTTGTACCAGAGACGCTGAAAAAATTTCAAAATTTGCTATAACCGCAACATCGTTACAACAAAAACAGGTTACAAAAATAAGAAGTCCTTTAATTGAAAAAATGGAGTCACTTCTTAGCATTTGGATAGAAAATCAAAATCAGCGAAGAATGCCATTAAGTCAAATGGCAATTCAAAAGAAAGCTTTAACTTTATTTGAAGATCTTAAAGACAGTTATCCATTATCAAGTGCCGAAAGTGCGGAAAAATTTGAAGCCAGCAGAGGATGGTTTGATCATTTTAAAATCCGTGGCAATTTGCATAGCATTGCATTAAAAGGAGAATCTGCAAGTGCAGATACTTCAGCTGCAGAAAAGTTCAAACTAGAATTAAAAGCAATCATTGAAGAAGGTGGGTATTCTGCAAAACAAGTTTTAAACGCTGATGAAACGGGACTATTTTGGAAGCGTTTGCCAGGAAGAACGTACATTTCTAAATCCGAAAAATCTTCCCCTGGTTTTAAAGCTAGTAAAGATAGACTTACACTTCTTTTGGGAGGAAATGCAGCGGGTGATTTTAAGTTTAAGCCTTTTTTAATATACCATTGTGAAAACCCGAGAGCTTTTAAAAGTGTTAAAAAAGTAAGCTTCCTGTTCATTGGCGTGCAAATAAAAAAGCATGGATGACTGCGTCCTTATTTAGAGATTGGATAGAAAATTGTGCTGCTCCCGAGATAAAAGCTTATTGTTCTTCACAAAATATAGAGTTTAAAGTTCTATTGTTACTTGACAATGTACCAGGTCATCCTGTTTTTTCAGACGATTATTCGGAAAATATTAAAGTAATTTTTATGCCCCCAAATACCACATCTGTGATGCAACCAATGGATCAAGGTGTCATATCCAACTTCAAGTCATACTATCTGCGACGAACTTTTTTTCAACTTCTAAAAGCAACTGACGGAGATAATTTGCCTTCCATGAAAGATTTTTGGAAGAATTATAATATCAAGATGGCTATTGAAAATATAAACCTATATTGGAAAGAAGTAAAAGAGTCGTGCATGAACGGAACTTGGAGGCAATTATGGCCCGAATGTGTTCTCAAGGATATAGAATTTAATGATGTGCCACACATATGTAAAGAACTTGCAGAATCAGCAAGAAATGAAAATTTTTATGGAATGGAAGAACAAGATATTAATGAACTCCTTTTATCCGTCGAAGAGCTTAATAACGAAAGTTTGATTGCAATTCAGAGTAACAATGCGCTGGACGATGAAACGCTTGCTCTTGAGGTCGAAGCAGAAGAAAAAAATCTTACTGCTGCTAAAATTTCTGAAGCAATGCAGTTGATATCGCAAGCAATGGAGATTTTTGAAAACAATGATCCTGACGAATCTCGTAGTTCAAAAGTGTCTAGAAATGTGACCCACGCTGTCAATTGTTATAAGGAAATTTATTTGGAAAAAAGCTGTTACAATCCAACAAACTTTAGATAATTTCATACAAAAATCATCAAGATTGACAAATCCAACCGTGGAAATGGTAATCGACTTAGATGACTCAAGCTCGGAATAAAAAAAATTACCACATCGATATAGACCTTTGCTTTTTTTACACTATGAATTCTCTATTTTAACTTTTAATCTTAATATTTTTGTTATAACTTTCTCATGAATTTTTATATTTTTATTTTAACAAAAACAAAAATAAATAAAAAGTATGGTATTTTTCATTAAAAAATCTATTTTTTAGTTAAAATTACGAATTTCGGAGCCAATTAAAAAAATCAATACAAATGTATTGAAAATCGTGCTTTGTTTTGCGTCGTTTCGGCTTGCGTCGAGTTTCTCCCGGCCCCATTAGCGACGCAAACCGGGGTATGGGTGTACAAGAGTTGTATTTTTTGTGACTGGCGTATTTAAACATTTGTAACTCAGTAACTTTTAAACCGATTTTGAATTTTTAAACTGTATTTAAAAGAAACTTGCCTGGTATTTCCTAATATATGTGTGTACTTTCTTTGTATTATTAATATAAATATGTATGTAGAGATTTTTTTTATTAATAATTAAAATTTTCAGTTTTTTAAAACTTTTTCAACTTTTACGAGGGGTTTTTTCGAATTTACTTTTAAGACAATAATCTTCTTAAAGTTAGTGTTTTCCTCAGTATAATGAGCCTTCGCTTGTTAAAATTGGTTAAAAATTCACAAAGTTATGGTACTTTGAAAACCCGATTTTCTTTAATTCAAGTAAAACTATGTTTTTTCTAAGTTGTACCACAAACAATATTTTTGCAAGAATCTAAAAAAGTAACGGTGTTATTAATAAATTAATGGGTATATTGCAGCTTCTCAAGCCAGTTTTGTAATACATTCAGCTAGACCTGCAACCTATATTATTAGGTTATTTGACGAGTAAATTTTCAGTCTATCCCAGTGTTAGTATATACGTGAATAGATTTCGAAAGCTCCAATTATAATAAAATCCATTAAACAATTGTCTTAATTAGTTTTTGAGTTTTTAATAAATTGTATCAATTCCGTGAAAATGAGTAGTGCAAGCGAAATAAAATTAAAAATTGAAAGTGGCATATATTCTACCGGGTTCAAAAAGGGAGTTATTTAATATATTCGAAGAATAAAAAAATAACGGTGAAGTCAGTTTGTTCAAATTCGCTCTACATTTTGCGCAATTCGCGATTTTACTTTTTTCCAATTTTCACAGATTTGTTCAAAAACAAATTTATAATTTAGTACACTAATAGAAAAAAGTCTGTAAAAAATTTAGTCAAAACTACTAAAAATTAGTTATAAATGATGCTGCAGAAAAAACTGCTAAAATTAGCAGATAATTTTTGCTATATATTAGTAATATACACTCAAAAAAATAAGTTAGTAGAAAAATTAGTAAAACGTCTTGTATATCAAGTGTACTAGTTTTCAGAAATTTTTTGCTGAAATTCCGTTTTCAGCAAAAGTTTTAGTTATATTTTTTTAGCACTAAACTAATTTTGAACTAATGTTTTACTAATTTATTTTGCTACAAAAATTGTGCTGATAACCGCATTTAAAGCGTGGACGTCAACCAGATAGACAAGATGTAGATGTCGCAGATTGTCTGGATATAGATAACGGAAATGATAATTAAAAAAAAAACAACTCTACACAATTTCTGTATTTAAATTTTCAGCAAATAAATTAACTAAAATAAAATTTCGCTACAAGTTTTTTGAGTTTTTTTCAGTCTACTAATATTCAGCAAAAAGTTTAGTGATTTTAGCAAGGATTTTTTTCATTTGCAATCGACTAAGTGTTAGCAAAACTTTTGCTGAGATTACTATTTTTTTGGTAAAAATCAGCTCGCTGATTTTCAGCAAACCTTTTGCTGAAATTACCAACTTTTTTGCAAGCACGCTCCTGACTAAAAATTTGCTGACACAGCAACATTTTTTGTTGACTTTACTGACTTTTTTTTGAGTGTAGGAACAGCAAAAATAAAACTGTTAAATATACAGAATTTTAGTTATATTTCAGTTAAATTTTTGTTAATGGAAAATAGCAAATTAGCCTGTTAAAATGAGCAAACATTTTTTTATAAAATTTGTAGCCTAAAAAATCACAGAAAAATTTAAAATTTTCGAAGTTTTTTTTCGTTTTTTTTTTTTTGAAATGCAAATAAAAATCGAGACTTTCGAAAACAGCAGTTTACAATTTTTCTTTACCAAATATTTCTGCTGATTTTAGCAGGATAGACTGCTATTTGCATTTAACTAAATTTTGCTTAAAAATAGCAAAAAAATTGTATATATTACAGTTTATTTTTGCTATTTTTAGTCTACTAATATTTAGCAAAATTTTGTGCAGATTCTACAGTACCAGTTGTTATTTTCAAATAACTATTGTAAAAGTTAAATATTAAAATTCTTTTAATTTTGCTGTTCATATTCTACTAGTATTTAGCAAAACAATCTGCTAATTTCGGCAGTTTTTTCTGCAGCATCATTTTTACAAGCTTTTAGTAACTTTTTCTGCTGTTTTTACAGATTTATTTCTCTGAGTGTAACTATAGCTCAAGAAAAAAAAACTCATTTTAGAGTGTAAGCTTGATTCCATGTACTATTTTTTAAAATTAAGTGTGTATCAGTATCTTAATAACTTTTGTAACTATAGTCGCTCAAAATCAAAATTTCAATATTTTTTCAGGTTTTAAAAAAAATTTTGATATAACACAATGTTCGATGGTAAATATCAAAGCCAATTTGGAAAGAAAAAAATTCAAAATTTGTATATGTGACGCGCAAAATAGAAAGGGACCTAAGGATAGAAAGGGACCTAAGGTCAGGAGAGCATGGGATCGGTCTCATTCGATGCTCAGATGTTGTCCACAAAAAAAAAAAAATTGATTTTTTTAACATTAGGTCCCTTTCTCTATGCGCTGTCACATATATGTCATATTGTATAAACTTTGAAACTTACAATATCAATAGTGAATGAAATCTGATGTTAAAAAAAAAGAATTCAGTAATACGAGTAGTACCTACAGTAATTTTTAGTACAGTAAACTATTTTTTTTTAAGTATAAATTTAATTAGAAAAGGTTCGAAAAATGCATGTAATTTATTTATGCAATATGACATACATAATATGTATCTTTATTTAAAAAATAATAAAGAATAATAAATATTTGCATACAAGGCATGATTAAACAGTATTAAAAACATGCTGCAGAAAAAACATGAAAGGCATGGTATTGAACACAACAACGTACAACAGCTTAGATAAGTTGCAAAGATATGCTACGACAGTATGATTGTGTTGGCACAACATGGCATGACACCTTGTTTGAATTGACATGACATAGCAACGCATGAAATTTTTGATAATGACATTTTTACATAAAAATGGTAAAATGTTGAATTGTGCAGTACTTTATTGGCAATGAAGTACACCAACAACAATACTCTTCTCTTTATGTTAACTATCATCAAACAAATGTCGATGCATTTTTTGATCAATATACCTAAAATTTTGTAAAATTTACAAAGTTTTAGATGTATTTTAGTTCATTGCAAATGACATAATAAAATATTGTTAAATAGTTATTTATTAGACCTTTCCAATTGTTAATAAAACTTTAGATATATGTGCTCTAGGGTCGAGTAATTTATTTCCAACATAACCATGGTTAAACGGTCAGTTATTTTATTATAAATATTATAAGGAGAATATTACTGCACTGTAACAGACAACGATGCATACAAAACTATATCTTAAAATTTGGTTATGAAAACATTCACTGGAAGAATCCTGAGGATTAGAGCTCAAATATCTTAAGTTGTATTAAACTTTGTTGAATATTAATAGAATTAAACCACCATAAAAAGTTTCATATTTCGAAAACTTTTTTTATTTCTTTTTGAGAGATTTCCCACTGTTTCTTTTACTAATATTCAGCAAATATTTCAACTAATTGTTCTGCAATTTATAACTATTTGTTTCTATCAGTGTAATTATAAATAAAAGAAAAATAGAAAAAGTAGAATTTATATGAGGATATTTTAATTACAATACCTGCAAAATTTACGAATACGAAAAATTTGTTTCGATAACAATTACTCGGATAAATGTTTCCAATTTTAAAAGTTTTAAAAAAGAAAATATACTTAAGGTGGCACGCGACAAATTTTTACAAAAAATGTGTCTGTTTTTGGCACTCAACGAAAAAAGTCTTGCCACCCCTGATCTAGGATATAATTGCAATTCAAGTGAAAACTTCACTTATTTTCCTATTTTGCAAATCAAGTAAAATTCCTTAATCGGATTTGCAAAGTCTTAACACATGACGTAAATTCATATTCCACTAAATTCATTTTATCAAAAAAATTACAACTTTTGCATTAACATTTTCAGAAAATTCAATCTGAAACACAAATTTTATCTCAATTTTCCAAATATATATTTTTGTTAAGCCGACTTCATTTAAAATTTTGGACTTGGTTTATTTTTGGAGCAGTATAGCATTGGAATTTCTATTCTTATAATTTTTTGTTCCTTTGGATGATTATACTAGGTGATATGCAAAACGAGAGTAATGCTTACTCTAGATTTACTTACACTACACTCAAAAATATAACTTAGTAGAAAAATTAGTAAAACGTCTTGTATATCAAGTGTACAAGTTTTCAGCAATTTTTTTTGCTGAAATTCCGTTTTCAGGAAAAGTTTAAGTTATATTTTTTTAGCACTAAACTAAGTTTGAAATAATTTTTTACTAATTTATTTTGCTACAAAAATTGTGCTGATAACCGCATTTATGGCGTGGACGACAACCAGATAGACAAATGTAGATGTCGCAGCTTGTCTGAATTTAGTACAGACAACGGAAATGATAAAAAAGAAAAACAACGCTACACAATTTCTATTTTTAAATTTTCAGCAAATAAACCAACTAAAGTAAAATTTCTACAAGTTTTTTTCAGTCTACTAATATTCAGAAAAGAGTTTAGTGATTTTAGCAAGGATTTTTTTCATTTGCAATCGACTAAGTGTTAGCAAAACTTTTGCTGAAGATTACTATTTTTTTGGTAAAAATCAGCTCAACGATTTTCAGCAAACCTTTTGCTGAAATTACCAACTTTTTTGCAAGCACGCTCCTGACTAAAAATTTGCTGACATAGCAACATTTTTTGCTGACTTTACGGACTTTTTTTTGAGTGTAGTCTTTTTCCAAAATCACTTCTATTCAAATGAATTGGAAATGAATTGCAAATTAATTTTTCTAATTCATTTGAATTAATTCAAATGAATTGGAAATGAATTGCAATTCATTTTGCCAATTCATTTGAATTGAAACTGAATTGCAATTCATTTTGCAAATTCATTTGAATTGCAAATTAATTGCAATTCATTTTTGCCAAATTCATGTAAATTGATTCAAATTTCATTCAATTCGTGATTTTTGTGAAAAGAATTAATTAAAAATTTTGCTAATTCAATGCATGAATGATTCGCGAATTAATTCAAAGATGAATGATTCATTTACAGCTCTGATCCGTAGTTATTGCCTGTCGTCATATGACGATGCTAGGAGAATATGTGTACAATTGTTACTAAACAAAATCCAAAAATATTGTTAAGAATAATAGGAATATGAATGTTCTTTTAGTTTGACTTTAGATCATAAATTAATATCACTTTCTGTTTAAATTATTTTTCAAATTAAAGAAAGATGATACACTTTTTACAAGTAAATTACAAAGAATAAAAATTTTTGAAAGAATTCGATAAGACCAGAATACGTATTTTCGGCTTTCGCTACAAAGACATCATCAGTGTCATTTGTCTTTGAATGGGTTAATAATTAATAATTGTCTACTTATGTGACAGTTGAAAGCAAATCGAATTTGTTATCAACAACTCAACTTAGACTAATATCAACGAAATCTAACAATGCTATTTTTATCCTTTGTTGTTATTATTCTTTTTTGCTTTGAACTTTAATTCTTAAGATATCTCAGCTGATTCTATTCAACTCTGTGTATGAGAACCACAGATTATATGAATTACAACGGCTTTCGCTACAAAGCCATCATCAGTGCCTTTCGCCTTTGAGTGGGTTAATATTTGATAATCGTCTACTTATATGAATGTTGAAAGCAAATCGAGTTTGTTATCAACAACTCAACTTAGACTAACATCAACGAAATTTAACAATGCTATTTTTATCCTTTTGTTATTATTACTCTTTTTTGCTTTGAACCTTAATTCTTAAGATATCTCAGCTGATTCTATTCAACTCTGTGTATGATAAACACAGATGTTTGAATTACAACGAACCGTTAAATTTAAATTTAAATGTATGTTATTAAATTATATTTCTGCACCGTGTCAATGTGTCTAAGATGAATGGGGGAAAAGTTTTTAGTTGATCTGTTATTTTAAATAAATGAATGTTATTTTAGTTTGACTCAAGATCATAAATTAATATCACTTTCTGTTTAAATTATTTTCAAATCAAAGAAAGATGATACAATTTTTACAAGTAAATTACAAAGAATAAAAATTATTGAAAAAATTCGATAAGACCAGCAAGGCAGAATGCGCATTTTCGGCTTTCGCTACAAAGCCATCATCAGTGCCTTTCGTCTTTGAGTGGGTTAATATTTGATAATCGTCTACTTATATGAATGTTGAAAGCAAATCGAGTTTGTTATCAACAACTCAACTTAGACTAACATCAACGAAATTTAACAATGCTATTTTTATCCTTTTGTTATTATTACTCTTTTTTGCTTTGAACCTTAATTCTTAAGATATCTCAGCTGATTCTATTCAACTCTGTGTATGATAAACACAGATGTTTGAATTACAACGATCTGTGGTTATCATACACAGAGTTGAATAGAATCAGCTGAGATATCTTAAGAATTAAGGTTCAAAGCAAAAAAGAGTAATAACAACAAAGGATAAAAATAGCATTGTTAGATTTCGTTGATATTAGTCTAAGTTGAGTTGTTGATAACAAATTCGATTTGCTTTCAACTGTCACATAAGTAGACAATTATTAATTATTAACCCATTCAAAATCGAATGACACTGATGATGGCTTTCTAGCGAAAGCCGAAAATACGTATTCTGTCTTGCTGGTCTTATCGAATTCTTTTAAAAATGTTTATTCTTTGTAATTTACTTGTAAAAATTGTATCATCTTTCTTTAATTTGAAAAATAATTTAAATAGAAAGTGATATTAATTTATGATCTAAAGTCAAACTAAAAGAACATTCATTTACCAAAATAAGAGATCAACTAAATATTCCCCTCATTCATCTTAAACGCACATTTACAAAGTGCAAAATATAATTTAAATAACATACACTTAAATTTAACGGTTCGTTGTAATTCAAATAATCTGTGGTTATCATACACAGAGTTGAATAGAATCAGCTGAGATATCTTAAGAATTAAGGTTCAAAGCAAAAAAGAGCAATAACAACAAAGGATAAAAATAGCATTGTTAGATTTCGTTGATATTAGTCTAAGTTGAGTTGTAGATAACAAATTCGATTTGCTTTCAACTATCACATAAGTAGACAATTATTAATTATTAACCCATTTAAAGACGAATGACACTGATGATGGCTTTGTAGCGAAAGCCGAAAATACATATTCTGTCTTGCTGGTCTTATCGAATTATTTCAAAAAAATTTTTATTCTTTGTAATTTACTTGTAAAAATTGTAACATCTTTCTTTAATTTGAAAAATAATTTAAACAGAAAGTGATATTAATTTATGATCTAAAGTCAAACAAAAAGGACATTCATTTACCAAAATAAGAGATCAACTAAATATTCCCCTCAATAATAGGAATATTTATTAAAAACTAAATTTTTCCATTAAAGGAATAGAAAATTATAATTATTTTCCAAAATAAATTCAAATATACTTTAATTTCTTAAATATACTAACATTATTTCATTGAATAGCTATAGAAAATAAAAATTATAACTCTCGTAAGTGGCATATATAAATAGAAGATCTAGCATCGCATTTGGAACACTCTGTCTGACCTTTCGATTTGATATCGAGGCGTCGACATTGTCTTTGCTTATCGTTGTGGCTTGTTTTTAGGAAGTGTTCTATTCGATCATAACGTAAAGTATCTACTACGGGAAGTTTAAGGATATTTTACTGTCGATCTTGGTAGATTCCATACTGAGGTAAGGTACGAAGCCCCTTCAAAGATGGCCTAAAATAACTATATTAAAAATAAATATAAATTTTGTAGCGTCGTCATATGGCGACACCCAAATGCATTAAATAATATAATTTTTACAAATTACGGTGAGGAAATTGTAGTTTTACCAATATGTAGCAAATTTAGTTGGATTTTAGAAAAACCAAACAAAAAAATTATATTAATGTAATAAATTTCGATTTTTCCTTCTGTATTGAAAGAAATCATAATTTTAACAGTTTTGGAATTTTTATGATTTTCGGTCATTTACTGTTTCCAGAAACAATAACCAAAGCGGATAAAATAAACGCAGAATGAATATTTGACATTTTTTGTTTACAAAACTCTTAACAGATCACCTTCGATGTTTAAAGTAACGGTATTATGCACATTTAAAAAGATGCCTTTTCATGTCGTCATATGACGACGCTAGGATAATATGGGTTAATTTCATGAATGATAATTCTTTCAGTGTACCCCAATTTTGCTTGTAACTTTCAAAAGTTTTCAACTCTTTTGGGTATAACTTTTTTAGCATAAAAGGAAAGCACAAATTAGTTTGGAAGTATAGTGCGGCGAAATGAGGTATCGTGAGGTAGAAACCTGTTTTCAATACATTTTCTTGCCTCAAATGTACTTAAAAACTAAGTAGTTGTGTATACTGTCGTTAACTAGAAGTAAACAGCTGACACGATACTTTACGATATTACTAGACTAATGGAGCTTGAAATCGCCTAAAACCTTTGGTGGATAATAATTATGATGTTATAAAATCTCACACTTGTTGATAAAAGGTGCCCTAAATCAGGGGGTATCCATTAAAGTGTTTTAAGAATTCGTAAAAATTTCACACACGAATGAGAAGAAATACACAAAGAATTTGAAGAAATTTAACAGCGAACGAGAGAAAATGAAGGACGTCACGAAAACAATAAATTTAATAAAAACGTGTTTACAAGCAAAAAAAAAAATCATTAAAAACAATAAAAAAATAATTAAAATTGATTATTTATTATTTATTTCACTCTTAAAGTTGTTTTTGTTACCGCTTTAATCAATAATCATAAGAAACAATAAAAACAGTGCCCTGTTAACTTTTTCGGTTTTCCTTTTGTTTCTCTTATTCTTCAAAGAAGTTAACAGGAACCCAATCCATATAAATTTTAAGGGAACCAAAGAGTACACTTTTTTCTTATGGGAACTCTTTAGCCTATATCCTCGTTGCCACAATTAGAAAGAAATGGAAGTTCTTTAAAATCTGTAACTCTGTTTTTTGAAATATAACCGTAAAATACCGTTAACGATTCAAAACCCTTTCAACGAACTATTTTTAACCCTAAAATACCACTAACGAAATAACTTAAAATACCGTTAACCTTAAAATACCCTAACGAAATAAATTAAAATATCGATAACATTAAAATACCCTAACGATATAACTTAAAATACCATTAACCCTAAAATACCTAACGAAATAGAATTACGTTAGGTTTTTTTTCACTAAAAAACATTAAAAATTAACAAAAAAAAAATAAGTTTGTACACTGAGAAAATTTTCATCACTTCAGTAATGAATTGTTTCATAGTTTCAATGAAAATTGTCACTGGAACTCGTAAATTGAAACTTTTCATAAAATCTATGAAAGAGGTTTTATTAAAGTCAATGTTTATGAAAAGTTCATAAAATTAATGAAACTCTTCATAAAATTAATAGGCCACTCGTCCAATGAATAAATCATTCAGCCAACGAAGAGCTTCATAAAATCTATGAATGAATTTATGGAGATCTAATTTATGAAATTTAATGAATTTTTTTAATGAAATTATGAAATTTTATGAAAGAAAAGTTATGAAAAATTTCATAATATTAATTAAATATTATATACATAATAAAATTCTTCATTGGTTCTACGAAAAAAATTCTATGAAATTATAGCATTAATATCATGAAGGATAATTCTCTCAGTGTAGGAGTTTGTTTTGATTAATTACAAATTGTAATTACAAGTGTAGAAAATCATTACCAGATATGTGGTTATGTAACTACATACTTGGTAATGGTAACTATTTACTTTTGTTATTACATTTCTTATTACCTTTATATGGCGATGTCGCGAAAAATAATGAGTTATGGTTACACACCAGCAGGCACGTAGCTAGGAATTTATTTCGGGGGGGGGGGGGTTTTCAAAAATTTTTTGTTTAATTTTTCCCGTTTTTTTTTTCTTTACTGGGGAAGCTTATAAAATTAAAAAAAAACTCGTTATTTTAAGTTAAGTGTGCTCCATTACTTTCATTCAATAAAATTAGAGTAATCACAAAATCCTCCATCTAAAAGTCAAAATTACCCAAAAGTACGGGAACGCACAAAATCACTTTTCTATCCCAAAACTATTTGAAAGAAAAAAAAATTAAAATGCGACTTGACTTTGTTCAGTTAATTTTTATATTATATAGAAGTTTTATTTTGTGTATTTTTTTGCTTAATTTAAATTTAGAATTTTCACAATGGTGTTATTTGTTTATCTTTGCACCAGCTGTCCTTTTACAATCTTTTTTAATAGTAAAAAGAGAAGTTAATAGTAGACAGAGGCAGAAAATTTTATCATCAACAAATCACTTCTTTCATTGCTTCTAAAGTATCCCTTAGTATATTTTTACAGCTTTTTTAAAATTAATTCTGAACAACATCCAAAAAATCACTTAGGTATTGCTTCTAAAGAGTAATTGCTCTAAAAGTGATCGTAAAAATTGATTTTCGTATCACTTGGCATTTCTAAACAGAGGGTCGCGTGTTCGATTCCCGGCGGGACCAATATTTTTTAATTTTTTTTTTCTTATTCTATTAAATTTTTTTTTTAAATTCAATATTTTTTTAATTTTTAATAATATGTATATATAAAAACAATGGTGAGAATTTGCTTTTTATGCACCTGTAAAAATAATACTGAAAACAATAATGAATTGGAGTGCACGTTTTACACTTGTTTAATAAGTACTTTTATTGAAGAGAATAAGGAACAATAGTGGTGTTTTTATGGCAAAGTGGTGTTTTTATGGCACTAAACTTTAATATCATAGCTCAGCGGTAGAGCACTAGACTAGCAATCGTGAGATCGCAAGCTCGATACCAGATGGCGGAGAATGTAAAAGTTGGAGTACTCCTCTCCTACGACAACTCAATTTTAAAATCATTAGTGTTTATGTTAAAAAAGAAGTACATCTAGTTCATCAATTATAGTGCTTTTTCTACTGCTTCAGCATCTCTTTTTTTTATGGGGTTTTATTACAACAAAACCACCAATAACATCACTGGTAATTATATAAAACAGAACAGAACACTTGCAAAATTAAAGTCATCCACAACTTTTTTGATGAAGTGCAAGCAAATAGGACTAATACCTAATTTTATACGTAACGCTACTAAAAACATAAACAACTTTTTTAAAATAAAGAATAAAATCGCGCCAAACTTAAAAACTGACTTGGATAGCCATATTTACGATTTTCATATAAAAATATTGCAGTTACTTATTCAACACAAACATAAACAAATAAATATAAACAGAGACCAAATGAGAAAGGCCATATATGGGTGATATCAAAAAATGTGATAAAAACCGTGCAACCACCTAATTTCTAATGCATGGATTACATTTGAGTTACATATTTCGATATATATCAGCGCATTGTCACCTGTTTTACAAAATTTATAACAAGCTGACCAATTTTTGGTTAATACATAAAATTTGTGACCAATTTTATAGGCCAAATGTAAACTCCGTAACAAGTAGCTCATAAGGTTTTTTAACTTTAATAGCTTATATTTTAATAACCAATAAAGCTAAACACTAACTGTAAGAATTTTTATGAAGAGGAAAAGTGCCGTTTTTAATAAAAATTAATACATTTTACAAACTTTTTCGTATATCTTAGCTATCACGACTTCAACTCTGTAACGATTTTTCGTCATAATTTTTGATAAAAATGCATATACCAGAATTTTGGAGTTATCTATTATTTATATTGCGAAAAGTATAATGTTATTTATACTCAAATGATCTTTGGACTGTAAGTAATCATCCAGCATAACAGACTTGAAGCTTTTCTGCAGCATGTAACATTCTCGATATGAAAAAAGATGTTTTAATAAGATTTGAAAAAATGTTGTAAACTCCGTTCCTAATTTTTACACCAAACTATTTAACGAGTAAGAAAAACAATGCCATATTTGGATTAACTTTGTAGGCATCATGCGATTTTGTTTCGGAAAAAAAATTCTGTTTTTCTCATATCTTGGTTGTATAACATAATCCTATTAACTTTAAAATTTCAGTCTTGTTAACTTTATTTTAAAATTACTAAAAATAAAGAAAATTTTGTTCATGTTTAATGCACTGTCATGGTAAATCTAGATAAAAGTAATGGAAGATTTATCGAAATTATAGGACCTCCAGCAGACCTTTGGGTTAATCATTATATTTGGAAATTAATTACACATGCAATTACACAATTGCATGTAATTGTAATTAAAAAAATTCAATTACATAATATTTGTAATTGTAATTAACAAAAAAAAAAACAATTACAAGTAATTTGTAATTGAAAATTTTCAATTATACATTACATAGAATTGTAATTGAAAAAATGTCAATTACAATTACATTTTTTCGGAAAAGAAATAATGACAAAAAGCACAAGTGAGGGGTCAGCCTAACATGACGTATTCTTTTTATACTTATCCACGTAACCTATAACAGTCAGTTTTTTCTACAAAATTTTAACAAAAAACACTTTAATTCTAAATGTAATTGAAATTTGTAATTGAAATCACTTTCAATTACAATTACTTGTAATTGAAAATTTTCAATTACAGTTACATGAAATGTAATTGAGTTTTTTTTAATTTCAATTACATTTATTTGCAATAGTAATTGATATCCCCCAGGTCTGATCTCCAGATATTGCATATCTTTTTTATTAAAAAAAATAATTTTTGTATATTATTAGATGTGGTCATATATAATATGATCTACACTCATGGAAATAAGTTTAGGGACACTCTATTTTTTCGTTTCTTTGCAGGAATGCATTATTGGTTTTTATTCTCATTTATTTATAGTAAACTACATTAAAAACTGAAACTATAAAATAATTCAGAATAAATATTAATATAAAAATTATAACAAAACTAAAACAAACAAAAATACTTTATTGGAAAGAAGTATAGGGACAAAAGTAATATTTTTAAAATTTCATAATTTTTGTGTGTTTTGATAATTTTTAATAATGTGTTGCTCCTCCTTTGTTTATGATAACTTCCTGGAGTCTCCTTGGCATTGACTCGATGTATTTTTTTAAGTCATTAATTTCCAGTTTGTCCCATTCTTCTGAAAGAATATTTTTTAGCTCCTTGACGTTTTCAAAGCTGCGTCCATTATTAAAAAATTTTTGAGAAAGTAGGCCCCAGACATTTTCTATAGGGTTTAAATCAGGACTGCAAGCCGGCCAATCTAAAGTTGGAATATATTTAATTCTTAAAAAGTTTTTTGTGCAACTGGCACGTGGCAACGAGCATTGTCGTGCTGAAAAACCATATTTTCATCCATTACATCCTCTCCAAATTGAACCAAAACTTCATCTAGTAACTCTATATACTTCTCTGAGTTCATTCTTGTAGAAATAAAGCAAAGCGAAGTCTTTCCATGTGCACTAAAAGCTGCCCAAATCGTCACGGTACCACCACCAAAATTTCCTTTTTCTTTAGTTGGCCTTTGCTGCCGTATGTCCTGCCAACACTTTGAAAATCCATCAGGGCCATCTAGGTTAACCTTCTTTTCATCACTAAAGACAACATTGGACCACTCATCATCCCAAAATTGGTACTTTTCAGCAAAATTCATTCTGGCTGATTTATGTCGTGGAAGTAGGCGAGGAACATTAGCAGATTTTCTGTATAAAACCGTATATTTTTCCAGTAAAACTTGTCTAATTCGACGGCTGGATACTTTAAAATTACATTCGACCTTAATTTCATAGAAGATAGCTTTGCATCCACTGCCAAACGTCTTATTGATCTTTTATCTTGAGGTGTCAGTGTTGATGGTCGACTATTTCTCTTATTTTTATTATAATTTTGACAAAGTTTTATGAAGTTATGGACCACAGTCTTACTCCGCTTAATCTCGGAGGCAATTTCCGGTCTGACAACCCTTGGGTGTGGAACGCAGTGACTTGTCCTTGTTCAAATAAGGATAATGCGGAAGATTTCGGCATTTTTCACTGTTAGTCGCGAATAAAAAAAATATTTCTGAGTAAAAATATTTGTTTAATTTGTAACTGACATATTTCTCAAAGAACCTTTAATGTTTATGCTCAAATAAATAAATAAATAAATTAAAGTTGAAATAAAAAGTGTTTTTTTGCTTGTCCCTGTACTTATTTCCATTGAAAGCAATTTTTTCTCGCCGTAAACTATATCGAATATATGTGTAAAAAACTTGTAAGTCCACATCCATTTAACACGTTTTAATAGGTTACCCGTAAATTATAATTACTTTTAAATTTGACATTTTCTAACTATAATTTAAAAAAAATATATTTGTCCCTAAACTTCTTTCCATGAGTGTAAAGTATAAGGTCAATATTTAGATATAATTGTATCAAACTATGTCCAATTTTATAACATTTTATATAATTATATGCAAAAAGGTTTAATTTGATGTAATTGGATGAGGACAAAATTCGGATACAATTGTATCGAATTGCATAAAATTGTACCAAATTGTATACAATTCAATACAATAAGATGTTCTCATTTTTCGGATATAATTATATCTAATTACATAAAAGATTATATATAATTAAATATAACTTCATATGGCTTCATATCATTTTTTTTTTACTTGGGAAATTATATTTTTGCACCGTGTCAATGTGTTTAAGATGAATGGGGGAAATGTTTTTAGTTGATCTGTTATTTAAGTAAATGAATGTTATTTTAGTTTGACTCAAGGTCATAAATTAATATCACTTTCTGTTTAAATTATTTTCAAATCAAAGAAAGATGATACAATTTTTACAAGTAAATTACAAAGAAGTTATATAACACTGTATATGTCGTAATACTAAAAATATATTCTTGTAATTTTATATAACTTTCTATATGATCTCATACAAATTAATATAAATTAAGAGTTAATTTCTCCACAGCTAAATAATTTTCACGTGATTTTTTGCATATAAAATTATATTAAAAAATGATGCGTACGATTTAGAAGACAAATGCATTAAAATTTTTATTTTATTGGTTTTTAATTTTTATTCAAAAAATAAAAATTGTTTTTTCGACCTTTTTATTGATTAATTAGAATTTTATTAATTCAGTTCGAGGCCAATTTCCTTATTATGAATTAACATAATAAGTACTTTTTTCAAAAACTGCTATTTTTCTTTATCAGGATATTCTCCTAACAAATACTTCACAGAGTTTTTGCTTTCAAAAACCTCTACACTTTCAGGAATAAAAAGACGATCGTTTCGGGGATTTTCCAGGCCTCCTTCTTTAGTTTTCTTTAGAAAGTTGTGGCAATAGTGCAATGCAAATTGAAACATCAAAATTTCATATTAAACGTAGTATACTACATCAACGAAATGCGATTGAAGCAAACAACAAAATATGTTTTCGTAGATGTGACTTTATCAAAAATTCTAAAAAAAATATTTTCAATATTGGCGCACATGTAGTTATATATAATTATATGTTAATTTATGTTGAATTATAAATGAACTCATATATTATTCTATATTGTTCATATATTTATATACAATTAGGTATATTAAGTACAATTATATGAAGGACGATATGAAATAATATATTACTATATATGCCTCCATATCAAATTTTTTGAACCAACGCAAAGCTATATATAAGTATATATGCTTTGACATGTACATGGCTATATATATGTATACATTGAAACATATAATTGCATTAAATAATTTTAAATAATATCGAAATATATATTGTGGTGAGTTCAAACCGATCACGCTACTCACATCACTAAGAACATATGTTCATAAAACATATGTTATATTTAACGAAGAAACCCTTTTTCATTTGTAAACAAATAACAGCTGTTGAATTTAACTTAACGAAAATAAAGATGTAAATAAAATCCTAGACTATAAGTACCGTTAGTTTAGTTTATAAGAAGGACGAAATTGTAAATAAAGATAAGTTTTAAATCAGAACTCAGCCGAGCAATTGGCTATTAGTTTCAATTATTTAAACTAAAATTTAGCACTCAATTGTGCTTTGCCTTGGCGCTCTCTAGTGCCGGCAATCTAAGCCAGTGGCGTTTGAAACGCCGGCTAAAAAAACCTAGGTAGGGAAATAAATTTAAAACACAACATTACAATATAAACTTTTTTACTTGGGTATTTAAAATTTTTATAAAATAAAAATACTTGGTAATATTTTTCAAAAAAAAAATACTTGTTTAAATATTTGAAAATATGTTTAGCTACCCAGACAGAAATTGCCAACTGTACCAAAAACAAAACACTGGCAGAGCACTGATTTTGTAAAAATTACTACGCTTTGTTAAAATAAGGTAAAGTCGGAAGGTCTCGGGTTCGATTCCGGTCACGAACATACAATTTTTTGTTTTTTTTTTTTTTATTTTATTATAATTTTTTTTATAAAATTACATTTCTTTTTATTAAATTTAATTGTTTTTTATAAAATAATACTGTGGAACAAATTCAGGTTAGCAAAAGTTAGGTCGATTCTAAGAGTGAGGGGTGAAAATAGAGGCTAAATTAGAAGACGCGTATCGCGGCGTTTGTTCATGTCAGTTCAAATTTGTTTTAATCGACCTTCGAACATTGCAGTCAAATGCCGATTTTCAGCATATTGTTTATATGGTTTTTTGGCTATAACTCGTCGACTAATTGATATTTTTTAAATCTGTAAAAGCCAAATTATTGCTAGAGACCTGTGCAACAATTAAAATTTTTTAAAAAACTGATTTAGAAAATTTTTGTGGTGCTTATGAAGCAAAATGTTGGATAAATTATTTTTTTTCATGCTTTTTGAAAATATTTTCTTTTTTGCTTTCTGTTTGATCTATAATATGCTTCTCAGTTTCTTCTTTGTCTTCCCCTTCTTCTTCTTTTTCCTCGTCTTCCTCTTCTTCAAAGGTGTTTTTATACCAACAAAACAACTTTTTTGTTTTCAACCACCGCACAGGCAGCGATTTTTTTTTATTTCGTACAAGCGAACTAATTTCAAAAATAAAGATTCAGTTAAGACTCGGAACTCAGCCGAAGATGATGTCTTTTAATTTTCGCTCGGTCGTGATAAAATTCGCTATTAATTTTTTTGGAAATTATTTCATTTTAGGAGTGATTTAAGTTAAGTGCATCGGTTTCATAAAAATAACAAAAAAACATTGTATAATATCGTCGGTTGACAAGTAAAACTCACTAAGTGTAGTCAGACCAGTTTAGAGATATTGAGGTTTTAATGTTAAATTTTGTATAAAAAATCTATTATACATAAGATCGATGCGATTTTGCAGAGTAAATTAAAAAAATAGTTTCTTTATTATAATTGTTTTTAAATTTTCGGTCTAACTACAGAAGTTTTCAAGAAAAAACAAAATAAAACACTTAATGATTTTTACCTGCCGGAATCGAAAAAAAAATTAAAAGATAATGAATAAATAAATAAATAAATAAATAAATAAATAAATAAAAACAAAAAAATTATAATTTTTTATTCTGATAACTTCATTTATTAAAAAAAAATATAATTTATTAGGAAAAAGGAAAAAAATATTATTCGTCTTGTAAATCACTTTCATCATTGGAAGGTTCTGGTAAGCGCTCATGCTTTCCCATGTTAACTTCTGGCAATTGCTTGTACCATGGAATCATTTCTTCTGGAATCAGTCTTGAATCGCAAAGCTTAACAAGATCAGCCTTTTTTGCCGATGAAATTGGTAGTAAATTATTGTAAGCTGACTTCAGTGTGGCGCTTTTATTTGGACGACCTCTTCCAGCAACATTTACTTTCTTATAATCAGATGTATGATCGTATCTATAAAAAAAAGTTGCCGGAAATTGTTTTTCGAATTTTAGGCATTTTATTTTTAGCCATGATACTTTGTCGCCAAATTCGTCTCGATTTCGATTTTTTATTGTGCTGCTTGCCAGTTCCTGTAAATTGTAGAAGTCGGAGAATCTTAATAGATGAACTTGGTATTCGCTTTGGATTTTATGTTTTTTAATCGATCTGGCCGATTGAAAGATTCGAATACAATCAGTCATTGTGTAGGCACTTTTATTTTATTAGCCGACTCTATTGCGGAATGCATCGAGTCACATTCCATGTGTGAATGTCCTGACTCGAAAAATTTAAGTTCAACTCTGTTCAAGTGGCTTAAATTTTGTACAGCGTACATTAAAACAGCTGCTACTTGTTGGTTTCTATTCTGACCACCACAAGTGTCACAGAATAGTGAAACATCTGTCACGGTTAACGGTAAAGTTTCGAGAAATTTCAATAAAATTTATCCTATTTCATTGCTCCCCCGCTTTCCATTCAATTCGTTCCAAGTGTAACAGTGGGCTATTTCTCCGCTTCCTACATAGATAGTCAAATTGTAAACGCATATTTTTCTGGAGTAATAAAACAATGACACACTGGAATAGGGCAATTGAAGGACACTTTGCAAATCAAAAGTGCATGTAATGAATGAAGGATCAGTTTTGCATCTGGCCTTATCATTTTCTTTGGCTTCATTACACTGATTTTTTCTCATAAGGTGCATTGTATATTCTTCTTCCAGTTCTTTTTTGTCTGCATTAGAAGCTTGGTCATATTTTGCACATGTTGCGCAAAGGTCTTTTTTTGGTTTAAAAAACGAATAGTTGTAATCATTACAGAATATTCTTCTATAAGTTTTTTCGTTGACAATTTCTGTAATGTTGCGTTTCGGGCAAAAATCATTACGATAAAGATCGTACATTTTCCAAATAGACAAATTGCTATCTAGGTACAATTTCTTGGTGGACTTTCGTACGTAATGGGATTCCATTACAGGAAAGCTTTCTATGTGGCTTTTTACCAAAGAAATTCCTGTTTCACTTGTTTTATTTCCGGGTACTTTTCGACCTCTTTTATCATTGCCAGTAAATGACCCGAATGTTGAACCTGAAATTGCAGTGTTTATAGGCGCATACTCTTTGTCTGCCAGTGCTATTTTCTAAAAAATATGTTTTGGACACATTACGCGATTTTACATTGTTTACAACAATTCTTCTTCTTTTTGGTTGGTGAGTTTCGACATGTTTTATTATAAAGTCTTTTTGCCTGTTATAGTCAGAAAATCCCCAGAACGATTTGCAATTTCTTGCCTTTCAACCTCAGAGACATAATTTGTACATTTAAACTTACATTCAGAGCAGTCAATATGCTTTGGAGCTTTAGCAGGATGGTCCTTTTTTTTTGTTGAATATGGAAGGCATTTAGCTCGACGATATTTAGCTACATTAACCTTCCAGGTTTCTGGGTAATTTTTTTTTGTCTCGTCAAAACCTTCTTATTGGTTTCGACCATGTAATCCGAAAAATCTGAAATATCAGAATCTTCTTGGAAGTTTGGCTTGAAAGTTTGATCTTCGTTTAAATCTTCACTGAAATCTCCATCAGAACTGCAGTCGTAGTCGACAAGCCGAAAAGAGTTGTTTTGAATCTGCACATAATCAAGCGGATTTAGGGATTTTATGTTTTAACATTTATGCGGACAGAAATTTAAAAAGAATTTGCCACTCACATTAGATTCAATTGCTCCAGTCTCCTCATCATTATTCTTGTTCACATCACTTTGTTCTTCATCAGTACCCGATTAAAAAAGATGATATGGTGACATATCTAATTTGATGAAATACAATAACTAATCACATACAATTTAATCCGAAATATGGTGAATACAATTGTACCTACGTGGATCAAATTGGATTTAATTACTTTAAATTATATACAATTTAATCCGAATTTTGACCAGACATTATGGTATGAAATAATATCTTAATATTTAAAATTTGATGCAATTAGGTCCAGTTGGATAAAAATTTTCGTATATCTGTTTTTATTAAATATTGTACTGAAAAACAATGGGGAATTCACGTAAGGTTTCGTGTATCGTGTGAACTAAGCAAATCTAATAAGTTTGCGAGTCTTGATGTGAAACTGCATACATAAAAAGTATCTACACATTAATCAGTACCCAGCAAAATATTGGTAATGACACCTCATTACTATCTGCATTACCAAAAATGATATATCATTACCTTTTGCATTATTTTACAATATAAAATAATGACTTCCTAATAACGGCCTATTGTATTCATTGTTTCTAAATATAAAATAATTACTTACTCGTATTAGTTTAAATAAGTACTTTTTACACAGTTAAATTTTTTTTATTATATGTAAATAATTTTTATGTTTAAATTTTTATGACGAGTCCTAAAATTACACACTAGAGAAAACTTAAATTTTTCTGAATGTATTTCCTTAGGCTAATAGTATTTGCCTAACTCATAATTTTTAAGAATCAAATAAGCAATCGGATAACCACTTATAACTAAACTTTTTGTAATCATGTGTGTAACCACTTATAATTCAAAATCTCATAACTACTTATTTCTCATTTTTTCGTAAGCGAGCGGGTAAGCGTGACTACTTATAAAAACGACCACGCCAAACAAAAATAATGAGTTTAGACGCCAAAAAATAAGTTGTGCGGAGCTAAGAATTTCTATTATATAACCACTTATTTGGTAATGAAAGATTTTGCTGGGTACTTATACGAGCTATAGTATAGTTTAAGAATAAGCCATAAAATAAAAAAATTATAAATAAAATGAAATTTCAAATAATTTCCATAAATCATTACTGGATTTTTCACTAAAGGTGAGATTTTCATTTTGAAAGTGAGAAAAGTTCAAATGAAGCTTTTATTTAAAAAAAAAATGAGAATAATGTCATGAAATAATCGTTTAAAAATGTTTTAAATTTGTAAATAGTGTATGCATGAATAAAAAACTACATTTCACTAATAGGGGGAATTTTTATGAGGTGTTTAAGTTATTTATTACACAATTTTAGTCTGCTTGCGGGTAGACAATTTTTTTGTTTTAATTTCATAGGATATTTTGATATCCTTCAAGCCTATGGATAAATTTGGTGGTACGTCATTCCTAAACCAAAATAATTACTTCGAAGAATTGGCTAACTTTTATTAATATGACCCAATATTCAATTTAAAAATAAAAGAATTTGTTGTTTCGATGTAAATTTATAACTTTTTAAATGAAAATGAATTTCAATTTGAATTTACTAACGGTGGGTCTCATACTTCAGGTTTAAACTTTAGTTAATAGTTAACTCAAAAAAATTGTTGTTGTTTTGTATACATTTTTTTGACATTTTCTTTTGTTTATAGTTAAGTTAAAGTTAAACCTGCAGTATGAGACCCACCGTAAGATATTAAGAGTTTATTTGAAGCAAGACTATAACATAAATTATATAGGGGAAATAAATGTTTCTTTTTTAAATCAATAGACTTGTTTTGTTGCTATATATATGTGGTACGAAATCCCATATAAAGTGTTAACTCTTTTAACATAATATTTTCAACGTCGATAATGTATGGGTAACCGTCAGATAATTTCACTCAAATTTTATACAAAAGTATTTTGCCAGTTTTCGTGTTCATGTTTTTTTTTTAAATCATTTGAATTTTATATCGAAATTTGTTTTTGTAAAAGAATATTTTCCAATTAAAAATCCATTGATTTCGATAAAATCTTAAATTAAACATGAAACTGGGCTATTTTTGGTCTTACAATTTCAATTCCATGGGCGAGATCTTATTAAATATGACAACATATGTAAAAAGATATATTTAGATATTGGGTCATATAAAATTTGTTCGAAAGACGAAATTTATGTGTTATTATATATAGTACCATACAAAGCAATATATAACGAGACATAATTGTATTAAATAATATAAAATAATGTATAACCCGTTTTACTCGGGTAGGATATATTTCTTGTTGAGTTAAAGCATTAACAAACTTTGTAGATTCAGACGCGCTATCAGGTTTATTATCAAACAAATCCTGTTGGCCAAGAATTTATATACGTATGTAGTATATGAATTGAATAATAAGAATATCACCCTCAATTTTGTTTCACGACAACACCTACATTACATAGATACATTATGTACTTACGTTGTTATCAGGTGTTTTATCACACCTTTGTTTGTTCATTGCCAATTCGGCTAAGTATCTACCTCCACTTGATCTATTCATAATTAATATTGTTTTTACTAATTTATAATTGCACAAAAATTCAACTCACTTTAAGACACCGAGAGAAATGACAAATTTCTTTTTGTCATACCGTTGAAATTCAAATCAAAGCCTACTTTGATTTCAAATAATATCTTATTTTTTTTAAACTTAAGTTCATTAACTGCATCTAATTATAAAACATTGACAAGTAAAAATCATTAAGTACGTTTGTGATTTTTTCCTGCCGTAAGGACATACGAAATTGTAGTTAATGAAAACAAAATATCGAAAATTGGGGCATAGGATCGCTCAATGAAAATAATGATTTTTGTAACCAATAGAATATAACAAAAAAAAATATTTTGTGATATTAAGTCATTTTGGCTCAAATCTGCACTTAGTGAGTTTTACCTGTCAACCGACGATATATAATGTATTAAAAATGTCGGAACCAAAATGTAAAATGGACCATTTTTGTAATGTTTGTGGACGTTTCATAGCAAGCGATGAAAAATGTGGCAATACGAGTGATTTTTTTTTTGGAAGCCTATAAACAATATTTCTCGGAAGAGTTTATCACTGACGTAAACTATGCCCCTAAAAAAGTTTGCTTTAATTGCTATTCAACTCTTATGCAATCGAAAAGTGGAAAGAAGAAGGCTATGCCTCTTGGTATACCAATGCTGTGGTTAGACAACAGCCCGCATCAAGAAGAAAATTGCTATGGATGTATCAACTACCATAAAACTTTGAATAGAAGGAAAGCAAAGAATAAAACTTATGTAACAGTGCCAAGTGTCCAATTACCATTACCGCACTCAGACTTCCTTCCAGTACCAACATACCGAAGTATTGATTTTCAAACAGATATCAGTACTACAACCGCTGGTGCTACATCCATGGATTTCTTCTCAGAATATAACCCTGGTGAAGGTACATCCTCTGAAACATCAAAGGACCCAATTCTAGTTACATAAAACCAACTGGATGGAATTGTTGCAAATTTGTGTTTGACTCAGAAAAAATCAGAACTACTGGCTTCATTTTTGAAAGGAAATAATTTGCTGGCGAAAGGTACCAAAGTAACAGCATATCGAAAACGCCAAAAAGAGTTAGAAAAGTTCTTCAATGTGAACGATGCAAAAAATTTCGCTTATTGCAACGATATTGAAAAGTTAATGGAGACGATAGGGTTAACCTATAAAAAAGATGATTGGCCTTTATTCATCGATAGTTTACTAATCAGCTTAAAAGTTGTGCTTTTGCACAAGACAAATAGAATGCCTTCTGTTCCGATTGCGTATAGCACTGACACTAGTGAAAATTTCGATCATTTGAAACATATTCTGGAAGTAGTCAAATATAATGAAACACCAGTGACGCATTTGCTGCGATCACAAAATAGTTTCATTGATTACTGGGCGTCCAAAATATCCGTGGTTTTTGTGCGATTGGGATTCACGATACGGAGAAGTTATTAAAGGAAGAAACCAGTACAAACAGCATAACTGGAATAGTCGCATTGGACGGAAATGGCCTAAAGACAATAGGCTATACGAAAGTCTTGTTCCTCAAATGAAAATTTAATTGCCGTTGCTCCACATTAAACTTGGCATTGCTAAAAATTTTTTGAAATGTAACGCAAAAAGACCAGCAGTATTCAACCGCTTAAAAGACATTTTCCCAAGACTAAGTAACGCCAAAATTCAGGAAAATTAGTCGTCAAGATTTTGACCAAGTTCTGATAGACCGAGAATTAAATGCATGGCTCGCATTGAAAGCAGTCATTAAAGGACTTTTGGTTAAAGAACGCAAAGACAACTACAGGCAATCTGTTGTAAACATGTTGGCAGCTTTCGATGAAATTGGGGTTAATATGTCGTACAAAATTCATCTTTTGCATCAGCATCTTGATCAACTCGCTCAACAGTTGCCAACTGAATCTGATGAGCAAGGCGAACGTTATCACCAAACTGCGCTTCCATTTAAAATAAGGTAACTATATAGTGTGCATATTTTGAATTCCTAGATTTTTCTAATATCTTTGTCAGAGTGCACAATTTAAACATGTTAACGATTGAAAACTATTTTCGTTTCAGGTACAGAGGAAAGAAATCTCCACATGCAATACTCGCTGAAATTTGTTGGTGGTATAAAAACACCTTTGAAGAAGAGGAAGACGAGGAAAAAGAGGAAGACAAAGATGAAATTCCAGAATATCTGTTGGACGAAATTATCGACCTTTCTGATGATGATGACGATAACCAAGATATTAGAGAGAGCAGTGATGTTGATCCACAGCCGCCTGCTAAACGGCAACTGGCCAAATCGTTAATTTAATTTATTTAATTTTTTTACTTAAAACTTTTCCTAACTAACATTTCAAAATTATATTTTTTTGAAACAGAAACCAAAAAAGACTTAGTTTTGTGGAAAATATTTTCAAAAAGCATGAAAGAAATTTTTTTTCCAACATTTTGCTTCATAAGCACCACAAAAATTTTCTAAATCAATTTTTTAAAAAATTTTAATTGTTGCACAGGTCTCTAGCAATAATTTGGCTTTTACAGATTTAAAAAATATCAATTAGTCGACGAGTTATAGCCAAAAAACCATATAAACAATACGCTGAAAATCGGCATTTGACTGCAATGTTCGAAGGTCGATTAAAAAAAATTTGAACTAACATAAACAAACGCCGCGATACGCGTCTTCTAATTTAGCCTCTATTTTCAACCCTCACTCTCAGAATCGACCTACTTTTGCTAACCTGAATTTGTTCAACATTGTAATTTTTATAAAGTTTTTTTGACCATCTATTTTTTTGGTTTTCCTGACGTTACGCCAACGTTGGCAAGTGAGATCCAGCAGACGTTATGCCAATGTTTACATATTAGCCATTGTTATCATTCATTTATTATTCAAGCTATATTGTACTACATGTCTCGTTAGCTTAGTGTGTAGAGCGATTGTCTGGCAGTCTGACTGCCCGGGTTCGAGTCACAGCCCGACCATGTTTTATTTAAAATAATTATAATCAACATATTTATTCTAAATAAATTTTTTTCGGAAAAAAATGTTTTTTTTTTAAGTTTTTTAGACCGTCAATTTTTTTGTTTTTCATGACAATGTTGGCCGCTTAGTGTCAACCAACCTTTTGCCGACGCTTGTAAGTTAGCTACAACTGCTGTTATCATTGATCTAATTTTTTAGCTATTAGATATTACAACCCAGGAAAATTTTTAACAATCGGTAGCCAACCACACCCATTCTCCAACTGGTTCCACTGCAACCGATTCCATGGAACTGGTTCCGGAACCAGTTCCTGGGATCCTATATGGAAGGTGTGGGTGACGTAGAATCAGTTCCAGAACTAGTTCCAGAACTGATTCTAGAGCAACCGGTTCCACTTTGGAGCCATAGAAGGGGTTGCTTTTGGGACAATTTCAAACAAAAAGAATCGGTGTTAGAATCGACAGTAGAAGGGGTTGTGAATGAAAAGTAGCTATTGTACAACCGATTCTTTGGAACAGAAAATTTTCCTGGGAAGTCTTGTTAGCTTTGTGTGTAGAGATCGCGGCTGACAACCTGGCGGCCTGGATTCAATTCCCATCCGGTATACCAATACAGACTAAAAACAAACAAAACAAATGAAGCAACTTTGTGCTTTGCACCAGATCTTGCGATTTTTATGGTTAAAAACGATTAAAGTAGGATATTTTTGTCACAAAAAAAGTTGACAACACATTTATTTTATGTGTGTTTTTTTTCCTAGAATTGAAAAACAAAGCAAAACACAAGAGGCAGCTAACGGTGCTCTTTTTTTTTTGAAAATAATGTAAAACTGCCAAAAATATCAGGCAGTTATCTTAAATGCGCAGGTACAAAAAGTGCCCTTAAAGAAGACAATTGCGAATATAATTTTGTAAAATAGAAACGAAACCAAAATTTTGTGCAGTTATAGCAAATGCGCACTTAAGAAAAAGGCAGTTAAATCAAAACTACTGTACAAATTTTAATTTTTTTACTCAAACAAGGCAAAAAACAAAATATGGAGTGATATTATAAAAATTTTTTTACAAAAACATTTTTTTCCACCGGGAAAAATTTCTAAATATCTAAAAAAAGGTTTTCCTGTGGTGCTACTGTATAAATTTTAAATTTTTTACTCAAATAGCACAAAAAAAATATAAAAAGTTTACGTACACAAAAATTTAATTTTTTTTAAATCGCGAGGCAAGGGAACTCTCGTTAACAAAGTCACCATATTTTATCCAAATTTTATGAGTTAAATTATGAATTTCGTACAATTTTTCCTCATTTTTGTAACGAAAATGTATTTCAAATGGCTACACTCTCAAAACAATTCCGTTGTGACAACCGAACAGGTTTCTAGCCGAAGGGTTCGGTTAGGCCATCAAGGGGGAGAATTATTCCGTTTTTACCCCTCCCGGTAGGAATTTCCAAAAATTCCGTCTTAGAGGACGTCTGCGTTGGAGGAGGAACCTACTACATACATAATTTTAGGTCTCTATATCCAGCAGTTTCGCCAGGCCGTCAAGGGGGAAGTTTTTTCCCTTTTTACCTCTCCCGATATGAATTTACAAAAATACCATCTTAGGGGACGTCAACGTTGGAGAAGGAACCCAAATACCGAATTTAAGATCCCTTGTTCCAGCAGTTTGGCCAGGCCGTTAAGGGGGAGACTTTTCCTGTTTTTGACCCTACCTGTAGAAATTTCCAAAAATCTCATCTTAGCGGATGTCTACAATAGAGGAGGAACTTTAATACCAAATTTCAACTTCCTACCTCCAGCGGTTTGGGCAGGCCTTTAAGCGGCACTTTTCGCTTCATTAATCCCCATTTTTGCAATGTCCCTGTCCAAAAAGCACCTTCTCGGTAAGTGAGCACATACTCCAAGTAACATATGTTTTACATTTCAGGTTTCTAGCCAACTTTTACTATTTGTGCCCCTCTCGGTAGGAATTTCCGAAAATCCATCGACAGGGAATTCCAGCTTCCTAGTTCCAGCAGTTTGAGCAGGCTGAGAGGAACTTAAGTACCGAATTTCGGCTTCCTAGTTCCAGCAGTTTGGACAGGTCGTTAAGGGGCAACTTTCCCTTTTTGAGCCCCCATTTTATAACGACCCTGTCCAAAATTCAAAAAAGTATCTTTCTAATAAGTTAGCCCTAACTCCAGGGACCCACATTTTAAGCTTCAGGTTTCTAGCCGAAGGGGTTTTTACCGGCCCCCAAGGTGAGGCTTTTCTTCTTTTTGCCCCTCCCTTTAGGAATTTACAAAAATTCCATCTTCGCGGCTATCTGCGATGGATGAGGAACATTCATACCAAATTTCAACTGCATTGCCTAAGCGGTTTGGGCAGGCCGTTAGTGGGGACATTTTTCCCTTTCAACCACCATTTTTACTATGTTCCTGTTCCAAAATAGAAAAATTACGTTGCCGGTGAGTTAGTCCTACTCCAAGGAATACATATTTAAAATTTTAGGTTGGCCAAAAGGGATTGGGCAAGCCGTGAGGAGGAGACTTTTACCTTATTTCCCCTCCCGATAGGAATTTCAAAAATTCCGTCTAAGCGGACGCCTACACAGAAGGAGGAACTCACATACTGAGTTTCCTTTTGGGATATCCTGTAGGGAATTCCAAAAATACAAACTTAGTCGATGTCTACTACAGTGGAGGAACCTTTATACCAAATTTCAACTTCTTACCTCCAGTGGTTTGGGCAGGCACTTTTCCAATTTGTGAGACTGTTTATGGGGAGACTTTTCCCCTTTTTGCCCGTTCCGGTTGGAATTTCCAAAAATCCCGTCTTAGCGCACGTCTATGCCGAATATCAAGAAACCTTGTTTTAGTGGAGATATCCGTGGGGGGAGGAAAAAAAGTAGTTTTTTTGAAATTATATACTATTTTAAATGGTACTTTTTGGAAAAACGAAATTTTTTGGAAAAAGATACTTTGTTTTTACAAAGTACTTTATTTGTACTTTTTTTGGAAAAGGTATTTTTTTTTAAAAAGGTGTTTTTTTTTTGGAAAAATGTATGTTTTTTGGAAAAAGGTACTTTTTTGGAAAAGGTACTTCTTTTGGTACTTTTTTTTTTGGGGAAAAGGTACTTTTTTTTAGAAAAGGTACTTTTTTTTGAAAAAGGTATTTTTTTGAAAAAATGTATGTTTTTTGGGAAAAGGAACATTTTTTTAGAAAAAGGTACTTTTTTTGGGAAAAGGTACTTTTTTTGGAAAAGGTACTTTTTTTGAAAAAGTTATTTTTTTGGAAAAATGTATGTTTTTTGGGAAACGGTACTTTTTTTTAAAAAGGTACATTTTTTTAGAAAAAGGTACATTTTTTGGAAAAAGGTACTTTTTTTAAAAAGGGTACTTTTTTTGGAAAAAGGTACATTTTTTGGAAAAAGGAATTTTTTTTGGAAAAAGGTACTTTTTTTGGAAAAAGATACTTTTTTTGGAAAAAGGTATTTTTTTTGGAAAAAGGTACTTTTTTTGGAAAAAGGTACTTTTTTCGGAAAAAGGTACTTTTTTTTGGAAAAAGGTACTTTTTTTGCAAAAAGGTACTTTTTTTGCAAAAAGGTACTTTTTTTGAAGAAAGGTACTTTTTTTGGAAAAAGGTAAATTTTTTGGAAAAAGGTACTTTTTTTTTGGAAAAGGGTACTTTTTTTTGGAAAAAGGTACTTTTTTTGGAAAAAGGATTTTTTTTTGGAAAAAGGTACTTTTTTTGGAAAAAGGTACTTTTTTTGGAAAGAGGTACTTTTTTTGGAATAAGGTACTTTTTTTGGAAAAAGGTACTTTTTTTTGAAAAAGGTACTTTTTTGGAAAAAGGTATTTTTTTGGGAAAATGGTACTTTTTTTGGGAAAAGGTACTTTTTTTGGGAAAAGGTACTTTTTTGGAAAAAGGTACTTTTTTTGTCCCCTTTTTGCCCCTCCCGATAAGAATTTCCAAAAATGCCGTCTCAACGGACGTCTACACCGGTCGAGGAATCTACATACCAAATTTCAACTTCATAGCTCCAGCAGTTTGAGCAGGCCCTCAAGGGGGAGACTTTTTCCCCTTTTTGCCCGTCCCTGTAAAAATTTCCAAAACTCCCGTCTTGGCGGATGTCTACGATAGTGGAGGAACCTTTATACCAAATTTCAACTTCCTACCTCCAGCGGTTTGGGCAGGCCGTCAAGGGGGGCCTTTTTCCCCCCATTTTTACAACGTCCCTGTCCAAAATTCTAGAAAGTACTTTCCAGAAAAGTTAGCCCCTACTCCAAGGAACACATATCTTAAATTTCAGCTTTCTAGCCAAAGGGGTTTTGGCAGGCCGTCAAGGGGGACACTTTCCCCCTTTTTGCCCGTTCCGGTAGGAATTTCCAAAAATCCCGTCTTAGTGGACGTCTACCCCGAAAGAGGAACCTACATATCAAATTTCAACTTCCTAGCTTCAGCGGTTTGGGCTGGGCGATGTTGAGTCAGTCAGTCAGTCAGTCAGTCAGTCAGTCACGTTATTCTTTTATATATAGAGATATATTTTTTAATATTAAAATATATGATAATATAAAATATTGTGTGCGACCTTATATGTTTTTATATGGTGATATATTATAAATTTTTTTAGAAATTTTCTCATATGTAATTATATTAAATCATATATCAGTATTTGCTTTATTGCAAATTGTATATATAAGAATATATTATTGATAAAACCGTTCAAAATTTTATATATAAATAGATACAAAAAATATTTTTAATTTTATTTTTTATATAACAATATCGTCGGCTTGCCTGCAAGTAGTGTTATGTGTTCTTTAACAGGTTTTCAGGAGGGCGAAAAAACTGGTTTATATTATCCTTTTAATATATTTCATTGACATCATATGCCATACATGGGCAAATGCGGCCCGTCAACCAATTTCGTGCGGCTCTTCATTTATTTTAAAACAATCAAAATTTTTTTTAATTTCAATCAAAATTTAAAAAAAAAAACTTAAATTAATTTAAAAAATACATTAAAATTAGAATTTAAAAATATACATAATATAGAAAACAGTGATAACAAAATATTTAGTGGAGCTTCAAAAAATTACACCGATCAACAAATATCGACTTTTTTGCACAGACTTCCCCTAAAACTTTTTAAAACACATTCGCCTCCTACATACGAATATTAAGTGAAGAATTCCTTCTTCTTTATTTAAATCTTAATCCTGGGAAAAATATTTTATGTCCCAATATGACATAGAAGTACTTACGAGTCTCTTATTTTTTATGAGTTTGAATTTAAAAAAAATACCTTTCATTTTAGGAACTATTTAAGGCTGTTCTACGGACCTCGTAAGGATCTCTAAAATCTACTTTTGAGAAATGTCCTTGAAGCACTTAAATTTGGTAAAACAGTTAGACACAATAAAATTTTATTCATACAGTCATAGTAATAAACCTTTAGAAATAACTATTTTTACAGGCCCAGCAAAAAAAAATTGCAAGTAGTGCTTTACAAACTACTTCTTTTAATGCTTCACAAGTATCCGTTAGTGTATTTTAACTGCTTTTTTAGAAGTTATTCTGAACACCTTCAAAAAATCACTTCTTTCATTGCTTCCCAAGTATCCGTTATTACATTTTTACAGCTTTTTTAGAGTTACTTCTGAACCACATCCAAAAAATCAATTAAGTATTACTTCTAAAGAGTAATTGCACTAAAAGTGATCGTAAAAAGTGATTTTGGTATCATTTGGCATTTCCAAAGAGAGGGTCTCGGGCAGAGATACAAGCCAGCCGATTTTAGCCGGTCAGCCGGCGCCAGCCGACACATTTGCCAAGCCGAATCAGCCGTCGACAATAATCGGCTAAGCCAATTTTCGGCTAAAGCCTATAGAAAAATGCAAAAATATTAATTTTTAAAAAATTTATGAAATTTGTTTAATAAACATAATTATTTGAAAAGTAAAATTTTCTTGTTTTGCGATATCGTTGATTTTTAAAATGTTTTGCATCAAACTGGCGGTAGCACAACCAGGCGGTTTTGTTGATACTACAATTCTACAGGTTTCCGCATTAAAAGCACTGCGTTTGAAAAAAATGTCCATCACAAAATCCAAAAAAAACTGATGAAACAGTCATTCAATTTTAAAAATAAAAGCTATTTTATAACCGTATTTTTTAAGATTAAGATTATTATAAAATTACCCAGTCCGAAAAATGCAAACGGGAAAGCGGTGGCAAAGCATTTTAACAGGTATTACAAGTACTGCCAAAAAGTGCTTTCCCGTTCTTAAAATGAGAACATCATTAGACAAAAGGACCGGCTGTTCAAAAAGCGCAGGAAAAGCACTGGAGAAACAAAATTTTTGAACGTTGGCAAAACCAATAAATAGGTGGCCGGAAATATATTTTCCAAAATAATATTTAAAAAAAGTTCATATGTATTTTTTTTTTTTGGTCCTGCCGTGATTTGAACCCAGGCCGTCAGATTGGCAGATAAATGCTCTACCCACTGATCTAACGAGACATATAATATTTGATAGCTAACACATAAATGAGTGATAATCGATGGACAATTACTGGCTGTGCTAAAAATATAGCGCTGGCAAACAGTTTTTTGCAACTAATATGCCGGCGTTGGGAGAGCAAAAAAAAAGTTGGTCTTAAAGCAAATTTTTCCACAAACAAAAAATTGATTTTATAGAAAAAAAAATTTTTTAAATTAAAAAAAATCCAAAAAAAATTTTTACTTGCAGCTGGATTTGAACTCGGAACCTCCTGACTACAAACCTTTTTTAATGAAGCGTCAGCATTTTTATAAAATCATTGCTCTACCAGTGAATTGGTTTTTGTACCACTGGTAGCATTGGCTAGGTAGCACTGGATAACCACTGGTTGCAAACCTTGGCATATAACTCTTAGACCATTCTTTGCCAGTGGTTTTTGTTATAAACCACCGAAATTTTTGTAAAACAAATGATGGAAAAACACTTTTTGAAAGCGCTCGCAAAGCGTCCCAAATGAGTGTTCTCCCAGTCATTTATTTTCAACACGATGGTTGCCCAGTTGTATGCCAGTGCTTGATTTTTTGTACCACTGGCGATTTCTGATATACAAATTTTTTCTATTTTTATTTAACAAAATTTTTTAATTTTTCTGATGCCTTTCCATCAACGTTTTCATGGTATTATTAAATACCTTTTGAGCTGCTAAATACCACTTTCCGCAGAAATCTTTGACATCGTTGGCGACTTTTTTTGTTACCTTAGGCTGCATTTACACCTAATTCTTAAACACGTGTTTAGCTAAAACACGTATTTTAGCTCTTTATTCTATTACAAAAAAGCTTAAGGCTGCATTCACACCTAATTCATAAACACGTGTTTAGCTAAAACACGTATTTTAGCTCTTTATTCTACTACAACTTTTGTAATAGAATAAAGAGCTAAAATACATGTTTTAGCTAAACACGTGTTTAAGAATTAGGTGTGAATGCAGCCTTAGTTTCTCTTTTAACGAAGCCCACAATTAACGAATTAACTCTTCAAAGCTCTGTTAATTAATTCGTAACAAAAGAAATCGAACGAAAACAAATATGAATTAATTCCATTCAATAGTCTTTTGTGAATTAATCCATTGAATTTTTAATTCAGAATTTAAATACTGAATTAAAGAATTAATTCTTCTTCTTCTGGGGGAGGTAAAGCTAGGAACAGTCGAATTTCATTTCCATTTTGGTCTACTTCTCTTAGTTTAGTAGATATGTACCATTTTAAAAAACCGGGAGGGAAATAAATAGGGCTATCTTTAAAACATCGGTGGGGCCATCTAATAGGTGATGGCAGAGAGATGAAAACCTTATATTTTAACAATAAATTGTGTAAAATTTAACAAATGTATGTATAATTTTATCGACATTGTGAAATATAAACTCAATTTTTATAAATTCGGAAAACTACACTCAAAATAATAAGTCTGTTGGCTGAACAGAAAAAATTGTTACTTTAACCAAATTTATTCCTGTTTTGGCTTAAAATAAAATTTGTTGATTTAAAAATTTTTTTTGTCAAATTTAACAAATCAATTTAAGTAAAAAAATTTGTAAACCTTCAGTTTTATCTGTAATTATACTGAGTCGTAGAATTTATTCAAATTTAGGGTCTCGGGACCCTTCCCGGGCCTAATCCATATCATGTGAGGGCATATAAGGGCACAACAATGGAGCAAACATTTTGTCCGCTTTGCTCTATCTCGCTTAGTTTTCGAGATATGGGTCATTTTATGAAGTGAAAAATTTTCATTAAAAATTTCCGAGGTCCAAGGCCCCGCCAAGGTCCATTTTTGCATAGAGATATCCCCTTTCTCTGAGGTATTACACGGTTAGAGGTAGTCGAAATTTTCGTCAAATTTTGCTCTATCTGTCTTAGTTTTTGAGATATGGGCCATTTAAAAAATCGGGAGGGAAAGAAATGGCGCCATCTTTAAAACTTCGGATGCATTGGTGAAAATTAACACTCAAAATTAAAGTACTGCGGATTTTTAGTATAGTGTTAAATGAAGATAACTAAAATCTTTGCTTAAATCAGTGTTTCAACTAAAAATTTGTTAACAATTAGTCAAATCGATTTGAAACCGGTTTGAGATTTTTGTACTGGCGTGTTATTTTAAGTGTACCTATAAAAAAATTGCAAAGTTGACTTCGATATTTTTGCAGTTGCTTTTTTGCGTGTATGTATCTGTTGAAATTCTTGGAAAATGTACCTTTTAGCCGACGTTAGCCGGTTAGCCGCCGCCAGTCGACACTATTTTTTTAAGCCAGCCGCCGCCGATGCGTTTGCGGCTCAACTCTAAAAATCATTCGCCGCCGACCATTTTAGCCATTAGCCGCCGCCAGCCGAGAGATTGGACCAGCTTGTATCTCTGGTCCCGGGTTCGATTCCGGGATTTTTTAATTTTTTTTTATTATTTATAATTAATGTGATTAAATTCAATATTTCTTAATTTTAAAATTTTTAAAAATATGTATATATATAAAAAATGGTGAGAAATTGGTTTTTATGCACCTGTAAAAATAGTACTGAAAACAATATTGAATTGGAGTGCACCTTTTACACTTGCTTAATAAGTACTTTTATTGAAGAGAATAAGGAACAATATCTCGCTTTAACAAAGTGGTGTTTTATGCCAGTCAACTTACATATCAAAGAATAGGTCAGCGGTAGAGCGCTAGACTGGCTATCGTGAGGTCGCAAGTTCGATACCCGGTGGCGGCAATAAAAAAACTTTTGTAAAATAAAAAAATATAGTTTTTTTGTAAAGATTTTTTTCTTAACTTTTAATTGGTGAAAAAGAGTTTCCAGAAAACCAAAAATAAACTGTTAAATATAATAATAGTCATCCTGCTAAAATCAACAGAAAAATATGATGAAAAATAGTAGACTGCTGATTTCACAAAAATAGATTATTATTCTCTTAAAACAATTTCCAACCATTTATAACTTTTTTGGGTTTTTTTATTCTACTAATATTTAGCAGAATTTGTTGCTGATTCTAGCAGAGTAGATTTTTATTTCAATTAACTAAAACTTAGCTCAAATACAACTAAAATTTTGTATGTTTAGCAGCATTATTTTTGCTCTTCTTTTCTTACTAATATTTTGCCAAGAAAATGTGCTTATTTCAGCAGTTTTTTATGCAAGGTAATTTTGAACTAATTTTTAGCAGCTCTGGAAAAACGTTTTACAGGCTTTTTTCTATTAGTGTACTTAACCTGACCACCATCCCGCTTTTGACAGGATTATACAGCTTTTTAAAGGCTTGTGACGCCTTGAAATTTTATTCCGCTTTTAAGGCAAACAATTTAGATTTATCCCATATTTTTTTAATATGATATTCAACTTTTGAATAAGGTTTTCATAATTAAAATTTTCTAGAGTTCTCAGTCAGCAAACGAGCCCAAAAATTAATCAGAAAAGTGGTATAAATATTGTATATTAGGGGTTTTCATATAAACTCGTATTCTATTCGTAAACGGTGTAAACCGTTTGTATTTATATAAGGTTTACAAGGAATTTACGAGTTTATATGAAAGCCCCTAATATTAAACTTTTACTTGTATGATAGTGGCGCATTCAAAAGAGCATTCTTTTTCGATTCAAAAATGATTCAAAAAATATTTTAAAAATTTAAAATTTATTTACATTTCTGAGTCGTTTCTGAATCATCTTTAGATTTAGAAACTGCGCAGTTTTTGACAAATAGGCTTAAAATTTAAAAAATATTTTTGCTTTGTTTGAATAATTTTTGACTTACTAAATAAGACCCCTCATAAAAATATCCGAATTTTCTGGCTGGGTTATCAGCCTTGTGACTGAATTTTTAAAATTTCTGAATTAATTTAATGTAATGAGAGCCTGAGAGGTTGATATTTGTTATAAATTTTCGACACGAAAATGTAGACCTATGAGTTTTAAATTTTCTATAAAAATTATATTTTTCCACGTTTTGATTGAAAATTCCATTCTTCACGTAATTCATGTTACACATTTCAATAAATAAAACAAGGGATCCAAATCCATCAAGTAAATTTGATAATATTTGACAAATTGTTGAAAACTTGAAACCAAATTTTTTGAAGTAACAGAAACTATATTTTCGAAGATTAATTCGACAAAGTTATTTTTACTTCAAATTCATATTAAGGACGGCAAAATATTTTAAAAACATTTATTGAGTCTGTGCCTAAATTTTTCAATATATTTAGATTAAAAATATAAAAAATCATAAAGTATTTCCCACTACTCCAAGGCTATTCAATGAACTTTTTTTGACTTTAGATCCGGGCTTAGTAATCCAATTTATTAAAAACAAAGTTTTAGCAGAAGGCTGTACAACAAATTTATTTTTGTCGAGTAATGTATTAATTGGTGCGGCCCGCCATAAGTTTGTGAAATCCTAAATTTGGCCCTTCAAGCGATTTATGTGCCCATACCTGTCATATGCCTTAATAATGATTGCAATAAATAAGGTCGTGAATCATTAGGGCATATGATGTCAATAAAATATCTTAAAAGGATAATATAAATCAGTTTTTTCGCTCTCCTGAAAACCTGTTAAAACCAAAAACATAGCACTTCTTGCAGGCAAGCCGACGATATATTAGTTAATATCAGACCCATGTTCGAGATTAACTAATATATTCGAGATTAATGTAATATTTGATCAAAAACAATTTTTTATATGCTTTACTCAATTTTTTCATTAAATTAATATTTTCTGAGCTTTTTTACTTCTAAAAGTTTTTTTTTAATTTAAAAAATCCAATTTAAAAAATTAACATTTAAAATCATGGCCCGGCTCGTAATGGGTTAATAAGTCTAGGCATGTTGCATATCATTGGAAAGGTATTTCAAGTACCTCCCCAACGATATATATATTTTGTTCTGGTCCGATAAGTTTTGAGTGGTATTTCTCCACTCAAAGTCCAAAGACAATTCCCATATTTGATAAAAAATTATCTAGTCTTTAAAGAATAACAGATTTATACATTAACGTCTTTAATAGTTACTCATTATCAACAGTAGCCCTCGGCTGAGAGTCAGGCATGTGATGAATATCGAAAACGTAAACGATCTGATTTTCAATGGTAAATATTTTAGGATCTGTACAATACCAATTTATATTTTATTTCCTAATTTAGATGTCCGGCGTCAAAAAAAAAACGATAAATAATAATTTGAAGCCAATTTGATTTTCGCGAAACAAATTCTTCTATATTGAAAAACTGTTCGTTTTCGAATTTCATCACACCCCTGAGTGTGTAGGACCCGAAATCCTGCTGCCGTCCAATTCAAAGTTTTTTTTTTATCATTTAAATTTAATCATATCGTATTGGATTAACTTATATCCAATTTGATCGGGACAAAATTCGGATATAAGTTTATCATTTGATATAACTTTGTATCCTTGTAAATACAATTATATCCAATATGATACAATTTAATATAACCATTTTTCGGATGAAATTATATCCAGTTACATATTGCAAATATATCCATTCACATATAATTTTATATACACTTTTTTACTCGGGAATAATTGCTATCGAATAACACTCGATCACGGCTGCGGTAATTTTGCCCCTGTTTTGCAATTCTGAGGAAATTTCCTTTAATTGTAGTACTCACACTTACATGTTACTACGCGTTCCGGTTTAAGGGCCTGTAGGGCCTCAGAGGCCCGGCGGCCTTAAAATAAACTATAAAAAATTTTCCTTTTTAATTCCAGATGGGTAATTTTTTTAGGAACGCCGGATAAATTACACGTTTGTCAAAATTTGTTTAATACACAATTTTTTTAATTTTTTACACTCCTAATACTTTAAATTAGTTGGAAATTATTATTTTTTTCCTGTTATAAAAAAATTGGTGAAAACAAACACTAACAAGTTTTTAAACTTTTTCTCTCCGTTTGAAATTGTTCCACAATTTTATTTAGTTGGTTATTTTGTAAAACGCAACGCCTGGCGTTGCGTTGATTTGTGTATAAATTGTTATTGTTACAAAAACAATTTGTATAAAAAACAACGCAACGCAAGTCGTTGCGTATTAGAAAATAACCCCTTTAGTTTTTTTTAGTTGTCTTTACAAATTCTCCACGATTTCAAGAGAAAATTTAAAGAATAAGATAATAAGTTTTATTTACCAAAAGATTTTTTATAGTACGATAATGTAGAAAATAATGCAAAAAGAAGTAGACATTTCTTCTTGTATTATCTGTAATGCATTATAGATTGAATTCTTTTTCATATCTTGCTATGCAACAATAAAATCATGCCTTATGCATTTGATTGTATTGCAATCGCCTCTCCATACATGAAAAGTAATGCAGCACGCCAGGTGTACAACTTCTTTGTAATGTATAAAAGCATATATTCTCAGTGCAATGCATTACCTATTTTTTGCTGGGTCGTTGAATGAAAAGGAAACGTTTCCCAGCAAAAATATGTGTAAGTCATTCAAACCAAACAACTTTTAAATTGGTTACAATGGAGCGATAAGTGCTCTTTTTCTGTTTCGAATGTATGTGCTTTAAAACAACTTTCAAAAATGTATATATAATGTTGTTTTTTCTTTGTAAATGCATTTGTTTGTAAATTACGAATTTGTTAGAGATTCCATTTTTTATCTCTAAAAAAACAAAATAGTTAATTTTATTAACGTACTTTATTAATTTACGATTCTTTACATATTTTTTAATAATTCGTACATATTTTAAAAAATACTTCAATTACAGTTCCCATTGAAAAAGGGAAGGAAATAAAGTATTGGATCCCATTGAACCTCCTGGACTATGACCCAAATATGAATTCTTCTTTTCACTAAATGCAAATATATAAAAGTTAACAATTAAAATGTATTGTTAAGACTCTAGGAAGTCGGTCGCGTGCTTTTGCACCGTGCACCAAAGAAATATGTTAATAAAATTTGTTGCAATGTTAACATATTTTATCGTTTAAAACATACCAATAAAGAGGTTCGATAACAGAGGTTGGTCCCTTACCTTTGCTTATACATTAAAAGTTCTATAAATGCCACCTGCTTTAAATGTCGATATGCTTTAATTGCTATTACACCTTAAAAGTCGTAAAATCAAGCTAAATAAATAATTCTATAGTGACAAAAAATATATTAGGTTTGTTTTTTTCGAATTTTATACCTATATCTATAACGACTTGTAAAAAAACGACTATCCATACTTACCTGATTTTCTTTTATTTTTTGTAAACAAATAAAATTTAAACATTTGGGGTCGCCTTTGTACAAAAGCTGTTTTCGTACAAAGACTTAGCCGGAACTCGAAATGGATCAATAATCTTGTTTGCCCTGCTGTACCTTTACCAACAAACGCATAATTCAATTGTTTGCTTTTGTTGTTTCAGATATTTTATGAAATAAAAAATTCTAAAATTTCAAATATTTTTATGACAAATATTTTTGTTTACATTTGAAAGAGAAAAGCCAAGAATTTTTAAGACTTGGTAGCATTTTTATAACTACTTAATTTTTAAAAAGCTAAATTTATACCTACTTACAAATTTTATAAATGCTTAAATTTGTATGGAATATTTATACAAAATTCGAAAAAACAATCCTATTATTTCTTCAACTTAAAAATAGATTTAAAAAAATAACTGCCGCCAACTTTAAAATGTACATTAAAGTTCCAAATTTTAATTAAAGTTAAAATTTTGCTAAATGAAATTCTTCAACATAAGAATTTAACTAATCACGATTGCAAATTATAGCGTTGGAACTTAATGCATCGTTTAATGAAAAAGTTGATTTTAAGCTAACGATGGTTGACTTGCAAAATTCAAATGACGACATGGTATTCGCCTTCGAAATATGTCTGAGGCAAAACTGTCCTCCAACTGTTCTCGGATTCTTTAATGAATTTAAAGCTAAAATTTCAATCATAGATCTGCTGATTCAGCAAATTTATAATAATGGCCTTATTACTGTAGAGTTGTAAAATCAAAAAATAGTTTCCTAGTACGCTTTAATATTCTGAAAATTCCTTGAGTATTGTTTTTAAAAAAAATAATTAATCAGAGGGTTACATATAGGGTTTTTCTTTTCCCGGACTTTTTCATTTCCCGGGACAGCGGGATTTTTTTCCCAATTTCCCGGGATCCCGGGAATTCCCGCTCGTTAGAAAATATATAAATTCGACATATATTGTACTTGAAAAACTACTTTTTGGTTAAACACCGTTCGACAAAGTTTATCTTTTGGTTGTATCCATGAGAAAATGTTCTGAAAGGAGGGCTAAATATCCATGTCTTCCACTTTTTCCAGGTCAATTCGTTTAACAATTTAAATTGTGAATTAGTATTTATGTAATATATTTATAGGGAAGGCCGTCCTTATTAAAAAAAAACTTTTAGTAGTATATTAACTAAATATTAATTTCGCGGTTTAAGCTGTTAAACGAATTGATATAAAAAAGTGAAAGACACGGTTATATTATTTTGATCCCTTTTTTCAGGATATATTGGAATTGTTAATGGGTGCAAACTTGTGTCGGACCAGTTTTATAGTCAGAACTAAAATCAATTTTTTAAATATTTCTTATACATGAAATCCAAAAATTTTTATTTCTAGATATTTTGTTTTCTTCTATGCAGATTTTCAGAAGCATCCGTCTAGAATTAGCTTTATAATAAAGTTTAAAAGTGAGCATTTTTCACATAAATTTTTAGGCAAATTCGCCTAAATTGTTTTATAAAAGTAGACACTAAAATATTAAATAGTTTCATAACTTTAATTAGTTTGTTGAATAGAAATTTTTTTATGCCACAACCCCTTAAAAAGAAATTATTTAATTTTCATATTTAGTTGCATTTTAAATTAGCATATACAAAATTCAAAATAATTTGAAAAAGCATCTGATTTATTTCTTATTTTAAAAATTAATAATATTTAAAAAATATATTTAAAATAAAGGAATAGCAATTGAACTTTAAATGAAATTATTTGAAGTAAAAGAAACTCAAAATAATTGAAAATACGAAAAAATTACTATTTTTTAACTTTAATCCCTAGTTTAGTGGAGGTATTTGGAACTGAAATAATGATATTGAAATGTTGTATAAGGCTGGTTTACACTATAAGATTTTCAGTACGATTTTAATTCAGTGCACGTGCAAAACATATAGGCAAAGTTGCAAAATCTTTCCGAGAATCTTGTAGTTTAAAACAGCCTATATAAATATTGCTTTATTTGAACAAATATCATCATCTTAAAGAAGAAAAAAATTCCCGAAGGACAAGTATTTTAGTTTGTAAATTTGGTAATTGCTAATATAATATTTTTTGATTTAACTAAACCAAATTCAATTGGCATCCAAAAACAATTTGGCTTAATTCAGATTATTAAATTTTAAACCGTATTTTTTAAGTTTAAATATTCTTTATTTAAATTAGTTTTAAAAAATCAATGCTTTAAATTTAAATAAAGCTTCTAAAATTGCAATAAAACTAGCTAAAACTACTGTAAAAGAGTAAAAAAAAATCCCGGGAAATCCCGCATAAAATTCCCGGGATTGCGGGATTCAAAAAAGGGCGGGATTCCCGGGAATCCCGTCCCGGGAATTCCCGGGACATAAACCCTAGTTACATATAACTTTTAGTCCCAGCTTTTAGGATGTAGATTATCTTTAAACTTAGTTTAACGCAGTTTATAACTGGAATACTGCTTCTAAAATCTATTTTATTTTTCGTTTTCGGTTTAACTAAACCAAGTTTAACTGACATCCCAAAATTCGGTCTTAATGTATTAATCTTATTTAATTCAATATCGTAGCTTTTTCGAATTTGACGACTGAAGTAAACATGTTACAAACTTATTTAAAAAACTGTTGAACAAAAATTAAAAAAAAAAAATTGGTTTTGTCTGATTTTGACTTAATTGAATTGATTCAGATGCAAAAGAAGTGTTTCCTTAATATTGCCCTAAAAATAATAATAAATTGAAGCTTTTATTACACAAAGGTTCAGAAATGGGCTCTGTAAAGGCTAAACATTAAAATTGCCTCTAAAATATGCTATTGCAGACATTATAAAAAGCACATTTAAATCACTTTGAAAAATGTATTATATTATATATTATAAAGAGTACTTCTAAATCACTCTAAAAATGCAAACAAAAAAATCTATCTAAAAACCATACTTTTATTAACATCATGTAATCACTTTTAAATTACTAACAAAATGCTTAAATTGAACTACTAACAACATGGGACATCACGTGTAAAATAAATCAGTGTTAAAGCTAAATTGTAACTACTTCAAAATCAGTTGATGCTATTCGGAGTGCTTTTAAAATAACTTTTTTGTAATGGATTTTTTTGCTGGGTTAAGTTAGAAGCTAACCAATTTTTACAAAATGCTGTAAAATACTTAGAAAAAAGATATGATTTTGGGGAAAAATCTCTTTTTTTAGCAAATTGCTGTTTTAAATACAAAAAACTCGTTGTTGTGAAGGAATAATTAAGCAGAGCTGCCATTTATTTTAAAAATATCAAATTCAAATCAAATTCAATTAATACTGATATGTTGTAGGCAGATTACTGCTGCCTTCGGGAAGTTTTTGAAGATTTGCCAAAAGACATATCCATTGACAACATTTGTTTAGAAAATGTAGTACATAGATCCTAGAAAATCTGTATAAAATAATATTATTTAAATTTTCGAGTCAATTTTGCAATTTTTTTTGCTAATTTAACTGAATTTTAAATTGTCAAGAAAAATCAAGCCTTTTTTTTGAATGTCAAGAGAAATCAAGCTTTTTTCCTCTGAATGTCAAGCTTTTTGCCAATTTCGATCTGGCAAGCCTACTTGCACCTTACATTCTTTGTAATGTCTAGGTAAGGTGTTCTTTGTCAACTTATTTATAAGGTGTACATTGTACACTGTTAACTTACATATAAGGTACAAAACAAACTTTTTATTTACAAAGAAAATAAACAAAAACATGTAACACATTAAAGTTGACTAACATGTATGCAACACAATAGCTCAGTGGTAGAGCGTCCGACTATCATCCCGAGGGTTGCAGGATCGCGGTCGGCTTTCCCGCATGTTTTTTTTATTTTTTTTACAATTATTTCTTTAATTTCAAATCTATTTTTAGAAATACATTCGCTTACGATTCACATTCTTTGTAATGTCTAGGCAAGGCATTGCTTGTCTACTTACATATAAGGCATTATAGATTGCCTTCTTTGTAATCTTGTGGCAAGGGCTTGAGACATTGCCAAACAACTTTTTTGTAATGCATCAGGGAATGTGTTACATATTACATTATTTGTAAGCGAAGAGCATTGCCTTGCTTTTTCATCATTTGCTTGTAAATGTAATCCAGAAAACAGTCAAGCAAGAATGCATGGAGCATTGTTGTGATAAATGCTATTATGCATTCTTTTGGAAGGTCAGTTTTTGCTGGGATGTTTTTAACCCTTTGACACGGGAATTTTAATGGCTGGGAATTTTCCGACAAAACTTCGTGAAAATGTAGATCTATGCCCAAGAAATATTGTTTATTACTTTTATGGCTTTGCAGCACCCCCTAGCGGAGATATTTGGAATTAAAGTTTAAACATTAACATGCTGCCGACCCCGAGCGGGTTAACGTTTTTTTTTTAATTTAAAATTTATAGTTTTTCTATTACAAAAAATCTTTTGAGTTTTTGAATTTTATTCGTCACACAATTTTTGAGACTAAACTTTAGCCTTTTTTTAACCTTTAACACATTCTCAGCAGCGGTGATGACCACAAGACAAAACGCATGTTGTTTTGAAATTTCACAGCCTGCATAAAATTTTAATAAGAACAAAATAACGAACCGATAACAATAAATAAATAGCACTTTGGTTAAAATTCTAATCGGTGACGAGTTAATGAAGTCGACGTACATTATAATGTACGCCATATGCCAAAGGGTTAATGCATATTTTTAATAGTATTTAATCTAATTTTTTTTTTTTTAAAGTCATTAAATAGGTATATGGAAAGGGTAAGGTACACTTCCCTACATCAATGTGTAGGGAAGTGTACCTAAATTTCAAAAACACAATAAAACTTTCAAAGATTGTGAAATTCATTAAAGACATTTCGCAAAAAAGTGAGAGAAATTATTCTGTTGAGTTTTTGTCCATTATATAAATTTTTAATTATGCAATAAACTTTATTATATAAATTTTAACAAACTGTCACCGAACTGGCCCCTTTATATGAAATAGACTGGTCACTTTTACATGGCGTTGTCATAGGAGAGGGAAATTGACCCCTTGTGACATGTCACAAGACAAATCCTAGGACAGGTTACTGAACTCTCATAAAAAACAAAGTTCAGGGACCTGTCCTGGGATTTGTCTTGTGACATGTCACAAGAGGTCAATTTCCCCCTCCTATGAGGACATTTCGAAATGTGTCCTCACATTTTCAATCACAAATAAAAATTTATTTTATAAAGATAACAATTTTTATTCCCATTTTAAAAGATCCCAAAAATCAAGAAATCATTCTGAACTTAAAATTAGTGGTACACTGGAACTCGTCCATTGAAACTTTTCGTTCAATTAATTGAATGTTTCATGAAATGTTGTAAAAAATTTCATTTTATTTATTAAAAATTTCATACACTCAATGAAATAGCTTCATTATAACTAGATTCATAAATTATATGAAGCTTTTTCATCAAATATAAGAAATTTTTCATTTACTTTGTGAAGAAAACTTCATTAGTTTACTGAAAATTTGCATTAAAATTCGTCCAGCAAAATTCTTTCTGTGTACATAAATAAACAAAAAAAACATAACAATTAAAAAATTCATTGCATTCATTTTCAGGAATGTACATTTCTATAATTTATTGATACGAATTGTCAAGAGTTTCATGAATATTTTTCTACTCCTTCAATTTGAGTCACATTTCTTCAAATGGTCATAAAACTCTTGGCAAATCATATCAAAATTTTATTTGACTATAATAATATCAGAAATAGTTTCTGGATTAAATTATTTTTCTGGCGTCTTAAAAAAACTTAAGGAAAAGATAAAAAATAATTCTGAACTTAAAATTAGTAGTACCTGGATAAAAAAAAAAAAACACAACGATTAACAAATTTATTGCATATATTTTCGGGAATGTAAATTTCTATGATTTTTTGATACGAATTGTCAAAAATTTTCCAATTTGAATCAATATACGAGCAGAAACTTGGAAGCGGTAAAAATGATTAGTGCTTCTTTTCTGCTTACTCTACTGGTTCCAAAGATTTATAACTTGCAGTAATGTGTTAAAAAAGGCAATATAATTTTGTTTACCACACTTTATCGCTCTAAGAAAGCACGAAAGAATGGCAATGATAACCGAATTTACTTGCTAAAAGCTGTGATTTCATGCCATTATTTGGAGCTATGATAGAAGTGCATATCGGATATCGAAACAAGTGCTTTTACGCGAGCCATCTCGAACAAAAATCATGCTATATCACCAATAATGGAAGTGCTGCTTTATTTACTTTCCCTTCCAATCAAGCAGTATTTTTTGCTGGGATATTGCTGTCGCATTTCTTCAAATATTCATAACCTAGTATCTTCAAATGCAATAAATTATATGATATGAAATGTCAAAACCATTGCAGCGAAACGTCAAAATGATATCAATTGCAGAGTGGTGGAGAACACTTGACCATTTCATGGATAAGAAATATCATAGATTTTTCTTCGGAAAACCCAAATTTTATGAAACATTAATGTTTACCGACAAATAATAAAAAACTAAACACTTTTCCATTCCTTTTTACCAAATTTTTTGTTGTTTTTCTATTACAAAATTAAAATGAAAACTAAAAGTGACATTTGATCTCTGGCATCATTGCAAGATCCGATGGCATGTGTAGCAGATTTTATTAGTTTTTTTAATTAATGGATTTGTAAGTCGTTGGTCAATTTTTTTTGTTGCGCTTTTTAGGGTTAAAAATATAGTGTTATATAGGGAACATGCTAAAATTTTTGGAATATTTTTATAGCAGGCGGTTGTGTGAAATTGCTTAAAATTTACAAGTTAATATAGTTTAAAGTGCTAGTTAATTTTAACTGGGGTTATAGTATTATAAATTTTGATTGAATTCAATAATTTTTCAATTTCTATATAATACTGAGTGTTTTGATAATTATTATGAAAGCTTTCCACATTGTGTTGGATTTGGAATTATAAGTTTAATAAATGAGAATAATAACTGTTCAAGAGAGTTATAACTAATGCTATTATATCAATTAGTCTGTGGTAGTTAAAATTAACCGCTAATAATTGGAATATATATATTTTTTTTACTCTAAACTACACAGCTACATTATTGGAAAATACATAGCTTAAGTGATTGTGATAATACTTTATGCAAATTCTTTTTCTTTTGGTCAAGCGTCATATAAAGATCTCCGCAATTTTGATTCGCAGAACAACTCAATTTGAGGTTATATAACCTATAAAAGAAAACTAATTTTTTAAGCTTGAAAATCGCTAATAATTGAGAGTTATTTAATAATTAAAGCAGAGACCCAAAATAACTGTTATAATTCTAAAAAAGTCACCACCCAAATTTATTTAATTATAATATTTCAATAATGCACTATATTTTATAAATCATATTGCACAAAAAAATCACAAAGTTTGGCAAAGATTTTAATTTTTTCAATTTTTATATTTTACTTTATAAGTTTCTGTTGTTTTTTTGATTTTTATTTTAAAACTTTTTATAAAAGTTACAGAATGATTTTTTTGAAAAAATTAAGCACTAACTTTTTTATTTGATAATAAAATAAAAATTAAAAATTGGCCTAAATGGAATGCGGGAAGTTGCTGGAATATACATATTTACTCACTTTAAATCACTATTCAATCTTTTATTAACACTAGTTGACATCATCAGGATATTATAATTGTTGAAGTCATTGGTTCTATGGCTTTTGATTTATATTCTTAACTGTTATTTTTTGATAAAGAAAAAAAATCACAAAATAACTTTTATTATTTTTGAAAAAATAAAAATCGTGTTTGGATTGTTTTTGTTTGAATTAAAAATATAAATCAAACAGAGCAAATAAACAGAAAATTAAAAATACTGAAACAAGAAATAATTGTAAAACAATAACTTTTTTGAATAAAAGTTATAACTGTTGCGTCCCTGAATTAAAGTCATAACTTTTTTTTTTTCATAATTATCAGTTTCTATATTGAGAAAATTGTGTTGTTTTATTGACTTCAGAAAAAAATTAAATATTTCTGGTAAGTTAGTTATTAGATAATATGGAAATCCTAGACCTGACCAGTTTCTTAATTTTACAACAGGATTATTCACCTTACCTGATAATAGTCTCAAAAAGAAACTTTTGTTAAGGAGTAAATTTGAGGGAAAGGATATTGATAGTTTTACTACTCAATATTCTTCCCTCTGGCTATTAATTGTTGATCTAACCGCAAGTCCAGAAATTGAAGTACTACCCATTAGTATAATTAAACCAGACGGAATGTGGAATTAATCTCAATTCTGTGATTAAATCAAAAATTTAAGCCACAAAAAAATAATAAAAATGAAGCAAATTTGACGAACAACAAAAAATAATAATAATAAAAAAACCCGTGAATAAGAGTGAACCATCGATAAAAATCACAACAAAAAAAAACACCAAAAGTCATTATTTGATGCCATAGAATATTAAAAAAAATGGTTTGAAACAATTTAATATAATAAAATTTGAACTACTCAATTTCGACAATTTTCCACTTTATACCCACCGTGCAAGATATATTCATATTTTATTCCCATGACGTCATTAATAATAAGTATTTATGAGTGTACCAATAAGCTCCTGGAATAAGCTGCCGATCAACTTTAACATAAAATAAGCCAAACTGTATAATCTCTTCTTCATGTGACGTCATTATTATTGTAATCAACGAATATTACATCATAAATATCTTCGATATACACAATTTGTATAAATCTTTTCCCTAATGTAATGTACATATGTTTATCACACCACTAACCAGTTTTACAATATTAACGTGAATTCAGAGTAAGCTTTATGTTGTTCTGAATTAGTTCAAACGTATACAACCTAATGCATTGGTTTTTATACATTATAAAATCTACTGATAGTCTATGAAGTTTGGCTAACCAGATAATCCGGAGTAATTTACTGGATTATTGGGATATGATCAGTACATTCTTGGCTTGTATAAGGGCTTAAAGTGTTGTGGTTGTATTATGCGAACTAGAATTGTAATTTTAAAGTTACATTTTTTTTGAAGTCATTTGCGTAATCATTTTTTTTAAAAATTCGTGTCACTTATAAGATAAATTTTTCATACGAAATTCATTTTATAAGCGTGTCTTGTTTTCAAATTGTTATGAATAAGCACGTTAATATTAATTAAAAATTATTAACGCAAAATTTAGAATAGTTAGTTTAAAAGTTGGTAACTAACCATACATGAGTACACATATGTATGTACAAATGTATGTATACAAATATTCAAAAAAATTAACTGTTATTTTATCTACTAAGTAGCATGTTTGAATTTATACGGTAAATTTTCTACATTGCTAAGGTTTAGTATCTAAAGATACAATTAAGAAAAAAAAAATAAACCTTATGTAAAGAATTTACACTTGGGTCTAAATTGATGAACTAATCATATTTGACGATTTTTTTTCAATTGCTTTAATCAATTTTCTAAAATTACAGAATAAATCTACCAACCCCATGCATTGAGCTCAATTCATCGGAGGAGAAAAAAATATAAGGAGTACATATTTTTACATAAAACCATCATCGTCAATTGATTTTGAATTTTTTTCAGACCATCGCAATCCTTAATTAGGATCAAAATATGTAAGTCAATCTTAACAAACATGCATTCGATTAACCCAAATCATTTCGATTTATTTATATACTAACTTAAATTAATATCAATCTTTTTAAAAGTATAAAGCCTGGATCAGCGAGACGTAAACGTAAACGTATCTCTGCATAGCTGAATTAATAAGTTAAATAAGAACAGGAGATGTGTTGTGTTTTTTGTTTCATTCTTATGCATGCAATATAGAGCAAACGTAAATATACAACGAAAATCTATTCACAACAGATTTTTGTTGTGTATTTACGTCTGCTCTATATTGAATGCATAAGAATGAAACAAAAAATACAGCACATCTTCTGTTCTTATTTAACTTATTAATTCAGCTATGCAGAGATACGTTTACGTTTACGTCTGGCTGATCCAGGCTTAAGTCTTATTTGGATTTTTGTTTGATATTTTAAATTATAAATTTACATATATGGATACTAGTTGTACGCTTGAATTGCCATTGCCTTTATGCTAGGATAAGATTAGTATATATATATACTAGAGCGGGTCGATTTGTAGGGAGTAAAAAAATTCACCAATTTCCCTATGATTTCCGTATTCCATGGGTTATTCCATGAAAATTTGCCGAAGGAACCATACCCCTATCGTTAAAATCGAGTCCCCTACTTTTTGTTGGTAGATTTTTTCCCAAATTGACGTTCGTATGAAATATTACCTACACGTTCACATCCATAACTCAAAAACTATCGATCGGGTTTAATCGCGCGTTGGAAAGGTGAGCTCATTTTGATCAATTTACAAAAAAAAATCTCCAACATTGGTCCAACGGTTCAAAAGTTACAGGCATTTTTGTCCAAATTTTGGAGCATTTTTCCATTTTTTTCATGATTTTGTCCAAGAATATTACTTTCATGACCATTTTTTTGGCTCAATCCATTATTTTATTCAATTTACAATTCAAAACGAAGAGTTTAAGCCCAAATTTATCGAATTCGGTTGATTAATTCATGCGATATTGCTAAAACAAAATAACACATAAAACCAAAGTTTTGTTTTTTTTTCCCTTTTTATTTTTTTTTGTACAAAAATTCAAATTAAGAGATAATAAAGTATCTATCAACCTATTATCAAAAAAAATATTCAGTTTGAGTGTAGTAAAAGACAAAATGTGAAAAAAACCATTATTTTTTCTGAAAGTCTTGTTTGCTTTCAAGTCTGGGTGTTTTCGTACGGCTCTCTAATGTCGTCGCCATAGCGCCTTCTACATTCTTTCCTGCAACTCGTTTAGCAGTGGCAGCCAGCAATTGGACATGTCTTTCCGTTCCTTGAATGTGTAAAGGAATTTGTGGATCATCGAACGGTGGCACTTCGTAATTTAAATATCCCTCCAAATGTTCATACGAATAACTTTGGGTAAACGGTGGTTCGAATAAAATGGTATCGTCATTTAAATCAATCATATTTGTATATTCCGTACAATTAAAGTTTATAAGAGATTTTTTATAAACTCTAAGTTCCGTTGGGTCGACAATATCTCTTCGGTAATGTAAAATCTTCTTTATAGCAATGTTTCGTTTTTCCATTCTATCATCAAATAACATAGATAGCAAGATATTTTCTGAGTGTGCAAAATATGGATTATCTTGAATTACTGTATTTACAACTCCAAGTAAATTCGGTGGTAAAAATCGTGTCCAAGTAATAAATTTAAAAAGTAATGTACTACCGTATGCGGCAGAGCTATAATACTTAACATTGAAATACATTGGCGTGTATACTTTTATTATATAGTTAGCCAGAATTTTTAAATTTTCAGTTGGATTATTAGTTGTCACATACAACCGTAATAATCTATTGGCTTTGGTGAGCCAACGAGAATGTGCAATTGGCCCTGGTTTTATGTGAGACAAATCCGCAGGAACCACACCATTAGAAATTGCATTGGCCATTAACATCAAGTACCTCGAATCAGTAGATAATTCTTCTGGATTTAAATCACCAGGAGGCATATTTTCCAAAGCGATTTCCTCAAAATCGGTTACCACCTGAAAAGAAAACATAAAAGCTAAAAAATAGAATAAAAAATGGTAAAGAATCAGCTATAAAAATTACATACCGGAAGATTTTCACAATCAGCAATTTTTGAGCTCAACTTTCTGGTAGTTGATCGTGGTCCAGTGGTGATTGATTTGTCTAAAGTGTCAAACAAATGTCTAAACGGCAGCTCGTTAAAGTGCAGAACACACACAAACCAGTGCAGTGGTCTCTTTAACTGTTTTTCAGTTAAATCATCAGCGCATATGGCAATTAATGAATCTAGAGACAATTGTTTTTCTTGGAAGAATTCGATCAATTTGTTGACTTTGCTTGCCGCAGTTTCACTTTCTAGTTTTGTGTAGCCTATCAATTGAGATTTTGGTTCCCTCAAAACAACTACATGAGGTTCTTTAACCATCCTTGGATGCAATTTCTCATAAATTTTTTCTACAGTTAGAGCATCATTTTTCCTGCCGTCGAATGAAAATGATATCAAATTCGAGCCATCATACCGCTTACGAAGTGCGTCTTGTCTCCATTTTTCTCTTTCTCTACGAAGTTTACTTTTATCCATGATGACAAGATTGTCATGACCATCTTTTACGCCCAGGTCTTCCATCAGAGCTGTTGCCAATGCTGATCCCATCCTATCATGCACACCAAATCTATCACACATCATTGCATAGTTTTTAGTATTGTATCTGGGAGTGTATGTTTGTGGTGGTAGAACTAATTCTGAACCTCCTCTCACATCAACTTCCATTTCGTCATAATGTGGTTCGTATTTAGGATCGTTGCTCACTGAGATTGTTGGTATAGCCGTTGGTATCGTCTCTTCACTTCCATTATCGTGTTCCGGTATCGTTTGTATTCTGTCATTATATTGGTCGCGCATGAAATCTTTTAAGTTTTCTGGGATAGATCCACATGAGCAGTCATTTTCTTTCAAGTTGCATTTACATTTTCCAATGTTGAATAATTGGTTTGTTGATTCTACGAATTTTTTGAATTCTGTTGCGCGTTTTACTCGTTGTTTATCTGCATTACTATATGTGTCAAGCATATTATTCAATTTTCTAATGATGCTACCTTTGAGTATAAGTTCAATATTAAGTTGATTCCAAATTTCTAACAATCTGTCTGCTACTTGGGGAGTAAATCTTTTATACGAAAACATTTTGCTTTGGGCTTTTGAACGTTCGGCCAAGAAAAAATAGAACTTCAATATATCTCGTTTAGTTGACAGATTAATATCAGGTAATTCACAGGCCACGCCAAAAGAAAAAACATCATGAGAGACCAAATTTTGCAAACTACTGCGTTGGGTATCTGTTGGATTTTGCGATGAACCAGGCTCTGAATCCATTTTTTAAACCGTCACTAAAAGAATTAAATATTGTTACGATTATCCTTTTATAATCGCTGTTAAAATATTGTTAAAATAATAAGTCCTTGATTTAATAAGTCCTTGAAATTGATTTACTTTAACTTTATTTAAACACAAAATTTATTAAAGTAAACACAATTAAGTAGTGTTGCCAGCAGTGTCTAGATGGTGCTGGTTACATCATTATAGAAACAGTGTTATAGGAAAAAGTTATTTCTTATGTCCCTTATGGAAAAATGCTCCAAAATTTGGACAAAAATGCCCGTAACTTTTGAACCGTTGGACCAATGTTGGAGATTTTTTTTTTTGTAAATTGATCAAAATGAGCTCACCTTTCCAACGCGCCTACTGGCGATTAAACCCGATCGATAGTTTTTGAGTTATGGATGTGAACGTGTAGGTAATATTTCATACGAACGTCAATTTGGGAAAAAATCTACCAACAAAAAGTAGGGGACTCGATTTTAACGATAGAGGTATGGTTCCTTTGGCAAATTTTCATGGAATAACCCATAGAATACGGAAATCGTAGGGAAATTGATGAAAAATAAATCGACCCGCCCTAATATATACTTTAGATTCGTCTATTTACGTGTTTGTTTTTATTAATAAATGAAATTGGGAATGTTAGAAATGAAATAATTGAGTTATAAATGGGAATGTTAGCTAAGATAACCAAAACGGGTATGATAATGTAAATACGAAAGACGGATTTAGGGAAGTGATTTAGTAAATAATATAAAGGGACACCGAATCGCTTAAGTGATGAAGGGTGGGACAATTGAAAAGTGTCCTTGCGATACAACATCAATCGCTCAGTGATTTTTAAACTTAATTTTGATAAAGTAAGTCTTGGAATTCGTTTGTTCTTATTCTCTTGTTAGTAGTTGTGGTTTTAGGTAGGTCAAGAACCCTCCCAATCCGGCGAGTCTAGCCTTTTTTAATATTCCAAGCTCGACCGAACTAAAACAAGAAATTACACTTATTTTAAAAGTGACTGCTACACATGTCAGCGATATCATGATATTGCAATAAAATTTAAATTGAGTGTCTTCACTTGAGATGAGAGCATTTTGACAATTGCTTGCTGTCATTTTATTGCACGTCAAGACACTAGGTTAAGCTCTTGACAATTCATATCAGAATTATATTTGAATCTAATAATATTCACTAATTAGATTCAAATTATTTATTTTTGGCTTCCACTTTATTTGTTTTTGGCTTCCATGCGCCTTGATTAAAGGTAAGCAAAAATAAAACTCAACAAGTTTTTTCATTTCATAGCAAGCATTATTTTTATTAAAAATCGCACTAAAACTTGAATTTAAGTTTAGTACATAATTTTTCAGGACAAGGAATTCATTAAATAAATTTTCATCATTAAAAGCAATGTTATTTTTTTTTTAAATTCAAGAGACTGCTGATAAACTTCACAATTTGGCAATCAAAGTAAGTGATGCCAAGCCAATTGAAATAACAGCGATGCCAACAATTCAAAAGTCTAGAAGCAATAAAAAAAGTTAGGGATAAAAGTTCAAAGAGTATGACAACCCCGGACACTTACTAAAACAGAAGGAGGACTGCGCCGGACGCCCTAAAAATGAGGACGGTGTCCGAGGAAAAGAGGACGGATGGCAACCCTACCTGCAAACATATTTAGCGCTTGGTTCCTTTTCTTTTTGAGCTGTTTTCAAAAATTTGCGTATTTTAAAATATCAAATATAAATGATACTAAATAGTCATTCAGGGAATATTAAGTTTTAGCCCCCATTACCCGTAGTAGTGTAAGTTCTGATATCTATAATTAATAGTACTCTACTCTAACACTTTAAACTCCGTAATATTAGGATTTAACATTAATATTTATGTATTAGTCTTAATACTTTTAGCCAAAGTGTGGATTTTATTAAAATAAATGAAAAAATGCAGATTTCGAAATACTTACCCAAAATTAATATGGATATTTTGAAAAAAATGTATAACGCTTTTATCATCCAAAATTAGTGGAGATGAATGTGTACTTTCTATACCGGATCGTGCCGGTGCGGACAGATCAAGTTCACGCAAACATGAAAAACCGCTGATGAATTGCAAGAGTTGTGGTCCGCGTAATATGGATAAATCTGGCAAAAGTATTTGCGCTCCCGACAATTTTAAAACCACAACTGAACGACTTTCAAACAATTGTGTGACTTTGACGTCAGTTTTAATAAGACACGTATGTATGCGACAGTTTGAGAAACTTAGTTCACGAATCGATGTCAGCGACAAAAAAGCTCTCAAAATAGATAGAGTCTGAATGTGCTGAAGAATAATAAGATAATGTTTGTTAAATAATTTTGATAAACGTGCTAAACACACCATCACTTACCTCAATTCTTAAGCACCAACCATCGATACTAAGTAGGCGCAATGTTGGACAACTAGTTAGAGCTCTGGCACACATGACAACAACGGAGTCATCTATATTCAATCTTTGAGAACCAATGCTAAGCATTTGAAGACAAGAAGATTCACTCGCACCCAATATGGATGGTAAAATATCGCTAATTCGTGATAGGCCTTCCAATTTCAGCGTATGCAAAGTGTTAGAGATCCGAACAGTCTCTCCGAGACACATGGAATCTTCCAAGGTTAGTTGAGCTTTGCTTAAATCTAAACCGTGTAATTTGGAATAACTGTCTCTTATTACGACGAAAAGGTCATGCAGGGTTCCAGAGTTATGTTGAACTCCGTCACAGGAAGGTGTTGGGTACCAAATTTTCGAAACTACCGACTCACATGAACGCTTTTCCAAAGTTTGGTCTAAAGGTTGGCGCGGCAGTGTAGCTGATCTGCCTAGTGATGTTTGTGGAACAAACATACCGCGTGGCAGAGACGAAAACACACCGGGTGCATAAGATCTGGGAGATGGAACTCCTGGCAAAGAGCCTTGCTTGATGAGGCATGACGTACCTGTACTGCTTCCACTACCCGAACCTATGTTATTTTTATTCAGTTAATATTTAAGTGTGAATTATATAAATTATTGAAAAAGTTTACCTACCCATACTTACTCCACTCGATGATGGTGGGTCATCTCTGGCGCCCCAACAAGAGGGAACGAACAGGAAACTTATGGGCTTTGAGTTTAATAGTGAAGCCAATGTTGATATAGCGCCTCGCTCACACCTCAAATGGGGCAGAGATAATCTAGTTAAATTCTGACATTTCTCTAGAGCCGCGCATATTTTCACCAGCTGTGATGTACACAGTCCTAAATCCAGAAGTACGGAATTTAGCTTAGTTTGTCGAGGGAGGGACCTACAAAGGGCTGCCACTACTGACTGTAGCTTTAATACTGGCGGATCTTCTTCAATAAGCGTAAGAACTAATTCGAAATTCTCCAGTCTCGGTTTTAGCAATAGTTTCGAAACACAGTTTGCCAAGTAGCTTATTTCAGAGTCTTTAACATCCATTTCAATTAAAGAAGAAAGACGTAATGTTGTTACGCTTTCGTTTTCTGCTATGGCTTCTAAAAATATGTCGACTGCCTTTTTTAATTCAAGCAGATTTTGCCTCTCTAACTGGTAAATCAATTCTAAATTTTTAAGAGTACACGTAGAACTTTTCAATGCCATACCCCATCCCATTAAGTCAGTAGCCACCGATCGCACTTGTACCCACAGAGGTTTTGTTTCTAGCGGTGATATGGGAGGATGTTTGGATATACCCAGTATATCACAAAGTGCTGCCATATTTTCTTCTCCATGTCCGCCAGCTAAAGCCAATGTGAACACCGTCTGCGGTGATAACCAGAGCGGTGTTAGTCTCGAAAGTAATACGTGTGCTTGTTCTCCTAGTAGCGACATTGAGTATTTTAACACTTTCAATAGATCCGCATCCAATTCATCACTAATGGCCATTGCGGTTATTTCGGCAGACAAAACACTAGGCCTCGGTGCCAATGACGCAATGTAATTTGCGGCCAAATATTCCATCATACCTTGACAAATAGGATAGAAAACAAAATCACCTTTTTTCTTTGAAGTCTTGCCATATGAAACATTTTTCTCTAAGCAACCCATAATACTGTCCGGCGTCGAACAATAAACTTTGATTTCGGCCAACGTAATATATGTTCGCTTTGTCTTCAAGCAAAATAAAGCCAAGCGTCCCAAATCTGACACGTTTGAGTTTAATACTTCTGGCGCTACACAGTTAAATATAGACTCAACAACATCCAGCTCCTCTGTTGGCAAGTGACCATTGGAGCCATCATAGATGGCAGCAATTGCTAGGCAACCAAGAGGAGTTCTTATAGCTTGTCGGAGATTGATATTTTCATGAACCGTATTAATTAAACGGGAGGGTCCTCCCCAGTGTCCGCCCTCTAAAATTGATGCCGATCTGCCCCATGTTAGTCCTTCGTACATAACATGCCTCTGAACAATAGGCATAAGTTCTACACAGTTTGAAGAATTCGTCAAAATTAGGATTCGAGCTTCGGGAAATAGCTTTCCGTCTAGTAACTCATATACATCGGATGGAAATTGATGTTTAAATGTACTCGAATGACTAACACAGGCTGTTTTCAGTTTTCGTGGTGACGGTATATTGTTTCCAGAAGTAATCGAATGTTTTTCATTTGTATAACCATCCAAGATGATTAACAATTTCGGACCTAATGCCTCTAATGAGCTCCAAACAGCACAAAACCCTCCCGGAACGTTGTTTAAGGGATTTAATGAGCCCTTGGGCAAAAGTTCCTGAAGCAAGAAATATATATTTTACTAAAAATAATATTATAATTTTTGTTATTTATATCGTATTCATTATTAAAATAGTACAACACAATTCATATCTCAAAACTACCATTCCCGTTTCGCAATACGTTAAACTACTTTGAAAATTAACCACAATCCAAAATGAGTTTGGAATTTAATTTACCTTTTCTAAGAAATGTGCAAAGCTTCGCTTTAGTTCCAAAAGAGGTATAAAAAGCGTCAATGCAATTGGAATTCCTTTGATTGGCCATGGTGGCCCCTTTGCCCAGGCATGTAATATTCTTAAGCAAAGATTGTTTCGCGAAGTCCATGATGCACATTCTATTAAACACCTCCTTGGAGATTCCAGAAAACTGCCATCCTTTGTTTGTATTGAAACCATCAGTTGATCAATAGTTAGGTAATCACTTATTCCATGTGAATTCGGATTCAGTCGCAATTCTGGCTCAAAACGTGCTGGACACAGTGTATCAGCTGTTGCATGCATAGCCCATCCAGGCGGATTAGGTTCTTTAAAAGCCAGCTCTTGATACATGTTTCGCAAGTAATTACTTAGACGAATCTGAAAATAATGAACACTAATGAAAGTAATATATGAAACAAGTCATACACTCAAAATATTTTTTCCTTAAAATCTACCGAATATGTACCTTAAAACAATTGAAAATAAATTTAAAAAAGGACTACCCACTTTTCGCTTAAAACAATTGTATTTTGTCGTTTATTTTTAATTGTTAATTAATTAACTGGCAAAGTCCGTAAAAATAATAGACTTTTCGTTTATTTTAAAATGAATTGTTTTATAACAACTGATTGTTTTTAACAGAAAATTTTGATTGAATATTTTAACTTCTACCGAAAGTCCGTTTTTTGTTTTTTTAATTTATTGAATGACTGATAGAAAAGGTAAAAAAAAATATATTTCTTTGTGATTGAACTACTTATTCGATTGAAACAACTTTACTGATTTACTTTTTAAACAACTGTTGAACTTTTACGGTAAAGTTATTGTGAGTGCAGTTGTGTAAATGTTACCTGAGGATCTTTTTGCGCTTCTGGAATCGCCAAAGGTGGCCCTGGTGGGGAGGGACAGTCCAGAGATGCGTATGAACCTGAGATATCGTCATTTCTGTTATAAGCATTTGTTGGTTTTGGCTGAAATACCTGCAAGAATAAATATATACAAATCAGGTAGAAAACAATTAATATTTACAGAATTATAAAATTTGTCCCAAGCAGGTTACCGCGGGTACCCAATTTTATCAAAAATCGTTTATATTGTCAGATTTGTGTGCGGGCGCGGATCCAGGATTCACTTAAGAGGGAGGAGGGCTAAATTTTTTATATCTTATTCTATAGACCTATCTATAGATATTTTGTGAACTAGAATTAGAAATTTTAATACAACCGGAAAACCACACAAATTCGACAAAAAGTTCCACTGCAACTGATTCCATGGAACTGGTTCCGGAACCAGTTCCACGGATTTTATATTGAAGGTATGACTAGTTCCAGAACTGATTCTAGGGCAACCGGTTCTACTTTGGAACTGTAGAAGCGGTTGCTTTTTGGACAATTTAAAAAAAAAATACTCGGTATTAGAATTGACTGTGTAAGGCGTTGTAAAGAAAATTATATATTCTACAACCGATTATTTGGAACAAAAAAATTTCCTGGGATGTTTTAGCATATGTTTCCCAGGTTCTTCCAAAAATACCAAAAATCGGGTTCGGGAAAATCTGTTTAACCATATTTCGAAATTTTTTTAATGCTTAGTTTCTTTTTTCCAGTAAAAATCTGCTTCATTAGTGCAGTCCCCTATCTTCGTTAACGATTTTATCAATATAGCTAACTTAACACAAATGTCGGTTAAGTAAACGTAAAGCTTATTCTGTAATTTTATATAAAATACACCAACAAAACTAATTTGAGTTTTAGTTGTTTTGAAAATTTACGAGTTAACCAAAAAATTGTTAACATAAATGTTATATGTTGCCCTTAAATAATAATAATATTGGTAACGATTCGAATTGATTACGTAGAGCAATTGAGCGAGTTTTTTTCTGATTCTGATGCATGTAATCAAATTCGCATCACCAGTCCAACTCAACAATCTAGCCACACCAATAATGTTATATGATATATTTATGTCCCGTAAGAAAAAAATATCTTTTTGTTTTAATAAATTTGATTTAAAACTGTATACATCTTATGCTTATAATAACTATTTTTATTTTAAAAATTGTACAATATATTACATTTTTTACTGTGAATGCGTTACCGTTAGGGCTGATCAAATTATAAATTTATATGTTAATGTCTGTTTCGAATAATATGAGAGGTAGTTCCAAAGTTATGACCATGAATATGGTTAGGATATTGGCAAGACAAAAATCTGGTGTTCAGATCTGTCATATTAATGCTCAGAGTCTTAAAAATAAGATGGATGAATTTCGTTTTACTTTTGAGAACTCTGGAGTTGATATAATCTGTGTTTCTGAGACGTGGCTGAAACCGAAAACATCAAATCGTATTGTTTCTTTGAATGGCTATAGAATTTTTAGAGCTGACAGGGAAAAACATGCTGGTGGCGTGGCTATTTTCGTCAAGGATAGTATAACTTGTAAATTAAATTGTATTTCTAAAAGGGAAGATAAAGTTGAATATATTTTTGTCGAGGTATTATCATATGGGAGAAAAATGCTGATTGGCTGTGTCTATAGGCCTGATAAGAGGACAAAAACTGATAGTTTTTTCGAAAGCTTGGAGAATATAACTATGCCGTTTGAAGAGGTCATAATATCAGGAGATTTTAATTCAAATTTGCTATTAGAATCATCTCTGGCTTCCCGAATGTTATCATTAGGGTTTTCGCCAACTAATACACGTATGCCAACACATCACACTACTGGGAATGACACTTTAATTGATATTTTCTTTGTTGGAAAAATATCTTCAATTCTGCTCTATGACCAAATATCTGCATCTTGTTTTTCCAAACATGTTTTAATATTTCTTTCGTATGATTTTCAAATAGAGCTTCAGGAACAATCATTTACTTACCGAGATTTTAAGAATATTAATTTTGATCAATTGGAAGAAAATTTCATGAGTATTGATTGGAATGAACTTTATTACCAAGTCAATGATGATTCAAAACTTTCCTTTATAGAATCCAATGTTTCACGTCTATATGATATATCAGTGCCCTTAAGGACTAAGGTAATTTCTCATAAAACTAGGCCATGGTTCACATTAGCAATTAAAATCTCTATAGAACAACGAGATACAGCCTATCTACGTTGGAAACGTTTTAGAACAACTCAGTTGCGCAATGAATATTGCATTGCAAGACGAGAGGTCAATAATAGAATAAGAAAGGCCAAGTGTGATTATTACTCTAATCGTTTTTCCAGCGCTCTCAACAACAAACAAACTTGGCAAACAATCAAGGATATTGGTATTGGTAAAACTAATAACAATTGTAATTCTACTCTTAATGTCGATGAAATAAATGAAACTTTTCTTAGCACTCCAATAGTTCGGTCAAACCCTGGCTTTTATAATTTCAATAACAATGAAATCCCATCTGAAAACAACGGTGAACATGATAATGAGTTTGAATTTCAAAATATATGTCAACTGGATGTCTTATCATACTGTTTGGATATAAAATCAAATTCTGTTGGGTTCGATAATATTCACCCTAAATTTTTAAAACTACTCTTGCCTCATCTATTACCACATATTACACATCTCTTTAATTCGATAATCACTACTAGCTCATATCCACTTATGTGGAAACATGCAAAAATAATACCTGTACCTAAGCAAAATTCCGAGTATAGACCCATTGCCATTCTTCCTTTTCTTTCGAAAGTGTTTGAGAAAATATTGCATGGTCAAATCACCAGGTATTTGAATGCTTATAATCTTCTTACTTATTGTCAATCTGGCTTTCGTCCAAAGCATGGGTGTGTAACTGCTTTGCTGAATGTATCAGATGATATACGACGTGATGTTGATGATAATCATATGAAGTTTTTAGTGTTATTGGATCACTCAAAAGCATTTGATACAGTGGACCACAATATTCTATGTAAAAAACTAAGATACCTTTTCAGTTTTGCAAATACGGCAGTTAAATTATTGAAATCGTATCTGTCATGTCGAACACAATCTGTTTTTATTAACAACGTCATATCAAATGCTTTACCTGTATCAAGGGGGGTACCTCAGGGGTCAATTTTAGGACCTCTACTATTCTCGCTTTATGCAAACGATCTCCCACTACAATTGAAGTACTGCAAAATACACTTATATGCAGATGATGTCCAGATTTACTTGCGAACTACTTTTCAATCACTGGACGAATCAATCGAAAAACTGAATTTAGATTTACGAAGAGTACACGAATGGGCGTCAGCGAATGGGTTGTGTTTAAACCCCGGAAAATCTAAGTGCATTGTTATTCATAAGAGATCATTAACGCTAAACAACAATTTGAATATTAATCTAAATGGTCAAAAAATTGATATGGTATCTTCGGTTAAGAATCTAGGTATAATATTCAATGAAACGCTTACCTGGTCAAATCATATTAATTGCATAGTTGGTAGAACTTATGGAATGCTAAGAACGTTATGGCCAACACACTATTTCACACCATTAAAAACCAGGATGTTAATTGCCAAGGCTTATTTGATGCCTTGCTTATTGTATGGCTGTGAGCTTTTTTCAAACTGCGATTCAAATAGTATGAATAAATTGAATGTATTATTCAATAATATCACTAGATATGTTTTCGGATTGCGAAAATCCGGCTCAATTTCACCACACGTAAGGAAATTGTATGGTGTAACTTTCGACAACCTTCTGAAAATAAGATGTCTTATATTTCTCCACAAAATAATATATGGGAAGGAGCCTAACTATTTATATGAACGTTTGACCTTCGCAAGGTCAGAAAGAGGTCATAGGCTGAAATCTATAAAGTATCGTACACTTTTTTCTAAATGGCAATTTTTTGTTCCAACGGTACAACTTTGGAACTCATTACCTCATCACATTCAGCTTGATAGTAACGCATTTACCTTTAAAAAAAATATTTTTGATTTATTTTCAAACTAAAAACTAAAATTATAAATTTTGACAATTTTATGTAGTTTTTATATTTTTTTTTATATTTTTTGTTATTTTATTTTAAATTTTTTTATTTTTAATGTTAAAAAACCTATAACTGTTGTTATGATTTGATTTTGATTTAATAATTCAATGTTAAATACTATCTAATAATTATGTGTTTTCTTTCTTTTCTAATAAAGTATTATTTTAATTCATTCTTTTATAAAAATGTTAATCTAAAAATTATATTTCTATGCTTTAATAATAAGATATAATCTTGTTGCATAGAAAAGTCAATAAAGTTGATAAATAAATAAATAAATAAATAAATAAATAAATAAATAAATAAATAAATAAATAAATAAATAAATAAACCCTTGTAATACTGTAATATCCCAAGTGAAAATGTTCATATATGGCAACATATATGGGTTCCGATCCGAAATTTGAGGGTATATGGCCATATATGTGACAGCGCATAGAGAAAGGGACCTAAGGGTAAAAAAATCAATTTTTTTTTTTTTTTTGATGTGGACAACATCTGAGCATCGAATGAGACCGATCCCCTGCCCCAAAAGTGTTCCCTCCCAGAGATATGCGCGTTTTATGAAAGTGAAGTCGACGATTCTAAAAAAATTTTCGTACTAACAGAGTGATATTCACGATTTACAAGAATTATAAATGAGTATTTATTGTAATTCACAATTAATAATTTCAGAAAATAAAGCTGGATTCGAAAAACCGCGAACAAAATTGATATCAAACTCATGGAAACAGCGCGCTAGGTAGAAAACAGTAAAAACCAACTACACAAAACAAGAGGTAGGGACGACCTACGCGCGTTTTCAAGGTTGACCAACACGCCAAGATTGACCAATGAGACCAATACCAACACGCTCAGTGATGGTACACCAAAGATACACGTATTTAAATCTTTCAAATGGCTCTCCTGAACAAAACCGGTTTTTACCCTTAGGTCCCTTTCTATTTTGCGCGTCACATATGGAGATATATGAATGTTCATATAAAATTTTTTTTTTATTTTTTAATAAAAATATTCCTTTTTTTATTTAAATTAAACGTAAATATTTATTATAATTCTATCCATACATTACTGATGAATTTGTATATTTGTATGAAATTGAGAAATTATGAAATTTTTAATGGATATAAACATTTTACTTGAAGTTTAGAAATTATTTTATGACTGTTTTTTGATTATTTAATGATTTTTTATACACTAATGGAAAAAAGTGTGTAAAAATTTTAGTTAAAGCTACTAAAAATTAGTTCAAAATGAAAAACTGTAGAATTAGCAGAGTATTTTTGCTAAATACAAATAAGATAGGAACAGCAAAAATAAAACTATTTAATATATTTACAAAATTTGAGTTATAATTGAGCTAAATTTCAGTGAATAGAAAATAAAATTAAATTGTAGTAGTAGACAAAAAAACATCACATAAAATTTAAAATTTTCAAAGTTCCTTTTTCGTTTTTTGTTTTTAATGGAAATACAAAACTAGGCTTCTGAAATCAACAGTTTAATATTTTTAGCAAATATTTCTGTTGGTTTTATAAACTGCTATTTGCATTGAACAAAATTTTAGATACAACAGTTTGTTTAAGCCATTTTTAGTTTACTAATATTTTGCAAAATTTTCTGCAGATTTTCTAAATTTAGCAGTTTTATATTTGCTGTTTATATCTTACTGCAACATTTTCAATTGTATTTCAAAATTTATCATTTTATTTCATTGAACAAAATTTTAGATACAACAGTTTGTTTAAGCCATTTTTAGTTTACTAATATTTTGCAAAATTTTCTGCAGATTTTCTAAATTTAGCAGTTTTATATTTGCTGTTTATATCTCACTGCAACATTTTCAATTGTATTTCAAAATTTATCATTTTATTTCAGAAGTTATCAATTGTTTTTCAGATTTATCAATTGTTTTTCAGAAATAATCAATTGAGTTTCAGTTTCATCAATTGTATTGTAGAAGTTATGAATTGTTTTTCAGATTTACCAATTGTATTTCAGAAATAATCAATTTATTTCCAGTTTTATAATTGCTTTTCAGAAATTATCAATTGATTTTCATATTTATCAATTGTATATCATATATGTATGTGGTGCGCATAGTTCGGAGATATAGCCAAAAATGTGCCCAAACTATGCTGTATATGAGTCAGAAATGTCTTGATCGAAAAACTGTCCCCGTAGCATGCGCTGTGCATACATATATATATATTAGAGTGGGCCGAACTTTGCCGAATTGCGAATTTCAAAAACTTTTCGAGCATTGTGTCCCAAATCTCGAGATCCGATCACGCTATTTTATATTTATTATCAAAATACCCAAAATTATTAAAAAAGATGGACCAGTCATAAAAATGTTATTTTATGTTAATCCAAAACAATAAATGGGTAAAATCTCTGATCACTTAATAAAAAAACGGTGAACACAAAAAACATTCACAGTTAACTGTGAAAATTTTTACAACTTTTGTCGCAGCGTCCTTGGAATACCCTTAAACATTTTTAAACTCAAATGAAAGATAATTTTATATAGATGGTATATTTAAAAATGAAAAAAAATTAAAACATATTTAGACTAACTGTTTGAAGGCCCGACTGAAAAATGAAAAATCGTGTTTTTCAGCAAAATTCAAGTAGTAATATTTCAGAACCCCTTCGGCCGATTAAAAAATTTTTATTTTATTTGGATTCAGCGAACTATATTTTATTAGAAATAATATATCGCAACAACAAATATTTTTTAACAATATTTAAGGATTTTTTTTAAACTTTCCGAAATTTCAACCGCTTTGCGGGGACCTTGAACGTGAACCGATTTTCAAAATTTTTATTTTTTACTGGTTACTGGACGCATACGCAACTTTTCCGCACCCCCCGTTTTTGAAATTCGAAATTCGGCAAAGTTCGGCCCACTCTAATATATATATATATATACATATATATATATATATATTTGTTATTGATATATTTTAACATTCACTTCTTTTTGGAAGATTCCCAATTCTTAATTTTATTATCATCTTTCTTCTGATTACAGTTATTTTCATTGTGATCATTAATACCACAATAATTACAATACTTTAGTTTTTCATACCTAATCTCAGAGCTCTTAAAAATTTTATCCATTTTCCTACCCCTCCGCTAATATATGAAAATTTTTAATGTGTTATCAAGTGGAAGGTTTTCATTCAATTAATATATATATATATATATATGTATGTGGTGCGCATAGTTCGGAGACATAGTCAAAAATGTGCCCAAATTATGCTGTATATGAGTCAGAAATGTCTTGATACTATGCACAGGACCTAGGAAGAGTTTGAGGACAGTCCCCAAACTAACCAAATGTCTCCATCTAAACACTTTATAGTGTGTGTTGATTGTCACGTATGGTGATTGTCTTCTCAGGTAAAAAAAGACGTTTCTTTTTATCTGGTTGTAAATTTACTTTATTAATACAATCGGCGTTGCCGTTTCGTTTAACTCATTTCTTAACACTAACTTAATTCTAATTCTACACAAATTTATATACTAAATTTGTGTGTACTGTAACAAAGGGGAAACGTGAAAACAAAACAAACATTGACCCACTTCAAACATCTGCCTGCCAGACTATTATAGTCGCAGCGCTTCAAAGTGTCACATGTATTTGTTGCACTTGAAATGTGTGAGGTCTAGTATCAAAATAAATAAAATATTTTACAATGGTCAGTACTACAAACAATGTAACATGAAACCCTTTAATACGTTATACTTCATGGGTATTCATAAGTGTTTTCTTTATTGTTAATTCGTTCTGACTAACTTCAACTTAAGGTTGAAATACAAACTGTTGTTTTCCCTTTGTACACTATGTACCGTGAGTATGCACACTACAACTTGATCGAAAAAATGTCCCCGTACCATGCGCTATGCATACATATATATGTAGTGTTGACTTCACCCGTTTTTATGCTTCGGAATTTCTTCTTTGAAACGTTTCTTGCCTTTACCAGTTCTTCCAACACTTCAGTCATATTAATCAGAAACAGATTAGGAGCAGACCAAGAATATATCAGAAACAGACGAGGAATATATCAGAAACAGATCGGGAGAAAACCAAGAATATATCAGAAACAGACCAGGAATATATCAGAAACAGACCAGGAATAGATCAGAAACAGATCAGGAATAGATCAGTAGCAGATTAAGTTTATTCACTATCAGATTAACTTATAAAAGGATGTAATAAATTTTAAACTTTTTGACTTGATAATCCATCCGATTCAAGATTTGAAGGGTTACTACCCAGGTAGAAAAATACAAACGGCACAATGTCGGCCCGGTATTGCAGACGGTAGTACATGTACTGGCAATGCGTCGGATTTTCAACTTTCACTGTACTGGCATGTGGTCGAAATGATAATACCAATAAACGCTTGGCCGTAGTTATTTCCCAACGTTGGCGCAGGCTTGGAATTTTATTTTTTTGGTATTATCTCAGTACATTTAATTACAAATTTAGTAGTTTGCTAGTACTTTACCGTCCTTTTAGTGTACATCACAGATTTTTAATGTATTCTTTCGAAACTTCACGAGAAAAGAATGGCTATGTCTCTCTTACATAAATACATAAATAATTGTGTAATAAATGCAAAAATACATAAAATTTATTATATTTTTAATTTTAATAAATTAAAAAAAGCTCGTTAATTTTCAGAAAACAGTTCTGGCAAAGCACGTTTTAAGTAGTACCGGCATTTCCTAAAAAACAGGGCTCTCCCAGTACAATTTTTGTTGCAACGTCGGCTATTTCTACCTGGGTAATGTCATCTTATTACTGCAGCCACCTTATATTTCAATAAAAATATTAAATGACTTTCTATAGCGGCCAGCATTTAATTCATCATCTTTACTTATTGTTAAAAATCCATATTTTTCTTTTCAACATTCTCGACATATTTTACAAAATTGTCCATAGGTCATATCCATTCCAACATGATCACTATATACATGCTTCATATTCATTTCATCCTGTTTAAACATTATAATCATATTGGCATTATCTCGTATCAAATGTTTAGGAATTCGGATATAAGTTTGACATAAATAAAATGAATCCACATTTTTATGACGACCCATACAAAAGTACGCACGTATAGTATTTTGATTTTCACATGCAACGTCATCAAATATAATTATAGTTATTTTTCGCTTCGTCTGGTAGGAGCACGCTGTCATTGTCAGAAAATGTAAAATACCCCATTCCATTAATCGGTGATATGAGCTTCTTTAAGTACTCATATTTAGGTTGAAATAATGATTTCGAATATAAATAAATATTTTCATATTTTAGTCCATTCGGACTTTCAATCAAGCTAATCATTAGGTTAGTCTTTCCACAGTTGGAAGGTCCTACTATAAGTGCTCTTATAGAATTCGGTAATAGAGAATTGTGCCTTCTTCTCCTCCTATCTGTGTTTGTTGTGGAATCCACATCCCTCACAAATATATTGTTACGTTGTTTGATCAACCGCATTTTAGCTAATGTTATAATATTTCCTTTTTATTAGCGTTCAGATTATATAAATAGATGTTTCAATATAACAAAATTATTAATCATGAGTTCTGTCATTGGAGGTGGATTAGTAGATAGAGTTATAAATTCTCTACCATTTGAACTTCATTTACCAGGCTATGAATTTTGTGGACCAGGCACTAAGCTACAAAACGTTTGAAAAGAGGTGATAAGGGGATAAATCCGTTGGATGCTGAACTCATATTTTATAACTAACACAGTGAAATTAGGCATGGGCCAAAAGGAAAAAAGCAAACTTGGAAATAAGATCTTTAGCACGGCAATACGAATGGCTACGACAACTTTAAAGAAGGATAAACCTACAGATATAAATGATGCAATCAAAATTGCTCGTAAAATTTTAAATAAATCGCTGAAAGGAAAAAAATCAAAAGTTTTTATACCTCGCATTATCAGTGTACCCAAAATAGGAGGTTTCTTACCGCTAGTTCCAATACTAACTGCTCTAGGAGACTTAGGTGGTCTATCATCTGGTGGAGCAGCTATTGTGAAAGCTATTAATGCTGCAAAAGATGCTAAGAAACAACTCGAAGAGGCTTCTAGACACAATAAGAGTATGGAGGCTATAGCAATGGGAAAAGGTCTTTACCTTAAACTATATAAGAAGGGGTATAGTCTTATATTCGATAAAATGTCAAAAAACTATTAAAGATGCTGCCCAAGAGACCATTTACTGTTAGTTAAGTTCAGCGCATATATTCCTAACTTTATATGGAGAGATTCACTCCCCAAACATCCTCGACGAATAGAATGTGACATTATCAACCTAGACTCCTCAATTGGAGACGGCACGCATTGGCTAGCATACTACAAAAATAACGATCATAAGGAATTTTTGATAGTTTTGGAAATTTGCAGCCACCACTCGAATTAGTTATATATTTAGGCTCTAATATAGAGTACAATTATAGACAACATCAAAAATATAATTCATTTAATTGTGGTCACTTATGCCTAAAATTTTTGTATGTAATTAATGATAAATAAAAACAATTATTATTTATATTTTAATATATTTTATTTATTTTTTCAATTTATTTAATGCAATAGTTTGTACATTTTAACAATTTCAATTCCATTGCGGATATTCCCCAATTTTGGGAATAATAATTTCATTAAGATCAAAAACCTCCAACACTAATCGGAAGGGTTGGTCACCTACTGCAGATACTTTTTTGATGCAGTATTTGCCCGATGAAAACTCTTTTACCTCTTCCTCTGTTATAGCATTGGATCTTTTTGGCAGAAAGATGAAATAGTTTTCCACCTCAATCAGGATACTTTCTCCATATTTTGTTTGCATTTTAATCGCTTTCAAAATATTAAATAATTTAAGATCCTCCATATCTTTTGTATGGAGAATAGGCTTGTTGTTGAGGTCATCAAATTTGTTTAACAATGCTTTTGATACAGCGTTCATGGTGGTGGTTTTTTCTTCGACGACTTTGGTTTTTAGAATGAAACCTTAAGATGAATTAAATTTTAAATTAACTTCTTCAGAATTCCCCAAGAGAGTAGAATAAATTCAACGGACCAATACGAAAAAAGCAATGTATTGTTGCTATTTTCTTATATAGACAGATTGAGTGCTGACTCTCTATTTCACAGTATTATGAAAATAACAATTTATTGTTGCTGTATTTATAACTAATGGATTCAGAAATAAAGAAATTCTTAGACGATTAAGATGCCAATGCGAGAAAATATTATAGAATTCCTTCCTTAAGGAATATAAGGAGTTTATGTCTCTAGGAGATTTAAACTTTCTTTTACAGAATGCTGCTTATCTCGATTCATATGAGAATAAGGAGATTGTTTTTTAACACATGGAGAGCATTTTGAAGATTGTCCATGGTCTGATGATGGGTGTACTGAAGGGCCTGATAACGGACAATTAGGAGGTAGAACTAAACAAAACACTTGCCTGACCTATATCTGCATTTTTCATATTACATTTTTTTATTTTTTCCTTAAATCAAAACACACAACGAACAATTGTTTCTTAAGTGGCTCACATCATTTCACATTACGACATTTTACAAGCCAAAAATCCAAAACAAAATAATATAGAATAGTTACAATGCATTTTACAACCCCAAAAATCCAAAACAAAATAATATAGAATAGGCAGAAACAAACAAAACAAACTGTAGAATTCAAAACGGTCCTCTACGACACAATTGATTTTTCACCAATCATTTCACACTACGGGAACGCATAATCGATTTTTTAATTACCATCTATTTACATGGTGAGCACTCACTTAGTTTTATAATAGCAACCACCTATTTACACTATGGGAAGACATAACCGATTTTTAGTCACCAATCATTTTACACTATGGGCACTCAATATGCAATAAGCAATTAACAAAATTTAAGTCTCATAGTGTAAAACAACTAACCAAATTTAAGTCTCATCGAAAAACAATAAAACCACATTTAGTTCCCGTCGAAAAACAATAAAACCACATTTAGTTCCCATCGAAAAGCAATAAAACCAAATTGAGTGCCCAATCTCCCACTACTGTTGACATCAGTCGTTTCTCTTTCCATTCCATTTCTTTGCACTTGCTCCGCCCCATTCCTATTTTAGCTGTAGTGTTTTAATTCCACTCGTTCCGTATTCTATGCCATCTTGCTCCCCATTCCATTTTGTTCCATATTCCATTCCATTTACTCCCCTTATCCATTCCATTGTCTATAATTTCAATTCCACTTGTTGAAAGTTCATATCCATTTCGTTCCACTTTTGTGGTGTTTCAGTTCCACTCGTTTTCCATTTAGTTTCTTAAATTTATTGTTCTATATACACTCGTTCTTTAAATTTTAGGTTTCTAGCATAAGAGGCAGACGTTAAGGGGGTAAATAGAAGTTTGTTATTTAGTTAGTAGCTTCAATTAACCATATAAGGCCCTAAAGGCTCGGTTATGTAATTGAAGAATTAATAAAAAAAAATTTTCGCCTTTTGAAGCACAATTTTTACCACTTTCCTGTCTAAAGTCCCAAAAAATACCTTGTCGATAAGTGAGCCCATACTCCAAGGAACACATCTTATAAATTACAGGTTCTAGCCAAAGGGTTCGGTTAGGCCATCAGGCGGGAGAATTATTCCGTTTTTACCCCTCCCGGTAGGAATTTCCAAAAATTCCGTCTTAGAGGACTTCTGCGTTGGAGAAGGAACCTACTACATACAGAATTTTAGGTCTCTATTTCCAGCAGTTTGGCCAGCCCGTCAAGGGGGAGATTTTTCCATTTTTACCCCTCCCGGTACGAATTTCCAAAAATACCGTCTTAGCGGACGTCTACGTTGAAGGAGGAACCCAGCTCCATAGTTCCAGCAGTTTGGCCAATCCTTCAAGTGGGAGACTTTCCTGTTTTTGACCCTACCTCTAGAAATTTCCAAAAATTTCGTCCTAGGGGATGTCTCCAATTAAGGAGGAACCTTAATACCAAATTGCAACCATTCCATTTCCCTCCAGTTATCTAATGTTTCAATTTCACTCGTTCCCCCTTCCATTTAATTTCGTTGCATTCCAGATTCCATTTCGCACCCACTGACTTGTGTTTCAATATCAGTCGTTCCTCTTCCCATTCCATTCCTTTGCACCTGTTCCGTTCCATTCCTGTTTTTAACTGTAATGCTTCAATTCCACTCGCTCGCCATTCCATGTTATCTCGCTCCCTATTGCATTTTGTTCCATATTCCATTCCATTTCGTTCCCTCTTCCATTCCATTTCTATTGCCCACTGTTATAATTCCACTGGTTTCCCGTTCATTTCAGTTTCATCACACTTGTGTAGTGTTTCAATTCCACTCGTTCCCCATTTTGTTTCTTAATTTTGGCATTCCAAATACACTCGTTTTTTAAATTTTAGGTTTCTAGAGGCAGGCGTTAATGGGCGCAATTTTCCCCTTTTTAACCCCCTTTTTACCACGTTCCTGTCCAAAGCCATAAAAAATAACTTATCTAAAAGTTAGCCCATATTCCAAGGCACACTCTTAAATTTCAGGTTTTTAGCCAACGTTTTTAACTTCCTAGTTCCAGCAGTTTGGCCAGGCCGTCAAAGGGGAGACTTTTTCCTCTTTACCCCTCCTGGTACGAATTTCGAAAAATTTCATTTTAGTGGACGTCTACGTTGGTGGAGAAACCTACATACCGAATTTTAGCTCCCTAGTTCCAGCAGTTTGGCCAGGCCGTTATGGTGAAGACTTCTCCTGTTTTTGACCCTACCTGTAGAAATTTCCAAAAATTCCATCTTAGCCGATGTCTAGAATGGATGAGGAACCTTCATACCAAATTTTAACTTCCTACCTCCAGCGGTTTGGGCAGGCCTTTAAACGGACACTTTTCCTTTTTTGACCCCCATTTTTGCAATGTCCCTGTCCAAAATTCCAAAAAGTACCTTCCCAATAAGTGATGTAACGAGGTTTTATTCATGGGCTGAGGTAACTTAGTCGTGCCCAGGATCTACTTAAGGACCCTTGAAAACCTTAAGTGAGTAATAAGACAGTTGATTTTGGAGGATACTAATCTTATGATTTATTTAACTTTACTTCCACAATTATTGATTTGTTTATTAAATATATAAATAACACTCGTCGAACAGCAATCCTTTCTTCACTCGGTAAGAGACTGGTAGTGACAAACTCGGGTAACGACAAACTGGCTGTGTATGTGATGACACTCGGGTGTGATGACAAACGGGCCGTGTACGTGATGACACACGGGTAATGACAACTGGCTGTGTACGTGATGACACTCGGGTGTAATGACAAACGGGCCGTGTACGTGATGACACACAGGTAATGACAACTGGCTGTGTACGGAATAACACACAGATCTGATGACAAACGGGCTGTGCCTAAGATGACATACGGGCAATAACAAACTAGGTGTGTACGTGATGACACTCGGGCTGGCAGTGTACAAGATGACACACGGGTAATGACAAACGGGCCGTGTACGTGATGACACACGGGCTGGCTGTGTACAAGATGACACACTGGTAATGACAACTGGGCAGTGTACGTGATGACACACGGGCTGGCAGTGTACAAGATGACACACGGGTAATGACAAACGGGCCGAGTACGTGATGACACACGAGCTGGCTGTGTACAAGATGACACACGGGTAATGACAACTGGGCCGTGTACGTGTTGACACACGGGCTGGCTGCGTACAAGATGACACACGGGTAATGACAACTGGCTGTGTACGTGATGACACACAGATGTGATGACAAACGGCTGTGTACTAGATGACACACTGGTAATTACGAATTGGGTGTGTAGGTGATGACACTCGGTATGCGTAGGTGGTGGCACTCGGGTAGTATATAGAGCCCCTTCGGCAATAATCGGGCTAATCCACGTCTAGGCACGATCGCTGCAGTCGGATATATACCTCGGCGATAAATCGCCTACACGAGCAATCAGCCGAATCCGCTGCAGAACAGACAACCGAAGTCGCTGTGGATCAATCACAGTGATCGCCTTGAACGGGCAACCACAGTCGCTGTGGAGCAATCAGCCGAAGCCGCTGCGGAACAAACAACCGAAGTCGTTGTTGATCAATCAACGGTGGTCGCCTTGAACGGGCAACCACAGTCGCTATGGAGCAATCAGCCGAAGCCGCTGCGGAACAAACAACCGCAGTCGCTGTGGATCAATCAACAGTGATCGCCTTGAACGGGCAACCACAGTCGCTGTGGAGCAATCAGCCGAAGCCGCTGCGGAACAAACAACCGAAGTCGCTGTGGATCAATCAACAGTGATCGCCTTGAACGGGCAACCACAGTCGCTGTGGTGCAATCAGCCGAAGCCGCTGCGGAACAAACAACCGAAGTCGCTGTGGAACAATCAACAGTGATTGCCGTGTACGGGCAACCACAGTCGCTGTGCAATTGATAAATTATGAGACTACGTTCTTGTATTGTGACTTTACAGGTGTAAAGCGCAATACACTAGAATTCACTAGAAAGAACAAGCCCCCCTTTGTACCACAAACTGAAACACTTATGTGATTGGGTTCATAAACCAAATGAGAATTATATTACACAGCAATAAACAAGTTACTATGCATGCATGTGTTTGTTTGTGTTTAGGCAGAGTGCTTGTAAATAAAGACAGGGCGAGCCACCGTGAAGGTGCATTCTTATTAGAAACAGGGGGAACGCTGTGAAGGGTTGTTATTATTAGCAACGTTAGGTGCTTATTACGAGCTATGTATGTTGCAATATTGGATTGCAACGTTACAGTGAGCCCATATTTCTAGCCAGTGGGGTTTTGGCAGGCCGTCAAAGGGAAGACTTTTACTTTTTATGCCACTCCCGGCAAGAATTTCCGAAAATCCGGCCCTAGAGGGCGTTCAAACTGTAGGACAAATCCACACACCGAGTTTCAGCTTCCTAATTCCAGCAGTTTGTGCAGGCCGTCGAGGGGGACACTTTTTCCTTTTTTGTCCCTCCCGATTGGAATTTCCAAAAATGTCGTATTAGCAGACATCTATGTTGAAGGAGGAACCCATATACTGAATTTCAGCTTCCTAGTTCCAAAAGTTTGGACTGGCTGGTAAGGGGCCACTTTCCCTTTTTGAGCCCCCATTTTATAACGTCCCTGTCCAGAATTAAAGAAAGTACCTTACTGATAAGTTAGCCCATACTCCAGGGCAGATACTTTAAAATTCAGGTTTCTAGCCAAAGGGGTTTTGACAGGCCATCAAGGGGAGAATTTCCTTCTTTTTGCCCCTCTCTGTAGGAATTTCCAACAGTTTAATCTTGCCGGCTCTCTACGATAGAGAGCGGTTTGGGCAAGCCGCTATTGGGGACATTTTCACCATTCGACCCCCATTTTTACCATGTTCTTGTCCCAAAATCAAAAAAATCGGTGAGTTAGCCCTACTCCACGGAATACATAATTCAAATTTTAAGTTTCTAGCCAAAAGGGTTTAGGTGGGCCGTCAATTGGAACACTTTTTCTCTTATTGTCCCTCCCGATAGGAATTTCTAAAAATTCCTTCTTTGTGGACATCTACACAGGAGGGGGAACTTACATTCTGATTTTCAGCTTCCCTGTAGGCCCCTCCCTGGAGGGATATTTAAAAACGCAGTCCTAGTGGATGTTTACGACAGATGTGGAACCTTTTTACCAAATTTCAACCTCTAAAAATGATTGGGCAGGCCGCACAGTGGTTTGAAACAAAAAAAAGTGGTAATAAATCTGTATCTTCTAAACTATTAGTCCGATTGCATCAGTATGTATGAGATAATTGTTAAGGACGACCCAGGCTTTCTGAATTTTGGATTCATGATTAGTCTGTATAATCACAGGGTGACTTATTGGGCGTCAAAGTAGACCACCTCAAAAGTAAAATAGCTTTTGGACCGTGTAGCTCTTTCAATTATTGCCCAGTATGATTGATTTTTTATATTTTTGAATGAGCTTGGAGAAACGAAGAAAAAACATGCTTACTTTACTATAATAACTGCTATGAGTTTTAAGTTATTTCATTTCAAAAATAAAAAAACTCTTTTTTCTCCTCGTCTTTTTTTAGTTTTTGGCCGATTGTGAATTCGATATTATAACGATAATTTTTTAAAAAAATACTGATATATAGGCAATAGTTTAAGAAATTAACCTGTGCAAACCTTTTTTAAGTATCTCGAACCATATAGTGTTGAGAAATTTTCAAATCAAACATTTTTCGCTGTTCGAAAGAATTGCATTTTTTTCTCAAAAAGTTGCTATTAATTTTTCACTTTTTACTGAGAAGTTATTTAATAAAAGTTAATGTTTTATTATATATTCGTACAGAATGGAGTTCTAAGATGCTTTTAATCCAAATTTGAAGTCGGTACAAATTCACCCTACGTGCAGAATTGACCGAAATTGGTCTAATTTTTATGAGAATTTTTGAGTTTTCGATCATATAACAAAAAAGTGAAGCCGATTTTGCTACTTTCTGACAAAGAGTTATATAGCGCCATATATTCTGTTTAGATTTCAAAAATAAAAAGTAGCGCCAATTCATAAACGAATGCAGAAAACATGATTTTATAAAAAATGGCAAATTTCCCTACACCATAATTTTAATTACAAAAAGAGGATAGTTCGGTTTTTTTTTTTTTTTTATAATTTTAATTGTTTTACATGAACAATAAAATAGTCTTTATTGCTGTAAAAAATCATTCACGTACCTTGTATAGTTTTTAAGATATTGAAAGTCAACTTTCAAAGATGATTTAGTAAAAAATAGTTTTTTCGTAGATTTTTCCCAGAAGTGTTTAAGGTTTTTTTTGAATGTTACTTAAAAATTAACAGTGCAATAAACTAGACATGTTTTCCTTTTCATTGATGTATTAAACGCATATAAAAAGTATTGACAACAGGTAAAATTATTGCGTTTAAAACACACACCTCAGGCCAAAAAACATAACCACATGCAAATATTGTGCAAACATTCACTTTCTTGTTTTTTACTTTCTTTGTAAATTTTTCCAGGAAGTATTTAAGGTTTTTTTGAATGTTACTAAAAAATTAACACTACAAAAACTAGATATATTTCCCTTTCCATTCGTGTATTAAAGGTATTTAAAAAATATTGGTAAGTGGTACAATTATTGCATTCAAAACATACACCCCAGGTAAAAAAAAACATTTTGCATTTTGGGACAGGTACAATTATTGCACTAAAAACATACACCCCAGGTAAAAAAAAAAAATTTTCCAACATGGGAAAAATATTTTACAGGTTCCTATTATAAAGTATAATATAAATAACTAATGATTGATTATTTACTAGGGTATTCAATTAATCGGCTTTTTATTTTAATCGATTAATCGTGGAAATAATTATTCGGGTTTTTTGCTCAACCGATTAATCTAATAAAATTTAAAAATTAATCGATTAATCGAAAAAAATGTTATATACAATAATATACAAAATTTTTTTATTTTTAATAATTTTATTTAAAAGAAGGAACAAATATAATTTCAGTAACTCTTTTAAGATTCCTAAAATCAAAAATTGTAATAATTGAGATAATATTTTATCAAAATGTTTATTTTTTCTGTCCTCTCCGTCACATAATCAAATTTTATCTAAATCGAAACGAACCACACCGCAGACCTTTCTGGTAAAGTTAGCATTTTAAGTTAAGCCTGAATTAGCCAGACGTAATCGCAGCCATCTATAATACGTTTAATAAGTTAAAGGAGAGTAGAACTATTCTTTTATTAATTTGTATCTTTTTCGTATGCATTGAACACATAAAAAACCTAAATGCAGGAAAACTTCGGTTGAACGTCTCTACGTGAACGTCCTTCAATCCATTTATTTTATTTGCTAAAGGATAATATGAATGCAGAGTGCTAACTGAACAAGCTTTGTTACATTGGGAATGCATTCTTCTCAAAACTTCATTTTCACACACTAGGTCCTTTTCTCGGAGAATGTCACATATATATGTAAATAGATACTACTAAATTGCAAGATCTGTCAAAACAAGAGATTAGTATTTTGGAAGATGACACAGCAAACTGTGACAATTTTTTGTTGTTTTTATTTTTCTTGCATATTTAAGATGTCTCCTAATGCTCCTAGAAGAAAACAACAAATTGTCATTGAGTTTAAGCTCCTCATATTTGATCTTAAAACTGACAAAAATAACACTCATTAAGCTAATAAAGAGTTATAGGAATTCTAAAAAGTTGTCCCGTGATGATTATCTTAGGCCAGACTGAAATCCGGGTTGGTACAATCCTACACCAAATTATTTTTCAAAATTTCTTAAACAAGTTTGGAACAAGTTTATACATATTTACTTTAATAAAATTATATATATTTTTAAACATTTGTGAAATTTTTTGCCAATTAATCTATTAATCGCATTAAATTATTCGAATTATTCGTTATTTGAAATTTGGCCTTTTTAAATTATTCGAACAATTTTTGAGCAAAATTGTTCGATTAATCGAATAACGATTAATCGATTGAATACCCTATTATTTACTCTCTGGATATTTTGCGCAACCCTTTTGTTAAAAAGAGCTTAATACGTGACTAAATTTTACCTGTTGAGAATTATTATTCAATATATAAGCCGCGATATTATTTAAATAGTTGACTTATTAAGTATAATCTATCATGGAGATAACATTAAAACATTATTCCTTGTGCGAGGTCATTTGGCAAAATCTCGGAGATATATCCTTACGTGCCGGAAAAATAGCAAAACTTCTTGATACTATCCATCACACGTATGGTTTAAATATTACATCTGAGGGAGGGAAATATCAAAATTGAAAATTTTTATAAAAGTTTTGAGAAGAAATACAAAACTAAGATGTCAAAGACACGGTTTAGGGAGAAATATAATGATTGGTTAAATATGTTAAATTGGTTAAATGAGCTCAATGTAAAGATCGGCGGAAAGAAATTAGGTCGGCCAAAAGAGGATTACGAAAAGGTTCAACAAAAGACAAAAAATAAGACAAGAAGAAGTCGTTAAAAATTTTTCTTCGAACGAAATAAAGGATTCTTTCAAAACAGTTTTAAAACAAACACAACAATAAAAAAAGCTGCACCCAAAAAATTACATAGTCGTTGATCACTATTTTTTTAACTATGTCATAGGTGAAATAACCCTCACTATGTCATAGTCAATACGAAGTAGTGGAAGATAACTAGGTTAAATGAAATTTAAAAAACTACTACGGAAAAAGTTGATGACAACGATTCTCTTGAAATTGATAGACATGCTTAAATATGAATATGCCAACTGTTATATTGCAAAATGGTAATTATTTCCACCACAATAAATTTTTTTTCATCGAGCATTTTATTAAAAACAAAATACATTAACAAATTAGCAAAAGCTTTTTTTCATTCAAAATTAAAAATATTTTTTATGTTTCTTGAAAAACAATGATAAAAAAAGGTTTACTTCCTCTTCTGTAGGTGCTGCGCATTCATAAAACCGTCTTAATTTCCGATATTAATCTGTTTAAATTAAATATATTTATAAAAATTACCTAAACCACAAAGCTTTATAATAGTTACCATTGTGATGCCTGTAAACAATCCCTGTTATTTTAAAATATAATTTAAATTTTATTGAAATTATTTACACACAATTTTAAATTTCAAATTTTTTTATAAATGACAATTAGATTGTTTGTTAATTTCATTGATTTTTTTTTGTTTTTGACAATTATAAACATACAGGGTAACTAAAATATTGTTGTTATCAACAATATTAATAGTTATTAGTGAATATCAAAGTGATTTCAATTGATTTTTATTTCAACTATGGAATTCTTTAACTATGTCACTATGATCTATTTTGGGTGTGGCAAAATTGTAGAGGCATTACCAACGGCATCTCCCGAGCGATTGAATCGTATGGTGCAAAGTATTTCAACTCCAAAATCATCAAAATCTTTCACAGAAGAAGATGCATTAGCATAATACTAAGCTTAGGATTATCGAGAAACAAGTATGGTATCTTGAGAAAAGCACTCCAGGAAAAAGGATACGATATTTTACCAAACAGTCAGTCAATTAAAGAAACGGAAAACAAAATTGTGCCATCATCAGTAGAGATAAACTCTAAAAATGGCAGTCAGGCGCGGATACAAGGGGGGCTATGGGGTCTGAAGCCACGCCCCCCTTGTATCCGGACCAATAAAAATTTTTTTTTTCAAATAATTCTATAATGGAAAACATGAATCATTTAGTAAACATACATTTTAGAATTTGACATTAAACAAACATTTTTAATTTTGAGATTTTGTGTAGATTCTTGGATTCAAGTATCTCTTTTGTGCAGGAAACCTGAAAGATTCTACATTTTTTCAATAGATAATTCTCAAAATTTTTTTGTAATGAGCTTTTTTTGCAGAATTAAGATGAAACTATTAACTGAAACAGGCACATAACAATTATAACTTTTATTCAAAAAACTGATTGTTTTACCATTATTTCTTGTTTGAATATTTTTAATTTTCTGTTTGTTTGCTCTGTCTGATTTTTATTTTTAATTCAAACAAAAATAATCCAAACACGATTTTTATTTTTTCAAAAATAATAAAAGTTATTTTGTGATTTTTTTTCTTTATCAAAAATTAACAATTAAACCACCGTAAGTTGTTTTTCACGTGGAAAAATTTCACTCAAACTTTAAAGACATTAAATAGTAATTTAAAGTCTGAAAATGAAATTTTTTCTTATGTAATTAGAAAACCACAATCACAATAAACACAAAATGTCACTTTTTCACAAGGAAAATAATAGTCTTGTATATTAAATTTGCTTGAAAACAAAGTCTACACAATTTTCACGTGGAACTCATTGTCGTGAAAAATTATTTTTTTTATATGGAGTATAACAGTTTTTTCACGTGAAACTCAAACAACTTACGGTGCTTAAGAATATCCCAGCAAAATCTTTCATTACCAAATAAGTGGTATAGAAATTCATAGCTCCCCACAACTTATTTTTTGGCGTCTAAACTCATTATTTTTGTTTGGCGTCGTCGTTTTTATAAGTAGTCACGCTTACCCGCTCGCTTACGAAAAAATGAGAAATAAGTAGTTATAAGATTTTGAATAATAAGTGATTACACACATGCCTACAAAAAATTGAATTATAAGTGGTTATCCGATTGCTTACTTGATTCTTAAAAATAAGGAGTTAAGCAAATACTATTAGCTTAAGGAAATACATTCAGAAAAAATTAAGTTTTCTCTTGTGTGTAATTTTAGGACTGGTCATAAAAATGTAAATATGTTTTATGTCACCAATGTGACAGCGCATAGAGAAAGGGACCTAAGGGTAAAAAAATCAATTTTTTTTTGTGAACAACATCTGAGCATCGAATGAGACCGATCCCATGCTCTACTGACCTTAGGTCCCTTTCTATTTTGCACGTCACATATAATAAATAAAAATGTATAAAATTTAACTGTGTAAAAAGTACTTATTTAAACTATTGCGAGTAAGTCATTATTTTATATTTAGAAACAATGAATACAATAGGTCGTTACTAGGAATTCATTATTTTATATTATACAATAATGCAAAAGGTAATGATATATCATTTTTGGTAATGCAGACAGTAATGAGGTGTCATTACCAATATTTTGCTGGGATAAATCAAAAGCCATAGAACCAATGACTTCAACAATTATAATATCCTGATGATGTCAACTAGAGTTAATAAGAGATTGAACGGCGATTTAAAGTGAGTAAATATGTATATTCCAGCAACTTCCGGCATTCAATTTAGGTAAATTTTTAATTTTTATTTTGTTATCATATAAAAAAGTTAGTGCTTAATTTTTTCAAAAAAATCACTCTGTAATTTTAATGAAAAGTTTTAAAATAAAAATCAAAAAACAACAGAAATTTATAGAGTAAAATATAAAAATTGAAAAAATTAAAATGATTGCCAAACTTTGTGATTTTTTGTGCAATGTGATTTATAAAATATAGTGCATTATTGAAATATTATAATTAAATAAATTTGTGTTGTGACTTTGTAATAAATATAACAGTTATTTTGGGTTTCTGATTTTGAGGCATTTTACCGAAAAATTAGTATTTAGGGTAAGTTTTATTGTCAGAACAAAAATAGATTTCAAACGAAATTACTTAAGATATATTTAAGAAAATAATCGTGCTTCAGGAATGATAAATGGGTTTTTCAAAATGGTACTAACCAGCTTAAAAAATAGTACTTTTTTGACTTCAATAGTACCAAAGAGTATACATAATAAAGAGATTAGGGGACTCTCTATCGCTGAGAAAGCATTTGTTCTATTATGTGCCTTGGAACAGGAACATACTCAAACCAATATTACCCAGCAAACATGGCAATACGAAGAAGATCCTCCGAACATATCGCCAGGAGGAAATCATTTATTGCCGGCAATATCAATTTCGTATTCCGGAAGTTTCCTCCATCGGAAACAACTGTTACAATAAAACAATACTTCCAGGCTATATGAAAGCAATAACTCATATGGAATATAAAAGGTATATCGCTAAATAAACTCCCGGTACAATAAAAAAACGATGTAATTTTTTCATTATTAAATTTAAGCCTGAAAAACAATATCTGCATACATAATTCATTGACCAACTTATAAATTATTTTGATTTCATCTTAGCCGATTTTTCCCGCGCAATTAATCTTAACTTTTCACGAGTTTATCTTCTATATATAAAAGAATAACGTGACTGACTGACTGACTCAATATCGCCCAGCCCAAACCGCTGAAGCTAGGAAGTTGAAATTTGGTATGTAGGTTCCTCTTTCGGCGTAGACGTCCGCTAAGACGGGCTTTTTGGAAATTCCTACCGGAACGGGCAAAAAGGGGAAAAGTCTCCCCATAAACAGTCTCACAAATTGGAAAAGTGCCTGCCCAAACCACTGGAGGTAAGAAGTTGAAATTTTGTATAAAGTTTCCTCCACTGTAGTAGACATCGACTAAGTTTGTATTTTTGGAATTCCCTACACGATATCCCAAAAGGAAACTCGGTATGTGAGATCCTCCTTCTGTGTAGGCGTCCGCTTAGACGGAATTTTTGAAATTCCTATCGGGAGGGGAAATAAGGTAAAAGTCTGCTCCTGACGGCTTGCCCAATCCCTTTTGGTCAACCTAAAATTTTGAATATGTATTCCTTGGAGTAGGACTAACTCACCGGCAACGTAATTTTTCTATTTTGGAACAGGAACATAGTAAATGGTGGTTGAAAGGGAAAAATGTCCCCACTAACGGCCTGCCCAAACCGCTTAGGCAATGCAGTTGAAATTTGGTATGAATGTTCCTCATCCATCGCAGATAGTCGCGAAGATGGAATTTTTGTAAATTCCTAAAGGGAGGGGCAAAAAGAAGAAAAGCCTCACCTTGGGGGCCTGTAAAAACCCCTTCGGCAAGAAACCTGAAGCTTAAAATGTGGGTCCCTGGAGTAAGGGCTAACTTATTAGAAAGACAATTTTTTGAATTTTGGACAGGGTCGTTATAAAATGGGGGCTAAAAAAGGGAAAGTTGCCCCTTAACGACCTGTCCAAACTGCTGGAACTAGGAAGCTGAAATTCGGTACTTAGGTTCCTCTTCCAGCCTAATTCCAACCGGGAGGGACAAAAAAAGAAAAAGTGTCCACCTTGACAGCCTGCTCAAACTGCTGGAACTAGGAAGCTGAAATTCCCTGTCGATGGATTTTCGGAAATTCCTACCGAGAGGGGCACAAATAGTAAAAGTTGGCTAGAAACCTGAAATGTAAAGCATATGTTACTTGGAGTATGGGCTCACTTACCGGGAAGGTGCTTTTTGGACAGGGACAATGCAAAAATGGGGATTAATGAAGCGAAAAGTGCCGCTTAAAGGCCTGCCCAAACCGCTGGAGGTAGGAAGTTGAAATTTGGTATTAAAGTTCCTCCTCTATTGTAGACATCCGCTAAAATGAGATTTTTGGAAATTTCTACAGGTAGGGTCAAAAACAGGAAAGTCTCCCCCTTAACGGCCTGGCCAAACTGCTGGAACAAGGGAGCTTAAATTCGGTATTTGGGTTCCTTCTACAACGTTGACGTCCCCTAAGATGGTATTTTTGGAAATTCATACCGGGAGGGGTAAAAAGGGCAAAAACTTCCCCATTGACGGCCTGGCCAAACTGCTGGATATAGAGACCTAAAATTATGTATGTAGTAGGTTCCTCCTCCAACGCAGACGTCCTCTAAGACGGAATTTTTGGAAATTCCTACCGGGAGGGGTAAAAACGGAATAATTCTCCCCCTTGATGGCCTAACCGAACCCTTCGGCTAGAAACCTGTAATATATAATATGTTTTCCTTGGAGTATGGGCTAACTTATCGACAAGGCATTTTTAGGACTTTGGACAGGAACGTGGTAAAAATGGTGGTTCAAAAGGGGAAAATTGCCTCCCCCCCCCTTAACGTCTGCGTCTTCAGCTAGAAACCTAAAACTTAAAGAACAAGTGTATATGAAACACTAAAATTAAGAAACTAAATAGGAAACGAGTGGAATTGAAACACTACACAAGTGGAATGAAATGGATATAAACGTTGAACGAGTGGTATTGAAATTATAGACAATGCAAATGGATTGGAAGAGGGAATTACCTGTTCAAACACTATCCACGGAATATGAAACTTATGTAGCATTGAAACATACTCTCCAAAAAGTTAAACAAATTTTCTAAAAGAGAAAAAACCTTAGAAAAGGAATGGAACTTATATATTCCGATATTTAAACTTCATGTAACGAAGCACCGGTGGAAGAAACCGACGCAGTAAATTTTCCAACTGAATTTGTGAATTTACTTGAATTGCCAGGTCTACCTTTACATAAACTGGAATTAAAAAAAAAACTTTAAGAAACGCTAACAACGTAGCGTGCTTTGCCCGCTATTTTTAATATTATAAAATGCTTTCCAACCCTGCTTTACGTTATTTATTTTCATTCAAAACACAATTGAACAAAACTACTTACGGGTCTATCTACCTAAGTTCGCACTTTAGCAAATAATCTAACATACACACGTATATTGCAATTTATTATGGATTCATTACTAACAATCCACTTTCATGAGAAAAAGTGATCAAAAATTTATTTATTTTAAACCCATTATTGTGCAGAATTATTTATTTGTGGTGGCTGGGTGAAGGCTTTTATTATAAAAACTGTACTTTAAATAAAAAGCGAATTTAAAAAAAAATTGCCCTAAACTTTAAGGCACGCTAACAACGTAGCGGGCTGTGCACGCTAGTTTCCTATATATCTTTTGATTGTTTTTGTACAAATTTAGTTTTAATTTTTACCAAATTGATAAAAGATTTCAAACAAATTTTCTTTATCTTCCAAATGATACAAAGATGATATTGCCGAAATATTGTCATAAAAAGTTATGACCAAAGATAAAATTTTTGAAATATTTTTTTACAAATATCGTCGAGTTACCTTCCAAGTGATAAAAGGAAGACAATTTCAAAGTAAATACTAATTGATTATTTTCATTCAAATGACAAATAGAAGATATCGCTTTAATAAAATTGTTTGCCTGCGTATATCGACCAAATAACCATGTCGATACAAATGATTTGCTAGATAAAATTGAATCTTTATCATTATTATATAATGATATAATTATTGCTGGCGATTTCAACAGTAATCTGCTCACTGAAAACTCACTTTTGGAGCCTATGCAAACACTTGGCCTACTGCCCGTCAACACAACAACTCCAACCCATTATCCAAATGCTACAAACAGCTTACTTGACGTCTTCTTTGTAAATCATAAAAAGAAAATACTTCTTTATGATCAGTTATCTGCTCCAGTTTTTTCAAAGCATGACCTTATCTTTACAGTGTATGATGCCTTTATCTGCACTGAAGATATTCATTACTCATATCGTGATTTTCGAAACATAGATTATGTGGCACTAAACCAGCGGCTTGATTGCATTAGTTGGAATTTAATTTACGACCTTGAAGACGTAAATGATCAAATAGCTTTCATTAAAAATAATCTGTTTGAAGTATTTAATGAAACGGTGCCAGAAAAAACAAAAATTTGCAAGGCCAAACAGCCACCGTGGTTTAATTCAGCAATAAAACGTTTAATTGATGTCAGGGATCTAGCTTATAAAAAATGGAAGAAATTTAAAACCCCTGAATTGCAAATTTTGTTTAAATCCGCTAGGAAAAAAGTTGTGGATAACATAAATAAGGCTAAAACAGCATACTATCAACAGAAATTTTCAACAGCTATAGATAGCAAGAGCAAGTGGAAAGAAATCCGTGAAATTGGTATTGGTAAAAAGAGTGTTTGCATTACAAGTTCTGACGTTGACGTAAATAAACTAAACCACCAATTTGTTGACGTTAAAGTGGCAAGACCAACTGAAAATGAATATGAAAAAATCCATGTAGTGCCTTTTGAAAAATGTTTTTATTTTCGATGTGTGGATCAAATAGAAGTTCTAAAAAGTATAACATCAATAAAATCAAATGCTGTGGGTTTGGATGGACTTAATCCTAGATTTTTGAAACTTATCATCGCTAAAATTCTGCCATTCATTACGTACGTATTTAAAACCATATTAACTAAGTCAATATTCCCCGATATATGGAAAGAAGCCAAAATAATTCCGCTCCCTAAGAACAGCAGTGAATTTAGACCAATTGCCATACTACCTTTTTTGTCCAAGGTAATGGAAAATCTAATGAAAACCCAAATGTATAAATATTTACAGGAGCATAATTTCCTAACAGAAAAACAGTCTGGTTTTAGACAGGGAAGAAGTTGTATCACGGTGTTGATCGATGTGGTTGAAGAAATTAGGTCAAAACTGGATAATGATATGGTATCTTTTCTTGTGCTGTTAGATCACAGCAAAGCTTTTGATACAGTTGATCACTCAATTCTGCTGACCAAACTCCAAAAGCTGTTTAATTTTTCTAATTCGGCTAAAAAACTTATATCGTCATACCTTTTAAATCGTAAACAAGTTGTTTTTTTAAATGGCTTGACTTCCAATGCAGTTCATGTTGATAGAGGGGTACCACAAGGGTCCATTCTTGGTCCATTGCTTTTTTGTATGTACATTAATGATCTTCCTGAAGCTGTAAGTCACTGTGATATACAAATGTATGCGGATGATGTACAGTTGTACTTAAGCACCAAAATGGAAAATGTACGTTATTGTATTGAACGCATCAACAATGATTTAAATAAAATTCACAATTGGGCAAGTCTAAATGGTTTGTGCATAAACCCAACGAAATCAAAATGTATCTTTATATCAAGAAATAATAAAAAAAGACTTGATAATAACGTATCTGTGCTAATAAATAACACTACAATTGATTTTGTTCCATCATCATCAAATCTAGGAATAACGTTTAATGCCGAGCTTTCTTGGAAAAATCACATAAATATTTCGGCTGGAAAAGTTCATGGGATGTTGAGAAACCTGTGGGCTGTTTAAGCGTCGACGCCATTTAAAATACGTATGCTCTTGGCAAAAACATATCTAATACCTGTTTTGCTGTATGGATGTGAAATATTTGCAAATTGTGACACCACTGATTACGATCGACTTCGAGTCACATATAATAATATAGCCAGATATGTATTTAATCGCAGTAGAAGGGATAATATATCATCGTTCACATATCAGTTGCTTAATGTTTGTTTTAAAGACTTACTAAAGTATAAAAGCCTTTTGATGATGCATAAGCTGATATATTCAAGGGAACCTGAATATCTCTATAGAAGAATTATTTTTGCCAAATCTCCACGTGGAAGAGGCCTAATCTCACAAAAGTATAAATACGTTTTATCTACAAGACAATTTTTTAATTACACAATCGGTCTTTGGAATGACTTACCATCAAATATTCAATTGGTTAGCAACACAATACGCTTTAAAATGGAACTATTAAATTTGTTTAAAATATATTAAATGTTTTTCAATTTTATTATGTTTATTTTAATTTATATGTATGTTTGTGCAATTTAAATTTCACTATGTTATTTTTAAGTTTTTTAATTTATAATTAATATCAATTTATAAATTGTATTTGAATTTGACGAAACATTTACTTGAAAGTTTTACGTGCTATCACTGTAATTTATAAGATTTATTCTTGTTGTGATAGTTTGAATCAATAAACGAAACTAAACTAAAAACTAATATCTTCTTGGAAGGTATCTTTTAAATGTTTGCAGGGTCATTATGTGCGCTCTTTGTATGACTCAAAACATCGATTGTAACCAGGGATGGAAAATAATAATTTAGTTATAAAAATCAAGAATGGAACTATACTATGGAATTATACTATTCCAACAGTATTATAGCCCTAGATTATGAATTTTAAAAAACCATACGTAAAAAATAGCAAAATAATATCGGAATGCGAAATGGGCATTATACCGTAGATTATAAATTTATAAAACCGCACTTAAAAAATTGCAAAATAATAGAGGAACGCGAAAAAAGACTTTGTGGTAGATTATAAATTTAAAAAAACCACACTTAAAAATTGCAAAATAATCGCGGAAAGCGAAAAACGGCTTTATGGTACAAAAAATTAATTAAAAAACTTAATCAGCGATTTACATTCTGCAAACAAATATATTGATGAAAAAATTATCCTTTTTGCAAATTTAATTTTTCGCGATTTTTTTTTGCAATTAGCCACCAAAGTTTGTTGTATGAAATGTGTATTATAGTCCCTAGATTATAAATTAAAAGGAAACGTACTTAAAAAATTGCAAAATAAAAGCGGAACGCGAAAAAAGACTTTGTTGTACAAAAAATTAATTAGGAAACGTAATCAGCGATTTAGATTCTGCAAACAAATATATTGATGCAAAAATTTTCCTTTTTGCAAATTTTATTTTTCTCGATTTTTTTTGCAACTAGCCACCAAACTTTGTTGTCTGAAATGTGTATTATAGCCCCTAGATTATAAATTAAAAACAAAACGCACGTAAAGAATTGCAAAATAATAGCGGAATTTGAAAAAAGGCTTTATGGTACAAAAATTGAATCCCTAGGTTATATATTTAAAAAAACCGCACTTAAAAATTGCAATTTGTGGGCGGAATTCAAAAAAGGCTTTATGGTACAGAAAATGAATTAAAAGAGGTAATCAGCGATCGACATTCTGCAAGCGAATATATTGTTGCAAAAATTTCGCTTTTTGCAAATGTTTTTTTTCACAATTTGTGCTAATTTAATTTTTATGATTTTTAACGAGCCAAAGAGGAAGCCATTTTTTAGTTTCTTACATTTTTAAACATGTAAGAGCGATCTAAAATTTTTTGGTATAAGAGCCCTATTAAGTGAGCCTTTTCCATCCCTGATGAACCAGTCGGAGTTCGTTCCTGTTCCAAGCCGCCTAATATTTTTTCAAATATAAAATATTGAGAGAGTTGATAGTACCAAAAAATATATTTTATATTCTAACCACCCCTATGAGTGTATTGAGTTGGCGCTTATGATGTCAGTTCGTCTGTCCATATAAAATGAACGATCTTTGTAAGCAAATTGCAGGTCGCACTTTTTTTAAAAATAATTTGACGAAGTTTGGTACATAAGTTTGTAATGCATGATGGAATGACGCTATTGACAATGGTTAAAATCGGTATATGTTTTGACCTAATAATCATGAAGATGTCCTATCTGAAATTGAATGAATTGATATTAGTGGTATAACCAAACCAAAGGGATTTTAGACGATTTCTTTCAGGGGACCTATATAATTTTATTCGTTAATGAGGTGGTGATAATTCCAGGAAAAACCCAGACTCACATTTAGCTTAGTTCCTCCCTTCTCTTTTTTACAGCATTCTGAAGGCCGAAAAGTTCGATTAATTACGAATATTTTATTGCTTTTTCGTGTTTTTTTATTCTTTGCTATTTATTCGCTATCGAGACAACTGTTACACTAGTCTAGAAAACCAACGTGTCAAGTTAAAAAAAACCAAAATATCTGAAAAAATCAATATAGGAGAAATCGATATTTGAAGTTGTTAAACGAGTTTCAATGGAATTATACATGGAATACAATAACTTTGTGCTGACGTTTGATTTAGACTTTTATTTGAATGAAGTCCCAAAAAGTCGTAATCAATTTCGTTTGAAGGCTAAAATTATTTTAAAGGGATTTACGTGTCTATTCCTACGAAAAGTCTGTGACTCTTAGTTGTGACTGTATTTCACTTGTATTTGTTGTTGCAAAGTCATAATAAATTATATTTATTAAAATTTTTGTTTGAAAACTTCTAAAAAATTAAGACCTGGTATCGATACAATCATAACATTGACAAATAAAATTTTAATTTTTTTAATTTTGTTGTTGTTTTGTATGAAAAGTTGTGACGCTCAGTCTTAAAAATAGTCTTAAGATATTCATAACGAGTCACAAGCAGGAATAGGCACCTTAATCAATTTAGCTCATTTGATTTATTCAACTATTAAATTAAGTAGCACCCCAATAAATGTAATACTCGACGAACGCGACTTCTTGGTTATCACAACAATTAATAGTTGCTATTATTAAGGATTTTTTAAAATAAAAAATATGAAATTTTCGAAAAAATTTTATATTTTAATAATTTGTTTCATTTAATTACATTTCTTTCAATTTTTAAATCTTTTACTTGGGGTTTTACACACATTTTTATTTAAAACTCCGATAGTTGATTTCTTCATTTTGGTATGCAGTATTTGGTATGAAAATTAAAAAATAAAATATGAAAATTAAAAAAAAAAAAAATAAAATATGAAAATTTGGAAATAGTACTAAAAGAGTGACAGGAGTACCATAGTACTTTTGAGGTTCTAATAGTACCATAAAAAGTACTATAGTACCAACTTTATCATACCTGTCGTGCTTAGTTCTGACTTAAAACTTAAACTTAAGTGCACTACTTTAAAAACCTCTTAACAGACCTTCTTTAAACTTTTTTTAATTTAATGCTCTTTGGATGCTCATCTCATCAGTAAGTAATGCTCAAGCTACCATTTTTTTTCGAAATAGTTGTATTGTCTATCATGAAAATGATCAACCTTTTTGAAACAACAAATAAAATCTAATATGACGATATCATATTAGAATTTGGACTTGAGGTAGAAAAATATTCTAACTAAATATATGGAAATTCCTTTTATTTATTAAAAGTATCAAACACTCAATGAAAAATTTTCATAAAGTATATGAAGCTTTTTCGTCAATTTTAAGAATGTTTTTATTTATTTCGTTAAAAAAATTTCATTAGTTTAATGAAAAAATTCATTAAAACTCGTCGAGCAAAACTCTCTGTGTGTAGGGTTAATGTGTGTTTGTAGGGAGTTAACTCAATCGACTTGTCCTTGCTAAAATAATACGTTATATAATAAAAAACTAGGAAATCTCCTAATCTCCAATCGCATACCTTAGCTTCTTCTTATAAAACTCATTACCGGGTAATAGTAAAAGGTTTTATTGAGATTTGGATATTTGGCAATTTTTGCCGCAGAATTTTATCCCATATCCGAATTTTATTAAGATCGGAAAGAACCCATCGTGATAGTTTAATCGTTAGTTGTTTATTTTCTTTAATTTAAAAGTTTTGTTTCCAAATTTTTCACATTGGAAGCCTTTAAAAATAATTTTTTTTATTCGAAAGTAATAATAATTTGGGCCAGTTTCATAGTCAGAACAAAGTTTAATTTTTTCTTATATATTTTTAAGTAAGAAATTTTGTTTTTCTTAAATATTTCTTAAGGCAAACATTCACATTCAATATTATTGCTCAATGTTTTTAAAATCAACCAATCAGCACCAAGTATTTATTTAAAAATAAAATGTTCCGATTGGTTGATTTTTGGAAAATTGATCAATAATATTGAATGTGTATGCCCTACTTTAATAAGAAATTTTTAAAGATGCTAGTTCTGATTATAAAACTGCCCGTTAGGCACTGATTTTATATTAAACCTTTTAGATTTGGAAACATTTTTGTATTCGAAAAACTCTTTGACACTGGAACATTTTTTAATATTCTAGGTTTAATATGAAAGTTGTAGGAATCTTATAAAAGATTCACAGACACTTCAAAAAATTTTACAATTTACGGCGTATTCCTATTACACTATGCGCGTGTCAAAATCGGGATGGGATGAAACCAACGGGAAATGTTATATCGGTCAAAAACAAGTTATACGTGTCCCGGCGTTTCGCTGGGTCACCCCTAGGAATCGAGATATATCTTTTTTTGACATAACTCGAGAACCACTAGTCCGATTTTGCTCAGACAATTTAAAAAAAATTAAAAATTACAATTCCTTTAATCTGTTCATATAACGTTTTTCTATATACTCAACAGTTTTGCCGGTAAAAATAAATGTTTGTTACCGCTACCATAAAATATCAATAACCTTTTGTTTATTACTTTTTTTTAATATTTTAGGCAAAAAATATTTTTTTCTTCATACATTTGACCACCAAAGGTCAAATCGATATATCTCGATTCCTAGGGGTGACCCAGCGAAACGCCGGGTCACGTATAACTTCTTTTTTACCGATATAACTTTCCCCGGTAGTTTGAACCCTTCCCGATCACTGACCCCTACCATTTGTCTCACAGTGTTATCATATTGTGAAAATTTATTCCGCATCAGAATCTCCATTGTGTTTGCTATCAAAATATCATTTAATTTTTAAATGATTTTGCAACGCACTAACTTTGCGATTTTAAAGATATTTTCTCTTAAAAATAGTTCGGATTCTGTACTGCGATTTCTTAACTTATTTGTGATCAAATTTGATAGTTAACGAAAAAAATTGTTGAATATAGAAAATATATCATTAACTTATTAATAGCAAATTTTTTTAAATTTATGTTAACAATTTTTTGGTTAAATCTCACATTTTCATAACAAATTAATTTGTTGGTTCTTATAACAAATTACCGAATAAGCTTAACTTTAACTCAACCGACACACAATGGTTTGAAAAAAAAAATGGTAATAAATAATAATAAGTCAATAAATAAATAAAAAAAGAAAAAATCTGTATCTTCTAAACTATAAGTCCGATTGCATCAGTATGTATGAAGTAATTGTAAAGCAGGACCCAGGCTTTTCGAATTTTGGATACATGATTACCCTGTGTTATCACAGGGTGACTTATTGGGCGTCAAAGTAGACCACCTCAAAAGTAAAATAGCTTTTGTACCGTGTAGCTCTTTCAATTATTGCCCAATATGGTTTTATATTTTGGAATGAGCTTGGAGAAACGAAGAAAAAACACCCTTACTTTACTATAATAACTGTTATGGGTTTTTAGTTATTTCATTTCAAAAATAAAAAAACTAATTTTTCTCTTCGACTTTTTAAGTTTTTGGCCGATTGTGAATTCGATATTATAATGATAATTAAAAAAAAAAAAAATACTGATATATAGGTAACAGTTTAAGAAATGAAACTGTGAAAACCTTTTTTAAGTATCTCGAACCATATAGTGTTGAGAAATTTCCAAAATCAAACATTTTTCGCTGATGGAAAAACTGCATTTTTTTCTCAAAAAGATGCTATCAATTTTTCACTTTTTACTGAGAAGTTGTTTAATAAAAGTTAATGTTTTATTATACGAGGGCGACCGCAAAAGTAACTTGCCTGGCACATTTTCTGTTTTACTAGCAACTTTTTTTTTAAAGCAATCTTTTATAAGCCATCTGTCAAAATTTCCGAAATATTTAACGATTATTTTCTTTGTTACAGGTGATTGAAGTAAACAAGTTTTGTAATTTTTGAAAAATGGAAAATAAAGAGTTTCGTGCTGTAATTAAACACTTTTATATGAAAGGTTATACGCCACAATTAATCAAAGATGAATTGGATTCTGTTCATGGTGATAATGCACCATCATACTCCACCGTGAAATCCTGGGTTCAACAATTTAAAATGGGTCGTTCAAGTAAGGAAGATGAACAACGCTCTGGAAGACCGAAAACTGCTACTACTATTGAAAACATTATAAAAATATTTAATGAAGTGACTAAAGATAGACGAATAAAGCTCAGAGAACTTGTTGATATTGTTAAAATACACGAAAAACAAGTTTGGAGTATTTTACATGATGAACTCCACATGAAAAAGCTATCTGCAAGATGGGTGCCGCGTTTGTTGACTTTGCCCCAAAAAATCGTCCCTTGGACCAATTCCGAGGAGCTTTTAGCGATTTATCAGCGTAATCCAATAGAGTTCTTGCGCCGATTCATAACTGTTGATGAAACATGGATCCATCACTACATCCCAGAATGCAAAGAACAGTCACAACAATGGATAGAAGCTGGTAAAAGTGGTCCCAAGAAGGCGAAAACTGTTAAGTCAGCAGGAAAAGTAATGGCCACAGTATTTTGGGATGCAAGGGGTATAATATTTATTGATTATCTTGAGAAAGGAAAAACTATAAATAGTGAATATTATTGTGCATTATTGGATCGGTTGAGTGAAGAAATCAAGATAAAACGACCGCATTTAGAAAAATAAAAAGTTCTATTTCATCAAGATAATACTCCTTCACACACTGCATTTTTAACTCAACAAAAACTGGCCGAATTACGATTTGAAATTGCTCTGCATCCACCATATAGTCCAGATTTAGCTCCTTCTGATTATTTCTTGTTTCCAAATTTAAAAAAATTTATCGGTGGCAAAAAATTTTCATCCAATAGCGAGGTTATTGCTGAAACTCAGGCATATTTTGAAGGTCTTGAAAAATCTTATTTTCGGATGGAATTAAAAAACTTGCAAAACGTTTGATGAAGTGATTGAGTTGGAAGGAGATTATGTTGAAAAATAAATAATAATAATTCCAAAAAAACGGTTCTTTTTATGTTAGGCCAGTTACTTTTGCGGTCGCCCTCTATTTTCGTACAGAATGGCGTTCTAAGATGCCTTTAATCCAAATTTGAAGTCAGTACAACATTCACCCTACGTACAGCATTGACCGAAATTGGTCTAATTTTTATGAAAATTTTTGAGTTTTCGATCATATAACAAAAAAGTCACGCAGATTTTGCTACTTTCTGACATAGAGTTATATGGCGAAATATATTCTGTTAAGTGTTAAAAAATAAAAAGTAGCGCCAAGTCATAAACGAATCCCGAAAACATGATATGATAAAAAATGGCAAATTTCCATACACCATAACTTTAATTGCAAAAAAGGATAGTTCGGTTTATTTTTTAAAATTATTTTAATTATTTTACATGAACAATAAAATAGTCTTTATTGCTGCAAAAAATCATTCACGTACCTTGGATAGTTTTTAAGATATTGAAAGTCAACTTTCAAAGATGATTTTGTAAAAAATACACTTTTTAGTTTTTTCCTAGATTTTTCCCAGAAGTGTTTAAGGTTTTTTTGAATGTTACTTAAAAATTAACAGTGCAATAAACTAGACATGTTTTCCTTTTTATTGATGTATTAAACGTATGTATTGCATTTAAAACACACACCTCAGGTCAAAAAATAGAACCACATGCAAATATTGTGCAAACATTCACTTTCTTGTTTTTTAGTTTTTTCGTAGATTTTTCCTAGAAGTGTTTAAGGTTTTTTGAATGTTACTAAAAAATTAACACTACAATAAACTAGACATATTTCCCTTTCCATTGATGAATTAAACGTATATAAAAACGAGTGAAAAGGTTAAACGGCCATACCGACTATACAATACCCTACACCAGTCTGGTTAAAAGCCAACTAATGTTTGGATCCGAAATTCGAATGGGTTAAAATGGGACTTGTGTCAAAATTTTATATAATGTGAGTCAGCGAACCAAATTTCATTAAAATATCTTAATATTTGCGACCTGCAGTTTGTAACCAAGCCAATTTTGGGGGGACCCTTATATGGGCACTAGGTCTAAACATGGACCGGTGTTATAAGTCGGTGTACCAAATTTTATCAAAATATCTTAATATTTGCGACCTGCAGCGTATAAACAATATAATTTTGCGGGAACTCTTCTATGGGCACTAGGTCTAAACATGGACCGGTGTTAACCAAAATCAATAGGCTTCGTCCTTGGGCCAACATAGGTCTGTGTACCAAATTTCATCAAAATATCTTAATATTTGCGACCTGCAGCGTATAAACAATATAATATTGGTTGGACCCTTATATGGGCACTAGGTCTAAACATGGACCGATTTTAACCAAAATCAATAGGCTTCGTCCCTGAGCCGACATAAGTCGGTGTACCGAGTTTCATCAAATATCTTAATATTTGCGACCTGTAGAGTGCGCACAATAATGCATGGACAGACAGACAGACGGACGGACATCGTTAAATCGAAATAAAAAAAAAATCTAAGCCGATCGGTATACTATAGGGTGGGTCTAGGACCAATATTTTTTGGTGTTACAAACATCAGCACAAACTTATAATACCCTGACCACATAGTAGTGTAGGGTATAAATATTGGTAACAGGTACAATTATTGCATTTATTATTTTTCCATTAACAATATTTACATTTTTTAATAAATTAAATACTTAAAAGTTGGTATAAAATAGTCCGAAGTGTCAAAAGTTACCATAATTTTAATTTCTTTGGCTTCGGAATCATTTTCTAAACTTATTTTTAGCAGCCACTTCGTTTTAATAGAATATATTACTGGATCTGAAGATATCAGTAAGTGGTGCATTAGATTAGAATTTTTGGCAGTTTTTAAATGTTTTCGTGTGTTAAATTTCCAATAGTGTTCATTAGCAAAAATATGGAATTTATGAGAATTTATAGGTTTTTTTGCTATTAATCACCGCTAACAATATTTTAAATCGTTTGATTAAAGTTTCATCGAGATCTGTTATTTTAGATGTTGTCTCAGGATCTTCAAAAAAACGCCTGGCTGTATTTCCATTCATAACCGTGAAGAGGTTTATCCACAATTTGACCCAACTGCTGCTGAAATTCATTTTGAATTTGTTTCTTTTCCTCCGACCGCATGTTTTGCAAATCTGTGTTATTTTTTACACTTTTATTTTCATTTCCTAGATTTTGCCGATATATTATATCATATGCTAAATGTAAACAATATTCCATAAATCGTATCCTTGCATGAAGAGGAGATATTCCAAATTTCAAAGCTTCTTCATTAACCCTTTGAGTACTATACATTTTCTGCCGAAGTGATTTTGAAGTATTTACGATTTTCATGATCTCTGACCTAATAATAAGAGCGCTACAAAAGTAAAAAAGTTTAAATAACACAAAAACGGTTTTGGATATCAATGAAATTCTTTATTCCTGTGAAAGTACGTTCGATGCCATTATGTATGGAAATCGATCTCTTTTGCATGGCCACCACGGGCATGCTTGCAGAAGTCCAGACGCTGAACCCAATTTTCGACGGTTTTCAAGCATAAATCGGCCGATACTGCTGCAATTTCACGTTCGATATTCGTACGAAGTTCATCAATCGTCGCTGGCTTGTTGGCATAGACCATAGATTTGACGTAGCCCCACGCTCAACTATTGATCTGCTAGGACGATTATGACGACCATAAATTGGACGTAGCGTTCTTAAAGTTGAGGCCACTGACTCCGAATTTAGGTAGTAAATTTTAATAATTTCGACTCGTTTTGGCTCGTATATCTTTCCATCATGAAATGGCAAACCTTACTGAAGAGAAATGTCAAAAGAGCGGCAAGAATAATGGCGTCGTTTGCTGTCCCTGTCTTTCTACTTTTGTAGCGTCCCTGTTGAACAACCCTTTAGTTACGCCAAGAAAAATTGGCTCCGTTGAACCCCTCCTTACCCCTCATTTCTTTTGCCAAAAATATTTGCCGTTTGACGACCCCGCCATTCCGGACGAAGGGCTTTTTATTATTATTTTCGTGATCTGCAACTAAATTACAGATATTTCACAAAAAAATTGGCCTCATAGACCCCTTGGTTGCCCTTCATTTCGCTTGTCAAAGATTGTGCTTTTTACCCCTAAAATCAAGAATTTATTTAACCAATTTCGAGGGCTCGCAAGGGGAAAGTGGAACCAGGTAAGGATTTACCGCCTACTACACTTTTATTGCCTCAACCCTTATTTACAAATCACCTTCGGATATATTTACTCTATCTTTTGACTGGGCAATTATAAGTGCAAAAAACCATTTTGCAAGCATACTTGCCTATGGTCGTCAAAGGGTTAACGACAGTTTCATTGACTATTTCGTGAAACTCTAAGCTTCTCTTTGCGCATATATTACACTTCCAGGTCAATGCGGTATCTGTGACGGCATTGGCTACTTTCCCATCAATCATCGTAAATACTAGTTGAAATGAAATCTTTAGGATACATCCATTTATTTCCACGTACAAAGGAGATAAATTGGAAATTTCTAACTCTATTTTCTCCACCATGTTTTTTGTTGAGCTTACAGTTTCCTTGACATACTCAAAACGCACTGGTCGACATAAAAACTTAGAACCTGGTGTAAAATTTGTCCATACGTCTTCGTAATTCTTATTTAATGCGGAGGAAGTTTATCTTCCTGAAATAACCGCATTCTGAACGGTACTAAAGATGTCATAAAAACACTTGAATAATCAACTTCTTCATTGCGTTTAGTTTGTTGTTTGTATTCAGTAAATCTAGACGTTCCATCGCAGTTGCATTTACATATCAACTTTAATTCAGAATTGTGGCATTTTTCTAAGTCTTCCTTACTAAAATTAGAAATAATTATCGATGCTGTTTTATGTAGCAATTGGGAAAGTTCAACACTGCCACTTTTAGAGTTTACTTCTACTGGTGATGGCACAATATTGTTTTCCGTTTCTTTAATTGACTGACTGGTAAAAAATCGTATCCTTTTTCCTGGAGTGCTTTTCTCAAGATACCATAGTTGTTTCTCGATAATCCTAAGCTTATTATTAGAGCTAACGCATCTTCTTCTGTGAAAGATTTTGGAGTTGAAATACTTTGCACCATACGATTCAATCCCTCGGGAGATGCTGTTGGTAATACCTCTACAATTTTTCTAGCTTTTTTTGGTTGTGTTTGTATTAAAACTGCTTTGAAAGAATCTTTTATTGCGTTCGAAGAAAAATTTTTAACGACTTCTTCTTGTCTTATTTTTTGTCTTTTGTTGAACATTTTCGTAATCCTTTTTTGGCCGACCTAATTCCTTTCCGCCGATCTCTACATTGAGCTCCATATTTAACCAATCATTATATTTCTCCTTAAACCGTGTCTTTGCCATCTTAGGTTCGTATTTCTTTTCATAACTTTTATAAAAATTTTCAATTTTGATATTTCCCTCAGATTTTGATATTTCCCTCGGCCGAAGGGGTTTAGCAATTACACTTGATTGAGTAAGACGCGTTTATGATGTCGGATCTAGATTCGATTTGTTCGTTCTGTTTTCATAATATTTCACAGCAAGAATTAGTTACTTGTGCTGTTTGTAAACGCTACTTTCATAATATTTGTATAAATTTGAAAGATGAATACGTTTTAAAATCATTAAATTCTAATAAAAACATTGTATTCAATTGTAATAAATGTATAATTTCTTCTAATGAGTTAATTTCAACGGTTTCTGTTTTGTCTATTGAAGTTAAAGAGTTAAAATTGGTGGTAATCGAACGTTAAATATGGATGTGCAAATGTTACTTCTTAATCTGCCTTTAAATTACATGCTAATAACTCCTATTTGGATGATGCTCTTATTAAACCAACTGAATCTAATTTGCAGTATCATGTTGTTGCAAATTTTTTGGATACAGGTTTAAGCTCTGGTTTGCCTTTTGCTGATGTTTTACAAACAACAAAAGCAACTTCTGTTGATACCAATGCTGTATACAAAAATCTAAACACTGTTCGTACTACTGCTAATGTTACACTTGATCATGAGTTGCCTTCTGTAAGTACAAAAGCTTTAATGGTTACTAACAGTAAAGCTTCTGCTGTTAAGGCTACTACTGCTGTTAAAGCTGCTGCTGCTGTTAATGATACTGCTATTAAAGCTTCTGCTGTTAAAGCTTCTGATGTAATTGAAGTACCTCTTAACTCAGATGATATTGCTAATTTGGAGGTTTTTAATCTAAGTAAAGTAATTGATGCTCAAAGTTCATCAAATTGGAGTAATGTTACAAATATGAAGAAAAAACCTAAAAAACGTAATTTCATAACTGGTGATAGTGATAATTCTGAATTGGATGTGGTACCAAAAATGAAATGGATCCACTTATCGTATCATATGTGGCAAAACATCTTAATATTGCTAAGTCCCGCATGACATGTTATAAACTTGTAAAAGAAGATGCTTCGTTGTCTGATTTAAAATTTGTTAATTTTAAACTTGGAATTTCAGCTGAATTGTATGAAAATCTGTTTAAATCTGAGCTGTGGACCTCTGACATTAGAGTCCGTTCTTTTCAGTTTTTTCAGAAAAAGCCGTTAGATCAACATCAAACCGCAATTGCTTAAAAAGTTACTACCAAAATGTCTCTGGTATGAGGACTAAGTCGTCATTATCATTATGCTTTTACATCACAATGTGATTATGATATTTTTGTAATCACGGAATCTTGGTTAAATTCGGATTTCTATAGTGAAGAATTTTTTAATCCTAATTTATATGTTGTCTATCGAAGCGATAGAGATGCTGGTAAAAGTGGCCATAAAGGAAGTGGAGGAGTTCTTATAGCGATAAAAAAATCTCTTAGTTCTAAACTTGTTCTATTACCTAATACGGATTCTTTGCTGGATCAATTATGCGTTTCTGTTTAATCTGTTAATTATGATTTATATGTTTGTGCTTCCTATATTCCGCCGGAAAAATCTGAGAGCTTATATGCTGCACATGCTTTTAATATTGCTCATCTTTCCGATTACCTCAGTGATGGTGATAGGTTATGCGTATTAGGTGATTTTAATTTGGCTGATATACTTTGGTCTGAAGTTCCACATTCTGGTATGTTTCCGTCTAACAATGTTAATAAATCCTTTGAAATTAGTATACTTGATGCAGCTTTTAGTCTTGATCTTATACAAATTAGTATTGTATTTAATAATTTTCATAATATTCTTGATCTAGTTTTTATTAGTTCTGATTTAAAGTCTGCCCTTAATGAATCAGATTTTCCTATTTCACCTCCTACTTCTCATCATTTTGCTTTGGAAATTCAAATTGAATTTTATGAGTATGCTCGTTCTAATTTTATTAATAATAATCGTTATAATTATTATGCGTGTAATTTTAATTCTTTAAATGCTATTCTTTATAATTTAAATTGGTTTGAGTTATTAAATAACGAAATTATTTCGATTTGCTATGAAATTTTTTTGTCTAATGTTTTGATAGATATAAAGGAAAATGTTCCTTTAGCTAACCCTAAAGTATATAAACTTCCCTGGTATACTAAGAGTTTAAAAAAGTTAAAAAATCTTAGAAATAAGTATCATAAAAAATTTAAAACCAAAAATAATGACTGCGATAAGCAAAAATTTATTCAATATGACCGCGAATTTGATTTTCTTAATAAATTTTTATACAATCAGTATCTATTGAGCTTTAATGATTCAATTAAGTATAACCCAAAGTGTTTCTGGAGTTTTATAAATTCTAAGAGAAATTCCTTCACGGCTGTGTTATAATGATTTATCTTCGAACACCTTGCAAGATTCTCTTAATCTTTTTTTCTATTTATATTCAATCAAATTTTAATGATGACACTTTACCTCCGGATGAATTGATTTAAATAGTGTTGGTGCAGTGCTTGATTTTGGATCTATGCAAGTTTCGGATGAATATGTTGCTACGGCTATTGGTAAAGTATCTAATTCTTTTAAATGTGATAATGATGGGCTTCCGGCTTTCCTTTGAAAAAATGTTTTTCTTCTTTTATTTTGCCACTTAGAATTATATTAAATAAATCATTGAGTGGTGCTTATTTTATTCATAAATGGAAATACACAACTATTTTTCCTATTCTTAAGAGTGGTGACAAAAATAATATTACTAATTATAGACCGATTTCCAAATTGACTAATGTTGCTAAAATATTTGAGCATATAGTCTATGATGAACTTTTCTTCTCTTTAAAACGTTATATTACTGTATCCCAGCATGGATTCATGGCCGGTAGGTCTATCACCACGAATTTGGCTACGTTTACTAATTATTGTATTTCTTGCTTTGAAAAAGGCGTTCAAATTGATGCAATTTATACTGATTTTGCAAAGGCATTTGACCGTGTACCACACGAACTTCTATTATTCAATCTTTCTAAGTTTGGATTTCACTCCAATATGCTTAGTTGGATTGGGTTTTACTTAATTGGCAGATATGCTGTTGTATGTGTTGATGGATTCTGCTCTAATTCGTTCACTCCTAGCTCAGGTATTCCGTAGGGAAGTATCTTGGGCCCACTGCTCTTTATATTGTTTATCAATGACATTTGTCAATGTTTCAATAACTCACAATTTCTAATGATTGCTGATGACCTTAAGATTTTTAAACCCATTTACACTAGACAAGACATTTTCGATCTTCAGGAGGACTTAGATAGGTTAATTTTGTGGTCGGAACGAAATCGTTTACCTTTTAATATTGGATAATGTTTCCGTATGACGTACCATAGATGTCGTCATAGTTATGTTTCAGAATATAGAAATAAAGCATATTCGCTATCTGCGTCGAAATTCTGGGAAACATTTTGACTATTACACTAAGAAAGTTTTATATTCTTCTTTTGTTAGATCAAGGTTGGAATACGCTTCCTTTATTTGGAGTCCTAATGCTAATGTTCATATTAGTCGCATTGACAAGATCCAAATCAAATTTGTTAAGTTAGCACTTCCTTTGTTAAATCTCCCACACACTAGTCTGCTTCCTAAAATTCCTACTTTTTCTCACCCAACATATGAAGAGAAATGTGAATTCATTTCATTGAAAACGTTAGAAGCTCGAAGAAATATTTTACTTTAATTTTTTTACATGGCATTATTTGTGGTAGAATAGATTCGCCTGAATTATTAAATTTAATACATATCTACGCTCCACCGAGAGCTTTTAGAAATAGTAATAAATTCTTGTATACATATTGCTTTACATAAAACTGATTATGTTCTAAATGAACCTGCTACTAAAGCTATGAGATTATTTAACAAGTTTTATAATCAATTAGACATTAGTCTCCTTTTTTTTGATTTTAAAATTCTCTTAAACAATTTATTCTAAGTGATTGGAATAATTTTAATATGCTAGTCTGTAGGGATTATATTGTATCCATAGACTTAAATAAATAAATAAACCATACGTGTGATGGATAGTATCAAGAAGTTTTGCTATTTTCCCGCACGTAAGGATATATCTCCGAGATTTTGCCAAATGACCTCGCACAAGGAATAATGTTTTAATGTTATCTCCATGATAGATTATACTTAATAAGTCAACTATTTAAACAATAACGCGGCTTATATATTGAATAATAATTCTCAACAGGTAAAAATTTAGTCTCGTATTAAGCTATTTTTAACAAAAGGGTTGCGCAAAATATCCTGAGAGTAAATAATCAATCATTAGTTATTTATATAATACTTTATAATATGCACCTGTAAAATATTTGTCTCATGTTAAAAAATGTTTTCTTTTTACCTGGAGTGTATGTTTTTAATGCAATAATTGTACCTGCCCCAAAATGCAAAATGTTTTTTTTTTACCTGGGGTGTATGTTTTGAATGCAATAATTGTACCAGTTAACAATATTTTTTATATACCTTTAATACACGAATGGAAAGGGAAATATGTCTAGTTTATTGTAGTGTTAATTTTTTAGTAACATTCAAAAAAACCTTAAACACTTCTGGAAAAATCTACCAAAAACTAAAAAACAAGAAAGTGAATGTTTGCACAATATTTGCATGTGGTTATATTTTTTGACCTGAGGTGTGTGTTTTAAATGCAATAATTTTACCTGTTATCAATACTTTTTATATACGTTTAATATATCAATGAAAAGGAAAACATGTCTAGTTTATTGCACTGTTAATTTTTAAGTACCATTCAAAAAAACCTTAAACACTTCTGGGAAAAATCTACGAAAAAACTAAAAAGTGTATTTTTTACTAAATCATCTTTGAAAGTTGACTTCAATATCTTAAAAACTATTCAAGGTACTTCAATGATTTTTTGCAGCTATAAAGACTATTTTATTGTTCATGTAAAACAATTAAAATAATTTAAAAAAAATAAACCGAACTATCCTCTTTTTGCAATTAAAATTATGGTGTATGGAAATTTGCCATTTTTTATAAAATCATGTTTTCTGCATTCGTTTATGACTTGGCGCTTGTTTTTATTTTTGAAATCTAAACAGAATATATGGCGCCATATAACTGTATTTCAGAAAGTAGCAAAATCTACTTTTTTGTTATATGATCGAAAACTCAAAAATTCTCTTAAAAATTAGACCAATTTCGGTCAATGCTGTACGTAGGGTGAAGGTTCCGACTTCAGATTTGGTTTAAGAGCATCTTAGAACCCCATTCTTTACGAATATATAATAAAACATTATCTTTTATTAAACAACTTCTCAGTAAAAAGTGAAAAATTGATAGCATCTTTTTGATCAGCGAAAAATGTTTGACTTTGAAAATTTCTCAACACTAAATGGTTCGAGATACTTAAAAAAGGTTTTCACAGTTTCATTTCTTAAACTGTTGCCTATATGTCAGTATTTTTTTTTTAAATTATCGTTATAATTTAGAATTCACAATTAGCCAAAAACTAAAAAAGTCGAAGAGAAAAATGAGTATTTTTATTTTTAAAATGAAATAACTTACAACCCATAGCACTTATTATAGTAAAGTTCGTTTCTCATTCCAAAATATAAAAAATCAACCATATTGGGCAATAATTGAAAGAGATACACGATCCAAAAGCTATTTTACTTTTGAGGTGGTCTACTTTGACTCCCAATAAGTCAGCCTGTGATAACACAGGGTAACCTAGAATCCAAAATTCAGAAAGCCTGGGTCCTCCTTAACAATTATCTCATACATACTGATGCAATCGGACTTATAGTTTAGAAGATACAGATTTATTACCACTTTTTTTTTTGTTTCAAACCACTGTGCGTCACAGGGGCAATTTACCCCCTACTAGGACAAGCCCATGTAAAATGACCGGTCCTTTTCATATAAAAGAACCGGTCCCCGTCCCCAAGAACTGGTCAAGTGACGTGTCCGTTGACCGGTTCGTTTTTCCACAGGGTTCTTTTCGTCAGGTTCTTTTCTGTCAGTCATGTGTCAGGTTCTTCTGCGTATGTGCTGTGACAGGTAATTTTTGGTTAGTGACAGGTTTATTTACGTCACTTGACGTGTCGATGAAAATTTTTCATCGATATATTCGTTTGCGAAAACTTTGTAAAAAGCATAATTTTTGCATCATTATATTCGTTTGCAGAATGTTAATCGCTAATTACGTTTCTTAATTAATTTTTTTGTACCATAAAGTCTTTTCCGCGTTCCGCCATTATTTTGCAATTTTTTAAGTGCGGTTGTTTTAAATTTATAATTTAGGGACTATAACAAACATTTCATACGTTTAAGTTTGTTGGTGGTTAGTTTGCAAAAAAAAAAAAAATCCGGAAAAAAATTTTTACAAATTTTTTCCATTAGTATATTTTTTGCAGAATTTAAATCGTTGATTAAGTTTTTTAGTTAATTTTTTGTACCACAAAGTCCTTTTTTCGCGTTCCGCCATTATTTTGCAATTTTTTAAATTTATAATCTAGGGACTATAATACCCATTTCACCAAAGTTTGTTTGGTGGTTAGTTTGCAAAAAAAAAAAAAAAAAATATCGCGAAAAATGATTTTGCCAAAAGGAAATTTTTTCCATCAATACATTCCGTTTGCAAAATGTAAATCGCTGATTAAGTTTTTTAATTAAGTTTTTTTACCACAAAGACTTATTTCGCATTCCGGCAATATTTTGCAAGTTTTGCGAGTCGTTTTCGTTTTTAATTCATAATCTAGGGACTCTATAACAAATTTCATAACAAAGTTTGGTTGTTAAATTGCAAAAAAAAATCGCGAAATAAAAATTTAGCAAAACGGAAAATTTTTGCATCAGTATATTTGTTTGCAGAATGTAAATCGCTGACTAAGGTTTTAAATTAATTTTTTATACCACTAAGCCTTTTTTCGCATTCCGCTTTTTAGCTTTTATAAAAATGTTTATATTTTTGATCGCTTGAGAGCTTTTTCTATCTCTGATTGTAGCTTATCATCAGGGTTATTATTGTAAAAAATGGTTTTTTAATCAATTGTATTTGGTTTTATTACATTAGTGTGATTTCATTACCATTAGTAATGTTTTTTCTAATGCAAAATATTTCATTATTATTAAATGATAATGAAATTTTTTTCATTGTCATTAGTGGCAACTAATGGTAAAGAAATTTCGATGATAATGAAAAATTCCCACGGTCTCCAAGCTTGAATGCAGGAAAATTAATTTTGAGTTATTGACCGGGCTACCCCTGAAAATATTTATTTGGGTGTAGAACTATGTCTCCCCAAAAATTGGGATAATCGGATGTCGGGAAGATGTGCCGCATCGGCCCTTAAGTTTGGAGCACGGATTACAAGGAAAAAAATATGATTTTTTGTACATTTTCTCAGAAACAGTGATATTTTAAAACCGATTAAAATTAAAAACATTAAAGAATCGGAGTGAATTCTCTTCGTAAAAGCGCAATAAAAACTTAAATATATTAAAAAAACAGCGGATTTATTAAAATTTCCCCGGGCAGCTGTTGTGTCGCAGACCACTTAATCAAGAAATTAGGGTCCAAATTTTAAAATTTATTAAAATAATCCACTACAGAAATATTGTTTTTATTCTAAAGTTCCAAGAAACTCATATAAGAAGTATTTTTTATATTGTGTTGTGCTGACTTGTTTTAAATTAGTTCCAAAAAGGTTAGAATTGTTGAACTCAGTTTTCAAGTCTACAATTTTAATTTTTTTTAAAGAAATTTAAAAATACCAAAGATTGGACTTTAAGGTTTTATTAATAACGTATTAGAGATAAAACCTACAAAAATTTTAGGAATTAATTTTTTCATTTGGCTAGGGCAGAGATTTTATTTTCGCGGATTTCGAGAAAACATCGATTTTTGGAACTTATTTAGATTTTAGGCAAGTTTTTTTGTTCTTTCTTTAATTCCACAAGAGCATGCGCGGCTCCAGGGAATTTCCCTATTTCCCACCCCCCCCCCCCCCCCCCCTCAGCGAAATCGAAAAAGAAAAAAAAAGGAAAAGGAGGGAAAAAGGAGAGAAAAAGAAGAGAAAAAAGGAAAAAGAGGGAAAAAGGAGAGAAAAAAGAGGAGAAAAAAGGATAAAGTGAAAGAAATACAAATTTGTTATGAATAATAATATGAAATATAAAATTTTTTCCTTATTTTCATTTAACCAGTCGTCATTTAAAAAATCTCAATAGATATTTTAACAAATTCATTAAAAAACTGATAATTTTGATTATAAAAAAATTAAAGTTTGTGGAGAAATGTAGTTAAAAGATCTAAATTTCAAATTAAATTTTCAAAATTGTATGTAGATCAATTTCGTTTGAAATTTTTCTAATTCCAAATGACAAAAAAATTTCATTTTAAAATTTCGAATTTTTTAATACAAAATTCCAATTTTAATTGAAAATTTTTTAAATAAAAATAAACGCCCTTACTATTTGAATTTTCCAATTGTATATTTTTGTTGACTTTAGTTAAAATTTTGGGTAGCAGCATGCTTTGACCTAGTTTATTTTTGGAGCATTCTGATTGGTTAATGCCCAACAAAATAAAAAAAATTAACTATTGAACTGAAAGAGGGATTAGGAGTGAACTAGGTCTTTCGATGAATTGAGTGACTACACTATTTTCCGTTTTATTTTAAAAAAATTCAAAATATATTTCAAAATTGTCTAAAAATGTTTTAAAATTATCCAAACATGTTTTAAAATTGTCCAAAAATGTTCAAAATTATCCAAAAATGTTTTAAAAATTTCCAAAAATGTTATAAAATTGTCCAGAATTCATTCAAAATTGTACAAAAATGTTTTAGAATTGTCCAAATTTGCATTTCAAAATTGTCAAAAATGTGTTTTAAAATTTTCAAAATTTATTTCAAAGTTATTCAACTATATTTAAAATATTACAAACCCGACTAAAAACGTTTTCATAAAATCTTATATGATTTGATATAATTATAAATATTTATATGCGTGGCTTTATATAACCATATACATTTATAATAACACATTTATAATAACACATATACAAAAATTAATGTTTTTAATTGAATTTAACATCTATTTTTCAAATATTTGACAAAATACTCTTTATTAAAAAATAATTTTAAAGAAATAAATAAGGAAAAAATTTTTTTTCATTGTGGAATTAAGGTCGAAAGAACTATTTTTGTTTTTAAATTAAAGTGGGCGCTGTGGTGTTATGGTTAGCGCGTTGGACTGTTACACGTGAGGTTGCGGGTTCGAGCCCCAACCAAGGCAAAATCATTTTATGAAAATAGTAATATGTATGAGTTTTTTTCTATCCCTCATACTTATCGCAGCGTCCTCCTTTGGTGTTCCCATAGCACTTAACCCCACCGAAGTAAAATAATATAACAGTGCTATGAACTAAAAAGCTTCAACAAAGATCGCCAACTCACCATCAGATGGCGCGCAACAAATGTTCTAAAATTCCACATCTCGCGCAATTACAGTGTTGCCATATTTGAATCCCTTCATCTTTCACCACCTTTCCAAAGGAAGTAACACGTTAATTAATAGGAAGAATTTCCTGAGTGTTGCTTCCCTTTATAAAAAAATAAAAAAAAATTTAAAAAGAAAAATTAGACAAACATATGTTGAAATAAATACGGTTTAAGTTCAGTTATTTTTTCCGTGAAAAAAAATAATTCTGAAAGTTAATTTTTATATTTTATAAGAAAGACACACATTTTATAAGAAAGACCAAAACTCTAAACTAGAAAAAGTTGTTCCGACAAATTATTGTAATGTTGAGTTAAACTAAAAATTTGTTTTGTCAGCTATTTCCAAGTTTATTAGGACAAACATTTTCTAAACAACTTTTTGTCGTTTTGAATTTTGGTCTTTATTGAAATAAAATAAACCACATTTTAGAAGAAGGATTTCTATTACAAACTGCGTTATTCTAAGTTTAAGGACAATATGCGTCCTAAAAACGGCCTAAATCGCATTAAATCGTCATTTAAAACGTCTTTCCATCAATAAAATTTTTCTGTGTTGTATCAACTTACGAAAGATCGCCCAATACCCACTTTGTTAGCCAAACTGTTCTGTCGGGCATTACTATTTAATATGAATGAAAATAAGTGATTTCAACAATATTTACTAAAATTTTATTTGAAATTTTTCATAAAATTATATGTATTTATATATAATTTGATGCAATTAGATAGACCCATTTTTCGGATCAAATTGTATCGGGTAAGATAACATGCTTATCTCGCTTTATATAATTATATATTCCAATATTCGGATCAAATTAAATATGGACATATATATGGGTTTATATATGGTGATATATGATTATATAACATCTTTTTTAGTCGGGAATACAACAAGAATGTTAGTAAAAATGCTTTTAAAATAAATACAGAAGTGGTATTCATTAAACGTCGTATCTTCCTGTTATATAGCGTAAACCTTGTATTTATAAACAATAAATGTCAAAAATAGTTTACAAGCCCTGGTAAATTTACGCACCTTTTTTTATGTGTAAACTTTTTGGTATTTATATACACATTTGAAAATTGTCAAATATAAATTTTATTTTAGAATCAATAGGAAAACATCAATCTAAATAAATCCGTGTATTATATTTAGAAGTTACCAAATAAAAAATAAAATTTTATTGTAAAAAAACAATTTATTACAATGTGCGTTCATCTAAATATTTGTGTAAACTCATAAAATAACCCATTGTGTAAAAAAGTGCGATTTAATGAATACCACTAGGAATTTCTGAAATAAATTTCTATGTAATATTTTGATATAAAATGGATTGTAATTTTTTTTTTTTGGTTTTTTACCGGGGAGTTTAATATTTGAAATAATTTTTAATATTTTTTTATATATTAACAAATAAGACTTATTTGTTTATTCAACGATATAGAAAATGTTTATATAATTTATTCCATCGAGTCAAACTAATGCACTCAAAACAGACATCGCAGGTCAAAATTTAATATTCGGTAATTTTCGAATTTAGTTAAATACATTTGGAAAATTTTAGGATACAAATAGATTCTTTTTTAATACATTTGGAAATTTCTGAAATACATTTAGAGAATTTTGAAATACAAATGGAATTATTTGAAATGCATTGGACAATTTTTTAAACAATATTTGGACAATTTTGAAAGATTTTTGAACAATTCTAAAACATTTTTGGACAATTTTAAATGATTTTTGACAATTTTAAAGCATTTTTGGGAAATTTTAAAATATTTTTGTATAATTTTGAAGCATTTTAGACAATTTTAAAATATATTTGGACAATTTTAAAATATATTTGGACAATTTTTAAACATTTTTGGACAATTTTAAAACATTTTTGGATAATTTTAAAACATTTTTAGACAATTTTGAAATATATTTGGAATTTGCTGAAATAAAACTGAAGATGGTATAGTTCAATTGAACACGAACAACACAAGGCTATTACTTTCCTTTTTACAAGAATAAAATAAATACACAGGTATAGTAAAAAATATGATGTTTAAACATACCCATGGACCGCCTTGGTCCCAATAACCTTCACTGACGCCATCAGCCCACTGCGACTCAAGTGGAAGTTCCGGTTCAAGTGGCCACTCGGGTGGTTTGTTGTTACTTTTGTTCGATGACTCCCCGCGGGGACAACTTAGCACCGACTTAATGCACCCTATTTTGGCAACTAGTGTTTGTATCTTAAGTTATTGTATTCAATTACACTTTTTAAGTACTGAAATACGATAATTATACCAGAATGACTTAGTAAAAGTTAATATTAACACATATTTTGTTTTTGAGTTAAAGCGGTTTTACGATTATATTTTTTTTACACTATAATACATATTACCATGTTTTTGCATGAGGCCAAAATATAACGAAAATATTATAAAATAATTTTAAATCCCTGTAATTAACAAAAAAATATTAAAAAATCTGTTTTTAAATTGTAGAACGATCTTAACTAAATACAAATTGTTAAAAGGTTTCGAAATTTCTTAGAGGATTATTTGAAAACTCCTTGATATTTCATTGAATTCAAATAAAGGCTGAGCCAGGGGGTATCCATTAAGGTGTTTTAAGAATGCGTAATTTCCTAAAAAACTGCACACACGAATGAAAGGAAAAATACACGGAATTTGAAGAAATTTAACAGCGAATGAGATAAAATGAAGGAAGTTGGGAAAACAAAAAATTTAATGAACACGGTTTTAAAAGCAAAAAAACAAAAGTGAAAACAATAAAAAAATAATTAAAATTTATTATTTATTTCATTAGTTGTTTTTATTATCGCTTTAATCAATAATCATAAAAAAACAATAGAAAAGTGAATTGTTAACTTTTTCGTTTTCTTTCTCTTATTCTTCACGTGAATTAACCAGGGTTGGTTACCGTTTCATTTTTAAAATAACGGTAATTATCTACCATGCCGATACTAAAATTGATTTGAATATTTTATATCCTCGATATCAGTTAGGGCAATTGTCTTCATAGTTTGGCGTTTTTATTTTCTTGGTTTGACGCTTCAATTTCTTATTATTCCCAAATTACCGTTATAAATTGCTGTTTTGGCATTTTAGCGGTATTATAACGGTAATATGCATATATTACGCTATTAAACCAATAAAATATCGAAATACAAATGGGTAAATATAAAGACAATTACTTTTAATGGTATCAGCGTTTTAAAACGTTGATATGGAGTTTGGTTTAGGCGTGGTTGACAATTACCGTTATATTAAAACTGAAACGGTAACCAACCTTGGAATTAACAGGATCACTATCCATATAAACTTTAAAGGAACCAAAGAGTGTATTTTTTTTGTTTTGGGAACTCTTTAGCCTTTACACTCTTTGGCTGAGCTATATTAAGCAACGACGAAATAAGGAAATAATCGATTTCATGCAAATGTGTCGAAATTCCCACATTTAGCTTAAGTCAACTTTTGGAAAGTTCCATCTCTACAAATTGCATTGATTTCCAATCGAACCATCATACCTAAAACGGCATTCACATCTAAATCCTAAAGATGTGTTTAGTTAAAACCAAGGTTGGTTACCGTTATCGCTAAAATACCGTTTCAAATTTAATACCGTTACCAATAGCTCTAAAAATTTTCAAAATACCGTTATCGTTATCGATTACAGGTATTTTTTAATTTATATAAAAATGCAAATATTTTAACTTTTTTGGTATAATCTTCAGTTTGTTTTTCTACAAAAATATTTATGGACTATGCGACAGTCAAAATCGGGATGGGATGAAACCAACGGGAAATGTTATATCGGTCAAAAACAATTTATACGTGTCCCGGCGTTTCGCTAGGTCAAGTCGAGATATATCGATTTGAAGTTAGTAACTATCATATAGGGGAAATTGTCACCTTTGGTGGTTTTTTTTTGACATAACTCGAGAACCACTAGTCCGATTTTGCTCAAACAATTTTAAAAAAAATTAAAAATTACAATTCCTTTAATCTGTTCATATAACGTTTTTCTATATACTAAACAGTTTTGCCGGTAAAAATAAATGTATGAAGAAAAAAAATATTTTTTGTCTAAAATATTAAATTTTTTTATTTTTTAAATTCATAAAAAATCCAAAACGGAAAAAAGGCAAGTCGTATTACTTTCACGCAAAGTCACATAACCTTTAAACAAAATGAGACATAGATCATGAAAATCGATGGACGCGTTTCGCTTTTATTCACAATTAAGTGAAGGTATCTCAGTTTGACAAGAATATTGATTTTATGTTTCAATGAGTTTGGATAATATTTATTATATATTATTTATTATTAACACGTAAAATTAAAAATTATTACAGGTAATTATTAGGTTATTACATAGATACATAGGTTATAAAAATCGATGAACGCAAAACTTATTTTCGTTTGTTTGCGCCCTTTACTTTCTTGCGTGGTGGTTCGCCCACTTGTTCAGAGTCTGTATCGGATGAGGATCTGTCTTCATCTGGAAAAAATCAATTGGTTTTAATCAGTCAGTTAACTTCATTTTTGTGACTTACCCTCGGAGGAAACTCCCATTGTATATTCTTCTTCTTCATCTTCATTGTCGGGATCGTACGTCTTTTGCGACCACCAACAAATTTCAGCCAGCAGCGAATCGAGCCTTTTGCCTTTATATCGCGTTTCCATTGGCATTGCCACTTGATGGAAGCGCTCGCCATGTTCATCCGACTCTGAGGCTAGCTGCTTGCTGAAGTATTCGAGATGGTGATGCAAGAAGTGAATTTTGAGGGACATATTCACTCCAATTTTCTGGAAGTAGTGCAACATCTTGGTCACAAGAGCGGGGTAATTGTGTGCTCGCGTACTTCCCAAAAAATATCGTATGACTTTCTTCACTGCCCTCCTCGCAAAGTAATCGTTACCGTCTAAAGCACCTTTAAATTCCTTTGATTTCATGAGCTTTCGTATATCCGGCCCATTCAGAACACCTTCCTTCAATTTTGTTTCGCTGATTCGTGGGAAAATATTATTCAAACAATCAACAATTTTCGGTTGCTTCACAATGGCCTTGATGAAATTTTTTACGATTCCCAGTTTGATATGGAGAGGGGGCATGAGGACGTTCGCCATTGGCACCAGTGGATCATTTACGCAGTTGTGTCCTTTCTCCGTTGGATCTCGAGGAAGCCAGTCATGCGTTTCGTATTGGTTTCCTTTAAATCGGGTATCCCAAAGACACAAGAAACACATGTTTTTCGTATAGTCTCCTTAGCATCGCCACGACTTTCAGATCACAACTGATCCGCCACATGTGATCAGTGTAGCAAACTTTATCCAAAATTATTTTCATCGAATCGTATGTTTCGCTCATGTCTGTGCTGTAGCCAATGGGAATGCTTGGTTTTTTATTATATTTATGTAGCAAAACGACTTTCAGGCTTGATTTCGAAGAATCGATGAACATTCGCCAATCAGCTGCGACATAATAAATGGCCATCGCCTCCATCAGTCCCTTTATATCGTGGCAGTAAACAAATGTGTTCCCTTCGTTGAGTGTGTAGTACCGTTGGAATAGCAATTGTCGTCTTCGATATCCGGTGACTTTGACATTAGGCTCCAAATTGTTGCCTTCTTTCAAAAGCTGGGCAAGTTTTTCTGCTTCACGTTGAGAAAGGTTTAATTCTGCAACAATCTTGTCCATTCTTGCTTGTGATATTGGAATTATTTTGTTCAATGGCCCGGCTTCTGGTGTTGGTTTATAGGTGAAATCCGATTGATCTATTGTTTCAATAGAAAAAGAAGTTTCTCTGTCAGGACTTGGAAGCGGTGGAATTGGTATTTCATCCCAGCGAAACGCCGGGACACGTATAACTTCTTTTTTACCGATATAACTTTCCCCGGTAGTTTGAACCCCTACCATTTGTCTCACAGTGTAATTTTATTTATTAATTAATTCGTAAAATTTAATATATGTTAAGGTTTTACTTGTTTTTATTTTTTAGTCATTGGCGGACTTAGGCCGGTCTGTGGTGGGCAAAGCCCACCCTAGAATGCTTTTTGCCCACCCCAGAATTTTAAAATATCTAGTTATAATTCTTGTAAATATAATTTTAATGGCAAAAAGTATTACAATATTATTTTTTTAAAATATCAATTAATCCTGTATTTTTGGTTGGAAAAATATCAACTTGTTTCCTAGGAAGATAATTTGTTGGAATCTAAGGTTCGGTTTTATAGTCAGAACTAAGATAGTTTTTTTATTAATTAGAAATTTATTAATTAAGTTCGAGGCCAATTTCCTTATTATGAATTAACATTATAAGTACTTTTTTCAAAAACTGCTATTATTCTTCATCAGGATATTCTCCTAACAAATACTTCACAGAGTTTCTGCTTTCAAAAACCTCTACACTTTCAGGAATAAAAATATCAGTTTTTGAAAAAAGTATTTATTATGTTAATTCATAATAAGGAAATTGGCCTCGAACTGAATTAATAAATTTCTAATTAATCAAGAAAAAGGTCAAAAAAACAATTTTTATTTTTTGAATAAAAATTAGAAATTAAAAGTTTTTTTATATTAAAAATCTTCTAAATATTTAAGATCTCCTAAATATTTGTTTGAAAAGTTCTTTCTTAAGAATTATTTAAGAAACAAATCGATCTTAGTTCTGTAGTCGGATTCTCTAACTTTTTAACGACAAAATTCGGTACTTAAGTTGTCAGTTTAATATGAAAACTTGTCAATTTAACTACCGAATTTTGTCGTTAAAAAGTTACAGGATTTCCCCTCTGATCGCAAAACTAGCTCTAAAGAAATATTATAAGAATCACAGAGTTGAAATCTTTTTTGATGCGATAAATATCTTAGATTTAATAGTTTTTTAAAGGAATAATTAGTTAATATCTAACAAGGAAATTACTTCAAAATAAACACTACAATTTTGATGAAATTTCAATATGTTGTAGAAAGAAAACTTCTAAGATGAACATCCCACGGTTTTTGACCATTTCGGTAATTTAATAGGTCAAAACATGGGATGAGAATGGGTTCTCCCGAGGTGGACGAAATATGATATAGGTTGATCTTAGAATTCTAACTCTATCAAATATCCAAATTTCATACTAATCTGAGAGAATAGCTTAGAATACATTGCTTGTACAAGGTTTTCTTCCGAAAAAGCTACCAGGATTATTGAATTTAGAAAATTATGAAAATTTTATCAGGAGGGAGAGAGTCATTTCTAAAAGTATTTTTGTATGAAAAAGTTGTAAGCATAGTGTCGCAAGTGTTTTTTAAGCTAATAAACAACCGATCATATATGGGTCCCTTGCCCACCCCAGAAAAATGGTCTAGGTACGTCTATGTTTTAAGTATAATTAATAATACCGGTACGTACCGGTATTGCTGTTTCGATAAAGGTATACCGTTACCGAAACTATCTTAAATACCGTTACCTTTACCGAAACAAAAGAAGTTCGATACCTTTACCGTTACCCTTACTGTTGTTCGTTTCGGTAACCAACCTTGGTTAAAATGAGTGTAAAAGAATAAAGAACATTTGTATTAGAATCAAGGTTGGCAACCGATACCTTTATAATACCGTTATCCGTTTCAAAACCTTTTCGAATTGATAACCGATACCGATACCAATACCGAAACTCTTACTGTTAAAAAGTACCAAAACCCTTTTCCCTTAATACCGGTATCGTACCGGTATTGAATCAGTTTCTAATTAAATAATTTTTTTTACGTTTTTCACAAAAAAAAATATAAATTGTTTTATACAAAATATGCACAATTTAAAATTAATTAAAAAAATCGTATTAAAAAGATCGCATTGCTAGCTTCAACAACACATAATTTATTGTGAAAACACAATTCTTCAATAATACCGGTACGTACCGGTATTGATGTTTCGGTATCGGTGGTAATACCAATACCGATATAAATGAAATACCGTTACCGATACCAATACCGAAACAAACAAAAAATCTATACCAATACCGTTATTCGTTTGGGTTGCCAACCTTGATTAGAATAAAGAGATCTTAAATACGTATTTATGAACCAGAACTAGGGTTTATGTCCCGGGAATTCCCGGGACGGGATTCCCGGGAATCCCGCCCTTTTTCGGATCCCGCAATCCCGGGAATTTTGTGTGGGATTTCCCGGGAATTTTTTTATTCTTTTACAGAAGTTTTAGCTAGTATTATTGCAATTTTGGAAGCTCTATTTAAATTTAAAGCATTGTTTTTTGAAATTAATTTGATCAAAAAATATTTAAAATTAAAAAAATACGATTTAAAATTTAATAACTTGAATTAGGCAAATTGTTTTTAGATGCCAGTTGAATTTGGTTTAGTTAAACAAAAAAAATTTTATCAGCCATTACCAAGTTTGCCAACAAAAATTCTTGTATGTACTTCGGAAAAAAATTTTTTATTTAAAATGATCTTTGTTCAAATAAAGCAATATTTGTATAGGCTGGTTTACACTATGTACTAAAGTAAAATCGTACCGAAAATCTTATAGTGTAAACCAGCCTTATTCAACATTCCAACATCATTATTTAAGTTATAAATACCTTCAAAAAACTAGACATTAAAATTAAAAAATTTGTAATGTTTTCATATTTTCAATTGACAAGTATTTTGAGTTTCTTTTACTTCAAATAATTTAAAAAGTTCAATTGTTATTCCTTTATTTCAATTGTATTTTTTTAAATATTATTTGTTTTCAAAATAATCCATCAGATGCTTTTTAAAATTATTTTGGATTTTTTTATATGTTAATTTAAAATGCCACTAAATACGAAAATTAAATAATTTATTTTTAAGTAGCTGTGGCATAAAAAATGTCTATTCAAGAAAACCAATTAAAGTTAAGGACCTATTTAATAATGTTGTAGTGTCTTTTTTTACAAAACGATTTAGGCGAATTTGCCTAAAAATTTGTGTGAAAATACTCATTTTTAAACTTTTCTATAAAAATAATTCTAGACGGATACTTCTGAAAATCTGCATAGAAATATACAAAATATCTGGAAATATAAATTTTCGGAGTTAATATTTAAGAAATATTTTAGCAACAAATCGATCTTATTTCTGAATATAAAACTGGTCCGACTCAATTTTGCACCCATTAACAATTCCAATATATTCTGAAAAAGGGGATGAAGATAAAATACCCGTGTCTTTCACTTTTTCTATATCAATTGGTTTAACCGTTTAAACCGCGAATTAATATTTAATTAATATATTTCTAAGAGTTTTTTAAAATTAAGACGGAGTTCCATATAAATATATTACCCAAATATTAATCGAATTGATCCAGAAAAAGTGGAAGACATGGATATTTTATATTTAGCCATCCTTTCAGAATATATTAAGTGCATTTTCTCATGGGTACAACCAAAAGATGAACTTTGTCGGACGGTGTTGTAACAGTAATCGAGTTTTTCAAGTGCAACATTTGTCGAATGTATATTATTTTCTAACGAGCGGGAATTCCCGGGATCCCGGGAAATTCTGAAAAAAATCCCGCTGTCCCGGGAATGAAAAAGTCCGGGAAAAGAAAAACCCTAACCAGAACTAACTTAAACAAATTAGAACATTTCAAAACAAAAAATATAATTGTAAAAAATTACAAATAAATATAAAAATAAAATATAACAAAATTATCTAAAAATAAGAAAAGTCTTGCAATTTAAAATAAAATTACAAAAGTCTGTTAAGTTAAATATAGCTGTAGGCTTGCCTGATACTTCGTCGGTATTCCCAAAAAAATTAAAAAATACCCTAGAAAAAATTGTTTAAAAGGGTAATATAATTTATTTAATTTGGTTAAATTAACATTATCTTCATAAAAACTGTACTATAAATTACAAAAAATGGCACGAACAATAAGACTGTCCTCAGATTTCAGATACTTTTACGGAGCAACTCTCCTATTGTCGAGCCCTGAAAGTGCTTTCTTTTAAAATTTTCAAGGTCTTAAGTCGTTGTTTCTAGAGAATTCTTAGATACGAATTTTTCAAGTTTGTGATTAAATACAATAGGATCAAAAACAAAATTTTAAATTCTGGCACATTAATCACATAAAGCTCTCACATCAGGCATAAAAAATTTATTCGTGTTAAAAAACTTAGAATTGTTATGTAAAATGCATAAAAGGGTAAATTTGTATTTGTCTTTTAAATTATGTAAACGTACTCGATTTACGTTTTAGGAAAACTATATATTAAAATACTTGGTCTTTATGAAATCCGTAACATAACTGGATTGAAAACGGAATTGGATTCTGTAAACGGGTTTATAAAAATTAATGGAAATGCCATTATAAGGTTTGTACGATTACATTTCTAGTAAAACTAGTAAAAGAGAAAAAATATTGGAAAAGTTGTCAAAATCCAACAAAAAAATTGTAAGAATAGTAAACTAACAAAAAAAAATTTATGAAAATCGCATAAAAACTTCCGCATAGTGCAAACTTTAATTCCAATCATAAAGGTTAATTAATTTAATAATGATTCATATAAAAATGTGTTCAATTATATTGTTTGTTAAACAAAAAAAACATATTACTAGTTTTTGCTGGAAGAAATTTTTCAAGTAAAAACTAGTAAAATATCCCCTTAAATTTTTTACTAGTTCTTACTATTTTTTTGTACTCGAACTGATTTTTGAGTAAAACTGGTAAAAATGGTAAAGCTAGTAAAAAATAGCATGTAAACAATCACACTTACAATGACATTATAAAATTTTTTATTTTAAGATTTAAAATTTAGTCTGATTGGGAATTTCCTCATCAATTTAGTAGAGTGGATTTACAATCGGAAATTGACGTAAGAAAAATTTAGAAATTTCTCTAATTTTTTTTGTACGCAAATTTTTAAACGGAAAGTTATGATATTTTGTCCTATAAATCCTCTCCACGGATTTGCTGAAAAAATTTCCAATTACGGATGCCAATCGGGATTCGTTTTCGAAAATCCCGATTGTGATTTTTTATATTCACTATTCCGATATCATTATACCCTACACCACTATGTGGTCAGGGTATTATAAGTTTGTGCTAATGTTTGTAACAACAAAAAATATTGGTCCTAGACCCACCTTATATTATACCGATCGGCTCAGAATTTTTTTTATTTCGATTTAACGATGTCCGACTGTCCGTCCGTCCGTCTTTCTGTCTGTCCATGCATTCTTGTGCGCACTTTACAGGTCGCAAATATTAAGATATTTTGATGAAACTTGGTACGCCAACTTATGTCGGCCCAAGGACGACGCCTATTGATTTTGGTAAACATCGGTCCATGTTTAGACCCAGTGCCCATATAAGGGTCCTACTAAAATTATATGGTTTATACGCTGCAGGTCGCAAATATTAAGATATTTTGATGAAATTTGGTATACCGACTTATATCAGCCCAAGGACGAAGCCTATTGATTTTAGTTAACACCGGTCCATGTTTAGACCTAGTGCCCATATAAGGGTCCCCCCAAAATTGGCTTGGTTACAAACTGCAGGTCGCAAATATTAAGATATTTTAATGAAATTTGGTTCGCTGACTCACCCCAATGTAGAAACGGTAATGACATATCATTATTTTTTGGAGTACCAGTAATGACACCCACTTACCTTCTGCATTATTTTTAAACATATAATAATGAGTTACTGATAATTACTTATTTTTATCATTATTTCAAATAGAAAATAATTTTTTAGATTTTTTTGAACATTTTTTGAAATCTATTTTTAGACTCAATATTTTTTAAACTCAATATTTTTTAAACACTGTTGGCGAGTAAGCTTACTTGTGTGCAGCAGGTCAATTATGTTTCTATCTATTCAATATTACATGTCGATATAGCTCAGATGGTAGAGCTGTTGACTGGCAATCTGTAGACCTAGGTACGATTCCCGCACCAGCAAATTTTATTAAAAAAAAAAAAATACAATAAAAAATATTTTTTTTTATATAATTTATTTTTTTGAAAATCTATTTTTAGACTCATTATTTTTGTCAGTACTGGTAAGCACATAGGTAACGATATATTTTTTGATTTTTCGTATGCTGGTGTGTAACGACAACTCATTATTTTTCGCGACATCGCCATATAAAGGTAATAAGAAATGTAATAACAAAAGTAACTAGTTACCATTACCAAGTATGTAGTTACATAACCACATATCTGGTAATGATTTTCTACACTGTGACGTTATAGAAAATTTTGACACAAGTCCCATTTTAACCCATTCGAATTTCGGATCCAAACATTAGTTGGCTTTTAACCAGACTGGTGTAGGGTATTGTATAGTCGGCATGCCCGACTTTAACCTTTTTACTCGTTTTAATTTAGAATTGTGAATTATATTTTAGAATTTCCAATAAGTTTGTAATTGTTTTCCATATATAGTGCGAAAATTCAAATGAAAATTTATGAAATACAACTTTTTATTTTAAATTTGAATCCATGATTTCCGAATTATAATGAGCAGGGCAAGGACTTTCATGCAAATGCATGTTTGTAGTCAGTGGCCCAAAAATGATTTTGACCAAATACTTTCTCGAATCAAAGAATTTGCAACAAAATGACATCGATTTGTTGTTGCATATTTTTGCATATTTTGTTATAAATGCATATTTTTGCATATTTTGCTTTTAAGTGCATATTTTATTATATATTTTATGATTTTTATTGCATATTTTGCACATTATTGCATATTTTTTAATATTTTTAAATATGAAATTCGATTTAAAAATTCATACTTTAAAACTAAAAACAATTTAAAGAATTAATTATTTCGTAGCTCTGTTGGTAATATAACACTACACTAGAAAGAGAAACACATAGTGGATGACACATGTTGTCATCCACTAACACATTTTTTATAGATGTAATTTTAAATTAACGTTTTCGGGTGTTATTGCTCACAAACAGAAAGTTGAAAAATTTTATAAAAATTATTTTAAGGAAACTTGTCCCCGAGCATTAATTTCTGCCACTTTTTCTCTGAGTTACGTAAGTGAGTATGAGTTCTATTTTATAATAAAGTTTTTTTCAGATAAAATACCACACACAAAAATAAATTTAACTACCCAAGTAAAAAAAAATGATATGGAGCCATATAAAGTTATATTTAATTATATATAATCTTCTATGTAATTAGATATAATTATATCCGAAAAATGAGAACGTCTTATTGTATCATATTGTATCGAATTGTATACAATTGTATACAATTTGGTACAATTTGATACAATTCGATACAATATGATACAATTGTATCCGAATTTTGTCCTCATCCAATTACATAAAATTATATCTTTTTGTATAAAATTATATAAAATGTTATAAAAGTGGACACAGTTTGATACAATTATACCTAAATATTAACCCTATATTTTTACCATAATATATATGACCATATCTAACAATATACAAAATTATATTTTTAAATAAAAAAAGATATACAATATCTGGAGATCATACCTGAGGGATTTCAATTACAATTACTTGTAATTGAAATTACAAGCAATTGTAATTGAAAATTTTCAATTACAAATTATTAGTAATTGTAATTGAAAGTGATTTCAATTACATTTAGAATTAAAAAGTGTTTTTTGTTAAAATTTTGTATAAAAATCTGACTGGGATAGGTTGCATAGGCATGGATGCGTATAAAAAGAATACGTCATGTTGGGATTACCCCTCACTTATGCTTTTTGTCATTATTTATTTTCCCAAAAAATGTAATTGACATTTTTCAAATTACAAATTACTTGTAATTGTTCTTTTTTGAATTACAATTACAAATAATTTGTAATTGTAATTGAGTTTTTTTGAATTACAAATTTTGAATTACAATCTTCCATTACTTTTATCCAGATTTACCATGACAGTGCATTAAACATGAACAAATTTTTCTTTGTTTTTAGTAATTTTAAAATAAGGTTAACAACACTGAAATTTTTAACTTAATAGGATTGTGATATACAACCAACATATAAGAGATCAGTCAAGTGTGCGTTATAGTATAGAGAATTCCATATTAAAGCTTCAATATTGTTAATTTTATGAGCGCGTTAGCCATTTTAACTCACGCTCCTAAACAAAAACAAATTACTCAAGCACGAGCATTTCGTGTCTTAAGGCTTCATTAGTCTAATCGTAAAGTAAAAAAACGTATCTCTAATCAATTCAATGTGTTAAAATAATATAGAAATATATTTTTATCTTTTTTCTATGCATTGAAACTGTTGTCAAGTAAAATCGTAAAAAAGTTCTGTTGAAAATAGAAAATTTCTATTTTATTACTTGACATTTAATTCTATGCACAAGAAAAAGATAAAAAATACAATATTTTTATTTTTTATACTCTTTTTATTCATTATGAGAATGATACGTTACTTTTTTTACGATACTTCCAAACTAATTTGGGCTTTACTCACGCAGACATGAGTATATTAAAAACTTACTCACAATCAGAAAATTCTTACGCAAAACAGTAAAAATTACTAAAAAACATATGATGCAAAAAATAAACTCACACACGAATCATGCACGGGTTATATATTCTTACTCACGCTCACGTACGAATTATATATTCTCACTCTAACGGGCGAATTACTTTGGTATAGTAATTATTACTCACGATCACTTGTGAATAACTTCACTCACGATCGTGTCATGCGCCAATCCCTAGTAATTACAAAATCTAAAACTAGTTCAAAATCATTTTTAATATGGAACCACATTTAATACAATACGGTTTTAAAAGGACCTTATACATATATTTTTATATAAAATCACTTTGAAAAATTTGCTAATGTGGGATAATATATAACACTATGCGACAGTTAAAATCGGGATGGGATGAAACCAACGGGAAATGTTATATCGGTCAAAAACAAGTTATACGTGTCCCGGCGTTTCACTGGGTCACCCCTAGGACTCGAGATATATCTTTTTTTTGACATAACTCGAGAACCACTAGTCCGATTTTGCTCAAACAATTTTAAAAAAATTAAAAATCACAATTCCTTTAATCTGTTCATATAACATTTTTCTATATACTCAACAGTTTTGCCGGTAAAAATAAATGTTTGTTACCGCTACCATAAAAATCAATAACCTTTTGTTTATTACTTTTTTTTTAATATTTTAGGCAAAAAATATTTTTTTCTTCATACATTTATTTTTACCGGCAAAACTGTTGAGTATATAGAAAAACGTTATATGAACAGATTAAAGGAATTGTAATTTTTAATTTTTTTAAAATTGTTTGAGCAAAATCGGACTAGTGGTTCTCGAGTTATGTAAAAAAAAGACCACCAAAGGTCAAATCGATATATCTCGATTCCTAGGGGTGACCCAGCGAAACGCAGGGACACGTATAACTTCTTTTTTACCGATATAACTTTCCCCCGTAGTTTGAACCCTTCCCGATCACTGACCCCTACCATTTGTCTCACAGTGTAATTAATAATTACTAATTATAGATGATTTTATAAAGAATGTTATATCGTTATATATAAAAGAAATCATGAAATATTGTAGATATGAAACCATACTAAGTTATATATGGGTTCATATGCGTCAATATATAATCATATATAACACCTATTATATAATATTTCTTAAATGGCTCCATATATAGTTTTATATTATTATGTATAGTGTCATACTAAATTATATATAAACATATATGTAATTATATCTTTTATATATTACTTTGTGTACTTATATATAGCACATACACTTATATGCAGGCCAGTATGTAATAATATAAAATCACATATGTCTCAATATTAAAACCTTTGAGGCAAAAATATTTAATATATGACTATATAAAAGTCTATATGCTTCAATTTAAAAGCATATGTGGCCATATCTAACTATAAGTTACTATATGTAATTACATAAAATAATATATGATTATATTAAAACTTTTTTACTCGGGTATGTGTATTTGAAGACATATTCAGTGTGTTCGTTTACTCGAATTTCTTACTACTTTTACTACAATTGCGAAGTTTTGTTTACTTTTTGTATTGAATTTTTCCAGCTGTAGTAAATATAGTAACTTGTAGTATTGTAACCGAAACCTGCATTTTTACGTCTATGTTAGTTTTTAATAAATATAATTAAAAAAAACATTTATTTTTAATTGCATATTTTTTGGTTTTTAGTGCATATTCCATTATAAATGCATATTTAAGTGCATATTTTCCATTTTATAGTGCATATTTTAAACGCATATTTTCGATTTTTTATTGCATGAAATTCCTTGACCTGATAATGAGAAATACTTCGATATATAGATATGTAAAATTATATTCAACAAAAACGGTTGAAAAATATCAACAGCGCTGCAATTTTGGACAAATTATATTTTATTTTTGCAATTGGCAAAATCACGGGATTCGAGCTTAAGAATCCCGGAATTTGGGACTCATTTTTATTAAATAATCCCGGGATTTCGGGACTCGGGATTGCCATCCCTATTTCAATCCGATTAAAATTGTTTTCATTTAATTAATTTTATTAAAAATTTTGTTATATGTATTATATGTTTTTATTTTTTTTATTCTTTTATTATATCGTTGCTGCGCCTCAGAAATTAGCTATTTGTTTTTATAAATTATTTGTGAGGCACCTAAATTAGGTGTTTATTTTGTATATTGGCTATGATTTTTGGAAAAAATTCTTTTATAAATAGATATTTTGAAGTTTTGTTTATATACGTGTGAAAAAATAATTTATAAAAAGTTTCGGGAAAGGCAAAAAGAGCTGTTTTGTAGGACTCCTCAGATTGACAGACGGTCGGACCAACGGGCAGACGGCCATCGATAAATCGAAACAAAAAGTGATTCTGAGTCGATCGGTATACAAAAGGTGGGTCTGGGTCCAATATTTTTTGGTGTTACAATCATCAGCACAAACTTAAGCCCAAACCACATAGTGAAAGTACCAGTGGACAGTGGCAGTGCTGTCAAACTTTATTCTTGCATTTCGCGAAAACGATTTAATATTTTTAAAATGTTCTTCTTGTGTTTTGTTTAAAAACAGCTCTTGTTTATTTAGAAACTTTTCTAATTTCTCGTTAGTGACAAATAGAGAAGATACAAAAAACTGCTTTATCGACAAAACGTCGCACTGCGGTCGACACTGCGTTTATGTAGTTTAGGCTTTATTATACCCTGTCCACGTAGTGGTGTAGGGTATAAAAACGATCTTATAGAGTCTTGATTAAGAGACTGACGCTGACCGATTTATAAATATCCGTCAAATTAATGTGTCTCTGCTTTTAAAAATTCCAAAGGCGCAATATGGAGGTATTCAGAAACAATTTAAAACATATTAAGAAGTGACGGTATCGGCTTGAAATTGTCCAGATTTTGGGGTCACTGAACTCGAATCCGGCATCAGGTTTTTAAAATTCAAAATGGCGGATTCAATATGGAGGATGATTTTAAAATGTAGTAAAACATTGGCTTTAAAAATTATACTCTATATCATTTAGGGTAGCTGAATACGATTCTGACATTAGGTTTTTAAATTTCGAAATGGCGGTAACCAACATGGCTGGTAATTTAAAAACAAAGTGATCGAAAGATCAGACATTTTTACGAAAACTTTTGGTGGTCGCTGGATTTTTAAATTTAAAACGGCGGATCGGCGTTGTGTGAAATATTTTTTCAGAAAGCCCGAGTCTTTTCTGATTACGAATGTGATATCTGATTTTAAAAATTTAAAATTGCTAATTGAATATAGTGGATGATTTTTTTCGTAAATTTTTGAGTGTCGCTAAGTACGGATCTGATATAAAAATTTTAAAATTCGCATCAAATATTTTTTGATGCGAATTTTAATCAGATCACGAATGTGATATCTGATTTTAAAAATTTTAAATTGATAATTGAATATAGTGAATGATTTTTTTTCGTAAATTTTTGAGTGTCGCTAAGTACGGATCTGATATAAAAATTTTAAAATTCGCATCAAATATTTTTTTGAAAGTTCTGGGTGTTACTGAGTGCGAGTCTGATATAAGATTTTAACACATTCCGATGAATAAAAAAACCCTGGAATCCATAGTTTTAAATTTTTTAAATCTGACATCAGATTTAAATTTAACGACCCCTAAAACTTTGCGAAAAAATATGTAGGACCTCCACGGCAGGAGCAGTAGGGGCATCTCGAGGCTGACAGCCGTGCTGATCGGACACTGATTGTTGTTTAGACAGAGTAACAGATTTGTATGGGCGCATGATATACGACGCCTTAGCTGTGGCATTCCAGGTGAAGATGAGACGGGTTGAGTCTAGTTCTACGGATATAAGCTCCTTACAGTGTGGTCTTTTTAAAACGGAGTCGCTCCTTTTTTATGTTAGACCAACACTCAGGGGATGCCTGCCGCTAACCCATTGCATTGTGTTGGTGTTAGGAAAGGGGGGAGGAAAGAGGGAGTAGTGTTTGTGAATATTTGATTTAGATTTCTCTACATTGTAAGTAACAGGAAATAAATCTGCGGGGAGTTTATTCCACATACGGCTGATGCGATTAATAAACGAATTATCTATGTAATGCGCTTTGCGATCTACTGGACAATCGACTACAAAAGGATGTGCTCTACTTGATAAGCGAGAGTTACAAATAAAAACACGGACTCTGGGGATAAGTTTACTTATTTAACAGAACACTTCCCATGGTAATATCGATAGAACAGAGTCACACAACCCACATTCCGACGACTCTCCAAAGAGTTGACATTAATTTACTTCTCTAGAGTATATTGTTCTAAGAACGGAACAAATACATAAGACTGAATTATGGCAACTGTTGATTCTAAAATCAATAACGCAATTTGTGTAATAATTAATAAATTTAGTAATATTAAAGATATTGAAGCGCCAGTATTTACTGCAAGTGTTAATAATAATAAAATGAGTAATTGATAAGCGCCGACGCCCTCCTCCAGAAGCTCCAAAATAGACTTCGAAGCTCCTGTCCATATCTGGGAGTTGTATTCGATATTCGGTTGGCTATAGGCTGTATAAATAGTGAGTAAATCGAATGGACCGACGTTAAAAATCTAGACACTTGTAACGATCCTTCCAGCCTTGGTCTACCTCTTCCAGGGCAGGTCTACATATAAAGCCGGCCGTGCTCAGGGCTGGGGTGTGTTCTTGCCCCTTCAGAGGTAGATTTTGGATCGCTAACAAAAATATTATTAAGGTAGCTAAATAACAGAAGATAAACGAAATAAAACAATGGTGAAAAGGGCAGAGAAGGGATGTTGATGAAGGAAAGGAGGTAGCATAGGATGTTTTAGCTACCCCTGTCTTTACTCGCCCTACCATGGCGACTATAGGGTAAATTTCAGTTGGCCCAAATCGTACTTCACCAGTTATTAATAAACTAATTGAATTTCAATAATGAAGTTCGGTAACGAATTTATAAAAAAAAAACGAGATTAGATAAATTAACAAATTTATTAATAACAAGTAAAAAGGTTAAAGTCGGGCATGCCGACTATACAATACCCTACACCACTCTGGTGTATTGTTTGGATCCGAAATTCGAATGGGTTAAAATGGGGCTTGTGTCAAAATTTTCTATAATGTGAGTCAGCGCACCAAATTTCATTAAAATATCTTAATATTTGCGACATGCAGTTTGTAACCAAGCCAATTTTGGGGGGACCCTTATATGGGCACTAGTTCTAAACATGGACCGATGTTCACCAAAATTAATAGGCTTCGTCCTTGGGCCAACATAGGTCTATGTACCAAATTTCATCAAAATAACTTAATATTTGCGACCTGCAGCGTATAAACAATATAATTTTGGTGGGACTCTTATATGGGCACTAGGTCTAAACATGGACCGATGTTCAACAAAATCAATAGGCTGCGTTATTGGGCCAACATAGGTCTGTGTACCAAATTTCATCAAAATATCTAAATATTTGCGACCTGCAGCGTATAAACAGTATAATTTTGGTAGGACCCTTATATGGGCACTAGGTCTAAACATGGACCGATGTTCACCAAAATCAAGAGGCTGCGTTATTGGGCCAATATAGGTCTGTGTACCAAATTTCATCAAAATATCTTAATATTTACGACCTGCAGCGTATAAACAGTATAATTTTGGTAGGACCCTTATATGGGCACTAGGTCTAAACATGTACCGATGTTCACCAAAATCAATAGGCTGCGTTATTGGGCCAATATAGGTCTGTGTACCAAATTTCATCAAAATATCTTAATATTTACGACCTGCAGCGTATAAACAGTATGATTTTGGTAGGACCCTTATATGGGCACTAGGTCTAAACATAGACCGATATTCACCAAAATCAATAGGCTACGTTATTGGGCTAACATAAGTCTGTGTACCAAATTTCGTCAAAATATCTTAATATTTACGACCTGCAGCGTATAAACAATATAATTTTGGTAGGACCCTTATATGGGCACTAGGTCTAAACATGGACCGATGTTCACCAAAATCAAACTTGTTCGTCCTTGGGCCATCGTAGGTCTGCGTACCAAATTTCATCAAAATATCTTAATATTTGCGACCTGTAGAGTGCGCACAAGATTGCATGGACAGACAGACAGACGGACGGACGGACGGACAGACGGACATCGTTAAATCGAAATAAAAAAAAAATTCTTAGCCGATCGGTATACTATAAGATGGGTCTACGACCAATATTTTTTGGTGTTACAAACATCAGCACAAACTTATAATACCCTGACCACATAGTGGTGTAGGGTATAATTAACTATCCGAATCTTTTATTTAAAATTATAGCTATAAAAAAAAAATTAAAGGCAGCAATTTAATGACAAATACCGTTAAAAATTATCAGTAAAAGTTAAATGGTAACCCTAATACTATATATTTGTGCAAAAGTGGAGAGTTAATGAGGATTGAGATTAACTTAGATTCTCTATTATGAATCAAAAATTTTGATGTAAGGTGTCAGTGTAGAATATAAATTAGCGTGTTTTTTAATCACCTGGATTTAGAATTTTTCATACAAAAATGGATTTATTAAATCCAAAAAAAAGCTTGATTTAATAAATCCACAATAAAAGCACAAATATATGAAACAGCCTATTAATTTAATGTCAGAAAAAATACGAATGAAAATTAAAAGAGAAACAAAAAAATTGAAAAACTAACAAATAAAAGGTTTTTCTTAAATTTTTTTTATGAAATATGTTTAGAAAAAAAACTACACCTCACCAAATACATATTTTTCTTCTTGGACATGGAGAAATAGCTCAAATAGAAATGGCAATTTTTCACTCTACAGTAAGTAATTTAATTAAATCCAATTAGTGAATATTAAATATTGCAATGAAATTTTTCAATTGTGTAAAAATATAAATTAAAGTGATAAAACTGAAAAGGCAGACTGTTTATCGCTGTTTTATGTAAAATATAATTATAAATTAAAATTTAAAGTAGAATCCTTCATCATCGAATTCGGTATTAAAAATTAGGGCGTAAGAAGTGTCGGACAGAAAATTTTTTTAAAATAGGAAAAATCTAACCCCATCTGTTGAGCACTTTTAGAAATACTTTTTGGATTTATTAAATCCAAGTGATTAGAAAAAACGGCTAATATAACATTTTGTCAAACTTACATTAAGCATCCATCCCTGTCGACCGGCGCCTGTTTACTGAAAAACGTTGCTGTTTAAACAAACTTTAAATATTGTTTAGTTTGAATGTGGGTATTTCGCATTTAAGAAATTAATAGATGAAAGTCTCTAAAGGAGTTGAATGTGAGTGGTTTGTCGTATATTATGGATTGGATGAAATTAAGTACGAGTGATTGAGCAAGTTCGTGAGCACGAGTGAGATGTAGAGATAATTAGGGTGGCCGTTAAAGTTCATATATAAAAAAAATTAATAAATCTTTTAGATATAATCGAATTAAGAATATAAATTAAAATTAAAATAAATAACTAAAATGTAAAGGCAAAATAAAAAAAAAATTTTTTTTTCTTTAGAAATTTTCATGGAAATTGAAATTTTGAATTATGATATGAATCTGAGTGAATTTTATGACTCAGCAAAGTTAAAATAATGTTAAATAATAAAAAAATTAGGTGTATCAGTGTATGAATCCAATAAACAAGACTTCTCTTATGAGGCAATTTTGAGTAGTTTTTGTCGATTTGGGAGAACTAAAATTATATATGAGTATAGTATTCTTCATGCATAATATTGAGGACTGTCTTTCCAAGTTTTCCAATAAGCCAAAATGAATAGGGTCCAAATCACCATTACTCAAGTTTTTCCGGGAGCGGGAGAGCTTTTCCTCGCCTTCCTGGTATATCAAAATGAACATTTTGTTCTCTAACTACAGCAACAGCCGCAACAACTGAATGTTACCTATATCCTAGATATAATTATAGTCAAATTAATTTACAGTACGCCAATAAATGATTTGCCCCGTTTGCAATGACTCTTTTTTTTTCGTTTCCCAAGTCAAACAAAATTTTGAAAATAAAACCACTATATGACATTTCTTTACATGCCCCTTTGATCAAAACAAAAATTTCAAATTTAAATAAAAAAAAAATGCAATATAAAAGAAAACAGAAAACAAATACACGTAAAAAAAATTGTTACATAGAATCTACAGCGAATTTACACTGAACTAAAAATTTTAGTTTAAAGGCAATCGTCCTCACAAAACAGATTGCGACCAAAGTGTTACCGCAGGACTAAATCTGAAAAAGGCGATTTTTTTTCCATTTTTGAAATGACAAATCTAAAATTCAAAATATTTGCCAATGGAAATTAAAAGCTCAAATTTACAAACAAAATCTGTACGCAAAACTTGTTATGAGAGATGGATTAGTAGAGATAAATATTATTTCGAAGTTAAGAAAACTCGTCTGAAGCAAAAAAAAATTTTTTTTATAACATATAATATAGCGATGAAGGAAAATTTAAATATAAATGCTTTTTAAATTAAGCAAAACAACCTTAGAAGATGAAAATTTAGAAATTTAGTTAAATATAAAGAAAGTTTACAATGAAATCAACATTTAAAGCGAAAAGTTTTGACATTTATAAAAAATTAAATATCTATGTTAGACCTACAAAAATTAATTTTAAAACAATTAAATAAAAACGCCTTAAACCTAATTCAGAAATCAAAAGGATCCTTAAAAGTGGATAAACAAATATTTAACCAAACACTAATTACAGACTACAGACTAAAAAAAATATTCGAGAACAGAAAAAAAAAAATTATATAATCCCTTAAATTAATTATAATAAAAATTAATTTAAAAAAATCAAAACCTACATGTATTATAAACCTATACTAATTAATTCTAGAACAAAAAAAAATGTAATGCCTTATTTATATCTGTATAAAAAAATTTTTCGTTTTAAAAATAATAGTAAAAAAATCTAAAGATAATTAAGAAAACAACTATAGAGTGAAAGAAAAAAATCATTATACAAAATTTATAAATTATATAAAAAAAAAAATCAAGAAAGAGTTACGGAGCATTATTTAAAAAAAATGTAATCCAATTAGTGAAGTACTCAAGAAAAAAAATCAAAAATCAATCATCAATCATCAACAACGGAAATGAAAATCATAAGTAAATAAGTAAATGGAAAGAAGAAGAAAAAGATTTTTCCAACTCTGGTGTGATTTATATAAATCCCGCTACCAAGCTAAACCAGAAACCGGAATCCCATATCTGGTGTAGATCCCCCTGAAAATATCAGACCGGATCCCGTCACCAGACTAAACTAGATATGGGAGGGATAGAAAAAGAGTATTCGGAAGTCGATTATGTAGCATGGACCCGATAACAACCAAGCTCCAAGAATCATCATAACCGAAGACCGAACGACGAAATAGAAAGATAGGAAAGAAAGAAGGAAAAATGCGAATGCGTCGTGTAGGCAGAAACCGATATGCACCAGAATCTTCTCGCTACACGAATTCAAACCCTGATAGATTAACAATTGAGGCAATTAGTGTCGGAAAGGCAGTGGAACGAAAAAATCCATTAACCATGATCCGAACCGACGGCTAACAGCTCAAAAGTTACGGAAATGAAAAGTAGAAATAAATAAAATAAAAGATAATGAAAGACAAACATAAAAACAAAGACAAAAAAAACCGTTTTCACCACACGCACGAAGAATATAATTATGGTTCTATGGGCATCAGTCCCTAGATAACAATAAGTTAGGATTTTACAAAACACGCGAACTGATGCCCCACGTTGGGCGCCAAAAATTCTGTAACGAACCTTCCATCTGGGGTCTACCTCTTCCAGGGCAGGGCTACCTATTAAGCAGGCCGTGCTCAGGGCTGGGCTGTGTTCTTGCCTCTTCGGAGGTAGATTCAGGTTCGCTGACAAAAATATTAAATTTAGGTAGCTAAATAACAGAAAAGACAAATACTGGTGAAAAGGGGACAGATAAGGGATGTTGATGATTAATACAGGGGTAGCTATAGCACCTTACGCTACTCCATATCAATCATCAACATCACTCATCTGTCCCACTTGAATGCTTCTTTCGACACCTGAAAAACATGTTTGTTCCAACGGACATCACACTGAGTTTTCATGCCTAGAACATCAAGAGTATCCGATTCCTCGATGTCGATATCACCCATTTGTACAGATGGCAGTGTTAACCTCGTAGCCCTATGGGTCAACATATTTACAACATTGGGTCTTGCGTGCATTAAAGTCAACCTTATTCGCACCACACTTTGAGATTTTAGAGAGGTCACGATTAAGTTTGTCATTTATAATCTGCCTTTTGCCCCAATCTGCTCAAGACTTGGATTACAATCGAAGGAAAACGAATGACAAATATTGCTGTCATCTGCGAATTGTAGATAGGGTTGAAAGTTTGACCAAGAAGATCATTGAGAAGATAAGATATAGGAAAAGAGAAAGAACAGAAACCTGTGGTACCCCTTAATTCAGGTGAAACTCGTCGGATGAGACCCCATCTATAACATCGCGAATAGTGCGATATCTGAGAAAGCTCGAAATAAAACGAGCGAAGTCATTAGCCACACCAAAAGCAGTAAGCTTTGATTCTACATGATCCTCACGAGGGCGTAAGCTGCGATTTAAACAAACCCACCAATCTATTTTTAGATTGCAATGAATGCGCTAAAGGATCTAATGATTTAATTGCTATGATAACAATTTTGTCAAATGAAGTAAGAGAATTAAAAAAGTTATTCAATGCCTGTATATACAATAACAATGCAGTTGAGAGTGCTTCTTTTAAAAATAAAAACATACATGCTGAGTCAAGCTTAAATTCAAAAAATAATGATTTACAACAAAAAGGTCGTTCAACTCTGAGTGATTCCTTTTCTTCAATTTCTGCTAATTATGCTTTTCGTAAGATGTTGTTGATACTACTGAACCAAGTAATAATGTTTTAAATTCTAATATGCAAATACGAAGAGCTAGCATTAGTCTTTCTCTACATGATGATGATGATGATATTCATAATGATGTTATTGCTGCTATTAAACCAAATGATGTTATTGCTGCTACTGAGCCAAATGATGTTTTAAATTCTAATGTGCGTGTACGTAAAGCTAGCATTTGTTGTTCTCAAAACTCTGACAATACTGTTAGCTCAGCTTCAACTGCATACTCCCAAGCAGAAAGTAATATCCCAGTCAGTGTTGCCGTTTTGGTTATTTTTAACCAAAATTGGTTATTTTTTTTTCCAATGTGGAGATGTGAACTTTTTTTTCATTTTGGTAACTTTTTTGCCAATCAAGTATACTTGTAAATTTTTTTCTGTGTATTTAGGTTTATGTACTGCTTATGCTTGTAAGAAGCTTCCCGTACAAATTGAATATCTTTGTAGGAACATTTGTAACTTTTTTGCGCATAATTCGAAACATATTCTTGAATTTAAAGAATTTTAAGATTATTGCAGTGTAGAGTCATATAAAATATTAGGTATTTCTGGTACCCGGTGACTGACACTATGTAATGTAATCAATCGTGTAACTGAGCAGTGGCCTGTTTTGCATTTATATTTTATATCGTTCGACTTGGAAGTAAACGGTAAAAAGCTTGTGCATTGGGTTAACTAGTAGGCGATACTAGCTTTAAGGTTTATTTTTTATTTCTCTCATATATTCTTAATATCATACTTGGGATTTTTTCATTGGCATTGAAATTTCATTATCATTAGTTGACTAATGCTAATGGCAAAAAAATTTCATTACCATTTAATGGTACTGAAATTTTCTGGCATTAGAATTTGTAATACTAATGCTAACGAAATCGCACTAATGCCTTAAAAACTATGAATAATTGAGTAAAAAAAAGCATTTGTTTACAAAAAAAAAGGGGGATGGATAGATTGCTTTTTTTTCAACTAGCCACCGAACTTTGTTCTATGAAATGGGTGTTATAGTCCCTAGAATATAAATTTAAAAAATCGCACTTAAAAAATTGCAAAATAATCGCGGAACGCTAAAAAAAGTCTTTGTGGTACAAAACTTTAATTAAAAAACTTAATCAGCGATTTTCATTCTGCAAACAAACATACTGATGTAAGAATTTTCCTTTTGGAAATTTTTTTCCCGCGACTTTTTTCGCAATTTCTTTTTTCAATTAATCACAGAACTTTGTTCTATGAATTGGGTATTATAGTCCCTAGATTATAAATTTTAAAAAACCACACTTAAAAAATTGCAAAATAACCGCGGAACGCGAAAAAAGACTTTATGGTACAAAAGTTGAACTAAAAAACTAAATAAGCGATTTTTATTCTGCAAACAAACATACTGATGTAAGAATTTTCCTTTTTGGAAGTTTTTTTTCCGCGACTTTTTTCGCGATTTCTTTTTTCAATTAATCACAGAACTTTGTTCTATGAATTGGGTATTATAGTCCCTAGATTATAATTTTTAAAAAACCACACTTCAAAAATTGCAAAATAACTGCGGAACGCGAAAAAAGACTTTATGGTACAAAAGTTGAATTAAAAAACTAAATCAGCGATTTTTATTCTGCAAACAAACATACTGATGTAAGAATTTGCCTTTTTGGAAATTTTTTTCCCGCGACTTTTTTCGCGATTTCTTTTTTCAATTAATCACAGAAATGTGTTCTATGAATTGGGTATTATAGTCCCTAGATTATAAATTTTAAAAAACCACACTTTAAAAATTGCAAAATAATCGCGGAACGCGAAAAAAAGACTATGGTACAAAAGTTGCATTTTTGTATGCAGATTGTTAATCGCTGATTGAGTTTTTTTTATATATTTTTGTGCCATAAAGCCTTTTTTCGCGTTCCGCCATTATTTTGCAATTTATTACTTGGGGTTATTTAGAATCATAACCTAGGGTCTATAAGCCCAATTCATAGAATAAAGTTCCGTGGCTAGTTGCAAAAAATACCGCGAAAAAATGCCGCGCAAAAGAAATTTTGCAAAAAGGAAAATTCTTACATCAGTATATTTGTTCGCAGAATGAAAATCGCTGATTAAGTTTTTTAATTAAATTTTTGTAGCATAAAATCTTTTTTCGCGTTTCACGATTATTTTACAATTTTTTAAGTGCGGTTTTGTTAAATATATAATCTACGGACAATAATACCCAATTCATAGAACAAAGTTCTGTGATTAATTGAAAAAAGAAATCGCGAAAAAAGTCGCGGAAAAAAAATTTACAAAAAGGAAAATTCTTACATCAGTATGTATGTTTGCAGGATAAAAATCGCTGATTTAGTTTTTTAATTCAACTTTTGTATCATAAAGCCTTTTTTCGCGTTCCGCGGTTATTTTGCAATTTTTTAAGTGTGGTTTCTTAAAATTTATAATCTAGGGACTATAATACCGAATTCATAGAACAAAGTTCTGTGATTAATTGAAAAAAGAAATCGCGAAAAAACTCGCTGGAAAAAAATTTACAAAAAGGAAAATTCTTACATCAGTATGTTTGTTTGCACAATAAAAATCGCTGATTTAGTTTTTTCATTTAACTTTTGTACCATAAAGTCTTTTTTCGCGTTCCGCGGTTATTTTGCAATTTTTTAAGTGTGGTTTTTTAAAATTTACAATCTAGGGACTATAATACCCAATTCATAGAACAAAGTTCTGTGATTAATTGAAAAAAGAAATCGCGAAAAAAGTCGCGGGAAAAAAATTTACAAAAAGAAAATTCTTACATCAGTATGTTTGTTTGCAGAATAAAAATCGGTGATTTAGTTTTTTAATTCAACTTTTGTACCATAAAGTCTTTTTTCGCGTTCCGCGGTTATTTTGCAATTTTTTAAGTGTGGTTTTTTAAAATTTATAATCTAGGGACTAATACCCAATTCATAGAACAAAGTTCTGTGATTAATTGAAAAAAGAAATCGCGAAAAAAGTCGCGGAAATAAAATTTAAAAAAAGGAAAATTCTTACATCAGTATGTATGTTTGCAGAATAAAAATCGCTGATTTAGTTTTTTAATTCAGCTTTTGTACTATAAAGTCTTTTTTCGCGTTCCGCGATTATTTTGCAATTTTTAAAGTGCGGTTTTTTTAAATTTATAATGTAGGGACTATAACACCCATTTCATAGAACAAAGTTCGGTGGCTAGTTGAAAAAAAATCGCGAAAAAATGTCGCGGAAAAAAATTTGCAAAAAGGAAAATTCTTACATCAGTATAAATATTTATTTGTAGAATGAAAATCGCTGATAAAGTTTTTGTACCATAAAGCTTTTTTTCGCGTTACGCCATTATTTTGCAATTTTTTAAGTGTGGTTTTGTAAAATTAGAATCTGGTTACTATAATACCCATAACTCATACTAAAGACTGGTGGTTAGTTTGAAAAAAAAAGTTTGCGAAAATAATTTTGAAAAAAGTAAAATTCTTGCATCAATATATTCCTTTGCACAATGTAAATCGCTGATTAAGCATTTTAATTAATTTTTTATACCACAAAACCCTTTTCGCATTCCGCATTTGCAAGCTCAGAAATGAATTTGAAATCTATAAAATGACGTTTACAAATGCCAATTCTTTCTTATAATTGAGGAATTAGTAATCGTAACGAATTTACTATACAATTGGCACTTGTAATGAAATCGATGTATTTCAAAGCATTAGCATTATTCCAAGTAATAATAATGCCAAAAATTTCATTAGCATTAGTTTCAATTTAATGGTAATGAAATCACCAATTAATTTGTCCAAATAATTAATTAGTCTCATGTATGCTTAATATAATAAATAAAGAAATTCAATCGAAAGAAATGCGTCCTCCATATGTTAATGGTCAATTGAAATTAAATTTTAAATTAGTTTTGAGCAAATTCACCAAAAGTAATTACGTTAATAGTTTAATTTCATTAAAAACGGTTAATTTACTTAATGAAATTAATTGATGTAATTAATTAAATGAAGAAAAAATTTTATTTTCCGTAAAGCTGAACTATGTTTAAATGAAAGTAACCTGTCCAACTTAAAAAAAACACAATCTTTTTATATATAACTTTTAAAAAAAATCTCAAAATACTTTAAATTTTCAAGAAAAGATTTAAAACATCTTGCCATAATAACACCAAATTAAATTTTAAATATTCTAGCAATAACTTTGGAGCCTTTATTGTCATTTTTCCCAAACTTAACGAGCGGTAATGAAGAAAAGATTTTAACCCAATGGAAATTATTAAGATTTTCGAACATTACAGAATTAAACAGTGACATGGATATAGTTGAATTTTGGGATGAAGAATCCAAATACAAAAAGGGAATGGAAGAAAACTGTTTCGAATAACTTATTTATTTTGATCACAATCCACTGACATTGCCACATAGTTAAGTTGCTGCCGAAAGAAAATTTTCACAACTTATTTTAATAAAAACAAAGTTTCGAAATAACCTTGATTTTATTAATAACACAGTACAACAGCCAATCTGGGGGGTGAGAAATTCCAAGTCAGGGTGATGGTACTAGGTCAGTATAGTAAAACCCTCAAAGGGTTTGGCGTTCGTATGTGTCATTTTTTTTTATGACCTTTTAAATTTTTTCCTTATCTTGATGTTTTTTCGCTTAGTTGTAACATTTTGGCAAAAACGTAGTTTAACATAACTCGAGAACCACTTGTCCGATTTTGATGAAACAAATTTAGAAAAATTTAGAATTACAATTTCTTTAATCCGTTCATATAACGTTTTTCTTTATAATCAACAGTTTTGCCGGTAAAAATAAATTTGTGGAGAAAAAAAAATATTTTTTTGCCTAAAAATTAAAAATTTTTTTTTTTTAAATTCATAAAAAATCCAAAACGGAAAAAAGGATCAAGTGTTATTAATTTCATGTAAAGTCACATAACCTATAAACAAAATTTAACGCGTTCTGCTTTTATTTACAATTAAGTGAAGGTATCCCATTTTGACAAGAATATTGATATTTGTTTTTATTCAAAAAAGTGTCATTTATCGCCTTTTTCATAAATTTTCCCCAATAAATCCAGACTTCTGGCCATAAACTACTAAAAAAATTAAGTAAACATTTTTATAATTTTTTATTTTTATTTTATTTATTTATTTTTATTTATTTTAATAAATATTGCCTAGACTTTTTCGATGGTGGTTGTTCGGGACTAGTGTCATCGCATTCATCGCTATCATCAGTTTCTGAACCACACATAATGTCAATGTGTGACTCCACTGTTGGCCCTTCTGCATCTCCTGAAAATTCTTTATCATCAAGATCATCCTTGTCTTGCCACACTAACTTACTCCACCAGCAAATTTCCGCAATTATTGCACTCGGCGGCTTTTTGCCTCTATATCTGTAAGTTTTTGTTTTATTAAAATGAGTTTGAAAAAATAAAAAATCAGTATTACCTCATTTCAAATGGCATAGCAACTTGATGATAGCGTTCACCTTGTTCATCAGATTCGGTAGCCAATTGTTTGCTGAAGTAGTCCAGATGATGATGTAAATAATGGATTTTCAAGGACATGTGGACACCAATTTCCGAGAATGCTCTTAATATCCTTGCGACAGAAACATCGTAGTTGTTAGAACGATGCTTTCCCAACAAGCCTTCTATTACTTCTTTGATTGCCTGCCATGCATTCAATTCAGCGTCAATCAAAATATTGTTGAATGCGTCACTTTTAATCAGCTTTCGTATATCTGGACCATTTAGTACGCCTGATTGGAAAAAATTAATTTGTTAAGATGGAAAATCATGGGAAATGAATGTGATATTATAACTTACCTTCTTTAATTTTACTTTCGCTGAGTCTCGGGTAAATTAGTTTCAAACACAAGAAAACTTCATCTCTTTTGGCGACAGTTTTGATAAAATTCTTAACAATTCCAAGTTTAATATGCAGTGGAGGCAGCAATATCTTCTCCTTCGGCACTAGAGGCTCACGAATAATATTGGCCGTTTGTAACCTGCTGTGCTCTCTGAGTTTCCATCCGTGGCATGCATATTGGTTACCGGAAAATCGTGTGTCCCAATCGCACAAAAAGCACATATATTTTATATAGCCACTTTGAAGACCGCAAAGCATTGCTACAACTTTTAAATCGCAGCATATGCGCCACATATGTTTGGCGTAGTTAACCAATTTTAAAATATTTTCCAGTGCATCATATGTTTCTTTCGTTTCTGTACTGTAGGCGATTGGAACTGAAGGTTTTTTATTGGTCTTATGCAGTAAAACCGCCTTCAAGCTGAGTTTGAACTGTCAATAAATAATCTCCAGTCATCTGCTTCATATTTTATTTCCATTGCGTCCATCAATTTTCCTACATCCGGGCAATATGCAGAAGTTTTTTCATCATTCACAAGGAATAAACTTTGGAGTGTTGCCTGACGACTTCGATAAGCTGTGACTTTCACACCGGGTGCCAACAAATTGTTTGATTTCAAAATGGAAGCCAGCTCTTCCGATTTATGCTGTGTTAATTCCAACTTGGCAACAATTGAATCAAGCTTATTTTGATTTATTAAAATTGGCTCATTGGATACTGATGGCTCATATGGGGAATCATCACGTGCATGATATGTCGGAGCAGTCGTAGAAGAGAAAATATCTGGGCTAGAAGCTTTTGGCACAGGAATGTGGTCCGAATGAGGCAATGGTGTTGCGGCACTTGCAACACCAACGTAATTATACGATTTTCTCCTTTTTGCGGCTCCTTTATTCGCACATGCATAGCAATTCAATGGATTGTGACCTTCGCCAGGATTAGTCCAAGTCATTGGGATACCGAATGGCATACTTTCACATCTTCTATTTTTCAAATCCATTAGACGGTTGTAGCAGCTTTTACACACTATATTTGGTACCCAATTTTCGTTCACTATAACATTTTGGTTGAAGTACATCTCGTATGTTTGAACAAAATCAGTACTGAAATTTCCCCTTTTTTTATGTGTTGAGACATATTGACCACAGCAGTAGCAAAAGCTATTTATATCTGGCTTGCACAGTTCCATATTCTGTTCTCTTTTGTTCACTTTTAAAAAACTGGAGAAAAATCACTTTTACTGTTCGCGTTCGTCGGCACTTGTTGAATGACAAAAATCACAGAACCAGTGTGAGAAAGAGAAGAAGTATAATGACAATGCATGTTTTATGTGAACATTACAGAACCAGTGTTGCCACATCAATATTTCTCTTTTAGTACAGTAGAAAAATATGAGAGAGTTCGGCTTGTGAGTGTCAATGTTTTCTCCAAATAATGTTGTGCATATCTGGAGCAAATTTTTGAAATTCATACATTTACCTAATTGTGAATAAATGAGAAACGCGTGCATCGATTTTCATGATCTATGCCTTTTTTTGCTCATGAGTTATGTGACTTTACGCGAAAGTAATTAGTTTTGGCACTTTTTTCCATTTTGGATTTTTTATGAATTTTTAAAAAAAAAATATTTAAATTTTTAGGCAAAAAATACTTTTTTCCCTTCATACATTCATTTTTAACTTCGAAAGTGTTGCACATATAGGAAAACGGTATAGTAACAGATTAGAGAAATTGTAATTCTAAATTTTTCTAAATTTGTTTCATCAAAATCGGACAAGTGGTTCTCGAGTTATGTTAAACTACGTTTTTGCCAAAATGTTACAACTAAGCGAAAAAACATCAAGATAAGGAAAAAATTTAAAAGGTCATAACATACGAACGCCAAACCCTTTGAGGGTTTTACTATACTGACCTAGTACCATCACCCTGACTTGGAATTTCTCACCCCCCAGACAATAATCCCAAAAATGTTCCATAGTGTAATATAATGCAATTAAAAAAATTGTGCAAAAACCAAAATCATTCCCACTATGTGTGGTCTGCCAAAGACATGTTTTAACCTTATAGAAAAATATTTTTTATACTTCAAATAACACATTGATGAATTCTACCTGAAACTAATTTGTTGATCTCTATTTGGAATGAAATTAAATTCAAATTTTTTAGTTATTAACGGTGGGTCTCATACTTAAGGTTTTAAGGTATGAGACCCACCGAAGTAAGTATTTAATATGTAAAAGAATCTAAAATAAAATTTTTGTTAATTTTGTTAAATTTAAATAATAACCCCTCAATTCATAAAAGCATTGTAAAGTTATAGGAGGTTTACAAAAAGAAATCCTCATACAAAATTTGTTCAATAAACCTTATATAATTTTTTAGGGGTAAATATTTTAATATATTTAAATAAAAACTGAGAAACTTTAAATTTTGGTTATTTTTTTCCCCATTTGGTAATTTTTTTTAACATTTTGGTTACAAAAAATTTTTGTTTGTGGCAACACTAATCCCAGTTAACAATACTGGATGGACTAATGTTAACCATAAAAAAAGAAAAGTAAGCCTGTGGTGTTTGGAGAAAATAATTTGAAGGACTTAGAAGTTATCGATAACAAAAAATGGGCGCATATTTCCTCATTTACGCCCAGGGTAACAGCAGAACAAATTCTGAATTATGTTGCAAAAGGTGCTAATGTAATTATTTTATAATTAAAAGTTGTAATTAAAATTAAAAGTTGTAATTATTCGACCGTTTTAATTGCAAATAAAACTTCAGATATTTGAGCTCGAGGTCAGTGATTTTTATTATAAATATTCTCCTTATAAATTACATTCATTGAATATCATCCTCAGGATTCTTCCCTAAAATTTTAATTTTAATATAAGAACAACAAACATTAAAACCAATATAAAAACAAAAAACTTTTTGTACGTTTAAACATGAATACAAAAACAACTTACAGTGAATGTTAATATAAAAACCAAACTTAAAAATAGAGTTCTTTATACATCGTCGTCTGTTACTGCACTATTATTTTATAGTTTAATCATAGTCTGTAAGGAAATGATGTTCCATAGACTGAATAAAGAATAAAAGAAAAAAAAAACAAAAAAATCATCCACCACATTATTTCCACCAATTTTAAATTTTAATATCTTATTCGTATTTAGCGACCTTCAAAACTTTCCAAAAAAAATAATTCAAACGAATCCAATTACTTAAAAACAAAATCAGCTGCCACATTGGAACCGCAATTCTGAGTTCCAGTACCAGATTCATACATGAATCCGATCACTTTAAAAAAATCGTTTACCCTATTAGATCTGCTATTTTGAATTTCAACATTTTGCCATGTTGACACCGCCAGTTTTGATTTTTTAAAATCTAAAAAATTCGAATTTATATATATATATTCCTCTAACTCCCAGTGGAGCATAGGGCGCTCAAGGCTGCTTGAACAGTCATACAAAGGAATCATTTCTGGTCACTCCCAAGTGAATCACAGTCAGAAACTTTCCGCACTACGTGCACCTCTGATGAAAGTCCCAGAAAAAATTCGAATTTAGCGTCTTCAAAAACTATAAAGTATAATTTCTAACACCAATTGCGAAAGACCTCAAAATTGTCCGTGATATTGGATCCTCCATTTTCTATTTTAAAATCTAGTGCTAGATTCAATTTAACAGCGACCCCAAAATCCCAGAATTTTTAAGTCGATTCAGTCACTCCTTAACATGTTTTAGCATGTCTCTGAAAGTAGTATATCAACTCGCGCCTCCATAGTGACTCTATACCTCAATATTGCGCCTCTCATCTTTTGAAAGAAGAGATACTCACCTACATTTTAAGGTCTCGTTACTAGATCGTAAATGTAACGAAAACGAGTCGTAACGTAGTATTTTATTTTTGCTAAGTTACTCAAAATATGTAACGTGCTATTAAGGATTGATAAATTTGATTTTCAGAATAGTACCAACCAGTTTAAAAATAGTACCAAAACTTGCAATTTTTAATAAAATAACAAGCAAGACCTTTCATAAAAATTCATTGTGGATTATATTTTATCCCTGAAAATCGGATTCAATTTCATTTTAAATCGAAAATAATTTGTAGTCGATTTAGCTCATTTGATTCATTCCATCATTAAATTAGTTTTTATTTACTTAATTTCTTTACTTTTCAAATATAATATTTTATGTTTCGTTTTAAATAAAAGTTTTTGTATGAAAATTAAAAAAAAAAAATTTTATTGTTTTTGCCAATTAATTTCTTTTTTAAATAAACTGGATTTCTATAGAATATTTGGAAATAACAAAAATGTGCAGTGTACCAATCAAACTTTGATTGTTCCAAACATTGTACAATTGTGCCACAAATGCCATCACTGATATGCAACTAAAAACAGCTGTTTTGCTCTCTCACGTAAAAACGGAGAAAAAATTCTGTTTTCAACAGAAATGAACGGCACGTTACGACTCGTTTACGTCTAGTACTCAGCACTATGTGTTTCTCATTAAGCAGGTTGAATCAGCTGATTCGTCGCGTTACATTTACGTTCAAGTAATTTGGGCTTTAGGCCTTGGTTAAACTTTGTACGTCAAGTTCAGTTTTTAACAGCAGTGTTTCTCCCATACACTCTAAAAAGTACATTTAAATATACTAGTATATTGTGTGTAGCTTTTTATTTAAAACAACACAGAATGCTTCTTTTTGAGCACAATATGCTTGAAAACCCTTTTATACATTTTGTGCATGAAACTAAATACATTTTATTACAAAATGAGTAATACTTATGGTAAATATCTATAATGTTTTAAATTTACACAATTGTGCCTAATTATGAACCCATTTGAGTTTGACTAAAAGTTGTCAAAAAATTGTTTTTATTAAGAAAATTAATACAAACACAAATGGGATATAAAAGGATTCAAGAACATCAATATGTAGCCAATATTTTAATATCCGGGGCTTATTTCACAATAGGATTTTTAACTCAAATAACGAATGTAACGAGGTTCTAATCGTGTCTTGTTATTAGTTTTCGCAGTGAAGTTGCCAAAAAATGCTGTTGGTATAATGAATTACATGCGGATAAAAGCTATCAACTATGTCAAAGAAGAAGAAGAACATTTTGCATGTGCAGCCTTATTCAGAAGATGCTGTTTTTGATTATAAGGTTTACCAATAGTGATGTGTAGTAAAATCTATTATGTAAAAATAAAATATTAAAAGAATTTTATAGCGGTTTTCTTTAAAAACCGTGGTTTTAATCAAAAGCGCAGATAAAATAATTTGTAAGCATTTTAATGTAACTGTTTCCATTTATTTACATTCTATTAGGCACATGCATATCAAATTTACACACATGTAGTGTATTGAACACAAAATTCTCAGACATATAAATTTACACATTTTTAGTACTTTTAGAAAATACGAAATGATTTCATAATTTTTTAGGCAGTATAGGGTTTTTCAATAAGAGCGCTACAAAAGTAAAAAAGTTTAAATAAAACAAAAACTGTTTTGGATATCAATGAAATTCTTTATTCCTGTGAAAGTACGTTCAATGCCATTATGTATGGAAATCGATCTCTTTTGCATGGCCACCACGGGCACCCTTGCAGAAGTTCAGACGCTGAACCCAATTTTCGACGGTTTTCAAGCATAAATCGGCCGATACTGCTGCAATTTCACGTTCGATATTCGTACGAAGTTCATCAATCGTCGCTGGCTTGTTGGCATAGACCATAGATTTGACGTAGCCTCACGCTCAATTGTTGATCTGCTAGGACGATTGTGACGACCATAAATTGGACGTAGCGCTCTTAACGTTGAGGCCACTGACTCCGAATTTCGGTAGTAAATTTTAATAATTTCGACTCGTTGTTGGCTCGTATATCTTTCCATCATGAAATGGCAAACCTTATTGAAGAGAAATGTCAAAAGAGCGGCAAGAAATATGGCGTCGTTTGCTGTCCCTGTCTCTCTACTTTTGTAGCGTCCCTTTTGAACAACCCTTTAAATACGTAAATATTTTCTCTGGTTCGAACCTGTTTGTTTCGTGAAACCGAAACCTGAGGTTCGCAAAAACCGTAAAGAAATATGTATGTATTTTAAGTCTTTCGTTAAAATCTGATCTTTTTTTAATTTAATTGAACCCTGGGGTCCTCAAAACCCCTAAATAATAAGAAAAAATTTGAACGCAGTTTTTACAAAAATTTGACTACAAGTCTTCCCTCACATTTCAACAAAAATAAATTAGATAAATTGCAATTAAACAACTGTGTTTACCAAAAAAATTAATATAAATCTGCAAACTTTGAAGTTATTTTAAAGAAAAACTGTGCAATACAGCGAATTACACCATCGAAATCAGTATCGTGTAATTATAAAAGTCATTAGTTAACGATATCGGTAAGAACATTTAGGAGTAACTGTACTGAATTCCATAAAAATATTTAAAAATCCATGGTAACGCTGCACAGTGGTATAAAAAAAGTGGTAGTAAGCATGGAGCTTCTAAAGTACTGAATGTATTTATCCGAAAATTTAAATGACTGTAGAGGAGGAGTCAAGTTTTCACGTCTCAAAGTTTCAATGTCTTACTAAGTCTGTAGCTGAACCAGGCCCGGGCTTATCAGATACAGCGACCGAAAGTTAACGACCTCGGGTGTAAAAAACTTAATGCGACTTGTAACTTCCTTAAATACTGACCGATTTTAAAGATTTTCAACGTTTTAGATTCTGCTGGGCAATGCAAGAAAAAATGCCTCCACAAGTATTACTAACTCTTATAGATTAACAAATATTTCAATACGAAAATAAAATATTTAATTTGTTTCCTCCACTCTTTTCGGTTTTTTGCTTCTAACTTTTTTAATACGTGTTCGATTTTAACTTAAAGACACCATTCAAAATTTCAAGTAAACATAAAGAAAAACCTTTGAAATATCTTATTTCGTTAAGTCGTAAAATTTAAAATTTAAAGAAATGCAAAGAAATTTAAATTATATGTTTAACGCAATTTTTTTTTTTCATTTTGGAAACATTCAAATAATTTTTGAGTTTATGGGCCTGTAAAAACTTTTCACAGGGTGTGTGAAAATCCATGAATAACATTTTATAAGATTGATGGTTGGAATTTCTCTCACTTCCAATTTAGACATCCTGGCTATAAATGTGGCCGATAGGGAAAAATTAGTAAGAAAAAACTCAAATTTCGGGAAGAAAATATGCATACAATTAACTAAAAATAGCTTTTTTTTCTAAAATCTGTATTATAAATTCTAAATACATTGTTTAACTATGTGTTAAAAAAGTATTGATATACATTTTACCGATCTCAGGGACGGATATACAGGAGGCGAAAGTTAACTACATCGGGTGTGAAAAATTTTGTGAGGCTTTTCACTTTCTTAAATACTGACCGATTTTAAAGATTTTTAGCGTATTAGATTCTGCTAGACAAGACAAATGAAAACGTTTTGTTTTATTTTGAACACGTACCCTACATTTGGCATTGGTCGAAGCTCAAAAATTATTTTGAGACTTGATGAGTTTCGACCACTGCCAAATGTAGGGTACATGTCCAAAATGAAAAAAAGTAGCATACAACACAGGATAACCTTTTACTATATCAAAATAAAAAATTAACATTTCCAACATAAAAAATCTAACTAACTCTCATCGAATTCGGTTGTGTTTTTTAATAGCTCTAATAAAAATTTAAAAAAAAGTTCTTTAAATAAATATAAAATAAATATAAGGTTCTTTAAAACAAATGAATTGATTTCTTAATAAATTTGTTGTTTGTTTATGAAAAAAACCTATACTTTACAACTTAGGCCCGTTAACTTATCGCAATTTATGCACTGGTTAAGACCTTTACTGCCTTAACCACTGGTAAACATATTTTTTGAATAACTTATCTAAATTTTAACCAAGTATTTCTTCTAACCAATGCTAAAATTTAACCATAGAAATTTCTGTGGTTAAGAAACCTAACCAAGGCTATTCACCCTACATAAGATATTTTAGTAAATTAAACTTGTAATGTCGATTATTAAAAAAAAATCTAAAGTGCAGCTTTAACCAAATTTCGACTAAAGATCGTTTATGATGCATATAAGTATTTTCGGTGTGCATTTCCCCACTTTACCAAAACTTATAAAAATTGCATCAGTACTTAAAATCGTGCACAAATTTTTGCTATTTAGGATTTAGATTTCTGCGATAGCTTACGGAAGTTGGCATCATGTAAGAAAATTGTAAAAATTTATTTTTTTAAAAATGGTGACCAATATTAGTATAATTTGACACGAATTAAACACCTCAACAAAATGAAAAATCGCTGCTGTTAGAATCTTGATACATTCTTTTAGTATTTTACTTGCTGATTCCAAATCTCTATTCCGAATTCATTTTTCGCCTCTCAAATTTGAAAAAAATCGTGATTAAAAACGCGAGAATAGCTTTTTTTACCTATGTATTTTGAAATACTATACAAAACGCATCTTAAGACTTTTTGTTACGATGGTAGTAACAATGAACTTTGTTCTCTAAAATACATAGAAAAATTTTTTTTTATTTGTGTACCGTTATAGGAAAAATTCTTTGAAAGCCACTCTCAGAAAAACAATTTTTCCATAAATTTTGGGTAACTTGCATTTGAGGATTTAGAATCAGCGTATCAAATTCAAAATGAATCATGTATCAAAGCTCAAATCGCTGAAAGTTTTTTAAGGTACACGTGAAGTACAAGACTACTGAATTTAATTCTTAAATATAAAAAAGCACATAGAAATCACTCGCGAATTAACGAAATGTGAACCAATCATGTTTTAAATATTCTAAAAGTATATGAGGAACCCCTGGACAACCTACAGTTTTGACTCGCAATTACAAAAAGTTACAAAATCATGCACAGCGAATATTTTTCTACTCACTTTGATGTTCTGATCGTATAAAGTGCCTTATTTTAATAATCTATCACAAAATTTCCACTGTTTTTTTTTTTTTTTGTTATTTTATGCGCGAATCTTTCCGCGGTTGTCTCGATCAGCACGAAATATTTATTAATGGTTCAAATAAAACACTTTTATTTTATAGACTTACCAAATGGATTTAATTAAATAGTATGCAAAAAGACACATTCATTTTATGGTATTTGGCGACCGCGAATCTTAAAAAAAACGACGTGGTCAAGTGTATTATTTTTTTTATGACCAGAAAAACACAAAAAATCGCGAGAAAAACTTTTAATTTTCCCGTATTGAAAAAAAAATTTTTTGTTATTAATTTTTGTTTTTCCTTTTGTTTTTATTCTGACATTTCATACTAAGGTTAACTACCCAGAGTTAAAATATTGATAAGTTATTGTGGTTAAATATTCATAGGGATAAATATTTAGTATTGGTTAGCTACCCATGGTTAAGTTAAAGTTAACTGCTCGAGAAAAGTTAATGGGCCTTAAAAGAATATAAATAACAAACAAAAAACAATTTTTATTAAATATCAAAACATACAGCTTGTTTAACAAACAAAAATCAAGGCAAAGTAAAAATACAGAATATATAACAACAAAAACAATAATACCAACACTAATTACTTAAAAACAATAGAACTAGCAAATACATTGAGCACAATTAAAAAACAGTGAGACTAAAATTTAATAATTTCAGGAAATAAACGCAGTAACAGAACCGCGCGTGAAGCCAATTTAAGCTCTTCGTCATCTATTCAACCACCAGAGCTTGTGTTCGCAGGCTCTAATATATCACCCACTCGTCTTTATAATTGGATAGACACACAATTTTCAAAACAAAGCGAGTTTAGTGAGCGATCGGGTGTTATTGAAACAATGATACAAGAAACTACCATATAAACATTTTCACTGGAATTTAAGTTGAAATCAAGTTCAATTCCAGCCCTGTTTTCCAGTTTCAAGGCTTGAATTCAACTTTTATTACATTTTATTTCAATAGCATACTCCAGCAAAAGGGAAACAAAAATACAAGTTTGAAATATTTTTGTTAAAAAACAAGTGCTAGAGTTTGAAATATACTTTACTTCAAGCAAAATTTAAAGCACTTGAATTTTTAAAACCTATGTGCTTATTGGGTAAAAGAGCAGTATATTCATTGAAATTGAAAAGAGATTTAATGATTTAAAAACCGAAATAATAAATGATGTGAGAAAAGAAATTATGGAATTAAATAACAAAGTAAAAGAGTTAGATACAGTGAACAATGAAATTGTGCAGCTAAAGGCTGACGTTAAAAAAGTTAACACAATAATATTAAAACAAGAAAACACGGTAGTTGCATCTGATTTACGTATAACTGGTATACCATATTATGGTAATGAGGATCTGCAACTAATATTTAATAAAATTTGTGACACGTTAAAAATTAATACACCATTTTTTAAATCAATTTTTAGTATAAAAAACTTTGAAAACATTCGAAATGTTGATGACCCTCCTATTGTTGTAAAATTAAATTCACCATATGATAAAAACTTTTTTATAAAGACTGTTGCTGCCTTTCGGCGTAAATATAAATCGCCTTTATGTCTGCAGGATGCTGGTTTTCAAAGTAATGAACCATTTTATATCAACGAAAATCTTACACCGCATAATTATAAAATATTTAAAACTGCACTAAAATTAAAACAAGATCATTTATTGACTGCTGCTTATACTCAACGTGGTATTGTGTATGTTAAAAAACTTGTTGATGATGAGCCGCAACCAATTGAGATGCCAGATCAACTAAAGGAGTTTTTCTAATAGCTCGGATTGCCCTTAAACATTTACATACCCAAAAGCTTGCAATATATTTACTGACTTATAATAGAAACAATTTTGTTCATATATACTTTATAAATTTTTTACTCTACATAATTTATTTTTACAATTATTTTATTTATTTTTATATTCGTATTTATATTTGTGTTATTTTGGTTCCTTTTTTATTAACATTTATTCCAATTACACTCAAATGTGTTGCTTTTCAATCTGTAATATATGATCTGTGATATTAGTTATAGTTCCAAAGACAATGTGTTTAATATGATTAGAATTCTTGCAAACAAAAATCCTCACTCAGCATAGTCCATATAAATGCGCAAAGTCTCAACAATAAGATGGATGAGTTTAGGTACATTTTTGTGGACTCTGGAGTTGACGTTATCTGCGTTTCTGAAATCTGGTTCGATGCATCCATTAATGATGCCATATTTAATTTGCCTGGTTTCAAATTGTTTCGAGCCGACAGGAAAGCTCATGCAGGTGGTGTAGCAATTTATGTAAGAAATGGTATTAATAGTTTCACGAAACTTAGATCAGAGCCCAATAGTCAAATTGAATACTTATTTTTGGAGGTAGTAACGAAGGACAAACAAAAATTACTTTTTGCCTGCATATATAGACCAAATAGTGGTATTGATATCAACGATTTGCTAGGTAAAATAGAATCTTTATCGTTATTATATAATGATGTAATTATTGCTGGTGATTTCAATAGTAATCTGCTCATTGACAATTCACTTTCGGAGCCTATGCAAACGCTCGGCCTTCTGCCTATTAACACAACAATTCCAAAACATTATCCTAATGGTACAAATAGTTTACTTGATGTATTCTTTGTTAATCATAATAACAAAATACTGCTCTATGATCAGATCTCCGCTCCTGTGTTTTCAAGGCATGACCTTATAAATATTTACAGTATATAATGCTTATACTAACACTGACGATATTCATTATATATATCGTGATTTTCAAAATATGGACTGTGTGGCACTAAACCAGCGACTCGATAGCATTAACTGGAACTTAATTTATGACTTTGAACATGTTAATGATCAACTCGCTTTTATACAAGATAATCTCCTTGAAGTATTTAATGAAACTGTTCCAGAAAGGAATAAGATTATCGAGGCAAAACAGCCTCCGTGGTTTAATTTAACTATAGAACGTTTAATTGATATGCGAGATTTAGCTTATGAAAAATGGAAAAGATATAAAACCCCTGAATTGCAATCTTTGTTTAAATCACCTAGAAAAGAAGTTGTCAGTAATATTAATACGGCTAAATCCACGTATTATCAGCGAAAATTTTCATCAGCTATAGACAGCAGGAAAAAATGGAGGGAAATTCGTGAAATAGGAATTGGTAAAAGGAGTGTTTGCACTGCTGGTTCTGACGTTGATATTGATAATTTAAACAACCAATTTGTTGAAATTCAAGTGGAAAGGCCAATTGGAAATGTATATGAGGAAATCCATACAGTGCCTATTGAGAACTGTTTTTATTTTCGATGTGTTGATCAATCAGAAGTTATCAAAAGCTTAACATCGATTAAGTCAAATGCTGTGGGTTAGGATGGAATAAATCCTAGATTTTTAAAACTTGTCACTCCTAAACTCCTGCCCTCCTTTACGTATATTTTTAATACAATATTAACCAAGTCAATTTACCCTGATATGTGGAAAATATCAAAATATATCGAAAATAATTCTGATTCCTAAGAACAACAGTGAGTTTAGACCAATTGCCATACTACCATTTTTGTCCAAAGTCATGGAAAATCTTATGCAGCATCAAATTAATGAGTTTTTAAAAGAGCGTAATCTTCTAACCGCAAAACAGCCTGGGTTTAGAAAGGGACGAAGCTGCATTACAGTGCTAATCGAAGTAGTTGAGGAACTAAGATCCAAATTGGATAATGATATGGTATCTTTATGGTATGGTATCTTTATGTATTGTTAAGTATTTAAAGCAAATGTACGGTTAACAGCTTGTAGTATTAAAAAATTATAAAAAGCTAATGTTTATAATAATTGCGGTATAATCGAACGTATACCACCAAAACTTTTTAGGAAGTAACGCGAAGAAGTTATGTTATATGCGAAAATCTATAAACATTGAGTTTTCAACGTTGATAATTATCCACGTTGCAAGTATGCACCTTACGAAAAATAATGTGTTAGTTTTCGTCTCAAACGCGTTTTCATGGACTTTGAGTTTTTTTCTGAGTTAACGGATATAGTAAAGTCGAAAACACAGCTATAATTGTTTACAAATTTAAAAATAAAGAAGGCACATTTTTTAGAAAAATTAACGATTTTTTGGTTAAAATTCATAGCTATGAATTTAAACCTGTTTTACGACTTAACGGAATAATATATTCCAGGGATTTTTCCTCCATGTTTAATTAGAATTTTGTCAGAAATTGAATAGTGTGCTTCAAGTTAAAATGGAACGCGTATTAAAAAAGTCATAAGCAAAAAACTAAAAAGAGTAAAGACTTAAACTCTACTAGCAGAATCCAAAACGCTACAAATCTTTAACCCTTTGACGACCAATGGTTGATATATGCCTCATTTTTATTTTTTTGTTATAATTTCCACATAGTCTAACAAATTTTTTTTAAACTGACTTGCATTAATAGAGGAGAGTTGTTGCTTTCAGATTATACCAAATAATTGGCCCCATTTGTTCTTATCGCCTCATTAACTGACACCAACATCTGAACAATAAGTTTTTTTGTTCATCTTTTTTGGATGTCATTTATTCAGATGTTATTGGTTTTGCAAGACCAATATATTGGTACAGCATGGACCTGTGCTTCCTGTTTTCAGAAATACCAAAACATTGGGAATAGTTTTGTTTTATTGCCTATTCAGCATGGGACATATTTATTCCATTGGAAGAAGAAATATTTATTTATTTTATTTATTTATTTTATTTTCCATTTCCTGTACAAAAAGATTTAATCTTATATTTAAAGTACAGGAATGCAATATCCAAAAAATTACATTCAAATTAACATTAAAATTAACATATTTATATTAGAACAATTATTCAAGAACATAAATTATATTTAACCAAAAAACTTAAATAAAAGCTGTTTAAAACTATTTGCGTTGCTATTAAGTTGTTGGGTATGTGGAAGGTAAAACTGCCATTCAGATACAAGGCAACGGTGTGGAGGGATAATGATCTTTTTCCCTCTTTGCGATCTAGCAAAGCGAAGTTTTTCGAAAAGATATTGTGGGGTTTGTGTGTAGATAAGTTTATGAAGATAGAGAAGTACACGTATCTTAAGAAAATTATCGAACGAAACGCCATAAAGATTTTTGGAAAAATTAGAGACTTCCACATCCCTTCTTAATCCATAGACATATCTAAAAATATTGTTAAATAAAACATTAAGCCTTCTTTTGCTAATAGAGTCGCAGCTTGCGAAAATTTCACACCCATAAATTATTCCGGGAATTAGATATGTCTTAGCAAGAAGAATCTTATTCTTAAAGAGGTGAAGTATTGTGATGACCAGAGGGACCTTAACTTATTGTAAGTCTGACCAACGAGTAGGTTTACATGATTTGTCCATGTTAAATTTTTGTTAAAAATCAACCCAAGGTTTTTGGCAGAATTTACAATCGGTATTTTTTCCCCATTAATTAAAATATTATTATCTATAGCAGGATTGATTGATTTTTTATGAATTATCATGCACTTAGACTTATGTGGATTAAGACAAAGTCCATTTGCTGTTGCCCAGCGAAAAATTTTGTTCAAATCATCATTTAGTCTAATGATATTATCAGCGACGGATTCTGTTGGACTACTTAGATATAATTGCACATCATCTGCATACATGTGAACTTTGCAGTGAGAAATATTCTGTGGTAGATCATTTGCATATATTGAAAACAAGAGTGGCCCAAGAATTGACCCTTGAGGCACTCCCCTAATGAGTTTTAATGGATTAGACCACGTGTTATTTATAAAAACGGACTGCCAACGATCAATAAGATATGAAGATAGAAGCCTCAGAAAAAAATTAGAAAACTTAAAAAAGGGCATACGTTTCATGCAGTTTCATGTTTCATGTAGTACCAAAAAATTTAAATCACCCTTTTCTAGTTCACGACGTATGTTTTCGGAGACATCCAGCAAGGCCGACACTATGATTTGAGCGAAATCCTGATTGATTATCAGTTAACAAATTGTTCTCCTTGATAAACGAGCTCATTTGGATGTGCAATAGTTTTTCTAGGACTTTTCATAAATAATACAAAATAGCAATAGGTCTGAACTCCGAGTTTGTTTTCGGTAGTGGGACTATTTTTACATGCTTCAATCTTGATGGAAAAGTACTTGACATAATAATAGTATTAATTAAATGCATCACATGTGGTAAGATTAAAGGTAGCAATAATTTTACAAACCGTGGGTGCATATTATCACAGCCCACTGCATTAGATTTCATCGACGAAAAGCACGAAGAGACATCAGATTGGCTAACGCATGAAAATTCGAAATGATTACCATCAATTGAGGCATAATTTGCATTCAAGCATGAGAAGTTGTAAAAATTGTTATCAACAGGTATCAGGAGTATATTCGTAAAGGATTTATTAAGCTCAACAGCATCAACTTGATAGTTGTTTATCTTGTTTACTTTACCTATTCCAATTTCCCGAATCTGTTTCCAGGTTTGTTTATTGTTTGTTGTTTCATACAACATAACATTTGCTATGTTAGCAACAAAAAATATATCAAGTAATGTTCTACTCGTGGCAGTATGGTGTGTTGGGTTTATTTTATTGGTACACTCAAAAAAATAAGTTAGTAGAAAAATTAGTAAAACGTCTTGTATATCAAGTGTACTAGTTTTCAGCAATTTTTTTTGCTGAAATTCAGTTTTCAGCAAAAATTTTAGTTATATTTTTTTAGCACTAAACTAATTTTGAACTAATGTTATACTAATTTATTTTGCTACAAAAATTGTGCTGATAACCGCATTCATAGCGTGGACGACAACCAGATAGACAAGATGTAGATGTCGAAGCTTGTCTGGAAACGGAAATGACAAAAAAAGAAAAATAACTCTACACATATTTTATATTTAAATTTTCAGCAAATAAATTAACCAAAGTAAAATTTCGCTACAAGTTTTTTGAGTTTTTTTCAGTCTACTAATATTTAGCAAAAGGTTTAGTGATTTTAGCAAGGATTTTTTTCATTTGCAGTCGACTAAGTGTTAGCAAAACTTTTGCTGAAGATTACTATTTTTTTGGTAAAAATCAGCTCGCTGATTTTCAGCAAACCTTTTGCTGAAATTACCAACTTTTTTGCAAGCACGCTCTTGACTAAAAATTTGCTGACACAGCAACATTTTTTGCTTACTTTACTGACTTTTTTTTGAGTGTAGCCGTTAACTCAAAACATGACATATTATCGGTTAATATTGTTTCTATTAATATATCAGAGTTAAAATCTCCGGCTATAATAACGTCATCATATACCGCGGCAAGTGTCTCTAACGTTGAAAACAGATTCGAAAAGGCAATCCTCTTATTTGGCCTATATATACATCCCACTATCATTTTCTTACCGTCTGATAAAATCTCAATAAAAATGTATTCAACTTTTTTCTCATTTAACGAAGTATCATTCGAGGATCGAATGCAAACTTTGCACGATATGCTGTCCTTCACAAAAATAACCACCCCGCCAGCGTATCCATCTCTACCATGTCTAAAAATTTTATAGCCGTAAAGGCATATAAGACTATCTGGTGTCGTAGATGAGAGCCAGGTTTCAGAGACACAAACGATGTCTATATTTGAATTTTCAAAAACCAGTCTAAATACATCGATTTTATTGTTTAAACTTTGAGCATTTATGTGAGTCAGCGTTAAACCATTTTTATATTTAGCTAAGATGTTAACCATATTTATCGTTACGTCTCTAGAGCTTCCACTTAAGGCACCATCATTATCCATCAAAATATAAAGTTAAATAGAGAAAAACCCTAATAGCAACGCATATAATTTTAGCTATTAAACATAATATTCTAGATTGAAATAGTAAAAAAAATATTTTAAGTATAAAGCAATAAGATAAAAAATTAGATAAAAAATTTAGTATAATAATACAAAAGGCAAATCGTTTAAAATACGTTTTGAATGTAAAATACAATTTTTTTATGTCTAAACAGGAATAAGAAATAAGAGTGTATATTAAAAAACTAGCTTGTTCGAAAAAACTGCTTCAATTGGTCAGGAAAATCGATTTTAATTGGTTCATCCATAGTCGGGAAGTATTCAGTATCTCAGTACTTAAGTACTAGTAAAGTACAAATATTTGGTACTTGTACTTAAAAAAAATAAGTACAACTACTTTGAATGTACTTGTACTTAAGTACAATTACTTGGTTAATTACTTGTTACTTTCTAAGTACCAAGGTACTTAACAAGTACTGTGGAACTTGCTAAGTACTATAGGTACTTGCTAAGTTCTATGGTACTTGATAAGTACCTTTGGTACTTGTTAAGTACTATGGTACTTGTTAAGTACCTTTGGTACTTGTTAAGTACTATGGTACTTGCTAAGTACCTTTGGTACTTGTTAAGTACCATGGTACTTGTTAAGTACCTTTGGTACTTGCTAAGTACTATGGTACTTACTAAGTACTATTGTAGTTTTTTGTGGCCCTTTGTTCCTAATGGAACCATAGGACATAATATATATGTGTGTGAAATTATCCATAAAAAAGTTATCCATAGATTTTTCTCATGTGGAACTTAAGTGGAACACAATTTTATTTAATAAAATAATTAAAATAGTCGAATTTAGTCAATAATATTACTTAAAAATAAATGAATTTTAATGTTTAAAGCGTTTTTTTTTAATTTAAATACAATGCAAGTGCTGTTAAGTGTATATTTACTATTTTCCTTTACTTTGCAAATGGAAAATTTACGTGCAAATTTCTTAGCTCCTCCGATGAATTAGATGCTGGGACACATACCCATGGAATCTACAAGAGTCCTAGCATATTTTAAGGTATGTCCCATATTGGCGAATCCAACCTGTGCACTACAAACAGTCTGCCAAAGATATCCATAGACTTGGATTACGGCCATGTAAGAAAATATTTCAAGATTATTTTCTCGACTCCTCCGATGAATTGGATAACGGGACATATACCTATGCAATCTGCAGGAGTCCGAGAATATTTGCAATTATGGCTCATATTGGCTAATCGCACCTGTGCACTACAAACAATCCTTCAAAGTCATCCATAAATTTTAATTTTTGGCAAATTTTAAAATTATGGACGTGCTAATTTCTCCGTTCCTCCGATGAATTGGATGCTGGGCAACATACCCCTGGAATCTACAAGAGTCCTAGCATGTTTTAAGGTAAGTCCCATATTGGCGAATCGAACCTGTGCACTACAAACAGTCTGCCAAAGTCATCCATAGATTTTGATTTTTGGCAAATTTGAAAAATATGGCAGTACAATTTTCTCCGCTCCTCTGATGATTTGGATTATGGGACACATACCCATGGAATCTACAAGAGTCCTAGCATATTTTAAGGTATGTCCTATATTGGCGAATCCAACCTGTGCACTACAAACAGTCTGCCAAAGATATCCATAGATTTGGATTACGGCCATGTAAGAAAATATTTCAAGATTATTTTCTCGACTCCTCCGATGAATTGGATAACGGGACATATACCTATGCAATCTGCAAGAGTGCGAGAATATTTGCAGTTATGTCCCATATTGGCGAATCGCACCTGTGCAGTACTAACAGTCCTTCAAAGTCATCCATAAATTTTAATTTTTGGCAAATTTGAAAATTATGGACGTACTATTTTCTCCGTTCCTCCGATGAATTGGATGCTGGGCCACATACCCATGGAATCTACAAGAGTCCTAGCATGTTTTAAGGTATGTCCCATATTGGCGAATCGAACCTGTACACTACAAACAGTCTGCCAAAGTCATCCATAGATTTTTGGCAAATTTGAAGAATATGGTAGTACAATTTTCTCCGCTCCTCCGATGATTTGGATTATGGGACACATACCCATCGAATCTACAAGAGTCTGAACAAATTTTAAGGTATGTCCCATATTGGCGAATCGCACCTGTGCAGTACTAACAGTCTTTCAAAGTCATCCGTAGATTTGGATTTCGGCCTTATAAAAAAAATATTTCAAGAATATTTTCTCGACTCCTCCGATGAATTGGATGATGGGACACATACCCATAGAATCTACAAGAGTCCGAGAATATTTTAAGGTATGTCCCATACTGGCGAATCGAACCTGTGAATTACAGTCTGCCAAAGTCATTCATAGATTTTAATTTTTAGCAAATTTGAAAAATATGGCCGTACAATTTTCTCCGCTCCTCCGATGAATTGTATTATGGGACACAAACCCATGGAATCTACAAGAGTCCGAGAATATTTTCAGGTATGTCCAACATTGGCGAATCGCCATGGGGCCTTACAACCGGCCATATAAGTTGTCCATAAATTTGGTTTTTTATAAGGTAAAAATTTAAAAATAAAAATTTTTGTGCGATTTCCAGGAAAATATAGGAATGGTCAGGGATTGAACTGTGCATAGAATCGAAGGATAAAAACCGTAGATTCCGAAACTATTTTCTTATCAAATATCGAATGTAGGTTTTAGAGAAAATAATGGTTTATGTTTTAGAACCCAGATTTCCAAAAAAAATTAATTTAATGCCCAATCCAGGTCAAATTAGGAATGGTCAGAAGATACACTATTTCTTCAAAGGACGACCATCATCTGTAAATGCAAAAACACGTTTCGTTTTAAAAATCGAGTGCAGGGTTTGAAATATATTGTAATTTTTTAAATTGTACCAAATTGAAAATTTTTAAAAATGTTGCCTTAATTTTCTTAGCTTGTCCGATCATTTGGAAAATGAGTCACATACCAACGGACTCTACTTGACTCCAAGAGTATTTTAAGGTATGTCCCATTTTGGCGAATCGCCGTTGTGTAATATAAATGGTCTTTCAAAATCATTCATAAATTTTAATATTTGGCAAATTTGAAAAATATGGCAGTATTATTTTTTCTGCTCCTCCGATGATTTGGAAAATGGGACACATACCTATAGAATCTACTTGACTCCAAGAAAATTTTATGTATGTCTAATCTTGGCGAATCGCCTTGGGGCCTTACAACCGGCCATAAAAGCTATCCATAAATTTGGTTTTTTATATGGTAAAAATTTTGAAATAAAAATTTTACGTGCGCTTTCCAGGAAAATATAGGAATGGGCAGGGCTTAAGTTGTGCCTGAATTTGAAGCATGAAAACCGAGGATTCTTAATATATTTTTGTTTAAAAAATCGTGTGTAGGTTTTAGAGCAAAAATTGGTTTATGTGTTGTAACCCAGATTTCTGGAAATATTTAATTTAATACCCACTCCAGGCAAAATTAGGAATGGTCAAAAGATGAACTATTTTCTTGAAGGTCGGCCACCATCTGTAAATACAAATACAATTTTCGTTTTTAAAATCGGGTGCAGATTTTAAAATTTATTATAATTTTTGAAATTGTATCAATTTGGGAATTTTTAAAAATGTTATCAAAATTTAAAAAAATTTCCAAAAATTAGACAAAATCTCCAAAATTGTAAAATATCGGAAAATATTTGAAAAAATCGTTTTGAAAAAATTGTCAATATGTGAAAAATTACCAAAATCGTCAAAATTTGGAAAATTGGAAAAAATCGGGAAATTTTGAAAGCCCGAGTAAAAAAAATTGATCTCGCGCAATATCTAATTATATCCAATTTGATATTGTTTAAGATCTGCTGTAATATCTAGCTGATCCAATTAGATCTCAAAATTGGGTGTATCCAATCATATCGTATTAGATCCCATTGTATATATGGGGATAAACTAAGATCAAGTTATATCTCAAAATTGGGAGGTCCAGTGATATCTTTGGGGATAAACCTAGATCTATTTTGATCCGAAAATTGGCGGATCCAGCTATATATTTGCGGATATTTTTAGATCTAATTTGATCCAAAAAATGGCGGATCCAATTAGATTCAGCTATATATTTGGGGATAAACTTAGATCTAATTTGATCTCAATTTTGGCAGATCAAATTAGATCCCGCAATATATTTGTGGATAAACGTATATCTAATTTGATCCGAAAAAGTGGCAGATCGAATTAGATGTAGCTATATATTTGGAGATAAACTTAGATCTAATTTGATCCAAAAAATGGCACATCGAATTAGATCCAGCAATATATTTGTGGATAAACTTAGATCTAATTTGATCCAAAAAATGGCACATGGAATTAGATCCAGCAATATATTTGTGGATAAACTTAGATCTAATTTGATCCGAAAAAGTGGCAGATCGAATTAGATCCAGCAATATATTTGTGGATAAACTTAGATCTAATTTGATCCGAAAAATGGAAGATCGAATTAGATCCAGCAATATATTTGGGGATTAAGTAAGATCTAAATTTATCCAAAAAATTACAGATAAAATTAGATCCAGTAATATACTTCGGGATTGCGTAAGATCTTAACTTTTCCGATAAATTGCAGATCGAATTAAATCCAGTGATATATTTGGGGATTTGGTAGGATCTTAATTTATCCCATAAATTGCAGATCGAATTAGAAACAGCAATATATTTGGATATTGACATCTAAAACTATCCAGAAAAATGACAGCTAAAATTAGATCCCGCATTATATTTGGGTACTACGTAAGATCTCCATTTATTTGGGATTAAATAAGATCCCAGACAGATATTGACAATAGTTCAAAAAATAATATACTGGAAGAGCACTGATTTTATAAAAATTAAAATATTTTGTTAAAATAAGGTTTAAAATCAGAAGGTCTCGAGTTCGATACCTTTCACGGCTATGCATTTTTTTTATAAAAATGCGCATTCTCCTTGCTGGTCTTAGCGAAATTTTTTCAATAATTTTTATTCTTTGTAATTTACTTGTAAAAATTGTATCATCTTTCTGTGATTTGAAAATAATTTAAACAGAAAGTGATATATAAATTTATGATCTTGAGTCAAACTAAAATAACATTCATTTACTTAAAAATAACAGATCAACTAAAAACATTTCCCCCATTCAAAAGAATTTCTTTTTATAAAATTATAATTTTATTTTCTATAAATGTTTTTACAAAATTATATTTTTTTTATTAAATTGAATTTTTTTTAAAAAATAATTTTATTTACATATTTTTAACGCTCTACACCATTTCCAATTGTATCAACTGTTTTTAAGATTTATCAATTGTATTTCAGAAATAATCAGTTGAATTTCAGTTTTATCAATTGTATTTCAGAACTTATCAATTATTTTTCAGATTTATGAATTGTATTTCAGAACTAGTCAATTGAATTTCAGTTTTATCCATTGTATTTCAGAAATTATTAATTGTATTTCCGAAATTCACAACTGTATTTCAGAAATTATCAAACTGTATTTCAGAAATTATCAATTGTATTTCAGAAATTATGAAATGTAATTTAGAAATTTTTCTCTATTAACTATGATAAACCATCAACAAGTTCTGAAATAGATTTGATTATTTCTGAAATACAATTAATAAATTTCTGAAATACATTCCATAATTTCTAAAATACATTTAACATTTCTGAAATACAATTAATAGCTTCTGAAATACAGTTAATATTGTAGTTGCTGATGAGTTACCATATATGATGGAACCACATATGACAATATATTGTTTAAATGGCACCAATATGGAGCTTTAATATATAACTTAGATTCATCCATATACCATTTGATCCGAAAAATGGCCCGATAAAATTGTATCAGTTCTTATTTGTATCAGTTGTTATCTAATTGCATCAGTTTAGATCTGACCTGATTAAATTATGTGTTAATCAGATGAAATTGTATCAGATTTTTGACCTGATTTTATTGGTTTATATTACATGGTATCAGTTTAGGTCCAAATAGATATATTTGTATACAAAATTATATAGTTATATCCCAATTTTGACCTGATATCAGTTTAAAACTTTGATACAATTGTATAAGGTAAATGTCGGATACAATTATATTTTATTTATATAAAATTGAACCAATTATGATCAAACCGATAAAATTGTATCAGGTCAAAAATCTGATACAATTTCATCTGATTAACACATAATTTAATCAGGTCAGATCTAAACTGATACATTTAGATAAAAATTGATAAACAATTGATAAAAATATATCGGGCCATTCTTCGGATGAAACTGTATATTTATACAGATATAACTTAATCACATATATGACTATATGTAACTATTTTTCCTCGGGTTGTTTAAATGATACGATATATCAAAGTATGTGGTACTATATATGGTAGCATATATTATCATATCTGCATCTGTATTAAAAATGTCGTTCATCAGGTACCATATATGAGCATATATTGTTGAAATGGCACCATATATGACAATATGTGGTTTAAATGGCACCAAATATGTTAATATCCCGAGTAAAAAAAATTATATATAATCATATATGGCATATATTACAATATATAATTATACATGTCGTTATGTATATCCATATATAATTATATATGACGTTTTTTCACAAAATTTTTCTTTATATTATGCCATATATTATTTCATCTAATTAGATATCGGCCCGCGTAATATTAGATAAGGCATATATAATTATATATTACATGACATGGTTGATCTTATTGCATATATAGTTATATATAGAACTATATCCTAATATATATGGTGGCATTTTAACAATATATAATTATACATGGTATCATTTAAAAAATATATAATTATATATGGTGACAGTTAAACTAGATATTATCATATATGGTGCCATTTAAACAATATATGGTCATATATGGTACTTCATTAACAAAATCTTTAATTCAATTCCAGATATGATAATATATGGTACTGTATATAGTGCGATATATATTTATATATGGTGCTATTTAAGCAATATATTATCATATACGGTGACATTCACACCATATATTATCATATATGGCGCCATTCAAACCATATATTATCATATAAGGTACCATATAAACCATATATTATTATATATGGTGCCATTTAAACAATATATGGCCATATATGGTAACTCATGATCAAAATTTTTAATACAGTTCCAGATATGATAATATATGATACTATATATAGTGCAATATATATTTATACATGGTGTTATTTAAGTAATATATTACTATATATGGTGCCATTTAAACCATATATTATCATATATGGTGCCATTTCAACAATATATGCTCATATATGGGACCTCATGAACAACATTTTTAATACAGTTTCAGATATAATAATATATGCTACTATATATGGTGCAATATATATTGATATATGGTATCATTTAAACAATATATTACCATATGTGGTGACATTTAAACCATACATTATTATATATTATGCCATTTCAACAACATTTTTAATACAGTTCCAGATATGATAATATATGCTACCGTATATAGTACCATATACTTTGATATATCGTATCATTTAAACAACCCGAATAAAAATAGTTACATATAGTCATATATGTGATTAAGTTATATCTGTATAAATATACAGTTTCATCCGAAGAATGGCCCGATATATTTTTATCGATTGTTTATAAATTTTTATCTAATTGTATCAGTTTAGATCAGACCTGATTAAATTATGTGTTAAGCAGATGAAATTGTATCCGATTTTTGACTTGATGCAATTTTATCGGTTTATATGTAATGGTGTCAGGTTTGATCGTAATTGGTTCAATTTTATATAAATAAAATATAATTGTATCCGACATTTACCTTATACAATTGTATTAAAGTTTTAAACTGATATCAGGTCAAAATTGGGATATAACTATATAATTTTGTATACAAATATATCTATTTGGATCTAAACTGATACCATGTGATATAAACCAATAAAATTGTATCAGGTCAAAAATCAGATACAATTTCATCTGATTAACACATAATTTAATCAGGTCAGATCTAAACTGATACAATAAGTTAAAAACTGATAAACAACTGATACAATTTTATCGGGCCATTTTTCGGATCAAATGGTGCGTGGATGACTCTAAGTTATATATTACCATATAAAGCTCCATATTATTTTTTTTTAATAGGGAACATATCATATATGGTGACATTTAAACAGTATATTGTCATATAAGGTGCCATTTAAGCAATATATGGTCATAAATGGTAACTCAACTACAATAACTGTATTTCAGAAGCTATTAATTGAATTTCACAAATTTTAAATGTATTTCAGAAATTATGGAATGTATTTCAGAAATTATTAATTGTATTTCAGAAATAATCAAATCTATTTCAAAACTTGTTGATTGTTTATCATAGTTAATACAGAAAAATTTCTAAATTACATTTCATAATTTCTGAAATACAATTGATAATTTGTGAAATACAGTTTGATAATTTCGGAAATACAATTAATAATTTCTGAAACAGAATTGATAAAACTGAACTTCAATTGACTAGTTCTGAAATACAATTCATAAATCTGAAAAATAATTGATAAGTTCTGAAATACAATTGATAAAACTGAAATTCAATTGACTATTTCTGAAATACAATTAATAAATCTTAAAAACAATTAATACAATTGAAATGGTGTAGAGCGTTAAAAAGATGTAAATAAAATTATTTTATTCAAAGATTTGAATTTAATAAAAAAATAAATATACAATTTTATAAAAAAATTTATAGAAAAAAAATTTTAATTTTATAAAAAGAAATTCATTTTGTAAAAAAAATGCATATCGAACTCGAGACCTTCTGAGTTTAAACCTTATTTTAACAAAATATTGTAATTTTTATAAAATCAGTGCTCTGCCAGTGTATTATTTTTTGAACAGTTGGCAATATATGTCTGGGATCTTATTTAATCCCAAATAAATGGAGATCTTACGTAGTATCAAATATAATGCGGCATCTAATTTTATCTGTCATTTTTATGGATAGTTTTAGATGTCAATCCCCAAATATATTGCTGTTTCTAATTCTATCTGCCATTTTAATACTTAAATAAATTGCTGGATCTAATTCGATCTGCAATTAATGGGAAAATTTAAGATTTTACCAAATCACTAAATATATCACTGGATTCAATTCGATCTGCAACTTATTGAAAAAGTTTAGATCTTACGCAATCCCGAAATATATTACTGGATCTAATTTCATCTGTTATTTTTTTCATAAATTTAGATCTTACGTAATCCCCAAATATAATCCTCGATCTCATTCGATCTGCCGTTTTCCAGATAAAGTTAGATACAACTTAATCCTGAAATATATATGTGACCTTCTCCGAGAAAAGGGACCTAGTGTGTGAAAATTAAGTTTTGAGAAGAACGCATTTAAAGTTTCATAACGCATTATCACTTTAAACACACCTTCAGTTGGGAGATGCGATTTGGTATGGTTAGGTGCCTCAACTCATTTCATCTTATTCTACACCCTTTTAGGTACCAGAATCCACTCTTAAGTCCAAACCCGTTTTTTGACATACTAGGTCCCTTTTCTCGGAGAAGGTCACATATACCTAGATCTACTTTTTCGCATAAATTTAGATCCAAGTTTATCCCCATATATATTGCTGGATCTAATTCGATCTGCCATTTTTCTGATAAATTTAGATCCAAGTTTATCCCCAAATATATTGCTGGATCTAATTCGATCTGCCATTTTTCGGTTAAATTTAGATCCAAGTTTATGCCCATATATATAGCTGGATCTAATTCGATCTGCCATTTTTCGGATCAAATTAGGTCTTACTAAATCCCAAAATATATTGCTGGATCTAATTTGATCTGCCAATTTTCTATTCAATTTATATCCAGGTTTATCCACAAATATATTGCTGGATCTAATTGGATCTGCCATTTTTCGGATAAATTTAGATCTAAGTTAATCCACAAATATATTGCTGGATCTAATTTGATCTGCCATTTTTCAGATCAATTTATATCTAAGTTTATCCACAAATATATTGCTGGATGTGCCATTTTTCGGATCAAATTAGATCTAAGTTTATCCCCAAATATATTGCTGGATCTAATTCGATGTGCCATTTTTCGGATCAAATTAGATCTAAGTTCATCCACAAATATATTGCTGGATCTAATTCGATGTGCCATTTTTCGGATCAAATTAGATCTAAGTTCATCCACAAATATATTGCTGGATCTAATTCGATCTGCCAAAATTGAGATCAAATTAGATATAAGTTTATCCACAAATATATAGCTGGATCTAATTGGATCCGCCATTTTTTGGATCAAATAAGATCTAAAAATATCCCCAAATATATAGCTGGATCCGCCAATTTTCGGATCAAAATAGATCTAGGTTTATCCCCAAAGATATCATTGGACCTCCCAATTTTGAGATATAACTTGATCTTAGTTTATCCCCATATGTACAATTGGATCTAATACGATATGATTGGATACACCCAATTTTGAGATCTAATTGGATCAGCTAGATATTACAGCAGATCTTAAACAATATCAAATTGGATATGATTAGATATTGCGCGAGATGAATTTTTTTTACTCGGGATATTTCTTAAATAACAGCATATATAAACATATATGGCACTATATAGCATATATTATCATATCTGGAACTGTATTAAAAATGTTGTTCATGAGGTACCATATATGAGCATATATTGTTGAAACGGCACCATATTAGATAATATATGGTTTAAATTGCACCATATATGGTAATATATTGCTTAAATAACACCATATATAAATATATATGGCACTATATATGGTAGCATATATTATCATATGTGGAACTGTATTAAAAATATTGTTCATGAGGTACCATATATGGGCATATATTGTTGAAATTGCACCATATATGATAATATATGGTTTAAATGGTACCATATATGATAATATATGGTTTGAATGGCACCATATATGATAATATATGGTTTGAATGGCACCATATATGATAATATATGGTTTGAATGGCACCATATATGATAATATATAGCTTAAATAACACCATATATAAATATATATCGCACTATATATAGTACCATATATTATCATATCTGGAACTGAATTAAAGATTTTGTTTATGAGGTACCATATATGACCATATATTGTTTAAATGGCACCATATATGATAATATCTAGTTTAACTGTCACCATATATAATTATATATTGTTTAAATGATACCATATATAATTATATATTGCTAAAATGCCACCATATATATTAAGATATAGTTCTATATATAACTATATATGCAATAAGATCAACCATGTTATGTAATATATAATTATATATGCCATATCTAATATTATGAAGGCCGATATCTAATTAGATGAAATTATATATGGCATAATATAAGGAAAATTTTTCGGAAAAAACGTCATATATAATTATATATGGATATACATAGCCACATGTCTAATTATATATTGTAATATATGCCACATATGATTATATATAAATTTTTTTACTCGGGTTGTCAAAAATTGGAAAAAATTGCAAAAATTGCCAAAATTGAATAAATATAAAAATTTGTGAAAATCGACAAAAATTAGAAAAAATCGCCAAAATTGAAAAAAATTGTCCAGGTATTAAAAAATGAAATTTCCAAAATTTATTTCTCGCATTTATTTTTCCTTGTTACAAAACCGTTGTCGTTTTCATTTAACTCATTTGGTTTTAAAGATACTAGCGATATTACAAATAAAAGCCCTTTTCTCTCTACGAGGCTTAGTTTTTGAGAGAAACGCAATTTGAAAATCTAGAAATGCAAGTCAAAATTTAGTTTCGGTATCGGGTTATTGGTAGTACGTTTTGACCTTTGGTGCAGTCATTTTTCCTCTAGCTCTTCTAGTTTGGGAGATATGGATGATTAAAATTTTATTTTAGCGATTTTCGCACTAATTTTTCCACATGTGACTCACAATGACCTCCTTGTTCCAAAACCGTTGTCCGTTTTCATTTAACTCATTCAGTTTTCGAGATATGGGCGATATACCAAATAAAAGCCCTTTTCTCTCTACGAGGCTTAGTTTTGTAACAAGGAAAAATAAATGCGAGAAATAAATTTTGGAAATTTCGTTTTTTAATACCTGGACAATTTTTTCAATTTTGGCGATTTTTTCTAATTTTGTCGATTTTCACAAATTTTTAAATTTTGGCAATTTTTGCACTTTTTTCCAATTTTGATAACTTTTTGAAATTTTGGTAAGTTTTAAAAAATTTTTAATTTTTTTCAATTTTTCAAAATTTCCCGATTTTTTCCAATTTTCCAAATTTTGACGATTTTGGTAATTTTTCACATATTGACAATTTGTTCAAAACGATTTTTTCAAAAATTTTACGATATTTTACAATTTTGAAGATTTTGTCTAATTTTTGACAATTTTTTTTAAATTTTGACTATTTGGACAATTTTTTCAAATATTGACTATTTTTTCAAGTTATGACGATTTTTTCAAAATTTTTACAAAATTTTTTAATTTTGGCAATTTTTCAAAATTTTTACAAATTTTTGACGACTTTTTGAAATTTTGGTAAAATTTTAAAAATTTTAACGATATTTCGCAATTTTGGCGATTTTGTCTAATTTTTGAAGATTGTTTTTTTAATTTTGATTATTTATTTATTTTCCAATTTTTAACGACTTTTTGAAATTTTAACGATTTTGGTAATTTTTTCAAATATTGACAATTTTTTCAAAATTTTTACAACATTTTGGAATTTTGGCGATTTTGTCTAATTTTTGACGAATTTTTTAAAATTTTTCAAATATTGACAATTTTTTCAAGTTATGACGATTTTTTCAAAATTTTTCAATTTAGGCAATTCTTCAAATTTTGGGCGATTTTTTCTAAATTTTAACGATTTTTTTAATTTGGCGATTTTTTTAATTTTTGACGATGTTGAGAATTTTGAAGATTTTTTAATATTTTGTCGATTTTTTAAATTTTTTTTATAAAATTACATGATTTTTTAAATTTGGATTTTCCAATTTCTACGATTTTTTAAATTTTTGCCATTTTTTTTAATTTTTTCCAATTTTGCCGATTTTTTTTTAATTTTTGACGATTTTTTAAAATTTTAGATTTTTTTATTTTGGTGATTTTTTCACTTTTGACGTTTTTTTTAATTTTAAAGTTTTTTTCACTTTAGATGATTTTTTTTAATTTTGGCCATTTTTTAAAATTTTTGGATTTTTTTTGTTTTGGCGATTTTTTCTGATATTTGTAACTTTTCAATTTCAGCTATGTTTTTTTCAATTTTTAAAATTCAAAATCTAGGGATTATAGCTGCGTTTGTGCGGTATTCCTATCAATGATATCTCGAACAATTTTGACAGTAGAAAGCCGGAATACGTTGAAAAACTGTCAAAATCGTTCTTGATAACACTGATAGAGAGTCACACAAACACAGCTAATATTACTGTTGGATATAGTGTAACTAAGTTACCGTTTTTGTTTTTTATAATAACTAAATTATTTTAATGGGAGCGAGCTTTTTTAGCGGCTCGATTTCAAAAAACTCAATTAAATTTCGTTAAAGAGCTACTCGATAAAAAAAGCTCTATGAAATTTTTTATACGAGCTGCTCGATTTAAAAAACTAATTCAGTTTTGTAAACGAGCCTTTTCATTTTTATAAGCTCTTAATTTTTTTTAGTTGCGAGCTTTTTTCATTTGAGCAGCTCTTTTAATTTTGGCTTCCGAGCTTTTTAAAAAAATGTATATACATATTTATAGCTCACTCGAGCTTTCTTTCCATCCCTGGTATAAATACAAGGTTTACGCTATGTAACATTAATATACGACGCTACATGAATACCACTAATCTTTTTTAGGCTTGTTAACTGGTTCTTCCTGAGTCTTTTATTAAAATTTTTAATTTTTTTTTTTTTTTTTTTAAGACATAAACAGACAAAATATAGTATCATAGTACTTAGCGAGTACCATAGTACTTAGCAAGTACCATGGTACTAAACAAGTACCAATGGTACTTAACAAGTACAATAGTACTTAACAAGTACCATAGTACTTAGCAAGTACCATAGTACTTAGCAAGTACCATAGTACTTAGCAAGTACCATAGTACTTAGCAAGTACCATAGTACTTAGCAAGTACCATAGTACTTAGCAAGTACCAAAGGTACTTAACAAGTACCATGGTACTTAACAAGTACCAATGGTACTTAACAAGTACAATAGTACTTAACAAGTACCAAAGGTACTTAGCAAGTACCATAGTACTTAGCAAGTACCAAAGGTACTTAACAAGTACCATAGGACTTAGAAAGTACCAAGTGTACTTAGCAAGTACCTTGGACTTAGCAAATACCAAGTGTACTTAGCAAGTACCTAGTACATTTTAAGGTATTGGTACTTAAGTATCAAGTACTTCCCTAGTAATTGGTACTCATTAAAAAGAACATTTGAAACTTGGTACTTGTACTTAAAAAATTTCAAGTACAAGTACCATGGTACTTGTACTTGTACTTAATGTACTTGTGCCCATCTATGGGTTCATCACTATCGTGTTTTTTCACATATACAATTCCACGGAATGTATAAGCTGATGATAAACATTCATCCCTTTTTAGGCTTAGTGCTGATTTAAAAATTCTATGATTATGAGGGGTTAAATTTTCATTAATATAGAATGGCACATTACTTTCGAAACCTGCATTACATAAACGTAGAGGTGATTTATATTTACGACGATAGGCAGCAACAGTTTTGAGGAAAAAGTTTTTATCGTAAGAAGAATCCAGTTTGATGATAATAGGCGGATCATTAACGTCGCGAATGTATTTAAAATGTTTCACACGAAAAATGGATTTGTAAAAAGGCACTGCTATATTTAATGAGCCACAAATATTATCGAAAATACACTGCAAATTTTCATCCTCAAAGAAAGGTATACCAGTTACCCGGATATCAGAGGCTACTGCAGAATTTTCTTGTGTTAACATTTTTAAATTTAAATTATACACATCTGTTTTTAGCTGATCAATTTCAGTGTTCATATATCCATTATTTCCAAAATATATTTAATTCCTCAATGTTTTTTGCTTCTCCTCTAAAAAAATAAAAAGTATTGTTACGCCCTTTTGCAATTTAGGTGACTATATATCGATTGACTTTAGTTTGGTTGCACTCATATTTCTTCCAAATGACGAATTGTAATTATTCAAAATTGGTTGAATTTTATATGCTCGATCATACGATGGATCGTGACGGCTTGGTTGCTGAACATTGTTTGTGAAATCCGATTTTCACCAAATCGTGGCCGAACCATAATATTTGATACAAGAGGCACAGAGTATACTGGTGATGTTAATTGGTGGGCTTTATCATTTTCACTAACATATGCGTTAAGCAATTCCATAAATAATTAAATTTCCATAAAAGAACTTTAAAAATTTTACAATTTTTACATTTGGTTTCCTAAATATATTCCCAGTTGGAAATGTCGTTAAGACGTCTTTACGACGGCTTAGCGACATGTCGCTTTCATTGATGAGTTACTGATCCGCTCCCATACAAAATACCTAAAGACACCTGCTGACATTTTCATACAAATGTAAAAATGACAATGGGAAATTGACCCCTTGTGACATGTCACAAGACAAATCCTAGGACAGGTTACTGAACTCTCATAAAAATCAAAAAGTTCAGGGACCTGTCCTGGGATTTGTCTTGTGAAATGTCACAAGGTGTCAATTTCCACCTCCTATGACAACGCCATGTAAAAGTGACCAGTCTATTCTCTATATATAAAAGAATAACGTGACTGACTGACTGAATGACTGACTCAACATCGCCCAGACCAAACCGCTGAAGCTAGGAAGTTGAAATTTGGTATGTAGGTTCCTCTTTCGGCGTAGACGTCCGCTAAGACGGGATTTTTGGAAATTCCTACCGGAACGGGCAAAAAGGGGAAAAGTCTCCCCCTTGGCGGCCTGCCAAAACCCCTTTGGCTAGAAAGCTGAAATTTAAGATATGTGTTCCTTGGAGTATGGGCTAACTTTTCTGGAAAGTACTTTCTGGAAATTTGGACAGGGACGTTGTAAAAATGGGGGTTAAAAAGAAGAAAAAGGCCCCCCTTGACGGCCTGCCCAAACCGCTGGAGGTAGGAAGTTGAAATTTGGTATAAAGGTTCCTCCACTATCGTAGACATCCACCAAGGCGGGAGTTTTGGAAATTTTTACAGGGAAGGGCAAAAAGGGGAAAAAGTGTCCCCCTTGACGGCCTGCTCAAACTGCCGGAGCTATGAAGTTGAAATTTGGTATGTAGGTTCCTCGACCGGTGTAGACGTCCGTTGAGACGGCATTTTTGGAAATTCTTATCGGGAGGGGCAAAAAGGGGACAAAAAAAGTACCTTTTTCCAAAAAAGTACCTTTTTCCAAAAAAAGTAGCTTCTTCCAAAAAAAAGTAGCTTTTTCCAAAAAAAGTACCTTTTTCAAAAAAAAGTACCTTTTTCCAAAAAAAAGTACCTTTTTCCAAAAAAAAGTACCTTTTTCCAAAAAAGTACCTTTTTCCAAAAAAAGTACCTTTTTCCAAAAAAAGTACCTTTTTCCAAAAAAAGTACCTTTTTCCAAAAAAAGTACCTTTTTCCAAAAACAGTACGTTTTTCCAAAAAAGTACGTTTTTCCAAAAAAGTACCTTTTTCCAAAAAAGTACGTTTTACGCAAAAAAGTACCTTTTTCCAAAAAACGTACCTTTTTCCAAAAAAAAAGTACCTTTTTCAAAAAAAGTACCTTTGTCCAAAAAATTTACTTTTTTATAAAAAAATGTACCTTTTCCAAAAAAAAAGTACCTTTTCCGAAAAAAGGAACTTTTCCCAAAAAACATACATTTTCCCAAAAAAATACCTTTTTCAAAAAAAGTACCTTTTCCAAAAAAAACTACCTTTTCCCAAAAAAAGTACCTTTTTCTAAAAAAATGTTCCTTTTCCCAAAAAACATACATTTTTCCAGTAAAAACTACCTTTTTCAAAAAAGTACCTTTTCCAAAAAAAAGTACCTTTTCCCAAAAAAAGTACCTTTTTCTAAAAAAATTTTCTTTTTCCAAAAGAAGTACCTTTTCCAAAAAAAGTACCTTTTTCAAAAAAAAATATATTTTTCTAAAAAAATACATGTTTCCAAAAAAAATACCTTTTAAAAAAAAAAATACCTTTTCTAAAAAAAGTACAAATAAAGTACTTTGTAAAAACAAAGTATCTTTTTCCAAAAAATTTCGTTTTTCCAAAAAGTACCATTTAAAATAATATATGTATAATTTCAAAAAAACTACTTTTTTTCCTCCCCCCACGGATATCTCCACTAAAACAAGGTTTCTTGATATTCGGCATAGACGTGCGCTAAGACGGGATTTTTGGAAATTCCTACCGGAACGGGCAAAAAGGGGAAAAGTCTCCCAATAAACAGTCTCACAAATTGGAAAAGTGCCTGCCCAAAACCCTGGAGGTAAGAAGTTGAAATTTGGTATAAAGGTTCCTCCACTGTAGTAGACATCGACTAATTCCCTATAGGATATCCCAAAAGCAAATTCGGAATGTGAGTTCTTCCTTCTGTGTAGGCGTCCGCTTAGGCGGAATTTTTGAAATTCCTATCGGGAGGGGAAATAAGGGGAAAAGTCTCCTCCTTGACGGCCTGCCCAATCCCTTTTGGCCAACCTAAAATTTTAAATATGTATTCCTTGGAGTAGGACTAACTCCCCGGTAACGTAATTTTTCTATTTTGGAACAGGAACATAGTAAAAATGGTGGTTGAAAGGGAAAAATGTCCCCACTAACGGCCTGCCCAAACCGCTTAGGCAATGCAGTTGAAATTTGGTATGAATGTTCCTCATCCATCGCAGATAGCCGCGAAGATGGAATTTTTGTAAATTCCTAAAGGGAGGAGCAAAAAGAAGAAAAGCTTCACCTTGGGGGCCTGTAAAAACCCCTTCTGCTAGAAACCTGAAACTTAAAATGTGGGTCCCTGGAGTAAGGGCTAACTTATTAGAAAGATACTTTTTTGAATTTTGGACAGGGTCGTTATAAAATGGGGGCTCAAAAAGAGAAAGTGGCCCCTTAACGACCTGTCCAAACTGCTGGAATTAGGAAGCTGAAATTCGGTACATAGGTTCCTCTTCCAGCCTAATTCCAACCGGGAGGGACAAAAAAAGAAAAAGTGTCCCCTTGACAGCCTGCTCAAACTGCTGGAACTAGGAAGCTGAAATTCCCTGTCGATGGATTTTCGGAAATTCCTACCCAGAGGGGCACAAATAGCAAAAGTTGGCTAGAAACCTGAAATGTAAAACATATGTTACTTGGAGTATGGGCTCACTTACCGGGAAGGTGCTTTTTGGACAGGGACATTGCAAAAATGGGGATTAATGAAGCGAAAAGTGCCGCTTAAAGGCCTGCCCAAACCGCTGGAGGTAGGAAGTTGAAATTTGGTATTAAAGTTCCTCCTCTATTGTAGACATCCGCTAAGATGAGATTTTTGGAAATTTCCACAGGTAGGGTCAAAAACAGGAAAAGTCTCCCCCTTAACGGCCTGGCCAAACTGCTGGATCTAGGGAGCTTAAATTCGGTATTTGGGTTCCTTCTCCAACGTAGACGTCCCCTAAGACGGTATTTTTGGAAATTCATACCGGGAGGGGTAAAAAGGGAAAAAACTTCCCCCTTTATAGCCTGGCCAAACTGCTGGATATAGAGACCTAAAATTATGTATGTAGTAGGTTCCTCCTCTAACGCAGACGTCCTCTAAGACGGAATTTTTGGAAATTCCTACCGGGAGGGGTAAAAACGGAATAATTCTCCCCCTTGATGGCCTAACCGAACCCTTCGGCTAGAAACCTGTAATATATAATATGTTTTCCTTGGAGTATGGGCTAACTTATCGACAAGGCACCTCTAGGACTTTGGACAGGAACGTGGTAAAAATGGTGGTTCAAAAGGGGAAAATTGCCCCCCCCCCCTCTTAACGTCTGCGTCTTTAGCTAGAAACCTAAAACTTAAAGAACAAGTGTATATGGAACACTAAAATTAAGAAACTAAATAGGAAACGAGTGGAATTGAAACACTACACAGGTGGAATGAAATGGATATAAACGTTGAACGAGTGGAATTGAAATTATAGACAATGCAAATGGATTGGAAGAGGGAATTACCTGTTCAAACACTATCCACGGAATATGAAACTTATGTAGCATTGAAACATACTCTCAAAAAAGTTAAACAAATTTTCTAAAAGAGAAAAAACCTTAGAAAAGGAATGGAACTTATATATTCCGATATTTAAACTTCATGTAACGAAGCACCTGTGGAAGAAACCGACGCAGTAAATTTTCCAACTGAATTTGTGAATTTACTTGAATTGCCAGGTCTACCTTTACATAAACTGGAATTAAAAAAAAAACTTTAAGGCACGCTAACAACCCTGCTTTACGTTATTTATTTTCATTCAAAACACAAATGAACAAAACTACTTACGGGTCTATCTACCTAAGTTCGCACTTTACCAAATTATCTTAACATACACACGTATATTGCAATTTATTATGGATTCATTACTAACAATCCACTTTCATGAGAAAAAGTGATCAAATATTTATTTATTTATTTTAAACCCATTGTTGTGCAGAATTATTTATTTGTGGTGACTGGGTGAAGGCTTTTACTATATAAAAACTGTACTTTAAATAAAAAGCGAATTTAAAAAAAATTGTCGGGGGGGGCGCAGCCCCCCCCCCCTAAACTTTAAGGCACGCAAACAACGTAGCGGGCTGCGCCCGCTAGTTTAATATAATGTTCTTTACATCGGTTTCATTTTTTTGCAATGCCAGGTTTTTATTATAAAAACTTTCTCGAATAAACGAAGATCTAGTTATGGTGCGGATTGACTGCGGCTAATTTGGATACCATTTCAGAAAATGTTTGCCCTACCATAAGACCTTTAATGCCTATTCAGCTTACACTTTTTTCTTCGGTTACTTTGCTAATTTTAGCTGAAACGTTATTCTTGTTGTTGTTTTCTTCAAGAGAAGTTGCATGACCATCAATTTTTTTTTTTTTTTTTTGTGAACCAAATTCAGATGTCGGATAACCAAATTTAGGTACCACCGTTAACTATTAGTCTTTTCTTTTGACATTTATTAATGAAAACGTTACTTACAAAATTATTGACCCTAAAGGAGTATTTTAAATTTAAAGTCGACTTTATTTTTAATCAAACGGTTTTGTTCATTTAGTGTATGAAAACCTTACAAAAATATTTATATTTTCAAATATTTTGATTGGTTGAAAATAAATTAACCAATCAGAATGCTCCAAAACCACCCAATATTTTAACTAAAGTCGACTTTACCTAAATTATACATTTGAAAAATTTAGATAGGCGATTATTTGTATGAAACAAAGCTTTTTTTCATATTCCTTTTAAACATTTTACCAAGTTTTTAGGTTTTACTACTTAAATTTTGAATAAGTTTTGCGAAAAATCTTTATTAGTTGAAATGCTCCTAACTACTTGGCAAAGATTTTATTTGTGTTTCAAATAAATTTATTCCCTTTTAAAGAATTTTAACAATGACATTTTTGTTTTTGGTATTTAAAATGTTTTTTATGACTAAAATTAAAAAATCCTATTCGAAACAAAAACAATTTAAACAATTTAATATTTATAAAATTTCCCGTTTTCCCGGGAAAAATATATTATTTTTCCGGAAATTCCAGGCAAACTAAATTTGTTTTCATACTTACCCGAGTAAAAAAGTTTTGATATAATCATATATTATTTTATGTAATTAAATATAGTAACTTATAGTTAGATATGGCCACATATGCTTTTAAATTGAAGCATATAGACTTTTATATAGTCATATATTAAATATTTTTTCCTCAAAGGTTTTAATATTGAGACATATGTGATTTTATATTATTACATACTGGCCTACATATAAGTGTATGTGCTATATATAAGTACACAAAGTAATATATAAAAGATATAATTACATATACGTTTATATATAATTTAGTATGACACTATACATAATAATATAAAACTATATATGGAGCCATTTAAGAAATATTATATAATAGGTGTTATATATTATTATATATTGACGCATATGAACCCATATATAACTTAGTAATGGTTTCATATCTACAATATTTCATGATTTCTTTTATATATAACGATATAACGTTCTTTATAAAATCATCTATAATTATATATCATCCCACATTACCAATTTTTTCAAAGTGATTTTATATAAAAATATATGTATAAGGTCCTTTTAAAACCGTATTGTATTAAATGTGGTTCCATATTAAAATTTTGGCGCATGACATGATCGTGAGTGAAGTTATTCACAAGTGATCGTGAGTAATAATTACTATACCAAAGTAATTCGCCCGTGAGCGTGAGAATATATAATTCGTACGTGAGCGTGAGTAAGAATATATAACCCGTGCATGATTCGTGTGTGAGTTTATTTTTTGCATCATATGTTTTTAGTAATTTTTACTGTTTTGCGTGAGAATTTTCTGATTGTGAGTAAGTTTTTAATATACTCATGTCTGCGTGAGTAAGACACGAAATGCTCGTGCGTGAGTAATTTGTTTTTGTTTAGGAGCGTGAGTCAAAATGGCTAACGCGCCCATAAAATTAACAATACTGAAGCTTTAATATGGAATTCTCTATACTATAACGCACACTTGACTGATCTCTTATATCTTGGTTGTATATCACAATCCTATTAAGTTAAAAATTTCAGTGTTGTTAATCTTATTTTAAAATAACTAAAAACAAAGAAAAATTTGTTCATGTTTAATGCACTGTCATGGTAAATCTGGATAAAAGTAATGGAAGATTTATCGAAATTATAGGATATCCAGTAGACCTGGGGGTTAATCATTACATTTTGTAATTAATTACACATTCATTTACACAATTACATGTAATTGTAATTGAAAAAAACTCAATTACAATTACAAATTATTTCTAATTGTAATTCAAAAAAGAACAATTACAAGTTATTTGTAATTTAAAAAATGTCAATTACATTTTTTGGGAAAATAAATAATGACAAAAAGCACAAGGGTAATCCCAACATGACGTATTCTTTTTATACGCATCCATGCCTATGCAACCTATCCCAGTCAGATTTTTATACAAAATTTAAACAAAAAACACTTTTTAATTCTAAATGTAATTGAAATTTGTAATTGAAATCACTTTCAATTACAATTACTAGTAATTTGTAATTGAAAATTTTCAATTACAATTACTTGTAATTTCAATTACAAATTACAAGTAATTGTAATTGAAATCCCTCAGGTCTAGGGTTTTTCTTTTCCCGGACTTTTTCATTTCCCGGGACAGCGGGATTTTTTCCAGAATTTCCCGGGATCCCGGGAATTCCCGCTCGTTAGGAAATAAATAAATCCGACATATGTTCTACTTGAAAAACTCGATTTCTATTAAAACACCGTCCGACAAAATTCATTTTTTGGTTGTACCCATGAAAAAATCTACTTAATATATTCTGAAAGGAATTCTAACATGATATTGTCATATTAGATTTTATTTGTTGTTTCAAAAAGGTTGATGATTTTCATGATAGATAATACAATTGTTTCGTGGGAATCACCCCAACTCATCAGTTGTCCGCAATAAGAAAACTATGACTGGAACATACAAACCGAGACATTACATAAGGTACAAAATTTCAACGTGACGAGAAACAACAAATAAAACCTAAATGACAACATCATATTCAAATTTGGACTTGAGGTAGAAGAATATTCTAACTAAATATATAAAAATATAGAAAGTCCGGAAAAACATTTTTTGTATTTTTTAAAGCAAAAATTAAAATAATTGTATTCTTAGAAATATATTAACTAAATATTAATTTGCGGTTTAAACGGTTAAACGAATTGATATAGATATATTGGAATTGTTAAGTGATACAAACTGGTGTCGGACCAGTTTTATAGTCAGAACTAATATCGATTTTATTGATTAAATATTTCTTAAATATGGAGTTTAAAAATTTATATTTCTAGATATTTTGTTTCAATGCAGATTTTCAGAAGTATTCGTCTAGAATTATTTTCATTAAAAAGTGTAAAAGTGAGTATTTTTCACAACAATATTTAGGTAAATTCGCCTAAATACTTTTATAAAAATATTCACCAAATTAATATTAGATAGTTTTTTAACTTAAATTGGTATTTTTTGAATAGAAATTTTTTATGCCACAACTACTTAAAAAGAAATTATTTAATTTTCATAGTTGCATTTTAAATTAACATATAAAAAATCAAAAATAATTTGAAAAAGCATCTGAATAGAAATAAAGCAAAAGCAATTGAAATTTAAATGAAATTATTTGAAGTAAAAAACTAAAAATCAGTTGAAAATACGAAAATTTTACTAATTTTTTTAGTTTTAATGCACAGGTATTTGTAGGTATTTGGAACTGAAATACTGATATTGAAATGTTGTATATATTCCTTTATTTGAACAAATATCATCATTTTAAAGAAAAAAAATTTTCGAAGCACGAGTAGGTATTTTTGTTGGTAAATAAAATTTGTATTGGGTTTAACTGATAAAATTTGTATTCGGTTTAACTAAACAATATCAACTGACATCCAAAAACAATTTGGCCAAAATAATATTTTTTATACTAATTCAGTTTATTAAATTTTAAATCCTATCTTTATTATAAATATTTTTTATTTAAATTATTTTCAAAAAAATCAATGCTTTAAATTTAAATAAAGCTTCAAAAATTGCATTATATTCTAGCTAAATCTTCTATAAAAGAATAAAAAAAATCCCGGGAAATCCCGCACAAAATTCCCGGGATTGCGGGATCGAAAAAAGGGCGGTATTCCCGGGAATCCCGTCCCGGGAATTCCCGGGACATAAACCCTACTCAGGTCTGATCTCCAGATATTGTATATCTTTTTTTATTTAAAAATATAATTTTGTATATTGTTAGATATTGTCATATATATTATGGTAAAAATATAGAGTTAATATTTAGGTATAATTGTATCAAACTATGTCCACTTTTATAACATTTTATATAATTTTATACAAAAAGATATAATTTTATGTAATTGGATGAGGACAAAATTCGGATACAATTGTATCATATTGTATCGAATTGTATCAAATTGTACCAAATTGTATACAATTGTATACAATTCGATACAATATGATACAATAAGACGTTCTCATTTTTCGGATATAAATATATCTAATTACATAGAGGATTATATATAATTAAATATAACTTTATATGGCTCCATATCATTTTTTTACTTGGGTAATGTTTTAAATGAAAACAAGTACCATTTTTAATTTTTTTTTTTTTTTTTTTTTTTTGGAAATGCAAATATATTTCATAAAACTGGATTTTCAAGGGGGTATGTATACTTTCCTGTGCCACTGTATGTATATGTAAATAATTAAAATGAAGGCCTCATCATCTTTTAGGCTATTCAGTGACATGTCACAAAGTATTTAATACGTTACTGGTTCTGCGTCAGCCCCTAATCATTTGTTCGGTGCTATGTTCTTCTGGATGAGTTCGGTGCCATGTTCTTTTGAGTTAGTACAGTGACTAATGTATATAATGGGACTGGTTCTGTATCAGTTCCTTTTAGGTTAGTAGGATGACATGTCACAAAATATAAAAAGTGTGACTCATTCTGTGGCGGATCCTTTTGGGCTAGTGCAGTGACATGTCTCTTTAGGTCAGTTAGGCGACATGTCCTTTTGGGCAAGACCTGTGACATGTCAAAAGGTGTCTAATCTGTGGCAATAAGTCGCTGCAAATGACAACGCCATGTTAAAGTGATATGTCTCTTTCAAATAAAAAGACCGATCAACAACCGGTCTCTGCCCCCTTGAGACCTATCCTGCGTGTCATCTGGGACCGGTCCCTTTCCACGTAGGGTAGATACTGGATTTCGTTATTGGTCAATATTGCGCATTTTAAGGCTGATTAATGAAGTTAACTGCCCTGACTGTAAACAAACGCCCTTACTATCTAAATTTTTCAAATGTATATTTTCGTTAAAGTCGACTTTAGTTAAAATATTGTGCGGCAGTATGCCTTGACTTGGTTTATTTTTGGAGCATTCTGATTGGTTAATTTATTTTCAACCAATCAAAATGTTTGAAAATATAAATATTTTTGTAGGGTTTTCAGACACAAAATGAACAAAACCGTATGATTAAAAAGAAAGTCGGCTTCAAATTTAAAATACTCTTTTATAGTAAGGGCCTTTGCCTATTTTAAATTTAAAGTCGTCTTTATTTTTATACCCTACACCACTATGTGGTCAGGGTATTATAAGTTTGTGCTGATGTTTGTAACACCAAAAAATATTGGTCCTAGACCCACCTTATAGTATACCGATCGGCTTAGAATTTTTTTTTGTTTCGTTTTAACGATGTCCGCCTGTCCGTCCGTCCGTCTGTCCATGCATTCTTGTGCGCACTCTACCGATCGCAAATATTAAGATATTTTGATGAAACCGACTTATGTCGGCCCAAGGACGACGCCTATTGATTTTGGTAAACATCGGTCCATGTTTAGACCTAGTGCCCATATAAGGGTCCTACCAAAATTATATTGTTTATACGCTGCAGGTCGTAAATATTAAGATATTTTGATGAAATTTGGTACACAGACCTATGTTAGCCCAATAACGCAGTCTATTGATTTTGGTGAACATCGGTCCATGTTTAGACCTAGTGCCATATAAGGGTCCTACCAAAATTATACTCTTTATACGCTGCAGGTCGCAAATATTAAGATATTTTGATTAAATTTGGTACACAGACCTATATTGGCCCAATAACGCAGCCTATTGATTTTGGTGAACACCGGTCCATGTTTAGACCTAGTGCCCATATAAGGGTCCCACCAAAATTATATTGTTTATACGCTGCAGGTCGGAAATATTAAGATATTTTGATGAAATTTGGTACACAGACCTATGTTGGCCCAAGGACGAAGCCTATTGATTTTGGTGAACATCGGTCCATGTTTAGACCTAGTGCCTATATAAGGGTCCCCCCAAAGTTATAATGTTTATACGCTGCAGGTCGCAAATATTAAGATATTTTGATGAAATTTGGTACACAGACCTATGTTGGCCCAATGACGAAGCCTATTGATTTTGGTTAACACCGGTCCATGTTTAGACCTAGTGCTCATATAAGGGTCCCCACAAAATTGGCTTGGTTACAAACTGCAGGTCGCAAATATTAAGATATTTTAATGAAATTTGGTGCGCTGACTCACATTATAGAAAATTTTGATACAAGCCCCATTTTAACCCATTGGAATTTCGGATCCAAACATTAGTTGGCTTTTAACCAGACTGGTGTAGGGTATTGTATAGTCGGCATGCCCGACTTTAACCTTTTTACTCGTTAATCATACGGTTTTTCATTTGGTATATGAAAACCCTACAAAAATATTTGTATTTTCAAACATTTTGATTGTTTGCAAATAAATTAACCACCCGAGTAAAAAAGTTTTGATATAATCATATATTATTTTATGTAATTACATATAGTAACTTATAGTTAGATATGGTCACATATGCTTTTAAATTGAAGCATATAGACTTTTATATAGTCATATATTAAATATTTTTTCCTCAAAGGTTTTAATATTGAGACATATGTGATTTTATATTATTACATGCTGGCCTACATATAAGTGTATGTGCTATATATAAGTACATAAAGTAATATATAAAAGATATAATTACATATACGTTTATATAAAATTTAGTATGACACTATACATAACAATATAAAACTATATATGGAGCCATTTAAGAAATATTATATAATAGGTGTTATATATGATTATATATTGACGCATATGAACCCATATATTACTTAGTATGGTTTCATATCTACAATATTTAATGATTTCTTTTATATAAAACGATATAACGTTCTTTATAAAATCATCTATAATTATATATCTTCCCACATTAGCAATTTTTCAAAGTGATTTTATATAAAAATATATGTATAATGTCCTTTTAAAACCGTATTGTATTAAATGTGGTTCCATATTAAAAATGGTTTTGAACTAGTTTTAGATTTAGTAATTACTAGGGATTGGCGCATGACACGATCGTGAGTGAAGTTATTCACAAGTGATCGTGAGTAATAATTACTATACCAAAGTAATTCGCCCGTGAGCGTGAGAATATATAATTCGTACGTGAGCGTGAGTAAGAATATATAACCCGTGCATGATTCGTGTGTGAGTTTATTTTTTGCATCATATGTTTTTAGTAATTTTTACTGTTTTGCGTGAGAATTTTCTGATTGTGAGTAAGTTTTTAATATACTCATGTCTGCGTGAGTAAGACACGAAATGCTCGTGCGTGAGTAATTTGTTTTTGTTTAGGAGCGTGAGTCAAAATGGCTAACGCGCCCATAAAATTAACAATACTGAATCTTTAATATGGAATTCTCTATACTATAACGCACACTTGACTGATCTCTTATATCTTGGTTGTATATCACAATCCTATTAAGTTAAAAATTTCAGTGTTGTTAACCTTATTTTAAAATTACTAAAAACAAATAAAAATTTGTTCATGTTTCATGCACTGTCATGGTAAATCTGGATAAAAGTAATGGAAGATTTATCGAAATTATAGGATATCCAGTAGACCTGGGGGTTAATCATTACATTTTGTAATTAATTACACATGCAATTACACAATTACATGTAATTGTAATTACACAGACCTGGGGGATTTCAGTTATTATACCCTACACCACTATGTGGTCAGGGTATTATAAGTTTGTGCTGATGTTTGTAACACCAATTACAAATGATTTGTAATTGTAATTCAAAAAAGAACAAGTAATTTGTAATTTGAAAAATGTCAATTACATTTTTTGGAAAAATAAATAATGAAAAAAAGCACAATTTAGGGGTAAGCCCAACATGACGTATTCTTTTTATACGCATCCATGCCTATGCAACCTATCCCAGTCAGATTTTTCTACAAAATTTTAACAAAAAACACTTTTTAATTCTAAATGTAATTGAAATTTGTAATTGAAATCACTTTCAATTACAATTACAAGTAATTTGTAATTGAAAATTTTCAATTACAATTACTTGTAATTTCAATTACAAATTACAAGTAATTGTAATTGAAATCGAAATCCCTCAGGTCTGATCTCCAGATATTGTATATCTTTTTTTATTTAAAAATATAATTTTGTATATTGTTAGATATGGTCATATATATTATGGTAAAAATATAGGGTTAATATTTAATTTAATTATTTAATTTAATTTCTTTATTTATTTAGGTATAATTGTATCAAACTATGTCCACTTGTATAACATTTTATATAATTTTATACAAAAAGATATAATTTTATGTAATTGGATGAGGACAAAATTCGGATACAATTGTATCATATTGTATCGAATTGTATCAAATTGTACCAAATTTTATACAATTGTATACAATTCGATACAATATGATAAAATAAGACGTTCTCATTTTTCGGATATAATTATATCTAATTACATAAAAGATTATATATAATTAAATATAACTTTATATGGCTCCATATCATTTTTTTTTACTTGGGCAATCAGAATGCTCCAAATATAAACCAAGTAAAGGCATACTGCCAACCAATATTTAAACTAAAGTCGACTTTAACTAACGATTTAACGATTTACTCACTATTTATACCACCTATATCCGACCGCAGATGGAATACAACTCCCATATATGAGCAGGAGCTTCGAAGTCTATTTTGGAGCTTCTGGACCGTGTGCAAAGGAGGGCGTCGGCGCTTATCAATGACAATAGGGTATCCAGCTCTATTGACTCATTGGAGCATCGTCGGAATGTGGGTTGTGTGACCCTGTTCTATCGATATTATCATGGGAAGTGCTCAGCTGAGATAAGTGAACTTGTCCCCAAAGCCCAAGTTTTTATTCGTAATACTCGCTTATCAAGTAGAGCGCATCCGTTTGTAGTCGATTGTCCAGTGGATCGCACGACGCATTATAGAGAGAATTCGTTTATCAGTCGCACTAGCCGTATGTGGAATAAACTCCCCGCAGAAGTCTTCCCTGTTACTTACAATGTTGAGAAATTTAAATCAAATATTCACAAACACTACTCCCTCTTTCCTCCTCCTTATAACCTATTTTCCTAATACCAACACAATGCACTGCGTTAATAGGGGGCATCCCCTGAGTGTTGGTCCATCAAAAAAAAATATATACGTTTGGAAAATATTGATAGTAAGGCTGAAAGTTTTTAATAAAATTCATAAATTATTTAATAAATTTATTAAAAAAACATGTAAAATTATAGGGTGTAAATGCCTCAATTCAACACAAAAAAGTGGCATTTTCGGATTCACCATTTCCGATTTCAATGAAATGTACCACAACTATCGTACATGATAACAGCTCATTAAAGCATAAATTTCAGAGCCAAGACTCTTTCGGTTTCCGAAATATGACGTCACGAATATTGGAAAAACGGTAAAATTTGACTAAAGTATGATTACAATATCGACAATAACTTGAAAACTATTCAAGATATTTTGGTATTATTTATTAGGTAAGAATGTACGCTTTAAAATGGTATCCGTATCGAGTTTTTTCATGGAAGGGTCAAAGGTCATTTCTTGGGGTCTTGAGTTCAAAATGCGCATTTTTTTAAAATTCTTAAAAAAATATATGATTATTGTTAAACTCTCTTATACATTTGTGTGTCAGGTTATCATAACCCAAGAGAGACAAAAATTGTACCGGAATATTTGTGGATCTTAGAAATGAAACAATGTATAACCTTGTAAGTTTTTGAAAAAAATATTTTATTTTTTACGATTTTCATAATTTATCTCATTTTAACCCTACAATGGACTGAGGAAATTAAAATATTTTCCAACCGATTTTGAATTTTTATACATTACCGGAAATATAATTTAGTCTAGATTATAATTCAATTTACATTTCCAAAAAATACAGTTGTTTAAGTGCCAGTATTTTCAAAAAAGAAAAAAAGTGATTTTTTCGCCTTGTAAATCGTATTTACAAGGCGAATTTGGCACGTGTTCCCGTTATACGATCACCTTAATATTTTGCATGCTGTATTTCTATACCCAAAGGCACATTTCTTGGGGGGAGTGGCCTTAAATCGCAAGTTGAAATAATAAGATCCATCCTAATATACATACATTAGGGCAACAAATGATACTTAGGGACACGGTTTTGCCTATAACTCAGAGACGAATTGAGATACCACCTTAAATTTTTCACACAAATGTAGAAGAGAGTTTAACAATAATCTTTTTTTTTAAGAATTTTAAAAAGGCGCATTTCGAGCATTGGGAATTTGAACTCAAGACCCCAAGAAATGACCTTTGACCAGGGACGTAACAGTTATAACTTTTATTCAAAAAACTGATTGTTTTACAATTATTTCTTTTTTGAATATTTTAAATTTTCTATTTATTTGCTCTGTTTGATTTTTATTTTTAATTCAAACAAAAACAATCCAGACACGATTTTTATTTTTTCAAAAATAATAAAAGTTATTTTGTTATTTTTTTTGTTAATCAAAAAATAACAATTAAGAATATAAATCAAAAGCAATTGAACCAATGACTTCAACAATTATAATATCCTGATGATGTCAACTAGTGTTAATAAAAGATTGAACAGTGATTTAAAGTGAGTAAATATGTATATTCCAGCAACTTCCGGCATTAAATTTAGGTCAATTTTCAATTTTTATTTTATTATCAAATAAAAAAGTTAGTGCTTAATTTTTCCAAAAAAATCATTCTATAACTTTTATAAAAAGTTTTAAAATAAAAATCAAAAAACAACAGAAATTTATAGAGTAAAATATAAAAATTTAAAAAATTAAAATCTTTGCCAAGCTTTGTGATTTTTTTGTGCAATATGATTTATAAAATATAGTGCATTATTGAAATATTATAATTAAATAAATTTGGATGGTGACTTTTTCATAAATATAACAATTATTTTGGGTCTCTGCCTTTGACCCTTTCATGAAAAAAATCGACATGCATACCATTTTAAAGGGTATATTCTTACCTAATAAATAATACCAAAACCAAAGTTTTATACCTTGAATAGTTTTTAAGTTATTGCCGATTTTGTAATCATACTTTAGTCAAATTTTATCGTTTTTTCCAATATTCGTGACGTCATATTTCGGAAACCGAAAAGGTCCTGGCCCCAACATTTATGCATCGTTGATCTCTTGTAGTCTACCACAGTATTGGCGAATTTCATTCAAATCGGAGATGGCAAATCCGAATGGTGTATTGAGTTGGTTTGTTTTCACCCAATAAAGTAAATACCCGAGTAAAAAAAATTGATCTCGCGCAATATCTAATTATATCCAATTTGATATTGTTTAAGATCTGCTGTAATATCTAGCTGATCCAATTAGATCCCAAAATTGGGTGTATCCAATCATATCGTATTAGATCCCATTGTATATATGGGGATAAACTAAGATCAAGTTATATCTCAAAATTGGGAGGTCCAGTGATGTCTTTGGGGATAAACCTAGATCTATTTTGATCCGAAAATTGGCGGATCCAGCTATATATTTGCGGATATTTTTAGATCTAATTTGATCCGAAAAATGGCGGATCCAATTAGATCCAGCTATATATTTGGGGATAAACTTAGATCTAATTTGATCTCAATTTTGGCAGATCAAATTAGATCCCGCAATATATTTGTGGATAAACGTATATCTAATTTGATCCGAAAAAGTGGCAGATCGAATTAGATCTAGCTATATATTTGGGGATAAACTTAGATCTAATTTGATCCGAAAAATCGCACATCGAATTAGATCCAGCAATATATTTGTGGATAAACTTAGATATAAATTGATCTGAAAAATGGCAGATCAAATTAGATCCAGCAATATATTTGTGGATTAACTTAGATCTAATTTGATCCGAAAAATGGCACATCGAATTAGATTCAGCAATATATTTGTGGATAAACTTGGATATAAATTGAATAGAAAATTGGCAGATCAAATTAGATCCAGCAATATATTTTGGGATTTAGTAAGACCTAATTAGATCCAAAAAATGGCAGATCGAATTAGATCCAGCTATATATTTGTGGATAAACTTAGATCTAATTTGATCTGAAAAAGTGGCAGATCGAATTAGATGCAGCAATATATTTAGGGATAAACTTGGACGTAAATTTATCCGAAAAATGCCAGATCGAATTAGATCCAGCAATATATATGTGGATAAACTTAGATCTAAATTTATCCGAAAAATTCCTAATCGAATTAGATCCAGCAATATATATGGGGATAAACTTGGATCTAAATTTAACCGAAAAATGGCAGATCAAATTAGATCCAGCAATATATTTGGGGATAAACTTGGATCTAAATTTATCAGAAAAATGGCAGATCGAATTAGATCCAGCAATTTTTTTCGGTATTAAAATGGCAGATCGAATTAGAAACAGCAATATATTTGGTGATTGACATCTAAAAGTATCCATAAAAATTACAGATAAAATTAGATGCCGCATTATATTTGGGTACTACGTAAGATCTCCATTTATTTGGGATTAAATAAGATCCCAGACATATATTGCCAACTGTTCAAAAAATAATAGACTGGCAGAGCACTGATTGTATAAAAATTACAATATTTTGTTAAAATAAGGTTTAAACTCAGAAGGTAACGAGTTCAATATGCATTTCTTTTACAAAATTAATTTCTTTTTATAAAATTAAAATTGTTTTTTCTATAAATTTTTTTACAAAATTATATATTTATTTTTTTATTAAATTGAAATCTTTGAATAAAATAATTTTATTTACATCTTTTTGACGCTCTACACCATTTCCAATTGTATTAATTGTTTTAAGATTTATCAATTGTATTTCAGAAATAATCAATTGAATTTCAGTTTTATCAATTGTGTTTCAGAACTCATCAATTATTTTTCACATTTATGAATTGTAATTCAGAACTAGTCAATTGAAGTTCAGTTTTATCAATTGTGTTTCAGAAATTATTAATTGTATTTCCGAAATTCACAACTGTATTTCAGAAATTATCAAACTGTATTTCAGAAATTATCAATCGTATTTCCGAAATTATGAAATGTATTTGAGAAATTTTTCTCTATTAGCTATGAAATTCTGAAATAGATTTCATTATTTCTGGACACAACTAAATAAATAAATAATTAAATTTGCGTAATATTGTAGTTTCCGAAGTGCAAATAATATTTTGTGATATACAATTAAAATTTTCTAAAATACATTTAATAATTTCTGGAATACCTTTTTTCGATGCTTATAAGTTAGCTCGAAATGCTTTTATCATTCATTTAATTTGTAGCTATCAGACATCTATACAAGTCTCGTTAGGTTAGAGTGTAGAGGTCTTGGCTGACAATCTGGTGGACTGGGTTAAATTTCATGTTTTTAGAAGCAAATATTAAAAAAAGTTTTCTCAATTTTTTCAAAAATGTTTTTTGAAATCTATTTTTTTGTCAAGATAGTTAATGCAACGTTCTGCCAACGCATAACCGACCATCGCCAACGGTTTGCCAACATTGTGCCGATTATATTTTTCTGTCTGGGATGTTAAACTTAAACCTATTGTATATTAACATTAATTAACACTATATTTTTATTTTTAGGAAATACATTTTTATTTTATTATAAGTTAACATTAAATTAAATTTTAGATAATGGCACCAATTTGTAGTTGTAATTATTATATATTAAATCGTATATTCATAAACATTCTATACAGTTAGACGAGGTTTATGGAACTATTTAACTTTATAAAGTGTTTATAAATTATAACTTAAATGTACATATATATATGTTAAATGTACGTGAACAAATTGTTGATATGGACCCACAAATTGTATCTCAACTGATATTGGAATTATTGTACCATTACCATACATCAATATATATTGAATGATATACGTATATTACAATATATGACACTGTATTATAAATATTGTTAATGAAGTAACATATCTGATAATATTTTTTATAGCGCCATACATAGTTTTACATTATTCAAATTAAACCATATATGGAATTGTATTCAAAATGTTGATGTGGTACCAAATTTAACCATATATTGTTTAAATTGTGCCATATATGACAATATATTGTTTAAATGATACCATATATGTCTATATATTAATATTGTTTAAATGACACCATATATCAATACATATGCGACCCCGGTGAAAAATGTTCATATACGCTCAAACATGTTCATATATGGTTTATGTATGGACACATATGAACAAATATGGATTTTTTATGAACATATATGGATTTTATATGAACATATATGGAAGTATATGTGATTCCATATATGGAAAAAATTTCATATACAGACATATATGGAAGCATCTGTTATTTCATATATGGAAATGGCACTCATATATGGACAAATATGAAAGTATATGTTATTCAATTTCAAAAGGGACTTGTATATGAACATATTTCGAAGAATACATTTTTCCATATATGTAAAAGGAACTCATTTGGATAAATATGGAATTATATTTAATGCCATGAATAAAAAAAGGAACATATGTAGCGCCTAATTTGAATGTCATACATAAATTTATATCTATCGTACAACCTTATAATAAAGGACATCAACGTTCGCATGTATTCGCATATATTTAATAAATGTATATGTTCATATATGTCCATATATGAACATATACTTAGATGTTACCTCATTTTTCGGATCCATACATATATGGTTGAACCATAAATGTTCATATATGGACATTTTTCACCGGGACCATATATAAATATATATGGCACTATATATGGTAGCATATATTATCATATGTGGAACTGTATTAAAAATATTGTTCATGAGGTACCATATATGGGCATATATTGTTGAAATTGCACCATATATGATAATATATGGTTTTAATGGCACCATATATGATAATATATGGTTTGAATGGCACCATATATGATAATATATAGCTTAAATAACACCATATATAAATATATATCGCACTATATATAGTACCATATATTATCATATCTGGAACTGAATTAAAGATTTGGTTTATGAGGTACCATATATGACCATATATTGTTTAAATGGCACCATATATGATAATATCTAGTTTAACTGTCACCATATATAATTATATATTGTTTAAATGATACCATATATAATTATATATTGCTAAAATGCCACCATATATATTAAGATATAGTTCTATATATAACTATATATGCAATAAGATCAACCATGTTATGTAATATATAATTATATATGCCATATCTAATATTATGAAGGCCGATATCTAATTAGATGAAATTATATATGGCATAATATAAGGAAAATTTTTCGGAAAAAACCTCATATATAATTATATATGGATATACATAACCACATGTCTAATTATATATTGTAATATATGCCACATATGATTATATATAATTTTTTTTACTCGGGTAATGGGTCAATTTAGGTAGAAGTCCGTTTTTGTTAAAAACAACGGTATGGATACGGACCAGAAACGGCATTATAAAAACGGAGTCACTCCGTTATTCACACTACAAAATGGTCCGAATACGGTCCGGAATTGACGCACTTTTAACGGTTTCGAATCAGTTTCGATGTTTCTTAAGTTCCGTTTTCTGGTCCGTATACGGATCCAGAAAACGGTACGTAAACGGAGTTGGATTCCGTTTATGACGGATCGAAAATGGTGCGTAAATGGAACAAATTATTTGTTGGGAATATTTATAAAAAAGGTGATATCGAGCAAAAATATGAACAGTTATTTCTGGAAAACCGGCCACGAAAACAAAATTTGCTTTCTAAATTTGGATTCAGCACACCAAATTTTTTTTAGAAAATATATGGTATTGCAATTGCAATAGGAGGTTTTTAGGCTGTTCTATAGTCTTGTAGTGTATTTGACAAACCAACGTTGTCATACCTTCTGCATGACAACTGACACCTTTATTTTGATTGGCTAAAAAGCCTTAATTTTTGAATTGTCTACACGACCCGCCTTTACATATTTTATCGTGGGATTTTGCTGATTGTGCATATCTAACAATACTTTGTAAATTATGTTAAATTAGTTTTAAGTTGAATATTTTAATAAAGTACAGTAGTTGACAGTAGTTGATGAACGAAACACAGAACAACAAGTCTTTCAGTCATCTTTTAATTATCTTTAATCTTACATCTTTAAGTTAAATATTTTAATAAAGTACAGTAGTTGATGAACGAAACACAGAACAAGAAGTCTTTCAATTATCTTTAAATAATACATGGCGATCCTGCCAGGGTCTGCTTTAAGCAGACTCTGGAAAAGGATGTAATAGTGAATTTTGAAAATAAAAATGCAAGAGTGAATATTTTAAAATGGAACATCTAAAAAAAAAACAATATATAAAAAGATAAAACTATGAAATTAAAATGTTAATGTGAAATTAAAGTGTAATATTAACTTAGTCAAAACTGCAACACCTCAACAAATTAGTAGGAATATTAAAACTATAACAACATCTGCTATATGGATACTTTTTCCTCATCTGCACCCCAACAACAAGAACAACTCAATAAACCATTACCAAAAATGTTATTACCAACATCAACAATGCTAAATTAATAAATGCTACAATAACAAAAACAGCGATGAATAATATCATCCCCCCAACAACAACAACAGCGTTACAAAAATAAAAATTGGCTTCAAACCAAACAAGGGTAACACGCCGAGTTACCCGAAGGAAGATGCTGGTGTGGCCAAATACACCAGACACCAACTATCTTCAATGGCTGCTCCTGTTGATGAGAAAAAGGCCACAAAGCTGCTTCCAGACAAAGAAAACATCAACTACTCCACCTCATCCACCAACTCAACAAATTTCCATCAGAACTTGAAAAGAAAGAGATGACACTCTTCCAGACATTAAGGAATACCTTACCAGTAAGTTAAAATTAAGAATAGTATTTATATACATATGTATATAAAAAAAAAAAAATACAAATAGAATATAAAATTAAAATTTTGACGAAAAATTATTTTTTTTGCAAATTTAATTTCATTTTTAAATTTATAAAATTTTTTTATTAAAAAAAAAGAAGAAAAAGAAAAGAAAAAAAAATTAAATAAAAGTTATAAAAATTATTTTTTATAAAAATGATGAAATTAAAATTTTAAGAAAAAAAAATCCTTTTTACAACAGTGAAAAGTTTTTTTATGAATTCTATTACACTATGCGACAGTCAAAATCGGGATGGGATGAAACCAACGGGAAATGTTATATCGGTCAAAAACAAGTTATACGTGTCCCGGCGTTTCGCTGGGTCACCCCTAGGAATCGAGATATATCTTTTTTTTGACATAACTCGAGAACCACTAGTCCGATTTTGCTCAAGCAATTTAAAAAAAATTAAAAATTACAATTCCTTTAATCTGTTCATATAACGTTTTTCTATATACTCAACAGTTTTGCCGGTAAAAATAAATGTTTGTTACCGCTACCATAAAAATCAATAACCTTTTGTTTATTACTTTTTTTTAATATTTTAGGCAAAAAATATTTTTTTCTTCATACATTTATTTTTACTGGCAAAACTGTTGAGTATTTACAAAAACGTTATATGAACAGATTAAAGGAATTGTAATTTTTAATTTTTTTTAAAATTGTTTGAGCAAAATCGGGCTAGTGGTTCTCGAGTTATGTCAAAAAAAAGACCACCAAAGGTCAAATCGATATATCTCGATTCCTAGACTTGACCCAGCGAAACGCCGGGGCACCTATAACTTCTTTTTTACCGATATAACTTTCCCCGGTAGTTTGAACCCTTCCCGATCACTGACCCCTACCATTTGTCTCACAGTGTTATTATAAAGCTAAATAATAGAATTAGAATTTGAAAAGAAAAATTTTTATTTGCGAAAATAAACATTTTTAACTTAACAAATTTTATGTATAATAATTATAAAATTTTATACAAGAAAAATTAAATTTAAAATTTATAAATTTTTTTTATTAAAAGAAAGGAAAAAGAATAAAATTATAATTAAATTGATCAAGGCTTATTTAAATAGGTTGATTCAATAAATCGTGTATATAACCGAAATTTGAAAATTATAAAATTTTTATTTATTTACTTAAATAGAAAAAAAATTTAATTAACTAAATTAGTGAAAAAAAAGAAAAATGCGGAATATAAATGAAACAAAATTTGACTAACCAGCTGCTAGTAATTCTAGCGGTAAATTTTTTTATAATTTTTATCGACTGGGGTGATCCACAGTGCGATGGAAATAAAGACGGTCTTCAAAGAAGAGACGACCGATTTATGCCATAGCAATCAAAATCTGTTTACCTGAAGGGAACGGATAGTGGACGCTATGACATAACTGAAATTTTTTTTTATTTTTTGTCCAAAGTCTTACTAACAAATTGTTTTTGAGATAATTCTTTAATTAATCGATTCTGATACTAAAAAGGAATCGTAAGTCTTTGATTCATCGATTCTGATACCAAAAAGGAATCGTGACATTCTTTAATTCATCGATTCTGATACTAAAAAGGAATCGTAACATTCTTTAATTCATCGATTCTGATACCAAAAAGGAATCGTAACATTCTTTAATTCATCGATTCTGATACTAAAAAGGAATCGTAACATTCTTTGATTCATCGATTCTGATACCAAAAAGGAATCGTAACATTCTTTAATTCATCGATTTTGATACCAAAAAGGAATCGTAACATTCTTTAATTCATCGATTCTGATACTAAAAAGGAATCGTAACATTCTTTGATTCATCGATTCTGATACCAAAAAGGAATCGCAACATTCTTTAATTCATCGATTCTGATACTAAAAAGGAATCGTAACATTCTTTAATTCATCGATTCTGATACCAAAAAGGAATCGTAACATTCTTTAATTCATCGATTCTGATACTGAAAACGAATCGTAACATTCTTTGATTCATCGATTCTGATACTAAAAAGGAATCGTAACATTCTTTGATTCATCGATTCTGATACCAAAAAGGAATCGTGACGTTCTTCAAAATATCTTAAACTAATTCTAGCTCCATAATCGATTCTGATACCAAAAGGGGAACACTTTTATTAATTTAGTGAACTATTTGCGAAGTATTACGGCAAATATTAAGTCAATATATACATTAGACCGTACCTCAAAAAAAAAGTTCGCCGTACACCCTCCAATATGATGTATTTTTGGAAGGCGATTTCAAAAAAATTCTTTTTTTTCCCGACCATAGGGGTCGCCTTTTTTAATTTTTTGTTGTAGCTTTGGCATTTAAAATCGGATTTTAAATTGTGATATATCGATTTTTCTGACTCGAGGAGACCAGTGTTTTGCTATATAGTAAAAATCCAATTAAAAAGAATTTAAAAAGGCGACCCCTACGTTCGGGAACCAACATATAAAAAAAATTTCTACTGGGTTTAGCGAAAAACTTCCTTAGCAAAAGTTTAATGATTTTTTGCGAGCTTTAATTTTCTGACATTATGGTTGTACATTAGGGAGGTAGAAACTGAGATCTGGTGGGTAACTACTAGAACGGGATACTTGAGGTCAAAATGTCCATAGAGCAAAACACTGGTCTCCTCGAGAGAAAAAAAAATAAATGTATGAAGAAAAAAATATTTTTTGCCTAATATTAAAAAAAAGTAATAAACAAAAGGTTATTGATTTTTATGGTAGCGGTAACAAACATTTATTTTTACCGGCAAAACTGTTGAGTATATAGAAAAACGTTATATGAACAGATTAAAGGAATTGTAATTTTTAATTTTTTTAAAATTGTTTGAGCAAAATCGGACTAGTGGTTCTCGAGTTATTTCAAAAAAAAAATAGATATATCTCGATTCCTAGGGGTGACCCAGCGAAACGCCGGGACACGTATAACTTGTTTTTGACCGATATAACATTTCCCGTTGGTTTCATCCCATCCCGATTTTGACTGTCGCATAGTGTTATTAATTTTGTTAAATTTTTTTATATTAAAAAAAATATAGGGATAATTTTTCTTATATTGCTTCCATTTAAGGAAAAAAAGGAAAATAGAAGAAAAATATATAATTTTTTTCTCCCAGAATCAATAAAATTAATTTATTTAATTCAATTTATGTCAATATATAATTTTTTTGTATAATTCTTTTAAAGAAAAAAAAAAAACGAAAATATAACCTAATTTAAATGTTGCTTCTATCAATTAATAAAACATGATTGTTTTTTTTTTTATAGTTTTAAATAAAATATTTCATTTAATTGTTAATTTTATTAATTTTTTTTACATATGAAAATAATTTTTTTTAATCATATTTTTTTTTCTCTTATATTAATTTGAAAAAAAATAATAATAATATGATATAATAGGTTTGTTTTTTTCGAATTTTATATCTATATCTATAACTACTTGTAAAAAACGACTATCCGTACTTAACTGACTTTTCTTTTATTTTTTGTAAGCAAATGAAATTTAAACATTTGGAGTCCCCTTTGTACAAAAGCTGTTTTCGTACAAATACTTCGCCGGAACGCGAAATGGAGCAATAATCTTGTGTGCCCTGCTCCACCATTGCTAACAAACGCATAATTCATCTGTTAGCTTTTGTTGTTTTTAATATTTTATGAAATAAAAAATACTAAAATTTCAAAGCCAAAGAATTTTTAAGACTTGGTAGCATTTTTATAACTACTTAATTTTTAAGAAGCTAAATTTATACCTACCCGGTTAAAAATCGACATATATGTATCCATTCATGGACATGTGTGAACTCACACATGCTGGTATATGAAGTCATACAAATTCATACATGTCCATATACTTCCGTATAGGATTCATATGTGTTCATATGTATTCATATGTAATCATACATGAACATATTACCTCAAATTTCGTTAATGCACACATATGAACATATATGGAAATTCATATGAGCATATATGAATCATTCATGCACACATATGGATAATATATTGATGCATATGGGCATGCATGAATCATATGTGCTCATGTATAATCGATTTTTTACAGGGTACTTAAAAATTTTATAAATGCTTAAATTTGTATGGAATATTTATACAAAATTCGAAAAAAACAAACCTAATATATGATAATAAAAAAAAAAAAAAAAAATAAAAAAAGTATATTTTTTTTTTATAAAAAGGGAGGGAAAAGGTACGCCCTAACCTTCCAATACATTTATATTTTTTTTAAGAAAAAAAGAATTTTTTTTTTAATTTTTTACAATTCATAAAAGAATGATCAATTAGCTACTGATCATTCTTTTTCTGTAAAGGGGAGGTGTAGTGTATTTGACAAACCAACGTTGTCATACCTTCTGCATGACAACTGACACCTTCATTTTGATTGGCTAAAAAGCCTTATTTTTTGAATTATCTACACGACCCGCCTTTACATATTTTATCATGGGATTTTGCTGATTGTGCATATCTCGCAATACTTTGTAAATTATGTTAAGTTAGTTTTAAGTTGAATATTTTAATAAAGTACAGTACAACTACTGTCGATGAACGAAACACATAAAACGATATTTATCTGAGTTAGTCTTAAATGAGCTTTACTGTAGTTTGTAAATACTGAATTATTTTTAAAAATATTATGCATTGACATGGCTGCCCTTATTAAAAACACTTCGGTTCAATTTCCACATCCTGTGACAATGTCGTATAAAAGTGGTGAGCCCTTTTCATATAAATGGGCTGGTAGTATTGTATAGTTCGTATTATAACAGCTAAGAAATTTTAAACATGCATGCAGAAACCGTTTTCTTCGATGCACGCCCGAGTTAACAAAATTTGATGGTTCTGCTTTCGGCATTTTCGAATTGTTTATTTGTTGTTGCCGGTCTGGCCTAAGTATGCTATTCTATAATTTTAAAGTACAAAAGCCTTAAGTTGATTGTTAAAAATATACATCAGCAGTTATGCAAAAACCAATTGCCTTAGTAGGACTTTTTCTCGGTTAGGATATTGCAATGATAAATACAATTGTTGCCGAATGACCGAGTAAGGAGGAATTAAAAAACATTGTTTATCTTTTTCACATAAATTTTCACATGACAAATTTTTCGAGGACATTTTAATACATACATTTACGTTTGTTGTTTTTTTGACAGTAACACATAAAACAAAATACACAAAAAATGTTATGTTAAAAATTTCCATCAATTTCCATATGGACAATTGATTTGGCTATTTTTTTTTTTTTACTTTTTGTAGATACTCTAAGTAAGAATATAATAAATTACTACAACATTTGGGGATGTTAAAAAAGTCCTTAAAATTATTTTTGAGTTGATTTCGAGGATTGCAGTTATTGCACAAATTAAAATTAATTGTATTATTTATGTATGTTTTTCTAATTCACTAACTAACCAAACAATATTTTAATTTAAACATTTGAATATAGACATTATTAAAAGGAAGGGTGGATATGATAGACTTGAGTGCAGGATGGAAAGAAAAAAATAATATCCTTCTAAACTGCAGAAAGATGTAACAAACCGATTAGTTTAGGTTTCAAAGATTAACTAGATGTACTGTCCATATATGCACGCACATCAAAGTAAGATGTATCTCAAAAGAATAAGTTAAAAAAAGCTTTTATTGTTTACAATAAGAGAGGCGATTTCCACACACTCGGAGTTGTGTTGCCAGATTAGACTTTTTCTCTCCCCAAGTAAAAAAGTTTATGTATAATGTATATTTGAATATTATTCAGAATAATTTAACCCTCTAATCGGCAAGCCCGCCTCCAGGCGGGGTATATTAAATTGAACACTAATGTGCCAAAAGAGTATTTTATATAGGGTTTATGTCCCGGGAATTCCCGGGACGGGATTCCCGGGAATCCCGCCCTTTTTTTAATCCCGCAATCCCGGGAATTTTGTGCGGGATTTCCCGGGATTTTTTTTTATTTTTTACAGAAGTTTTAGCTATTAAATATTGCAATTTTTGAAGCTAAATAAATTTAAATTTAAAGTATTGAATTGAAATTAATTAAACAAGAAATATTTGATATTAAAAAATGCGATTTAAAATTTAATAAACTGAATTAGTATAAAAAAACATATTATTTAGGCCAAATTGATTTTGGATGTGAGTTGAATTTGGTTAAGTTAAACCGAAAACACATACTCGAACTTCAGAAAAATTTTGTTTCTTTAAAATGGTGATCTTTGTTCAAATAAAGCAATATATTCAACATCCGTATCTCAGTTCCAAATACCTCCAAAAACACCAGGCATTTAAAAGTTAGGAATATTTTCGTATTTTCAATTGAGTATTTATTTTGAGGTTTTTTTTCACTTCAAACAAGTTTATTTAAATTCAAACTGCTATTCCTTTATTTCAATTGTATTTTTTAAATATTATTCAGATGCATTTTCAAATTATTTTGGATTTCTTTATAAGTTAATTTAAAATACAACTATCCAAATTTAATAATTTCTTTTTAAATAGTTGCGGATAAAAAATTTCTATTCAAAAGATACCAATTAAAGTTAAGGAACTATTTAATTAATGTTTTTCGTTCAATTTGAGATCAAATATTATCACATTTTCTTTTAAATTATTTTGAAATTAAAAGAGAGATGATACAATTTTTACAAGTAAATTACATACATAGAATAAAAATTAAAAAATTCGATAAGGCCAGCAGGATAGAATACGTATTTTCGGATCCTGCTAAAAACCCATCCTCTATATTCTATGCTTTTATGGGTTAATAATTGATGATGAACTATTTATTAAATTGAAACAAATAAGCAAATTGAAACAACTCAATTAGACTAACATCAACGAAATTCTTACAATGTTATTTTTATCCTGCTGCTTGGAATTCAACTCTGATCGACAACTTATGAAGCATATATTTATGAACGACAACGAACTGTTAATTTTAAATTCATATTCTAATTATTTTTTAACCTACAACATAAATCCATGTTGATTGTAAATATATTACCTAAATAGTAATTCGCGGTTTAAACTATTAAACGAATTGATCTAGAAAAAGTGAAAGTACTGCATATTTTATATTTAGCTCACCTTTTAGGATATATTAAGTAGATTTTATCATGGGTACAACCAAAAGACGAACTTTGTCGGACGGTATTTTATTAGAAATCGAGTTTTTTCAAGTACAACATATGTCGGATTTATTTATTTTGTAACTAGCGGGAATTCCCGGGATCCCGGGAAATTCAGAAAAAAATCCCGCTGTCCCGGGAAATGAAAAAGTCCGGGAAAAGAAAAACCCTAATTTTATAACAAGAAATCAAGCTTTTTCAATAGAAAACAAAATTTATTAAATTTTTTGTGAAGAATTTTTTTGTATACAGAGCACCGTTTGAAAGAGAAAAAGTGTTAAAAATAAAATTTAGAAAAATAAATATTTTAAAACAAACAAAATTTTAAAAAATCTTAAAAACATATTTAAATTGACTTAAACACTGGATAATGACCATAAAGTAGTAGGTTTGAAGAAGCAAAATAAACATTTTTTTCCAAAAGTTATAAACACATTTTATATTTGCAAATCAGTCTAGATCCAGTTTCTGACTAAAGTACGATTGAAGCTATTCAAAAAATGTCTTACTTTGGTCCAAGGATACCTTTAAAAGATCGCCTTAAATTGAAAACGAATTGACGGATTTTTCTTAAATTTGGTAGCAAGAATATATTTGGTACAAGTAGCAAAGCTTGTAAGTTTGAATAATAAATATTGAAGTTGTGGTGCGTTTTCGCTCAACTTCGCATTTTTCGAAAAACGAAAATCACAACATCCTCTTAAAGCCCCGCACAGTGGATTCGATGACACCCAAACTGGCGAGATATTATTTTTTTTGGATTAACTATGTATAGATTAATTTAAAAAAATAACTTTTTATAGTTTTCGTTCAGACCTTTTTTTATTAAAAAAAAAGAAAAAAAAATTTTAGATGTATGGACGAAACGTAATTTAACTTGCTCTGCTGCAACTGCCCCCGGATTTATGGACTACCAAAAATCCATAAGCTTGGAACTCCCATCCGTCCTATAGTGTCTTCGGTCCAGGTACCCTGTTATGAATTGTCTAAATACATAGGAAAGATTTTAAGACACATCACGTCAGACGATTACAATATTAAAAATTCTATGCAGCTGAAAAAACAATTAGAACACATCGAACTTGAGGATAATGAAATTTTAGTCTCATTTGATGTAATTTTTCTGTTCACCAATATACCGGTCCACACTGCAATCAAAAATATTATGGGGAAATGGAACATTATACGGCATTATACTAAAATTCCCAGCTCAGAGTTCCTGAAAATACTACAATTTTGTCTCATGGACAACAATTATTTTATCTACGATAAAAAAGTTTTCAACCAAATATTCGGTATGCCAATGGGTAACCCACTCTCCCTTACTATTGCAGATATAGTACTTGATTCCCTACTAAACGACACGATCACAGAATTAAAAGGTAAAAATATACACTTTAAATACATAGTCAAGTATGTAGACGACATTTTTGCAATTATAAATATAAACTACAAAGATGTGATCTTAAACACATTAAATAAATATCACCCAGAGATCCAATTTACTATTGAAATTGAAGACGATAAAGAAATCGCTTATTTTGACTCAAAACTACGACGGTTTGATAATAAAATAATTTTTGTTTGGTACTCTAAGGAAACTTAATGAACTTCAATGCTACACAACCTAAAAATCTAATTTTAAATATATCCAAAAATTTCATTTACAGAATATTAAATCTAAGTGAAAAACAATTCCATATGAAAAATATACACGCAATAACTAAAATACTCACTTATAATAGTTTCCCAAGAAAAGTCGTGAATACACTTATTAAAGGCGAACAAAAAAAATTAATTATGAAAATAAAAACAATACACAAAATAAACCCACTGAATATCAACACAAAAAATTTTACAGTGTAAAATATATTCCGGGGTTAACAGACAACAAAAACTTACGAACAACTATACAGTAAGAAAACATATGCTTTGCCTATAAACCAAACACAACTCTCAATACAATTTTCTCAAATATTAAAGCGCCAATTAGCAAACAACAACAAAGCAATGTTGTGTACGAGGTGAAGTGAATACACTTATTAAAGGCGAACAAAAAAAATTAATTATGAAAATAAAAACAATACACAAAATACTGAATATCAAACCACTGAATATCAACACAAAAAATTTTACAGTGTAAAATATATTCCGGGGTTAACAGACAACAAAAACTTACGAACAACTATACAGTAAGAAAACATATGCTTTGCCTATAAACCAAACACAACTCTCAATACAATTTTCTCAAATATTAAAACGCCAATTAGCAAACAGCAATAAAGCAATGTTGTGTACGAGGTGAAGTGCAAAGGCAATGACGATCATAGCTGTGAACAAGTGTACATAGGAACAACAAAAAGAACACTTGAAACAAGGATAGGAGAGCATAGAATGGACATAATAAAGGGAAAAGAAGACACTGCGTTAGCACAACATACAATAACAATAAGCCACACAGCTGATTTTGAAAAGGTTCGCATTCTAGACAAAGAAAACATAGAGAAAAAACGATTCACAATAGAAAGCCTACGAATACAATAGAACATAGGAGTCCCAATGAATATGAAAGAGGACACAAATAATATATGCGCCAGCTATAGAGTTGTCATTAAGTGAAACATTACTGTGATAATTAGTTTAAGCTTTGTGTATTAATTTAAAATTCATGTTTTATGTACAATGCTGTTTAATGTGATGTAAAATAGTTTCATATTGTAAGTTAAATTGTTTTATGGTGTATTTTATTAAATTAATGTACTTTTTAATTTCCCGAGTAAAAATAGTTATATAGGAAATTATATAATTTAATATGGACTAATATGTTTATATATAGTCAAATGTGACACTATATCTTTGTGGATATAATTATGTATAGCTTTGAGTTTCCCACAAATTTCTTATATAATGTCAAATATAGATCAGTATAAATATATATGTCGCCATATATATTAATATATACCATATTTAGTTACATATGCTATGATAATTTTAATACAGCGTCATATATAATTAAAAATGGCTTTATCGGTAAACATATAAAGTCTTATATAGCTCAATGTTAATTTTTTTTAAGTTTTAGATATGTTTAAGTATAGCTCATTTAAAAAAAATTATATGTTTTTCTGAGTTATATTTATGTATGTACGATTTCAAAATATAAAAGGCGTACTCATTATAACTCCTAAATTCCTTGTAAACCTTGTATAAATACAAGCCATATTTTTTATGTATGGAATTTGACATTAAACTCATAAACATACCAGGATTAGAGTTTACGGGTAGAATACAAGTTTATATTAGAAGGCTTAAAATGCTTGGTTACAATTATGTACAACTTCTTCTAAATACTTATGTGTAAATTCATAAATGCTTTGTAAAGATATAGGATGCTTATGAAACAAATTTTGTATGGAAAATTTGTTTTGTAAACCTCCTATAATTTTATAAAACATTTATGAATTTATACATTAAAGTTTTATTTAAATTTTGAATTCTTAACTTAAGAGTGTTATTTTTTAGTAGTTTTTAATATAATGCGTTGTATAATTATGTCTTTCTACATCAAATTAGAAATGATTATATCGGGTCAAAATCCGGAAAAGATTCTATATGATTTAATATATTTAAAACTTATCCGATATAATTTTATCCACCATTTTTCGGATCATAGCATATCTCCAATTATATTAAATTAGATATCATTACATATGACATCATATTATTTTTTTTACTCGGGTTATTAAATAGACGACTTCCTTGAAAAAGTCTACAAATATAGACGAAACGTCGGAAAAATATGTAAAGAAACTTTGTTTTATTTACACTCAACATTTTATGCCTTATTAGCTTATGAAAACTGATTAAACAAAAATTTTTTTAAGTATTAGGAAAATCCATGTAAAAACAATTCCGATTTTAATGAAATTTACAATTAATATTACAAGATATCAGAGTTCATAAGAGCAGAAACTTTCCGATCCGAAATCATTTCGGTTTCTAAAATATTGCGTTTTGAATATTGGATAAACATAAAAAATTTAAAGTGTTTTTACAAAGTCACTCATAACTATTAAATTTTACATCTGAAAACTTTAATTTTGGTTCTACTTTAAAGACCACAATATTACCCTTTCAAATAATATGCATATCTTGAAATACATATGTATATAGAATGAAACTAAGAAAAATGAGAACAAAAAAAACTAAATTTTAGACTCGACCGTTTTTAATTGTTTTAAAACTTTTTTAATGTAAGTATTCTCCTAAATAATTTTGCTTTTATCAAAATGCTTAGAGCTTCGTCTGCAGTCAATTGTTGTGAACGCCTTTTGGGTTATCACAATTGATGGGTTCGCTCTTTTAAAAAGTAACCATGCATTTACCATGCAAAGATCGAGTAAATGGTAGAATATTCTGATGTACCATTTTCGGCTTTTTAGTCTAATTTTTAGACGACCCATAAAAGAATCCATAAGGTCTACCCCGCCCATGTGTAGATTGTATTCTTTTATGATTTGGGGGCAGGTGATGGTGATTACTTAGTGGTGCTTTTTATCCCATCGTTCAACAGTAGGAACGTCAACATCAATACCATGTTCCGAAAGTAATGGTTTCATGCCAACGAAAGTGGACACAAGGTTAACGACCTTGTTATCTTTCCAGGATATTGATGTCAACTGCACACCTAGAATGTTTGCTGTGAACTCTGCCGAAACACCTCTATTCATTTTCATCATATCCTTTGGGTCAGGGAGTTTACAGTTATTTATTCGGTTACGATTTATGGTTCCAATGCTGTGAATTCCTTGGGTCTTCAAAAAAAACCAGTAATGGGATGGTCGTGTAATAGTTATCCATATAGACTATGTAATTTTCAAAACGGGGAACTTCACGGGTCATACGCACTACGATATTCGCAGAGGCTTTCAAATCAGGTTCCCATGGCCATAAGCGATGCTCTTCTCCTGTGTAAATTTCGAACTTGTACATGAAACCCGTTGTATCGCAAAGGGCGAAGAATTTGAATCCCCATTTTTTTGGTTTATTTGGGAGATACTGTTTCATATAATGCCCCACTTTGGTGGAGCACATCTGCTCGTCTATCGCTAATCGAGACAACATGGGAATCAATTGGAAACGATCATTTAGGGAATTTACCATTGGCCTTACTTTGAATAAACGATCAGGATTTTCGGCATCGTACTCATCGTTGTTGTTTATATGAAGGTACTCCCTAATTTTCTCAAAACGGTTGATCGTCATTACATTACGTACTGCATCAACTCCATTCTGCCTATTCCAATAATCTCTTACACATGGAAGTTTGTGATAAGACATATAATAAATAATGACAATGTATTTACCGAGTTCCAGGGCATCGAAAAAGAAATTTTGGTTATTTTTTTCAACTTTTGCATAATGAATGGTTTCGTCCACTATTTTCGCGAAATCATTAGCTGACTCTGGTTCCAATTTAGAGCTTCCGAGAAAAGAGATTTGCTCTTCGCACAACTGTAGGTTTCCTTTTTTCCAACGAGCTCTCGCAAAATCATTGGAAGTTATGTCAACAACAACGTCCTTATACTTACAGCATTCTTCACGTACATGAGCCAACTTGTCACGCTGATCGATGGCAGCATTTTCAATAAGTTCATCCATAGGTGTCGAAGTAGCCATAATTTTTATCCTTTTTTGTGGAGGCGAGGAAGGCTCCTGTCTCACTATGGATAAATCAACTGAAATTGATGTACAAATATCTGGAACAGGAACTCCAGATGCCCACCAATTCATCATCGTCATAATCATGAAGCATACCAGCCACCTCATCACTGCTGTACCTCTTTCCAGCAATAATAAGGCCTTCCATGTCTAAATAACCAACAAATATAATAAATAATAATCAAAGAATAACATACATCCAACACACAATAAAACGCGTGTTCGATGCATGATGTACCATATATGGTACATAGAAAAATAAGAAAAAAATCTGGTCCAAGATATAGAATTTGACCAAAATTCATTATTATTAGCTAAAACAAAGTCCAATGTACTCACCAATACCGAGTTCCAAACGAATAATAATTACAATTAACTTTTTTGCACTGTTAAAACTCACATTTGAAATTATGTGCAAAAAGTGCATACGACAACTTCGGAAGCTTATTGACTACTAGAACAAATCGAAAGCTAATTATAACGGTAATTTTATGAATGCAAATATTGTTTACTGCAATTTAAAGCACGTGGTATCATAATGCGGTTTGACTTGTTTGAGTATTATATCATTAAACACATGTACCAAATATGGTACGGTATGCATTTGTATGCAGATTACTGCTGCCTCCGGGAAGTTTTTGAAGAATTACCAAACGAAGTTTTTGAAGAATTGCCAAACGAGATATCCATTGACAACATTTGTGCCCATTTTTTTACAAAATTTGGTACAAAGAATGTAGAAAATCTGTATAAATTAAAATCATTTATATTTTCAATTCAATTTTGCAATTTTTTTTTGCTAATTTAACTGAATTTTAAATTGTCAAAAAAAATCAAGCCTTTTTTTTTAATGTCAAGAAAAATCAAGCTTTTTCTTCTGAATGTCAAGCTTTTTGCCGAATTCGATCTGGCAAGCCTAGCCGCAGGTGAAAAATTTTTATAAAAATTTTTAATTTTTTTTGGTACGTTGTGGTCATGTTTGAATTCTTAAGAAAATTTCCGTTTATTTGAGTGCCCATACTTTATAATTAGTACATTAAGTGGCTATTTTAGACTCCCGGGGGTCTTAAATGGATCTAGTGGGAGCCACGCTTTACGGATCATAAAACCAAATGCATTTTTGAAATCGGGAGAAATTTTCTTTTAATTTGAGCCGTCGCACTCACCATTTTGGGTGTGTTTCGGTTTTTTGGACCTAGCGGGTCCCAGGGGCCCCGGCCGCCTTAACACCATATAGAAAAAAAAATTCTTTTTTAATTCCAGAGGGGGTCATATATTTTTTTTTTGAGGGGTGCCCCATAAAGTAAAGTTCAGCCGATTTAGCAATTACTAGAGATTGGCGCGTGACACGAAATGTTCGTGAGTCACGTTATTCACACGTGATCGTGAGTAATAGTTAATATACTTAAGTGATTCGTGCGCGAGCGTGAGTAAGAATATATAACCCGTGGATAATTCGTGTGTGAGTTTATTTTTTGCACCATATGTTTTTAGTAATTTTTAATGTTTTTCGTGAGAATTTTCTGGTTTTAAGTTTTTAATATACTCATGCATTAAACACATAGACGACTGCAGCTACACGACTACAGCCTGTCAAAAATAAAATACACACGTTTATATGAAAACGATTATTTTGACACCAACACAGCTACACGGCTACACGACTGCTTTTGCCGCTGTAGTCAACTTAGGATAATTTATATTTTTGTTGGCTACAAAACAAAAATAGTGTTGACAATATAACAAAATGTGTAAAACAGGACAATTTTTCCCGCTAGAGGCGAAATAAAATCGCTAGTTCTGACTAGAAAATCGCCGTTATGGGAACACTGAAGAAACAGCTGTTTATATTTTACAATTGTTTGAAGGTTTCATGAATTTATATTTGTAAATAATTTTATTGTGATGTTTTGTAAAAGAAATGGATCTTACAAAATTAACAAAATATTCCTCAGCCATTATTTTAGAAGCGCAAACCAAAAAAGTTTAATATTTATCAAAACATCAAATTTTTAGGATCATCTGTTTACTATGTTGCTGTCGTTTTCAAAAAAACGCCAGCAGCATTTGTAGTCGTGTAGCCGCAGTCGTCTATGTGTTTAATGCATCATGTGTGCGTGAGTAAGAAACGAAATGTTCGTGGGTGAGTAATTTATTTTTGTTTATGAGTGTGAGTCAAAAATGGCTCACGCGCCAATAATATTAAAAACACTGAAGCTTTAATACGAAATTCTCTATATTATAACTAGGGTTTATGTCTCGGGAATTATGTAGGCCAAATTGTTTTTGAATGTCATCTGAATTTGGTTTAGTTACCAATAAAAATACTCGTACTTCGGGGAAAAAAATGGTTTCTTTAAAACGATGATCTTTGTTCAAGTAAAGCAATATATACAACATTTCAACATCATTATTTCAGTTCCAAATACATCCAAAAAGCCTGTGCATTAAAATTTAAAAAATTAGTAATATTTTCCTATTTTCAGCTGATATAAATAATTTGAGGGTTTTTTACTTCAAATAATTTCATTTAAATTTCAATTGCTACTCCTTTAATTTAATTGTATTTTTTTTTTAATTTTTTGTTTTTCAAATAATGCATCAGATGCTTTTTCAAATTATTTTGGATTTTTTATATGTTAATTTAAAATGCAACTATGAAAACCCAGCAAAGAAAAATGATCATTAATGACTCAGAAATTAGCTTTAAAAACAAACATTTTTCCACTTTTTCCTATGAGCCATTTAATAATCTAATTTATGAGCGCTCCGAAACTGCTGCCTGGGAATTTATTTTTAAAAATTTCTAATCAAAAAATACCAATTAAAGTTAAAAGATTATTTAATAATATTTTATTTTCTATTTTTAAAAAAGATTTAAGCCAATTTGCCTAAAAATTTGTGTGAAAAATACTCCCTTTTAAACTTTTTTATAAAAATAATTCTAGACGAATTCTTCTGAAAATCTCCATAGAAACAAAATATCTAGAAATAGAAATTTTTGGATTCCATACTTACTAAATGTTTAAGCAAAAAATAGATCTTAGTTCTGACTATAAAACTGGTCCGACACAAGCTTGCACCCATGAACAATTCGAATACGTGCTAAAAGAAGGGATGAAAATAAAATACCCGTGTCTTTCACTTTGTCTATATTAATACGTTTATAAACGGTTTATAAACGCGAATTAATATTCAGTTATTTCTAAGAGTTTTTTAAAATTAAGACGGCCTTCCATATAAATATATTACCTCAATATTAATTCGCGATTTAAACTGTTAGACGAATTGATCTAGAAAAAGTGGAAGACATGGATATTTTATATTTAGCCCTGCTTTCAGAATATATTAAGTAGATTTTTTCATAGGTACAACCAAAAAATGAACTTCTTTGGACGGTGTTGTAATAGAAATCGAGTTTTTCCAATACAACATATATCGGATTTATTTATTTTCGAATGAGCGGGAATTCCCGGGATCCCGGGAAATTAAGAAAAAAATCCCGCTGTCCCGGGAAATGAAAAAGTCCGGGAAAAGAAAAACCCTTGACTGATTTCTTATATCTTGATTGCATATCATAATCCTATTAACTTTAAAATCCGAGTAAAAACAGTTACATATAGTCGTATAATATATACTGTTTCATCCGAAAAATGGCCCGATGTAATTGTATCAGTTGTTTATCAGTTTTTATCTAATTGTATTAGTTTAGATATCAACTAATAAAATAATACATTATTCAGATGAAACTATATCCAATTTTTGACCTGATACAATTTTAGCGGTTTATATCTAATGATATCTGTTTAGATCGTAGTTGGTACAATTTTATATAAATAAAATATATTTGTATACGACATTTGCCTTATATAATTGTATCAAAGTTTTGAAGCAGATATAATTGCATCAGGTCAAAATACAGATATAACTATATAAGTTTGTATAGTAATTTATCTATTTGGATCTAACCTAATACCATGCGACATGAACCCATAAAATTGTATCAGGTCAAAAATCAGATAAAATTTCATCTGCTTAATATATAATCTAATCAGTTAAGATCTAAACTGATACAATTAGATACAAAGTGATAACTAACTGACACAATTATATCGGCCCATTTTTCGGATGAAATGGTATATGGATCACATTAAGTTATATATTAACATATAAAGCTCCACATTAATTTTTTTTAATAGGGATATCAGTGTTGTTAACTTTATTTTAAAATTACGAAAAATAAAGAAAAATTTGTTCATGTTTAAGGCACTGTCATGGAAAATCTGTATAAAAGTAATGGTAGTTTTATCGAAATTATAGGATCTGCAGATATTGCATATCTTTTTTTATTTAAAATTTTTTTGTATATTGTTAAATATGTTCATATATAATATGATAAAAAGTATAAGGTCAATATTTAGATATACCCGAGTAAAAAAGTGTATATAAAATTATATGTGAATGGATATATTTGCAATATGTAACTGGATATAATTTCATCCGAAAAATGGTTATATTAAATTGTATCATATTGTATATAATTGTATTTACAAGGATACAAAGTTATATCAAATGATAAACTTATATCCGAATTTTGTCCCGATCAAATTGGATATAAGTTAATCCAATACGATATGATTAAATTTAAGTGATAAAAAAAACTTTGAATTGGAGGGCAGCAGGATTTCGGGTCCTACACACTCAGGGGTGTGATGAAAATCGAAAACGAACAGTTTTTCAATCTAGAATAATTTGTTTCGCGAAAATCGAATTGGCTTCAAATTATTATTTTTTAAATTAAAAAACTTTTAGAAGTAAAAAAGCTCAGAAAATATTGATTTAATGAAAAAATTGAGTAAAGCATATAAAAAATTGTTTTTGATCAAATATTACATTAATCTCGAATTTATTAGTTAATCTCGAACATGGGTCTGATATTAACTAATATATCGTCGGCTTGCCTGCAAGAAGTGCTACGTTTTTGGTTTTAACAGGTTTTCAGGAGACCGAAAAAACCGATTTATATTATCCTTTTAAGATATTTTATTGACATCATATGCCCTAATGATTCACGACCTTATTTATTGCAATCATTATTAAGGCATATGATGTCAATGAAATATATTAAAAGGATAATATAAACCAGTTTTTTCGCCCTCCTGAAAACCTGTTAAAGAACACATAACACTACTTGCAGGCAAGCCGACGATATTGTTATATAAAAAATAAAATTAAAAATATTTTTCGTATCTATTTATATATAAAATTTTGAATGGTTTTATCAATAATATATTCCTATATATACAATTTGCAATAAAGCAAATACTGACATATGATTTAATATGATTACATATGAGAAAATTTCTAAAAAAAATTTCTAATATATCACCATATAAAAACATATAAGGTCGCACACAATATTTTATATTATCATATATTTTAATATTAAAAAATATATGTTATATATACTCTTTTTTACTCGGGTAATTGTATCAAACTCTGTCGACTTTTATAACATTTTATACAAAAAGATATAATTTTATGTAATTGGATGAGGACAACATTCGGATACATTGTATCGAATTGTATAAAATTTTTTCAAATTATACCAAATTGTATACAATATGACACAATAAGACGTTCTCATTTTTCGGATATAATTATATCTAATTACATAAAAGATTATATATAATTAAATATAACTTTATATGGCTCCATATCATTATTTAAACTTGGGAGGACATATATTATATCTCAAAATATATGGCTTATATTCCACCATATGTGATCATACATTATGTTATATATCAAGGGTGGGCACGGATTTGTCACCGAGGGCCAAATTATAGTTTTTCATAAATTATAAAGGGCAGCACCATACATTAAAAAAAATAAAACTACTAAACGAAACTACTGCTTAACTTTTTTAAGAAAAATTTGGTTCTCAACTCCATCTGTTACCAAACTGGTTCCAGAAGAAGTGACTGTAAATTCAACTTTTTGCAACTTCAACCCTACACCACAACTTATTATTATACCCTACAGCACTAGTGGACAGGGTAAAATTTTGTGCTGATGTTTGTACCACCAAAAAATATTGGACCCAGACCCACCTTTTGTCTACCGATCGACTCAGAATCACTTTTTGTTTCGATTGTCTGTCTGTCCATGTATTCTTGTGCACGCGCTCCAGGTCGCAAATACATATTAAGATATCTTAATGAAATTTGGTACTCCTACTTATATCGGCCACGAACGAAGCCTGTTGATTTTATTTTGAATCGGTCCATGGTTGGACATAGTGCCTATATAAAGGTCCCCCAGAATTGGATTTTCCGACGCTGCAGGTCACGAATAGGAAGATATTTTAATGAAATTTGGTTAGTTGATTGGCATGTGCTCAAGGACAAAGCCTATTGATTTTAGATAAGATCGGCCCATATATGAACCTATCGTCCATATGGACTATATTCCCGATTTTCTCTTAAATGCACCTAAAATTAGGTAAAACCAAAATTTCTTACCGTTACCCTATTTTTTTTTATCATTTTGTAGACAAATTTTGACACAAGTTCATTTCAATCCATTCGAATTTCCGAATCCAAACATTCAACCATATTTACAGCTTTACCATACCATAGCTTTCAACCATACTGGAGTAGGGTATCATATTTTTCGTTTTAAAGTATTTAAGTTTTTAATTTTGGGAATATTTTTTAAAGTTTTTCTTCTTTGATCCTTGGAATAATTTAAAACTCAATGAGGTATAAGAGAGTGAATAAGAAATAGCCTCCTTGATTTAATTTTTATTTAATAATTTTATTGCGCATAGGGAAAGAAATTGCAGCTTTTAAAGGGACACCATTCACTAAAGGACTAATTTAAATGGTGATTACAAACTCAAAATTTTCGTGGTCTTTATGAAATTCCCTTCGGAATTGGATTCGAAACGTAAAAAACTTCCTTAAAAAAAAAAAAAAATTTGAAAATTTCCTACATTTTACATAAGGAAATTTCCGATTGTTGAATTCTTAAAATTAACTCTACGGATTTGATGAGGAAATTTCAGATCTGACTAAAATTTTTTTCTTAAAATAGTATATTTTGACAACCAATTTTTAGTAATTTATTTGTTACACATATTCATTGAAATTTAAATATTTAAAAAGTTCTATGATGTCACTGTAATGCCATTTCCGTTAATTTTTATAAACCCGTTTACAAAATCCAATCCATTCCAATCAAATTCCGGTACTGATTTCATAAAGACCATGTTGGTCAGAAATTTAAGTGCTTTTGATGAATTAAAACACAGTTCTAAATTTAATACAAATATTATTATAGTCGGAATTAATTACGAATTTGTACTAAAACTCAAGTAAACAATTTTCAAACAAAATTCATACATAAGTAAAATTTGAGTATAAATTAAGTGCTTAATTCTGACTACAAAACTGGCCATATAGGTGCGATTTTAACTTTAAATTTAATTTGAATTTATTTTAAGAATCAGTTTATTAGTCAGAACCAACATCGATTTGATTCTTGAATATTTCTTAACTGAGAAATTTTCAAATCAAAATCTTACTTCTGACTAATATAAAACTGGCCAAAAGTTTGTGATGCAGTTTTGTCTGAGGCCGGGGTAAAACTCAGTTTGTCCAGGTTCGTCAAAGGTCTGCCTCCTTTGAAATAAAACAGCAATCGTTTCTTTTGTTCAATTCAATTGTACGATCCTGTATCGCACACAGTTTTATTTACCAAGATCTTAAACTACTTAAACTACTTATTTAATCTAATGACTTCTTTAAACGGTGTCGATGATTCGGTGCACAGGATGATCTTCGGCAACTCTGGCAGTGGTTGCAGTTCCTCCAAACGTCGATAGCTCTGTCACTGGTTCGATCTGATTAGGTATTGAACTACGACCCGTAAATCTTTATAAGTATCTCACGAGAATAGTAAGCAGGTGAGTCGGGTTATTTCGGGGAAACGATGTAATATGGCAGATACGATGAGTAAATATTTCTAAATAACTCACGAGAATAGTAAGCAGGTGAGTCGGGTTAATTCGGGGAAACGAGGGAATATGGTAGATATGATTAGTAAATATTTCTAAGTAACTCACGAGAATAGTAAGCAGGTGAGTCGGGTTATTTCGGTAACTCCGACCTTGTTGGCTTATTCGTGTATACTTCGCAGAAGTACGAAGTATAGTAAAACTCCAACTGGGTTCGGGTTACCTCGGGAACACGAGGAGATGTAAATACGATTAGTAAATATTTCTAAGTAACTCACGAGAATAGTAAGCAGGTGAGTCGGGTTAATTCGGGGAAACGAGGGAATATGGTAGATATGATTAGTAAATATTTCTAAGTAACTCACGAGAATAGTAAGCAGGTGAGTCGGGTTATTTCGGTAACGCCGACCTTGTTGGCTTATTCGTGTATACTTCGCAGAAGTACGAAGTATAGTAAAACTCCAACTGGGTTCGGGTTACCTCGGGAACACGAGGAGATGTAAATACGATTAGTAAATATTTCTAAGTAACTCACGAGAATAGTAAGCAGGTGAGTCGGGTTAATTCGGGGAAACGAGGGAATATGGTAAATACGATTAGTAACTACGATTAGCGACTCACGAGAATAATAGGCAGGTGAGTCGGGTTAATTCGGGAACTTTAATCGGGCTGGCTTATTCGTGTATACTTCGCCCACGGGACGAAGTATAATAAAACTCCAACTGGATTCAAGCTCTCCCAGGCTATACAACTTTTCCCTTATAAGTTATACATTCTATTAACCTAATAAGAATTATTAGAATATTTGCCCAGCCCAGTGAAAATATATCATTGGTTAGGGGTATCAGCATTTCTATTAGGTATGTGAATAAGTAGGTTATTTGTAACGGCACGTTACATTCCCCCCCTACTTTGAAGAAAAAAAACAAGTGGTTCTACTTTTTTTCCCCCTTTTCACTCCTTTTCTTTTATTAAAATTCCCCCTATCAATCAATGGCACTATGCGAATTTCGACCTTTCGATCTGTAGTACCCGAAGGTACCCTTTACCGAACTCCAAAGCTTCGGTTTGATATGTGGGTGCAATTCCGAACAGGAATATATCCATGTAGGTGGATTTGGTTTAGAGCATAGTGTGGGCGTTGGTCTTCGCATATTTGGAACATACGATTGTTTTGCCGAGTTCAAGCGGTCGTGATGTTTTATCGATGGGGTCACAAGAAGTCGAGAAGGAAGGCTCGGGAATTTCGGCTTCGCTTGAACGGCCAGTTTTGTCGCTGCCATCGATGTCCTTGGAACCTTTTCCGATTTATGAAATTCAACACCGGATATATTTCTTGCCGATTTCTGGTTATTTTGGGCTCTAATAAGGGGGAGTGTGGAGCTCGTATCGATTAATGCGCGATCTTCAATGTCGTTGCTGTGAATTGGAAGGAAGTATCGGGGAACAGGTTGTCTACCTTCGGTTATTTGTAATGTGCAACGACAATCTCTGGACATCACGCCGTCAGTACCACAGCGGGAACAGAAAATACGCAGTGGATTACGGCATTGCCTTCTGGTGTGTCCTCTCGCCTTACAGCGCCAGCAATGTGTAGATCGACCGTAAACGTCCAGCGCTGACATAATCCCCAAAAAATGGTTAGTATGGCCTTTCTCTTCATGTATTATCGCCTCATATTCATCTGTTAGCTCCATGAGCTCATCTAACGAAGTGAAGTGATTCCGACGTATATACAGTTTGTATTCGCTTCTGAGACCATAATAGATTCGGTCCGTATGATCCAATTTCCGTAGTTCAGGGTGATGATGGATGAGGGTTTGTATATCTAATATGAAATCTTTCGCCTTTTCCTTCGGCAATTGCTTCCGGCGGTATATTGTCTCTTCAAGATGGGCTAAGTATCGTTTTGGTAAAAAGAATCGATCGGCTTGTCTTTTGAACTCCTCCCACGAATGGATTTCATGCCGCTTGATACGATACCACTGAAGTGCTCGCCCCTTTAATATTTCTAGGAGCGAGAAGAGAAGCCGGTTCTTCGGAAATGCGTAGCATTCGGCTACTTCTTCGACCCGTTCAATGAACTTCGTGTAAGTGCTACCACCATCATAGGTCAGATCCCATCGGCGGATTACTTCCATGATTTCGAAGTTACTGAGGCTACTCGCCGTTCGAAAGCTATCAAGATCTTGGTAATTGCTATGTGCTGTACTCGCTCCAAGTTCGTTGGTGGTTTGGTTAGGTTTTCCACTAGGTGCGTCGGTGGAGTCGAGTCCCTGCTCGGGCGCCATTTGTGATGCAGTTTTGTCTGAGGCCGGGGTAAAACTCAGTTTGTCCAGGTTCGTCAAAGGTCTGCCTCCTTTGAAATAAAACAGCAATCGTTTCTTTTGTTCAATTCAATTGTACGATCCTGTATCGCACACAGTTTTATTTACCAAGATCTTAAACTACTTAAACTACTTATTTAATCTAATGACTTCTTTAAACGGTGTCGATGATTCGGTGCACAGGATGATCTTCGGCAACTCTGGCAGTGGTTGCAGTTCCTCCAAACGTCGATAGCTCTGTCACTGGTTCGATCTGATTAGGTATTGAACTACGACCCGTAAATCTTTATAAGTATCTCACGAGAATAGTAAGCAGGTGAGTCGGGTTATTTCGGGGAAACGATGTAATATGGCAGATACGATGAGTAAATATTTCTAAATAACTCACGAGAATAGTAAGCAGGTGAGTCGGGTTAATTCGGGGAAACGAGGGAATATGGTAGATATGATTAGTAAATATTTCTAAGTAACTCACGAGAATAGTAAGCAGGTGAGTCGGGTTATTTCGGTAACTCCGACCTTGTTGGCTTATTCGTGTATACTTCGCAGAAGTACGAAGTATAGTAAAACTCCAACTGGGTTCGGGTTACCTCGGGAACACGAGGAGATGTAAATACGATTAGTAAATATTTCTAAGTAACTCACGAGAATAGTAAGCAGGTGAGTCGGGTTAATTCGGGGAAACGAGGGAATATGGTAGATATGATTAGTAAATATTTCTAAGTAACTCACGAGAATAGTAAGCAGGTGAGTCGGGTTATTTCGGTAACGCCGACCTTGTTGGCTTATTCGTGTATACTTCGCAGAAGTACGAAGTATAGTAAAACTCCAACTGGGTTCGGGTTACCTCGGGAACACGAGGAGATGTAAATACGATTAGTAAATATTTCTAAGTAACTCACGAGAATAGTAAGCAGGTGAGTCGGGTTAATTCGGGGAAACGAGGGAATATGGTAAATACGATTAGTAACTACGATTAGCGACTCACGAGAATAATAGGCAGGTGAGTCGGGTTAATTCGGGAACTTTAATCGGGCTGGCTTATTCGTGTATACTTCGCCCACGGGACGAAGTATAATAAAACTCCAACTGGATTCAAGCTCTCCCAGGCTATACAACTTTTCCCTTATAAGTTATACATTCTATTAACCTAATAAGAATTATTAGAATATTTGCCCAGCCCAGTGAAAATATATCGTTGGTTAGGGGTATCAGCATTTCTATTAGGTATGTGAATAAGTAGGTTATTTGTAACGGCACGTTACAAGTTTTTATCTAAAATTTTCGAAAATAAAAAATTTTAATGAAAATTGTTAAAAAATACTTAAAAAAATATAAATTAGAATTTCAGCAAGGGCCGCACTAAAATCAACAAAGGGCCGCATGCGGCCCAATGGGCTGCACTTGCCCACCGTTGTTATATATTATCATATATAATTATATATAATAACAAATATGTCATATCTCATTATGTATAGCATATATAGTTTATATCTTTAAAAGACAATATATAAAACGAGTAAAAAGGTTAACGTCGGGCATACCGACTATATTATAACCTACACCAGTCTGACTTAAAGCCAACTTATGTTTGGATCCGAAGTTTGAATGGGTTAAAACAGACTTGTCTCAAAATTTTCTATAAAATCATAAAAGAAGAGAACAACGAAAATATAACACATATGGGCGATAGGTCCAAATATGCACCGATCCTATCTAGATTCAATAGGCTTTTTCCCTGGGACCATGTAAGTCAGCGAACCAAATTTCATTGAAATATCTTCGTATTTGCGACCTGCAGCGTGTAAAAAAGAAAATTTTGGGGTTTTTTTTTTTTTTTTTTTTTTTTTTTTTTTTTTGGAAGAGAAGCAACACTCAGGAAATTCTTCCTATTAATTAACGTGTTGCTTCCTTTGGAAAGGGGATAGAGAAGAAGTGAAAGGTGATGAAAGATGAAGGGCTTCAAATATGGCAACACTGTAATTGCGCGAGATGTTGAATTTTAGAACAGTTGTTGCGCGCCATCTGATGGTGAGTTGGCGAACTTTGTTGAAGCTTTTTAGTTCATAGCCCTGTTATATTATTTTACTTCGGTGGGGTTAAGTGCTATGGGAGCACCGAAGGAGGACGCTGCGATATGTATGAGGGATAGAAAAAACTCATACATATTACTATTTTTCATAAATTGATGTTGCCTTGGTTGGGGCTCGAACCCGCAACTTCACGTGTAACAGTCCAACGCGCTAACCATTACACCACAGCGCCCAAAATCAGTAGGCTCCGTTCTTGGGCTGGTCTGTGTACCAAATTTCATTGAAATATCTTCGTATTTGCGACCTGCAGCGTGTAAGAAATACAATTTTAGGGGGTACCCTTATATGGGCACTAGGTCTAAACATGGACCGATTTCATTCCTTGGGCCGACGTAAGTCGGTGTACCAAATTTCGTTAAAATATCTTAATATTTGCGACCTGTAGAGTGCGCACAAGAATGCATGGACAGACAGGCAGAGGGACGGACATCGTTAAATTGAAATAAAAAAAATTCTGAGCCGATCGGTATACTATAAGGTGGGTCTAGGACCAATATTTTTTGGTGTTACAAACATCAGCACAAACTTATAATACCCTCTCCACGTAGTGGTGTAGGGTATAAATATATGGTTTTATAAGGCACCACATAAGAAACATATAATTTTATAGGGCTATTCATGACAATATATGTATATACTCTCATATTATAAGATAAACAGTGATGTTAGGCGTACCAATTTGTTAGTACACATACCATTTTTCAGGGTCTTGTACCATGTACCAACTAAAAACTGTATTTGTACTAGGGTTTATGTCCCGGGAATCCCGTCCCGCCCTTTTTTCAATCCCGCAATCCCGGGAATTTTGTGCGGGATTTCCCGGGATTTTTTTATTTTTTTACAGAAGTTTTAGCTATTAAATATTGCATGTTTTGAAGCTAAATAAATTTAAATTTAAAGCATTGAATTGAAATTAATTAAACAAGAAATATTTGATATTAAAAAATGCGATTTAAAATTTAATAAACTGAATTAGTATAAAAAAACATATTATTTAGGCCAAATTGATTTTGGATGTGAGTTGAATTTGGTTAAGTTAAACCGAAAACAAATACTCGAACTTTATAAAAATTTTGTTTCTTTAAAATGGTGATCTTTGTTCAAATAAAGCAATATATTCAACATCCGTATCTCAGTTCCAAATACCTCCAAAAACTCACTCACAATATATTTTCCATAACCGATTGAGGTTTATTTGAAAAGCAATAAGTAAAGTTTGTTTTCAATTGAAGAATCAATTAAAATACATCGAAACATATTGTTTAACTTTTTATATTCGTTAATAAAAAACAAATTACAAGAAATATGTATCGTCTGTAGGAGTTGATATTTTCAGTCAATTTTTTAGATTTCTATTTTTAGAAAAAATAATTTAAATAATTTCGTTGTTTTCTATTAAAAAAAAAAATCAAATATTTTAGGTTTCCAGTTAAAAATTTTTTATTTCCTTTTTTAATTGTGTTTTCAATTAATTTAATATGTATTTTATGTGAGCGTATACATAGTTATATAAAAAAAAAAAAATTTGGGATGAGATTTGAACCACCACCCTCAAAAATTTAAATTTTGTCAATGCCTGACCTTCCAGACAACCGATTTTAAAATTGTATAAATTAAATTTGAATTTAAAATATTTTGAAATATTTATTTATACAACAAAAAGAAATTTAAACAAACAAATGTACCCAGCACACAATTTGAATATATAAAAATAATTTGAATCTATCTATCTATCTACGATAACGAAATTATAGAAATTGTTGCCAAATTTATTTGAATTGTTAGTAAAAATGTTTAAATAAATTTGATAATCATGGGGTTGCCGGGTTGTAAAAATGTGAAGAAATCTCCACGTCAGCTGCTAGAAATAGGGTCGGCATATACGAATCGTTTTAAATGTTCTCCATACAAATCGTTATAAAAACTAAAAATATAAAATACAAAAATAAAATTTAAAAACAAGCTTTTTTATAACGCCCTTTGAGGAGAATTTTTTGACAGATTTTTTATTTTTAATTTTGTGTGGAAGTAAAAACGAAAGGTTTTATATTTTATGAATTTTTTTTATTCTCAAAAAGTTTTATGCATTTCAGAAAATAAAAAACTACAGAGTTATAAATTTTATTCAAATGAAAATTTAACTTAAAAAATCAAAAAAAGTAAATAGAACGCAAGTTCTTCTTAATTAAAATTGAATTTTATAACTGCAGTTAAACACTAAATTCTAGCGACTTTGATTTATGTAAATTGGCATTTCTGACTGACTAATCTTATTCTCATTTTAATTCAGAGAGTATTGTCACTTTTAAGATAATTGTCTTCAAACAGGATGATTTTAAAATCTTAAATAATTTTAGGATAAACATATTTTTGTGCAATTTTGCTCCAAAGTTTAATATCGATGGCTTAATGAAGAAAGACGCTACAGAATTCTGCTGGACGAGTTTTAGTGAAAATTTTCGGTAAACTGCTTTAGTTTTCGTTACAACATAAATGAAAAATTTGTTAAATTCGATGAAAAAGGTTCGTATCTTTTATGAATCTAGTTCTAGTGAAACTTTTGCATGGAGCGTATGAAATTTTTAGTAAATAAAATTAAATTTTTTAACATTTTATGAAAAATTCCATTAATTCAATGAAAAGTTTCAATGGACGAGTTCCCGTGAAACTTTATCGATTTTATGCAAAAATTCATTAATATCATGCAGTTATTCTCTCAGTGTAACTTTATTCTTAATTTCTATAGAGGGGAAGGCAATAAAAATATAAAAACTTTGGACATATTGTTTCTCGGAATAAAATTTTATATTAATACAAAAACAATAAAATAAAAAGTATAATAATAATAATATTAATTCGAGTTAGGGCCTTTCTGTATTAAGCATTAAATTTATTTACCAAAAATTTGAAAAGAGCAGCATGTTCGTTGTTACATTTAGGGTATTTCTTTTAACTATTATATTCATGTTTGATGGGTAATTTGAAATTTAAACAGATAGATTCAAATAAAATAAAAACAATTTGAATTATAAAAAAATGTTTATGAAACTATATATATATCAATATAGTTTGGCTCAACGGGTAAGGCGATGAACTTCTAAACCAAAGGTCGTTGGTTCGACTCGTGTCTGGTGTTGGAACAAAACAAGATTGCTTTGAATTTAAAACGAAAGAAAATTATATTAAAGAGAAATAAAACAAACAAAGAACGTGTGTGTTAAGTGTGTAGTGTTTTGAAAATTGAAAAAAAAACTTTCGAATATAAAAAAACAAACCACAAAATCGTTTTTTTTTACGTTTTGTCAGTTAAAAATTGATGATTGTTTTAACAGACTTTTCAATTATTTTTATTTCTTTCATGGATTGTTTAAACAATGTTTGAAAATAAATAGCAACATAGTTTGAATATAATGAAAAATCAGTAGTCCTTTTTTAATTGTGTTTTCAATTAATTCAATATGTATTTTAGGTTGTTTTTAACGATAAAATATTGTGAGTGCACCAGTCTTTTAAAAGTTAGGAATATTTTTGTATTTTCAATTGAGTATTTTGAGGTCTTTTCACTACAAATAAGTTTATTTAAATTTCAACTGCTATTCCTTTATTTCAATTGTATTTTTTAAATATTATGCAGATGCATTTTCAAATTATTTTGGATTTCTGTATAAGTTAATTTAAAATACAACTATCAAAATTTAATAATTTGTTTTTAAATAGTTGCGGATAAAAAATTTCTATTCAAAAGATACCAATTAAAGTTAAGGAACTATTTAATGAATGTTTTTCGTTCAATTTGAGATCAAATATTATCACATTTTCCTTTAAATTATTTTGAAATTAAAAGAGAGATGATAAAATTTTTAAAAGTAAATTACATACATAAAATAAAAATTTAAAAAATTCGATAAGGCCAGCAGGATAGAATACGTATTTTCGGATCCTGCTACAAACCCATCCTCTATATTCTATGCTTTTATGGGTTAATAATTGATGATGAACTATTTATTGAATTGAAACAAATAAGCAAATTGAAACAACTCAATTAGACTAACATCGACGAAATTCTTACAATGTTATTTTTATCCAGCTGCTTGGAATTCAACTCTGATCGACATAAATCTGTGCTTCAGATTTATGAACGACAACGAACTGTTAATTTTAAATGCATATTCTAATTATTTTTTAACCTACAACATAAATCCATGTTGATAGTTAACAATTAGGCATACGTATTAAATTATATTTGTCACTATATCTGGTGTGTTAAGATGATTAAAATATTATTGAATAATATTCTATGTAGTGTCGATTTTTATAAAAATCTTTAAGAGAATTTGCGTAATAATTTGTGTGAAGAATATTCAATTTTAAACTTTTTTAAAAAATAATTCTATACGAATACTTCTGAAAATCTGCACAGAAATGAAATCTTTAGAAATACACATTTTTGGATTCCATATTTAAGAAATACTTAAGCAAAAAATCTATCTTAGCTCTGACTATAAAACTGGTCCGACACAAATTGGCACCCATTAACAATTCCAATAAATCCTAAAAGAAGGGAAGAAATTAAAATACCCGTGTCTTTCACTTTTTCTATATCAATTCGTTTAACCGTTCCAACCGCGAATTAATATTTAGTTAATATATTTCATTTTAAAATTAAGACCGCCTTCTATATAAATATATTACCAAAATAGTAATTCGCGATTTTAACTATTAAACGAATTGATCTAGAAAAAGTGGAAGTCATGCATATTTTATATTTACCCAGCAAAACCTTCTCTTACCAGCCCAGCAAAACTTTCTGTTACCAGGTAAAGGGAAATGTAATAAGAAACCAAAAATTATAACTACTACACTTTGGTCGCATAACACATTATATTAACATGGGGGTGTCATTGGGGGTAAATGGTTGCCTAAATCGTACCGGTATAGGCTAATATAAGTGATTACGAAGGAAATACTGAAATAAGTTGTTACTTGTAATATTAAATTCACGAGTTAGCTAAAATAAGTACATATTGAAGTAAGTCATTACACATTAGTACATATTTCATTGGTAACATATAGGGAATAAACTAAGACGTTACCAGTAATGACTTTGTTTAAAAGTACACCGATCCGAGCAATGTAATTAGATTCTAAATTTTTATTAAATCGTACTTTCGCATAATAAGTGGTTATATAATGCAATACTAATAACTCATTATTTTTACCTTTATTAATAAGTTATTATAAAACACAAAATCGTTAATATATTATTTTAAAGCCTCCAAATAAGTAGTGATATATTTCAATACCGGTAACTCCTTATTTCATACCTCCCACATAAGTATTGATGTATCACAATATTAGTAACGTATTACTTTAGGTTTCTAAGTAAAATCAAGGGTAAAGGGGTACCCATTGCCAGGCAATGCGTGAAAAAGGTCAAACCCATTACCAAGGTTTTGCTGGGTAGCTCACCTTTTAGAATATATTAAGTAGATTTTATCATGGGTACAACCAAAAGACGAACTTTGTCGGACGATGTTTTAATAGAAATCGAGTTTTTCAAGTACAACATATGTCGGATTTAATTATTTTGTAACGAGCGGGAATTCTCGGGATCCCGGGAAATTCAAAAAAAAATCCCGCTGTCCCGGGAAATGAAAAAGTCCGGGAAAAGAAAAACCCTAGTTGGTACACAATAATACCAACTTCTATAACTTATGATTTCAATTTTGTTTTTTATTAAAAGTGTAAAGGAAGAACGACATTTACTGACATTTTAACCGCCACAAAACTTGAAATTCTATTCACAAGTGTGGCGACAAGCTACAATCTAATTTTTTATACATTTTGTTAAAAAAAAACAATTAGGTTGTTCATAAGGGGTGTGCTATATATTCTATCGTTGTATCGTCCTAACAAAAAACAGAGTTGTTAAAATTTTTATTTGTGTTTAACAACGATTTTCTATTCAGTTTTCTATCTGGTAGCACACTCAAACATAAGACACTAAACATACTTACGTAAAAATGTTGTATCGTGCTATTCTCAAATGTTGTATTTTTTCAATTTAATTTTTAACAACTCTGTTTTTTGTTAGGACGATACAACAGATAGCACAACCCTTGTGAATAACCTAAATATATTTTTATATCATCAAAATACAATAAATATATTTGTCGTTTATGAGAACAGCTGTTCTTTGAATGTAGATTTTTTTCTTTTGTGAGGAAATTTTTGTTAAAATGATGCTCACTACTGTTATTGCAGATTATCATGTCATCAACAGATGAAGAAAAAGAAAATGACGATTCTGATGGCCCTTCAACGCCTAAAAAAAAATTCGTGTCGGTAGTGGTGATAATCTACGTGAAAAACAAAAACACCGGAAGCAAAACTATCGCTGTGAATGGCAGCAAGATCCCCTTTGTTCTCCTTGGTATAATATCATCCCAGCAAAACATGGAAATGACAGGTCATTACCATACGGATTACCAAGTAATGATAGGTCATTACAATTTGCATTACTTTAAAATACAAAATAATGACTTACCGATAATAAGTTATATAAGTACTTATATATTCGTGCAAAGTAATCACTTTCTGTTAATTGATTAAATAAATACTGATTAAGTCTTTTTTATATTAAAATTTTATTTATAAATTTGTTTTGAACTGCATAGGAAATTTGACAAGGTAAAAAGTTTTATTTTGCCAATATGACCAACTATTTTACAATGTACCACTTATTTCCTAACTTCTGAGTAACCACTTATTCTATCTTTGTGAGTAAATACTTATTCTTTCTATGGGTAACTCGTTATTCGCACTTTTTTTGTAAGCGAGAGGGTAATGACCACCCATGAATTTTTGGACATCGCGAACAAAAGTAACCCTTTGTGTGCTACTTACTCGCTTAATTACTCGGTAATGTCTATTTTTGCTGGGATATTAAACATATTTTGTGAGTATACCAATTTTTTGTTTCAAATACCAGCTTTTAGCGACATCTATACTAGGTTTTTTGGACACTATCTAACATCACTGAAGATAAAACAAGATATTAATATATATAAATATTTTTGATCGGGAGGTAAAATTTCTGCTGAATTCAGCCCAAATTTCCCAGCTAATTTAAGTAGAATTGTCTGTATATTTAGCAGTATGTTAAATTCAGCTTCCCAAAATTTAACATACCATGAATTTCAACTTCATTGAAAATTCTGCTGGCGCAAATCTTCTATACCCAGCAAAAACATGGTAATGACAGGTCATTACCATACGGATTACCAAGTAATGATAGCTCATTACCTTTTGCATTACTTTAAAATAAAAAATAATGACTTAATGATAATAAGTTATAGAAGTACTTATATATTCTTGTATGTCTGAAACCCTAAATAAAATTGTAAAAAAATTAAAATTTTTTACCAAATTTCGAAAATCACAAAAATTCAAGCGCTTTTGTATGAAATTAACTGCAAAATATTAAAGAAAAAATGGCTAGGAAAAAATAGAATGGCTAAATTGTCCGGCTAGATATAATCTAGCCATTTTTTATAGCTAGATGAAATTAAAGTGGCTAGATCTAGCCGAAAAATGGCTAAATTGGCAAACTGTTTGGTACACGGATTCACATCACATTAGTTGGCTTGCAACCAGACTGGTGTAGGGTGTCGTATAGTCGGCATGCCCGACTTTAACTTTTTTACTCCTTTTACTTTTTTGTTGTTATGGTGAAGGAATAATATTGCACAAAAATACTTCAATTTTTGATAAAAAAAAATAATAGTTTATAGAATTGAGTTTAAAATAGAATTGCAAAATGTTTATCAGGTTCGTTTTTAATCTTTGCAATTTTTAATGACTTTTTTAGGTTTGGCTCATAGAGGGTAGGTAATGTGGATAGCGTTTGCGATAAATAGCGTTTTCCTATCTTTTAAGAATTTCTGTGAATTTTGATTTTTTTTTACTGTAACACCTGTATACTTTTTCATTTAATCATACCATAATTAAACCTGACCGCGAAAATTATTTTTTTTAAGAATTTCATGCAGATAAGCCCAAAGATGCAGAAATTTGAAAACAGGAAACAGAGCATGAAATAAAAACCATTAAATTATTTTGGAATAGATAAATTAAGGCAGAATGGGAAATTCATATTATCCGCCAAAGTATTCCACATTAACTCCTATTTTAGAAATGCTTATCCGCCTGTAACTTTTTGAGATAACATATTTTCAATAACACAGTTCGGAAATCAAATAATAATAAACTTATTTTAAAGATTTTTAATTTTTTTTAACAGAATCAGCTTTTGAGTTGTTTTTAATTTATCTTTTATATAATTTTAGTAAATAAAATGACATGAATTCATAATTATAGATGACTTATTTTCAGTTTAATTGTAAAAAGTCACTAAAATACACAAAATAAAAGAACATTCATATACCAAAATAAGAGATCAAATAAACATTCCCCTCATTCATACTTTTTTTTTTTAACAAATTGAAACATTTTTTTATAAAATCTTTTTAGCATATTTTTTTAGTTTACAGCATTTTTTAGCATTTTTATCAATAAAATCTATCATTTTTTCCTAAATAAGTTTTGGCAACACTGGTTGTGACACACGATGGTTCGCTACCATATCTGTAGGCCCAGAATAAGAGCGCAAAGATTAGCGATTTACGCTCTGAGTAAAATCGCGCCCGAAATAACGACGTACAGCGGCAGCCACCAGGGAAATGAGTTTTTTCATTTTGTACCAACCACATAAAGAAATTGTACTTTTTCAACCCTCACGGTACCAAAATATTTTATATATAGAAAATTTGTCCGAACAATGTCAAACTTGCACAAAATATTCTTCTACAAAAATTGTACTTTTTCAGCCCTCACCAATTTTTTTGATATATTGTGAAAAGTACGTGCGATCGAGGTCAAGCTTGCAAGAAATACTATTCTGTACGACACAAAGACCTGCTAACTTATATTAAAATAACCAATAGTTATGAATATCAAATTTATATGAAAATATATGTTGTTAACGTTTTGTTCTGGTTATTTTTGAGATAAGTTACCCCTCCTAAGAAAACAATGTAATATTTTTTTACTTTTCAAAAAATATACGAAAGATAATTGATGAGCTGATTACGGGAAAATGATAATACTGCATTTATACTTGAGCAAAAACAATCTAGTTTTTGTACAAAACTAGTTTATACTTAAATGTAGTATAATACATTTTTTTGGAACATTGGGCCCAAAAGTTGCCAGTTACAAGTTTTTGTTAGAATGATTTCATCCCACGTCTGAATTAAGAATATTTGTTGACAACTTTAAAGTACAAGTCAACACAAAAATTTAAAATTTGGATATTTTAGAAATTGTACCAAATGGATCGCGGTAGTACCACGATACCAACGGATGTCAAAATGTACCAAAAAAACAAAAAAAGTACAATTGTACCATGTTTTCCATCCCTGGCAGCGACATAATTGAGCATGTGTTATATATAACAAGGAGACTTTATGCCACTCATTTGTCTCTTAGTTTACTACAAACATAATATACAATGCTAAACGATGAACTAACAAGCTACTAATAATGTTCAATATTTCAATTGAATAAAGACAACAAAACTTTAATAATTTAAAAATTTAATTTTTTTTTTTTGCAAAAAAAATAGAAAAAGAGTCAGAAGAGCCATTGATTGCCTTTGTTAGCTTTACTCTTTGATGTAGTGAACACCAGAAAAAATAACAATAGAGTTGACAACATTGGTGAGAGTATGAGAATGAAAAAATGGGAGAATAACAAAAACCGGCATCAAAATAAAATAGATTCTATCTCACAACAGCTACGCCCAGCGATTTTTAAATGTCAAAATGTATGGAAAAAATCACTGCGCTCTTATTCTGGGCCTACACTAACATAGCAATTAGTGCTTTCAACTACCCAGCAAAATATTGGTAATGACACCTCATTGCTGTCTGCATTACCAATAATGATATATTATTATGACTTCCTAATAACGGCCTATTGTAGTCATTGCTTTTAAATATAAAATAATAACTTACTCGCAATAGTTTAAATAAGTACTCTTTACAAAGTTAAATTTTATACATTTATATTTATTACATGTAAATATGTTTTGTGTTGAAATTTTTATGACGAGTACTTAAATTACACACTAGCAAAAACTTCAATTTCTCTGAATGTATTTCCTGAAGCTAATAGTATTTGTGTAATTCCTTATTTTTAAGAATGAAGTAAGAAGTCGGATAACCACTTATAATTCAACTTTTTGTAAGCATGTTTGTAACCACTTATTATTCAGAATCTCATAACTACTTACTTCTCATTTTTTCGTAAGCGAGCGGGTAAGCGTGACTACTTATAAAAACGACGACGCCAAACAAAAATAATGAGTTTAGACGCCAAAAAATAAGTTGTGCGGAACTATGAATTTCTATTATATAACCACTTATTTGGTAATGAAATATTTTGCTGGGTAGTGTTGCAGTATCGCAATGAATGCTATGGTGCTATGGTGTGTTGTGTTATAATATGTAGTAGTAATTTCGTAGTGAAGGGTTTTATAAAACGCAAAAGTATAAATGTACACTCAGATAAAAAAGTTAGTAAAAAATTTGTAGTTTCCAATCGTACTTTGCTATTTTTATTGTATATTTATTTTTTTTTGTATTATTTTATTGTATATTTATATTGTAAAAAAACATAAACTTGTAAAAATTAAAAAAAATTATCGTAATTAAAAAATTGGAAAAAAATAACAAAATTGCAAAAATCGTCAAAAATTAGAAAAAAAAGTGGCAAAGTTTAAAAAAAAATTGACAAAATTTAAAAATTGTCAGAAATTAGGAAAAATCGCCAAAAGTGCAAAAAAATTGTACAAATTTAAAAAAATCGTCAAAAATTACAAAAAAATGTCCAAATTTAAAAAATCGTCAAAATTTAAAAAAAGTCGTTAAAATTTTGAAAATAACAAAATTGGCAAAGATTAAAAAAAATTGGCCAAATTAAAAAAATCGCTTCAATAAAATTTTAATTGTCAATATCTCGGAAACTAAAAGCGCTAGAGGAAAAATATTTTCACCAGAGGTCAAAACCCACCCCCAATACCCCGATATCGAAACTAAATATTTTTTTTCCAATGTTTTACTAACGGAAGTTTTATTTACCGATAATAAATTGTTAACTAAAATGAAATATATTTTATTTTAGTAGCTAATAATCAATTAAAAACAGCTAATGGGAACAGCAAAGATTTGTGTTTGATTGTCAGTTAAAAACACTTTTTATTTATAATAAAAAAAAGAAAAATACAAACTAGTGATATAGTAATTCCTCCATTATAATATTTTTATTATCGCGTATTTCTTTGCAAAATATTCGAAGATTTTTTAATCAGCAGAAGTTGTAAATCTTCCTGTTTAAAGACCTGAACGTGCTCCAAATGTTATTTTTATTTTATTGAGTTTGAGGCACAAATATTTGTTCAAACTTATATTTCTTATATATATTTGTTATTTTTGACACCTTTTATTATAAAATGATTAGTTATTAATAAATCAACTAACGAAGAAAGTATACCTTTTAACTTAAGGAAAAGCTAATGATAATTATTTTAGTTAGTTTAATATATTTTAATTTCAACTGAGGTTTTTCCTGACTGAGCTACTGAGGAATTTTTTCGGTGTAGGTTTTTATCAGTTACAAATATTTTTATCAGTATCCATTGACCTTCTTGCAAAAATGATATTAAAAAATTAAAAAAAAGAAATTTATATTAAAAGACTGATTTTAAAAAATTTAATATAAAAAAATTTAATAACTTATAATATAATATACGCTAATTTTTTGCGTGTAGAGTTTTCTAAAAACCCTACTCAATGTTCCTTAATGTATTCGCCGCTTTAGAGCTTTGTTTTGGTATCATTAGAGTATTTCACATATTAAATAGTTGAAATATTCATTACGATCAACTAAATAATTTTTTGGGGGCCCGATCAAAAAAATTTATATATAGTCGTATATAGTAATATCTTGTTTTATCTTATAATATGTGAGTATATATGTTGTCATGAATAGCCATTAGACCTGGCGTAGCTAGTATGGGGTTTTTGTGGGTAGCGATGAAAATATGCGATTTGATGCCAAAATTGATGTAGCAAATTTTCAGGTTGATCAGATGGTGCCAACCCGTGCCACAATGAGGTCAAAGGTCAAAATTTTAAAAAACCACCAAAATACTCAATTTTTTTTGCATTTTATAATTTTTTTTATTAAGAAATACCAAAAATAAAACTTCTTTAAATTAGAATATCATTTATAACTTGTAAATTAGTTAATAGTAGTATTAATGCTTAAGTATATAATGGCACCAGAAGCAAAAACAAATATATGTATGCATTATAGTTTTTATTTAAGCTCTCAGTTGTAAAAATGTATGGTGTTTCTGCTATTATAGTAAGAAAAAAATATTTATAGAATTCAAAATATGCTTACAATATATATCGTTACCTGAAATGGAAGAAGGTGTAAGTTTTTGACTGATTATGGTGCACGACATTAAACTACGTGTCCTCACAATTTTTTTTCTTTCTGATATCAAAAATAAAGATTTTATAAGCGAAATTCTAAACAACCAACTTTTCGCTCTTCTTCTTAATTTGGTTTTACTGTAGAAAATTTTAATTTTTTTTCATTGATTACACTATGCGACAGTCAAAATCGGGATGGGATGAAACCAACGGGAAATGTTATATCGGTCAAAAACAAGTTATACGTGTCCCGGCGTTTCGCTGGGTCACCCCTAGGAATCGAGATATATCTTTTTTTTGACATAACTCGAGAACCACTAATCCGATTTTGCTCCAACAATTTAAAAAAATTAAAAATTACAATTCCTTTCATCTGTTCATATAACGTTTTTCTATATACTCAACAGTTTTGCCGGTATTATTATGTAGTGTTTGGTAAGTGTCAATTTTTTTTTGCTGTTCACTTAATTTCATGTGTAGACTTGACTATGGAACATGTTGAATTTGAGAGTGATGAATCGGGAGATGATGTGCAGGCGATGGGTGTAGAACAGACTGACAACATTCCAAGTTGCTCCAGTAAGCCAATTCGAAAACGTGGAAAAGAATTTTATTGACGACAGAATGCTGGCTTGTATGGATGCTGGCAATATGTCATCTCCATTAGCTATATACTTTATCAGTGCAACTGCCGAAGCGTTGGGTCACAATATTGAGGATCTTGTCCTGAATTGCACAAGTTTGCGTGAACAACGTAAAAAATATCGTCGGCGTCATGGCAAAGAAATTGTTGAAAATTTCAAGGTAAGTTTTTTTATTTTGACCAAGTTATAAATTTTGCTTTGAGCTTAAGATTTTTTTAGATAACTGAAACATTTGTTTTGCATTGGGACGGAAAGCTACTTCCCGCAATTGCTGGAAAAAATAAAGTTGATCGCTTGGCTATTGTGCTCACGTCGGAGAACGTTGAAAAATTAATAGCTATCCCCATCATTGAAGATGGAACTGGTGCTGTAGTCGCTCAATCAGTCTACGACTATTTGTTAAAAATGAATATGCTGAATTCATTAGAAATGATATGTTTCGATACAACTGCTGCAAATACTGGCTCTCATAGTGGTGCTGGAACTTTATTGGAACGCAAACTGGAACGCAGCTTATTGTGGTTACCATGTCGCCACCATATTGCAGAAATTCTCTTAAGAGCTGTATTTGAAATCAATTTCGGAAAATCAAGTGGTCCAGAGGTGGCGATTTTTGAAAGTTTTGCCCGGGAATGGAGCACACTAAATTCAAAGGGATACAGCACTTGTATGCAGGATGAACAAGTTTTCACAAGGAAACACTTTTGTCTTGAATATTTAGCGAAAGTCCACATTCGGCATGATTATAGAGAACTCTTACAACTTGCATTTATTTTTCTTGGTGATAGCATTCGCAATTTAACATTTTGTGCAAGATTCATGTCCAAGGCCATCTATTGTCTCAAAATGTATATTTTTAACGAGCACTTTAAAATGTCTGCGAGTCAGTTGAATGGAATTCGTAATACGTGCATTTTCTTAGTAAGTCTCTACATCCCATACTGGTTTAGAACCGCAAATGCAGTTGAAGCGCCAAATAGAGATATGCAACTAATAAAGGGGATTATTGGGTATTTTGAAAAAAAAATATCTACAGTGCTTTTGGAAAAAATTCGGAACCACCTGTGGTATTTATCAGAGGAAGCAGTTGCACTTGCCTTTTTTGGCGTTGCAAATAGATTCCGATGAAGACAATCCTATCGGTGATGATGTTGATATTTTCCCTTCTAAAAAAGTGTGTGCAAGCTTTGATGAATTACAATTATTCACATCCAAGGATTTAAGCTCTTTTGTAACTGCTAAAACAAAAAAATTTTTTTCTCGTCTGGAAATTTATACGGATTTCTTACGCTTTGATCCGTCAAACTGGCCTAAGAGCGAAGCATTTTGTAAAGGGGGGCAAATCGTAAAATGCATTACTGTTGTGAATGATGCCGCCGAAAGAAAAGTTAAACTAATAACTGACTATAACAGATGCTTAACACACAACGAAGACGATAAACAGTACTTGTTACACATTGTAGAGGGCTACCGTAAGGACTTCCCAGCCTATACAAAATCTTCAATGATTTAAAATAAAAATAATAAGCCTATTAAATAAAAATTAAAGAAAAAACATTATATTTACAGTATTTCTTATTACAAAAATTTATAAAATGCAAAAAAAAAGTATTTGGGTAGTTTTTCAAAATTTTGACCTTTGACCTCATTTGACCTCCGATCAGCCTGAAAATTTGCTACATCAATTTTGGCATCAAATCGCATATTTTTATCGCTACCCATATTCAAGTTCCAAAAAAAGTTTTTAACGCCAGGTCTAATAGCCATATATAATTATATGTTTCTTATGTGGTACCTTATATAACCATATATTTTTATATATTGTCTTTTATAAAATTAGATATCAACCATATATGCTATACATAATGAGATATGACAGATCTGTTGTCATATATAATTATAAATGATCATATATATAAATGATCGTATATAAGCCATATATATTGAGATATAGTAATATATGCCCTGTTATAAAAATTTTTTGGTTGTATGATGTAAGATATTTTTATATATGATTATATATTACATTAAATGATATAAGATATGATTATATATGATTCCATATATGGTGTAAGATTAACATTATAATTTTAGATATGATTACATATGGTCCCACGTCAGTAATACCCGAGTAAGAAAAGTTGATCTCGCGCAATATCTAATCATATCCATTTTTATATTGTCTAAAATCTGCTGTAATATCTAGCTGATCCAATTAGATCTCAAAATTGGGTGTATTCAATCATATCGTATTAGATCCCATTGCATATATGGGGATAAACTAAGATCAAGTTATATCTCAAAATTGGGAGATCCAATGATATCTTTGGGGATAAACCTAGATCTAATTTGATCCGAAAAATGGCGGATCCAATTAGATGCAGCTATATATTTGTGGATAAATTTAGATCTAATTTGATCCGAAAAATGGCGGATCGAATTAGATCCAGCTATATATTTGTGGATAAACTTAGATCTAATTTGATCTCAATTTTGGCAGATCGAATTAGATCTAGCAATATATTTGTGGATAAACTTAGATCTAATTTGATCCGAAAAAGTGGCAGATCGAATTAGATCCAGCAATATATTTGGGGATAAACTTAAATCTAAATTGATCCGAAAAATGGCAGATGGAATTAGATCTAGCAATATATTTGTGGATAAACTTAGATCTAATTTGATCCGAAAAATGGCAGATCGAATTAGATCCAGCAATATATTTGGGGATTAAGTTAGATCTAAATTTATCCAAAAATTGACAGATCAAATTAGATCCAGTAATATATTTCGGGATTGCGTAAGATCTTAACTTTTCCGATAAATTGCAGATGAAATTAAATCCAGTGATATATTTGGGGATTTGGCAGGATCTTAATTTATACCAAAAATTGCATATTGAATTAGATCCAGCAATTTATTTCGGTATTAAAATGGCAGATCGGATTAGAAACGGCAATATATTTGAGGATTGACATCTAAAACTATCCAGAAAAATGACAGATAAAATTAGATCCCGCATTTTATTTGGGTACTACGTAAGATCTCCATTTATATGGGATTAAATAAGATCCCAGACAGATATTGACAACAGTTCAAAAAATAATACACTGGCAGAGCACTGATTTTATAAAAATTACAATATTTTGTTAAAATAAGGTTTAAACTCAGAAGGTCTCAAGTTCGATACCGTTCACGGCTATGCATTTTTTTTATAAAATGAATTTCTTTTTATAAATTATAATTATATTTTTTTTTTATTAAATTGAATTTTTTTAAAAAAATAATTTTATTTACATCTTTTTAACGCTCTACACCATTTCCAATTGTATCAATTGTTTTTACGATTTATCAATAGTATTTCAGAAATAATCGATTGAATTTCAGTTTTATCAATTGTATTTCAGAACTTATCAATTATTTTTCAGATTTATGAATTGTATTTCAGAACTAGTCAATTGAATTTCAGTTTTATCAATTGTATTTCAGAAATTATTAATTGTATTTCCGAAATTTACAACTGTGTTTCAGAAATTATCAAACTGTATTTCAGAAATTATCAATTGTATTTCAGAAATTATGAAATTTATTTCAGAAATTTTTCTCTATTAATTTCGAAATACAATGAACAAGTTCTGAAATAGATTTGATTATTTCTGAAATACAATTAATAATTTCTGTAATACAGTTGATAATTTCTGAAATAGGTACATTTAAAATTTCTGAAATACACTTAATAGCTTCTGAAATACAGTTAATATTGTAGTTGCTGATGAGTTACCATATATGACCATATATTGTTTAAATGGCACCATATATGACAATATATTGTTTAAATGGCACCATATATGGTATGTTCCCTATTAAAAAAAATAATATGGAGCTTAATATGGTAATATACAACTTAGAGTGATCCATGTACCATTTGATCCGGAAAATGGCCAGATAAAATTGTATCAGTTGTTTATCAGTTTTTATCTAATTGCATCAGTTTAGATCTGACCTGATTAAATTATGTGTTAATCAGATGAAATTGTATCTCGTTGGCTTAGTCGGCAAACCTGTCAAGTCCAATTTTTATGCAAATTGAGTTTTTGATGTAGTATGCTAGTGTAACTCAAAACACATCATTTACAAAAAAAATGCCATTATGTTGTTTTTTCTTGTTGTTATGCAGTGGTAAGCAATTCTGTCAAGTCCAAAAAAACAAACAAAACATCGAAAACCACATGCTAAGTCCAGCTGAAAACAACACACATTTTGTTTCAACAAATTTCTTCAATAGAATTAAATGCGACTTTTGTTTATTTAAAGATTAACTAAATAATTATTTAGTTATTTTAACTTTTAAGGTACCCGGTGTACAATTGGAGTCAGAAAAGACTCATAAAAGAGCCCTTAGACCTTTTGAAATCATAGATATATGAGGGTGTTTTTCTTCACCGATGAAGCCTCTTTTGAGCGCACTTTGATGACTTATAAAAGACTCCAAATTATGAGCATTGCTGGAAAATTTTGAATTTTCTGAGCCATTTATGAGTCATTTCTGACAAATTTTTGAGTGATTTATGAGGATTGAAAAAATTTTGAATACGCTCATAAATAAGAGTCTATTATGTTTCATTTATGACTCTAAGATTTGAGCACTCTGAAAATTTTCGTCTTTCAGAGTCTTTTATGAGTCATAATTTCTGAGCACTCAGAAAAATGTTGGCTGGGTAACTATTACTTATAAATTTTTTCAGGAAAAACATTGTTAATTTATAAATTTTATTAGGCGATTGTCATGAATTCTGCTGACATAAATAAAAATAAAATAAAAAAAAAGAAAAGAAAATCTGCTACGTCCACAAAGTTGAAAGAAAATCTGGTAAGTCCACATTTAAAATAGAAAATTATAAAGAGCAAATCTGCTAAGTCCAAAAAGAGCCTATAGGTCTGCAAACTTTTATTTTGGAATTCTATGATTTTTTTGTGGTTAAACAAGATGAACTAAAGAAGAAAACTGCGTTTACAGATTTAAAAAAAGTTAACCCAAAAAAGTTAGACAGTTTTTTGTCTCTCCTGAAATATTAAAAAAAACGGACTTGACAGGTTTGCCGACTAAGCCAACGATCTGATTTTTGACCTGATACAATTGTATTGGTTTAGGTGCAAATAGATTGTTTAAATGATACGATATATCAAAGTATATGGTACTATATATAGTACACCGAAAAAATTCCTCAGTAGCTTAGTTAGAGAAAACTTCAGTTGAAATCAAAATATTTTAAAGTAACTGAAATAATTGTTATCAACTTTTGCTTCAGTTAAAAAGAAAAATTAGTTGTTATTTGATTTCTTAATAACTAAAAATATGTTACAAAAAAAAACAAAATAAACAAATTCAATTGCAAAATATTAAAAAATATAAAAATACCAAAAAATTATTAATAAAAGAAGCAAACAGTTAACAGCAAAATAGAAATGCGTTTGATGGTTGATACGAATACAAAATGTGGATATTTGATGTAGACAGTGACAATTTGGAATAAGGAAAAATCGTATGTTTCAATTGTGTTTTCTTTTTAATAAAATAATAATTTTGTAACAAATAAAGTGTGAAATTTATTAAGAAAATGCAATGTGTTTTATTTATTTGCAACCAAATCAAAATATATGAAATTATTTTAAACGATTGAATCGGTTAGCAGCTACTAATTTAAACCCTATAAACATTTTCACTGGAATTCAAGTTCAAATCAAGTTCAATTCCAGCCCTGTTTTCCAGTTTCAAGGCTTGAATTCAACTTGTATTACATTTTATTTCAATAGCATACTCCAGCAAAAGGGAAACAAAAATTCAAGTTTGAAATATTTTTGTTAAAAAAACAAGTGCTAGAATTTGAAATATACTTTACTTCAAGCAAAATTTAAAGCACTTGAATTTTTAAAACCTACGTGCTTATTGGGAAGTCTTGTTTAGTTTAACCGAAAGTTCCGTTAAAAAAAAAATAAAATATATTAATTAAATTCAATCAAATTAATCAACTGAAGCTCAGTAAGGGGTATTTCACCTGAGACTCAGTTGAAAATTTAGTAGCTAGTAACTGAGAAATTTTTTCGGTGTAGCATATATTATCATATCTAGAACTGTATTGAAAATGTTGTTCATGAGGTCCCATATATGAGCATATATTGTTGAAATGGCACCATATATGATAATATATGGTTTAAATGGCACCATATATGGTAATATATTGCTTAAATAACACCATACATAAATATATATGGCACTATACATATTTTCTTATATTATCATATCTGGAACTGTATTAAAAATTTTGATCATGAGGTACCATATATGACCATACATTGTTTAAATGACAGAAATGCAGTCAGATCCAGAGAGGAAGCCTTCAGTAATTGGCGTGCGAATAAGAACATCAATACTGACATGCTGCGTAAACAGGCGAGAACTGAGTGTGCCAAAGTACTAAGATGTGAAAAGTTTCTGCACGAACAACGTCTGCGTGCTAAAGTTCTTGCTGCTCCACGGAAAATTCTTTTCTGCCGCAAAGCGATCAACCACTGCCCGTGCTCGAAAGAGTATCACATACTATGCCCAAGATATTTTTTCGTCCACGAGCCGTTAAAAGGGTTCTTGCGAATCTTGAGGTAAATAAGTCAGCGGGCCCGGATGGTATACCAGTACTGGTACTGAAACAGTGCTCTTCAACGCTATCGCGTCCATTGGCAACCCTCTTTAGCACATCGTATCGCATGGGTATCTTTCCATCGTGCTGGAAGGTTGCCAATGTTCAGCCAATCCCCAAAAAGGGTGCGGCTACCAACCCTGAAAATTACCGCCCAATCGCAATCTGCTCTGCGCTCTCGAAGGTCATGGAGAGCATGGTAAACTACCATCTTGTTAATTATCTGGAATCCAATTTGCTTCTTAATGATCGACAGTATGGCTTTCGTAGAGGTCGTTCTACGGGAGACTTGATGGCGTTTCTTTCGGAACGTTGGAGTCGGTCAATTCACAGATTTGGTGAAAGCAAAGTGGTTGCGCTGGATATTTCCAAGGCGTTTGATCGTGTGTGGCATAAAGCACTCGTGTCAAAGCTCATTGCTTTTGGTGTTGGTGATGACTTCTCTCGATTTATATCGAGTTTTCTCAGGGATCGCACTATAAGAGTTGTTATAGATGGGGTCTCATCTAATGAGTTTCAGTTGAATGCAGGGGTACCGCAAGGCTCTGTTCTTTCTCCTTCTCTATTTCTTATCTTTCTAAATGACTTCCTCTGTCAGACTTCCAATCCTATCTACTATTTTGCAGATGACAGCAACATTTGCCATTCATATTCCTTCGATCATAGGCCAAGTTTTGCAGAGATTGGGGGCAGGAGGCAGATTATGAATGACACAATCAGGACCTTATTACAATCTCTGAGTGGGGTCGCGTGAATAGTGTCGATTTTGATCCACGTAAAACCCAATGTTGTTTGCTGACTCATAAAACCGCGGAGCCATCATTGTCATCTGTATACATGGGTGGTATCAATATTAAGGAATCAGAAGCTCTTGATGTTCTGGGAATGAGAATCCAGTGTGATGTTCGTTGGAAAGATCACGTCATTCAAGTGTCGAAAGAGGCATTCAAGTGTCTTGGCTTTCTTAACCGGTGTAAGAACTACTTCACTTCTTCTGATCTCCTTTCTATTTATACCACCTATATCCGGCCGAAGATGGAATACAACTCCCATATATGGGCAGGGGCTTCAAAGTCTATTTTGGAGCTTTTGGACCGTGTACAAAGGAGGGCGTCGGCGCTCATTAATGACAGTAGGGTATCCAGCTCTATTGACTCGTTGGAGCATCGTCGGAATGTGGCTTGTGTAACACTGTTCTATCGTTACTACCATGGGAGGTGTTCAGCTGAGATAAGTGCACTTATCCCGATGCCCCGTGTTTTTGGCCGTAACACGCGCTTGTACAGTAGATCTCATCCGTTTTTGGTTGATTGTCCAGTTAGTCGCACAACGCATTATAGAGGGAATTCGTTCATTAGTCGAACCGCCCGTATGTGGAATAAATTCCCCGCAGATGTCTTTCCTGATACTTACAATTTAGGGAAAATCAAGTCAAACGTTCACAAACACTACTCCCTCTTTCCTCCTTCCCATAACCTATTTTCCTGATATCAACACAATGCATTGCATTAGTAGGGGGCATCCCCTGAGTGTTGGTCTATAGTAAAAAAAAAAAAAAAAAAAAAACATATAATAATATATGGTTTAAATGGCACCACATATGCTAATATATTGCTTAAATAACACCATATATAAATATATATGGCACTATATATAGTAGCATATATTATCATATCTGCAACTGTATTAAAAAGTTTGTTCATGAGGTACCATATATGACCATATATTGTTTAAATGCCACCATATATGATAATATCTAGTTTAACTGGCACCATATATAGTTATATGTTGTTTAAATGATACCATATATAATTATATATTGCTAAAATGCCACCATATATATTAAGATATAGCTCTATATACAACTATATATGCAATAAGATCAGCCATGCTATGTAATATATAATCATATATACTATATCTAATATTATAAATGCCGACATCTAATTAGATGAAATTATATGTGGCATAATATAAGGAACAATTTTGGAAAAAGACGTCATATATAATTATATATGGATATACATAACGACATGTCTAATTATATATTGTAATATATGCCACATATGATTATATATAATTTTTTTTACTCGGGTATTTTCTATGTGTTTAATATATAATTATATATAGTCACATATTACCTGAGAGACCCTACTATCGAATCCCAGCTCGGGCACAAAAAAAATTTTTTTTTTGCTTTTTTAACTCAACTCAATTTAATTTACTTGTAAATATTATTTTTACAGATCTTAAAAAAAGTTAACCCATTTCCTGCCAACAGCACTTGAAAGATATGTTTAATGCAACTGGGAATTAATATTATTTTAATATGTTATTATATATTGTCATATATAACCCCACACATAATTATATATGTGACTGAGGTACTATTATCGAATCCCAGCGCGGGCACAAAAATTTTTTCTTTTTTTTACTTTTTTTAACTCAACTTGATTTACTTATAAATATTTTTTTTACAGATCTTAACTCTTTCACGACCGAACATAAATGCTGGAAAATTTGTATTTTTTTTGCGGATTCGTGATAATGGACCCAACATTTTTAAACAAAAGTGTCGTCAAAAATATTTTTTTTCAACTCCTTCATCGAAAAAATCCATGGGACATATATATCCCATTGGTCGTCAACGGTAAAAATTTGTGAACAACTAACATACTCTGCTCGTAGCGAGTATAGTGTATTTTGTTTTAGTTTTTGCAGAAATAGTTGCATTTTTTGTTTTGTTGTTGTTGTAAATTTTTACACAGAGTGTCGATTATTACTTTTTTTGTTTTTCTTAGTAGTAGTTTGCATATCGCGTTTAGTTTGTAGTTTGCATATCGCGTTTGTGCTTAAAGTCGAATGTTCTCACGTTTTTTCAAAATAATTTTGATCATTTGAAAAAATCGATTAGCAAGTGAAAGAAGAAACCACATTTAATAAAACTGCGTACTCAGTTTTTCATGATCACCCCAGTAGTCCTTATAAAAGGACTTTAAATTGTCATCGCATGTTTTTTGGCAAACCCATTTTTAAGGATATTTTATACATTCCATGCTGCTGATATGAGATCAAATGAAAGAAGAGAATTTCTACATTTTAAAAAAAAGCTTTTATTTTTTTTCTACTGAAAATTTTCAAAAAATATTTTTTTCGTCAGAAGTGAGAAAAAAATATATTGCCATTTTAGTATGCATTAGTATTTCGAAGTCCTTTAAAAAGGACATCTGACGTAATGCGTATATATATATATTGATACCTTTCGTTCCTACAGGGAGCATAGGGCCTCCACATGGTGGGTATGCAGTCCATCTATAAATGATGTCTACCTTCACATATACACGCAGAAAACAGATTCGTTGTTATAACCGAATTTGTTGCCAATCGAATCGTGGCGGTTACGACAACTATTATCAAAATCAATGTTGCATTCGGTCGGCATTATAGAATGATTCGGGTATGAAATTGTATATTTTCAGTTGTGAGTATTAATTTCAACTAAAAATATTTCGGTTTCTACAACTGAATTGACACTTTTTCCAATTAAAACATTTAATTTTTTTTTGTTTGTATTTATTTAAATAAAAAATATAATACAATATAATTTAAATAAAATAAAAATGTTTAAATAAGCAACAAAATATAAAGCTTTTAAGATAGACTTTAAAAACCTGAAGAATGTTCTAAAAAAAAGGTTCTTAAATTTCTAAAGAAAATATTAGAAAATAATGGGGATTGTAAGAGCTTTTCCATAGCAAAATATTGCTTGGATAAATTGTTTGATACAATTTGTGCATCTACCATAAAAACATTTATCGGAAAAAAGGAGTACTAAAAATACAAAGGTATCCTTGCTTGTAAAAATTTACAGATTTTATCGACACAGTGATATGTCACTGAGATTTGATTCTCCCCTCCTGCGATAAGACTATATAAAAGTTAATGGCCTGGTCTTTCAGCATTTCGTTAAGATTTTCAGTAGTGTATGCTTATAATTCTACCAACTTTTTACCATTGTCGAAATCTACATTCATAGAGTATTGGGCCTTCTTTTTATTAGCTCCTTGAAATCAAAACGCCTATTTAATTAAGGCATTCAGACATGAAGTTGAATGCTGATTTCAAGATTAACTATTATTTTCAACAACGGGATATCTTACTTCACTGATCATCATCACACAACTTTTGTAAAATGGAGCTGTAAGAAGCAATTCGGTAAAATCATATTCGTAGTTTATGAAAATCTCTACTCACTGTTAATATTTTGTTTCTTGAAATATTCTGTAGATGATCTTTTTTATATATATTATTTTTATATAAAATTTAATTTTTATTGTATAGGAAATTATTTTTGTAATTTTATAATAATACTGTTGACAGCAATGACAAATATTCGTTCGTAAAATCATTTAGATTATTACAGCAACTAATTTTTGGAAGCTATTATTATTTTATAGTATAATATTCTATTGTATCTTACGAAAGTTTTACTAACCATGTTTTTAATTTAAAATTAGTTTGAATACCTGAACTATTCCAGCCGTTTGGGGTATATTTTAACTTGTATAAGAACCGAATATCCTTTCTGATTACATAAATAACACACACAAAACTGAAATAGTTATTTAATAACTAAAATATTGAATTTCCAACCGATGTCCAACTGATCTTTTTTGTGTGTGTATGTATTCTTCCATGGGTGGGAGCAAAATTTGAAAATGTTGCACGGTGTAATATATAACTGCAAGGATAAAAGAACTAATCAACGTCGATTTTATGCAGCGGATGAAGTTGTGGAATTGCTTAACGCATGTGAAAATGATGAAACCCACCAATTAACATCACCAGTATACTATGTGCCTCTTGTATCAAATATTATGGTTCCGCCACGATTTGAAGAAATTCGGATTTCACAAACAATGTTCGGCAACCAAGCCGACACTATCCATCATATGATCAAGCATATAAAATTCAACCAACTTTGAACAATTACAATTCGTCATTTGGTTGAGCTATGAGTGAAACCAAACGAAAGTCAATCGATATATCTTCACCTAAATTGCAAAAGGGCGTAACAACACTTTTTTTGCATTAAATTAAAGGATATATTTAATCTCTTGACTATAGACTCTTTTCTGTATATAAGTTTAAATTTTTGTAGGGACGTGTATTTAGTCTAGTGCATCATAATCAATCAAAAACCCGATTTCGAATTTTTTTGTTGTTACGCCTTTCTGCATTTTAGGCGACGATATGTATACTTAAAACCAATATCTTATTCTTTTTTGGTTTGGTTGAATGAATAGTTCATTTAATTTTATTAATTGTTTGCTTAATTTAATGAAAAAAACAAAACTATAAAACTTCTTCTTTGTTTACCTTTGACGACCAATGGGACATATATGTCCCATGCTGAATTTGCGCTCTGTAAGCAAGAAAACAAAACTATTCCCAATGTTCTGGTATTTCTTAAAACAGGAGGCATAGGTCCATGCTATATCAAAATTTTGGTCTTGCCAAACCAATAACATCTGAATAAATGACATCCAAAAAAGATGAACAAAAAAACTAATTTTTCAGATTTTGAGGTCAATTAATTAGGCGCTAAGAACATATGGGGCCAATTATTTGGTAAAATCTGAAAGCAAAAACTCTCCTCTATTAATACAAGTCAGCTTAAAAAAAATCGGTTGGAATATGTGGAAAATATAACAAAAAATAAAAATGGGACATATATCAAACATTGGTCGTCAAAGGGTTAAAAAGGTTAAACCATTTTGTGTCCAAGCATCTGCAAATTATGTTTTCAATTAATAGTATTTAAAATATATAATTAAATATCGTAATATATAATAATTTCGTTAAAGTTCTGAATTTGAGTTCTTCCAGAGCGAAATGATGATAATATTTCTACATACAATTTTGGCAATATTTTGATTTTTGTACTCCTACTTTTAATACAAACAAAACAATTTGTGAAAAAGTGTTGGATAAGAGTATTTTTTCCAAAGGATTGCTAAGCTTATATATGTCATACCTTATTTAAAATATATTTATATTACCTTTTAAATAACATGTATATTGCCCTTATACCATTATTAATTTCGCAAATACAGACTGTTCATATTTAGATTTTTGAGCCATATAAATCGGTGTATTGACCCTTCAACAAACATTTTTTTAATCTTATTCACCAAAAAATTTCCGTCAGTGGAAAACATTTAAGATTTTTAATTTTTGTTTTTTTGAAAGAATGTTATTAATTAATTTTTTATAAGTCATCTATATAAATAAATTTATATAATTATATATAACTCAGTAACACGAACAATGTTGTCTCATATAGTCAGTCATGTTGTATAGCAGTGTTTGGCTGAGTGAGTTAAGTGGCCGACTACAATGCCAGCAACCTGGGTTCAAATCCTGCCGACGGCATTTTTTGTTTGTTTTTTTTTTAATGAAATAAATATTATTTAAATAATAAATGTTTTTTTTAATTTTTTGTGTTATTTTTTAAATTTTTTTAAAATTTAAATAATTCCTAATATATCATAGGATAAATTTTGATCCCAAATTCTCCAATTCGATCTGCCAAAATTAGCTTATCCGTTTGCATCTAATTGGATGTAAATTAATCCCATGTGATATTTTGGGATCTATCAGGATCTTAATTTGATATTATTGGATCTCCCAATTTTGAGATCTATTTGGATATAATTTAATCCTGTAATATATTTGAAGGCTCTGATTGGATATTACTCGATACCCCAATTTTGAGATGAACTTGGATAAGATCACATGTCGATCTATATCAAATGAGATATGACTACATATGCTAGATATGTTTTTTTGATCGGGGGTAGACATTTGTCTATTTTAATTTTTTCATTATATATATATCAGTGGTCGTCACCCATAGCCACCAGTGGCCGATCATTATCGGCTTTTCATACGTACACAACAGGGATGATAAATGGGATTTTCAAAATAGTACCAACCTGCTTAAAACATAGTACTTTTTCGACCCGCATAGGACTTTTTTTAAATTTTTGTATTATAAATTAACAAAAAAACGTACATATATAAAGATTCTTTTGTACATTAAAACCAGGTTCAAAATATAATATAGATCCACTCCACTCTGTATATTGTTTTTGTTCTTTCTTCTTCGCAGTTACCTGTTTTATATTATTCTATCGCTTTTGTTCTTGCATCCAATCTTCAGCGTTGACTATTATAATAGAATAGCTATTCTACATTGCCATACCTTAAGTATGCAATATGATACTCTTATTGTTGTCTATAATATTTGTCCATATTATACTAAACTTATAGCGTGGGATATGCATAGTAAGCATATTCCACTATTGTACATTCTTTAGTATTAAGTAGCATTAAGTATTTTTAATTCAATAAAACATAGTCAGTCTCGTCGTAGACACCAAAAACAAAACTTGTTTTTCTTTCAATTATTACACTCATGTGATCACTGTTCCACTTGAGCAACGTAGGACGGTCAATTCTGAGTGGTACATGACCATTTGTTTGCCCGAATTTTTCGGAGAAATTCGTAAAACCAACCCCCAAACATGAATCATTCTCCATCATGACAATGCGAGCTCTCACACATGTCGTCAAACAGGCGAATTTTTGAGCAGTCAATACATCGAATTGATGACTCATCCTCCGTACAGTCCTGATTTGGTACCCAATAACTTCCTCTTGTTCCGGAATATCAAAGTTAAACTGCGTGGTCAACGATTTACGAGTGCCGAAGAAGCAGTTGAAGCGTTCAAAAACCATGTTTTGGAGATATCTCAAGAGGAATGGAAAAACTGCTATGACAAATGGTTTGAACGAATGCAAAAGTGTATTGATCATCAAGGGAATATTTTTAAAAACAATAAATTCATTTTCATTTAAAAATCTTTGTTATTATTAGCTATTCCCGAAATATAAATAGTACCTTGTATTACACAAATTTAAGTTCTCTATCCCCCAGTCTACATTAGAAATAAATATATAGATATATGTTACAGCAAATGTCAAAACTATGTTATCTTCAGTATAGACCACTCGATTGCGTACATTTTTAATGCCGGCAACATATCTTCCAATAATTCTAATCTTCGTTAAAACAATTATTGCTGAGATAAAATGTCAAACTCAGATGACATTGTAGTTTGACATTTATAAAAAAAGGACACCATTAATAAAATAAGAGAAAATAAAGATTAACAAATAAAAGTAAATAAATTAAGAAGAATTAAATACAATACAATTCAACTAATTATAAGCAAAAAAAAAAAAGTTGGAATTTTAGAAGGGTATTTACAACTAAGCGTCGCATATCCTTCTTCCTTGAATTACGTGTTCTTATACCACTAACCCATTTTTCGCTGACCGGTGATTATAACCACCAGCACTTTTACTATACATACAGTAGTTTTGATTTAACTGCCTTTTTCTTAAGTTACATTTAAAAATGTAAGTAACTAACAAAAACTCTCCTCTTTGGCTCGTTAAAAAACATAAAAATTAAATATTTAGATATTAGTAAATATTAGCACAAACTGCAAAAAAAAACATTTGCAAAAAGCGAAATTTTTGCAACAATATATTCGCTTGCAGAATGTCGATCACTTATTACCTCTTTTAATTCATTTTCTGTACCATAAAGCCTTTTTCGAATCCCGCCGTTATTTTGCAATTTTTAAGTGCGGTTTTTTAAATATATAACCTAGGGATTAAATTTTTGTACCATAAAGTCTTTTTTGAAATTCCGCTATTATTTTCCAATTCTTTACATGTGGTTTTTTTTTAATTTATAATCCAGGGGCTATAATACACATTTCATACAACAAAGTTTGGTGGCTAGTTGCAAAAAAAATCGCGAAAAATAAAATTTGCAAAAAGGAAAATTTTTGCATCAATATATTTGTTTGCAGAATCTAAATCGCTGATTACTTTTCCTAATTAATTTTTTGTACCACAAAGTCTTTTTTCGCGTTCCGCTTTTATTTTGCAATTTTTTAAGTACGTATCTTTTTAATTTATAATCTAGGGACTATAATACACATTTCATACAACAAAGTTCGGTGGCTAGTTGCAAAAAAAATCGCGAAAAATAAAATTTGCAAAAAGGATAAATTTTTTCATCAATATATTTGTTTGCAGAATGTAAATCGCTGATTAAGTTTTTAAATTAATTTTTTGTACCATAAAGCCTTTTTTCGCTTTCCGCGATTATTTTGCAATTTTTTAAATGTGGTTTTTTAAAATTTATAATCTAGGGTCTATAGTACCAATTTTATACACAAAAGTTTGGTGCTTAGTTTGCCAAAAAAAATAAATAAATAAATCGCGAAAAAAATATTTGCAAAAAGGAAAATTTTTGCGTCATTGTATTTATTTGCAGATTGTTAATCGCTGATTGAGTATTTTAATTATTTTTTTCTACCACAAAGTCTTTTTTCGCGTTCCTCTATTATTTTGCAATTTTTTAAATTTATAATCTGCGGAGTATAATGCCCATTTCATAAAACAAAGTTTGGTGGTTAGTTGTAAAAAAAGAAAATTTTGGCATCGTTTGTAGAATGTAAATCTTTTAATATATTTTTTGAACCCCAAAGCCTTTTCTCGCATTCCGATATTATTTTGCAATTTTTTACGTATGGTTTTTTAAAATTCATAATCTAGGGCTATAATACTGTTTGAATAGTATAATTCCATAGTATAGTCCCATTCTTGATTTTTATAACTAAATTATTATTTTCCATCCCTGGTTACAATCGATGTTTTGAGTCATACAAAGAGCGCACATAATGACCCTGCAAACATATAAAAGATACCTTCCAAGAAGATATTAAAACGATATCTTCTATCAGATATTGTTTTTGAGGCTTAAATTTAATAATGAAAAAATTAAATCGTTTTTTTATTGTACCGGGAGTTTATTTAGCGATATCCCTTTTATCTTCCATATGAGTTATTGCTTTCATATTGCCTGGAAGTATTGTTTTAGTGTAACAGTTGTTTCCGACGGAGGAAACTTCCGGAATACGAAATTGATATTGCCGGCAATAAATGTTTTCTTCCCGGCGATATGTTCGGAGAATCTTCTTCGTATTGCCATATTTGCGGGGTGATATTGGTTTGAGTATGTTCCTGTTCCAAGGCACATAATAGAACAAATGCTTTCTCAGTGATAGAGAGTCCCCCAATCTCTTTATTATGTATACTCTTTGGTATAACTGCACAAAATTTTGGTTTAGTTTCTATTTTACAAAATTATGTACGCAATTGTCTTCTTTAAGTGCACTTTTTGTACCTGCGCATTTAAGATAACTGCCTCATATTTTTGGCAGTTTTACATTATTTTCATAAAAAAGATCACCGTTAGCTGCCTCTTGTGTTTTGCTTTGTTTTTCAATTCTAGGAAAAAAAACACACACGTAAAATAAATGTGTTATAAACTTTTTTTTGTGACAAAAATATCCTACTTTAGTCGGTTTTTAACCATAAAAATAGCAAGATCTGGTGCAAAGCACAAAGTTCTCACCATTAGCTTCATTTGTTTTCAGTCTGTATTGGTATACCTGCACATTAGACCGTACTTCAAAAAAAAGTTCGCCGTACAATATGATGTATTTTTGGAAGGCGATTTCAAAAAAAAAATTTTTTTGTTTTGCCGACCGTAGGGGTCACCTTTTTTAATTTTTGTTATAGCTTTGTCATTTAAAATCGGATTTTAAAGTGTGATATATAGATTTTTTTGCCTCGAGGAGACCAGTGTTTTGCTATATAGTAAAAATCCAATTAAAAAAAATTTAAAAAGGCGACCCCTACGTTCGGCAACCAATATATAAAAACATTTATATTGGGTTTAGCGAAAAACTTCCTTAGCAAAAGTTTACTGATTTTTTGCGAGCTTTAATTTTCTGACATTAGAGTTGTACATTAGGATGGTAGCAACTGAGATCTGGTGGGTAACTACTAGAACGGGATACTTAAGGTCAAAATGTCCTTAGAGAAAAACACTGGCCTCCTCGAGAGAAAAACATCGATGTATCATACTTTAAGATCCGACTGTAAATACCAAAGATATAACGCAAAATGTAAAATGGCGACCCCTACGTTCGGCAAAAAAAAAAAATTTTTTTTTTGTAACCTCCTTGCAAAAATACTTCATATTGGAGGGTGTACGGCGCATTTTCTTTTTTTTTTTGCCTGTAAGGTGGTACGCTCTACTGCACATTAAGGCAGGTAAACAATTTGACTTAGTTGCGTTCTTGGCCAACCTGCACAAAAATTCTTGCAAAAGTTGGTTGTGCAGCTAAGTCAAAATTACTGTAACTTGCTAATGAAATGTTTTTTATTTAATTTATTTTTTGTATCTATTATTATGGGTGCTGTTTCTTTTATGATATACTCAGTATAAAAACGCTTTTTATTTACACTTCAAAAATATTAGTTGTGTATACATATTCCACGAATAGTGATTACAATCTCCGCTAATTTTCCGGAAAATTCACTGCCTTAAAAATTTTATTAACTAGGCTCATAATAGCTTTGATATAAATTTTTGTCAAAATATCTCGACGGGAACTGTTAGCAGCGAAAAATGGGTTAACATAACATCGACCCAGGGGTATGGCATCACTAAAAAAATAATTTATAAACATATTGTCACTAGATGGCACTTTCTTCAAAAAATTCATAATTTTCCTTTTTTATTTCAATTTAAATAATAACAAACAACAAAGCAAAAACCAAACGGATATATCAAATTTTATTATTTGAATTTATTCCGCGCTTGTTTTTCCTTATTTTGAGCAGTTTTCAGCAGTTTTTGAGTTTCTAAATAAAGGCTCAGCTCATACTAAATAGTTGCTAAGGTAATACTAAATTTCAGCGCTCTCTGTCGGTGAGTAGTGTAAGTTTTGATTTCCTTTCTCTATAATTAATAGTCTCTACGTCGACCGGCCTGCAAGATGTCACGTGTGTTTTTTAATAGATTTTCAGGAGAGCGAAAAACTGTTACAAAATCTACTTTAAGATATTTTATTGACATCATATGCCTTAGTGATTCACGACCTCATTTAGTAAAATCATCATTAAAACCCAAACCACATAGTGAAAGTGCCAGTGGACAGTGGCAGTGCTGTCAAACTTTGTTCTTGAATTTCGCGAAAACGATTTAATATTTTTAAAAATTTCTTATTGTGTTTTGTTTAAAAACAGCTCTAGTTTATTTAGAAACTTTTATAATTTCTCGGTAGTGACAAATAGAGAAGATACAAAAACTGCTTTATTGACAAAACATCGCACTGCGGTCGACACTGCGTTTATGTGGTTTAGGCTTAAGGCATATGATGCCAATAAAATATGTTAAAAGTAGATTTTGTAAGTTTTTTCGCTGTCCTGAAAATCTATTAAAAAACACATGTGACATTTTGCAGGCCGGTCGACGATAAGCTCGGCAATACTTATACAATATTATTGCTAATATATCTATCGCTAATATGGACTGGGAGTATAGAGACCTTAATTATGTCTATTTACTTCGCATTTCTATAACCCAAGAAACCCAGCGTAAACTTTTTTAAGGGAAATTTTGTAATGTTGTTCCATTTTTATTTATTTCTGTTTAACAAGATATGGATGTTATAAGAGAACATCTGCATATTTATTAAATTAAATTTAAATTGTTGCTGGGTGGGTGGTTGTAAAAGTTACAATGTAAATTCTAGACTAATTGGTAGCATTCGGCAGAGAACCCTTAAACTGATACCGGTGACTTGTAGCGATTTGTGATTACTTACTCTGCTGAACGATGTTTTCTTTGTTTTGTTTTTAAATACACTTTTTCTATAGTTTACTTTTATTTTTTTTTAATTTTTGTTTTCGAATTATGTTTGTATGTTTTTATTTGTCATTCTTACAAAACAATTTTTATTGTAAATGAACAACAACAAATGTATCACTTATTGATCAAAAGTAGCTAAGATTTTTTACGCTACCCAAATATGACAGCGCTACCTGAGCGCTCAGACTGAGCGGTAAGTGATCAGGTCGTTCAGCAGATAGTTGTACAACTGTTGTAGAAATTTTCACTAATAAATTGTATCTGCCGAACGCACCCATTCTCTTAAAAATCTTGTGTATATTCAGGGCTGCCAGATGACTTTGATTTTAAAAAATCGGCACTTTCAAAAATACTCATTTATGTAATATTTAGGTTACTTTACATAAAAAATATGTGAAAAATACATTTCGTGTAAAATAATATGTTTTAAGTTTAACAATTAAATAAAAATAAAGGCTTAAGAGATAAATGAAATGATAATGAAAAAAATTTTAGTTGTAATTTTATGAATATTTTTATGATACATATTCAGATATTATCTCAACAATACCACCCAGCAAAATATTGGTAATGACACCTCATTACTATCTGCATTACCAAAAATGATATATCATTACCTTTTGCATTATTTTATAATATCAAATAATGACTTCCTAATAACGACCTATTGTATTCATTGTTTCTAAATATAAAATAATGACTTACTCGTAATAGTTTAAATAGGTTATTTTTACACAGTTAAATTTTATACATTTTTATTTATTATATGTAAATATGTTTTATGTTTAAATTTTTATGACGAGTCCTAAAATTACACACTAGAGAAAACTTAAATTTTTCTGAATGTATTTCCTTAAGCTAATAGTATTTGCTTAACTCCTTATTTTTAAGAATCGAGTAAGCAATCGGATAACCACTTATAATTCAACTTTTTGTAAGCATGTGTGTAACCACTTATTATTCAAAATCTCATAACTACTTATTTCTCATTTTTTCGTAAGCGAGCGGGTAAGCGTGACTACTTATAAAAACGACCATGCAAAACAAAAATAATGAGTTTAGACGCGAAAAAATAAGTTGTGCTGAGCTATGAATTTCTATTATATAACCACTTATTTGGTAATGAAAGATTTTGCTGGGTATGTACATAAATTAATTTTACAGATTTTAAAAATAGTTCTTCTCCGAACTTAAGGTACCCGTACACCTTGAAATATTATGCAAAAATTGGATCTTTTCTAATCAGTGAATTTATTTTTTTCGTTTAAGTATTCACATTTTGTTTTTTAACTTTCAAAATTTAGTATATTTCTCAAAATCTAATACTTATTCGCTAATATAATGTGAAAGAAAATCATAAAATTTTGTAAAAATGTGAACACCAAGATTGAATTAAACTAAATCCAAAATAGATTTATAAATAAAATAAATCCGTTATGGATTTAGCTTAATTAATTTCCAGAAATTGCGTTTTCGAAAAATTAAAATTTTTTCGTTCACATTATCTTAGCGAATAAGTGTAGAATTTGGATAAAAATATTAAATTTTGAAAATTCAAAAACAAAATAAAATAAATCTAAAACTAAATAGAATGATTAAAAAAATGCCTATTATTACTAGGGCTCGTATATTCATGCATTTATAATCCTGTTTTATGTACATAAGATGTATGTATGATTAAAATCGAAAAATATGCACTTAAAATTTTAAAAATATGCATTTAAAATTTTAAAAATATGCATTTATTATTGATTTTTCGATCGTTTTTCATATTATCAATTCAGTTTTAGTATTACATATTTGTCTTTAAAAGTAGTTTAAACATAGAAAATTGCCATTAATCATCGTCAGAAATTGATTTATGTTTGATATTTTTGTATTCGGGATAGGGTTTGGGATTTCCCGGACTTTTTTATTTCCCGGGAAACGGGAATGAAAAAATTAGATTCCCGGGATTCCCGGGAAATATTTTTGAACAAAATTGTTAATGAAAACCACCTATATAAGTAATTTTGGTAAAAAAAAACACTATTTCAGTACAAATGCAGTCTGTGTATTGAGAATTTAAAGTAAAAAATATCAGAATGTTGAACATTTGATTTCACATAAATTACTCGCAGCACTGCCAAATGAATTGCATGATTCCAGCAGAAAGCATCTACTACTGGACTGTCGGAAGCAAACCGTTTCATAACATTGTGGCCCATTAGATATGGTGGCCACAATGTTATTTTCCAAAGACAAATAAAACTCTTCCAGTCTTATTTCTATCTTCTTATTTCATCAGTATTACATCTTCCTGATATATAAACGAACCCCAGGTTATAAAATGAATTATTTCCGTTTATACATATGTTCAAATATCTCTTTTGTGATATTTTTGTCCATTCATCTAAGATTATAGTAAATCTCCTATTGTTAGAAATATTGCTCGATATTTCTTTTATCATGATATCTTTTACATGATTGTAGTAATTTAATATAATGTTCTTTACATCGGTTTATTTTTTTTGCAATGCCAGGTTTTTATTATAAAAACTTTCTCGAATAAACGAAGATCTAGTTATGGTGCGGATTGACTGCAGCTAAGTTGGATACCATTTCAGGAAATGTTTGCCCTACCATAAAACCTTTAATGACTATTCAGCTAACACTTTTTCTTCAGGTACTTTGCTAATTTTAGCTGAAACGTCATTATTGTTGTTTTCTTCAAGAGAAGTTGCATGACCATCAATTTTTTTTTTTTTTTTTTGTGAACCAAATTTAGATGTCGGATAACCAAATTTAGAACCACCGTTAACCATTAGTCTTTTCTTTTCACATTTATTAATGAAAACGTTACTTATAAAATTATTGACCCTTAATATAAAGGCGTATTTTAAATTTGAAGTCGACTTTATTTTTAATCAAACGGTTTTGTTCATTTTGTGTATGGAAACCTTACAAAAATATTTATATTTTCAAATATTTTGATTGGTTGAAAATAAATTAACCAAGTGAAGGTATACTGCCACCCAATATTTTAACTAAAGTCGACTTTTTACCTAAATTATACATTTGAAAAATTTAAATAGTAAGGGCGATTATTTGTAAGAAACAAAGCTTTTTTTTCATATCTCTTTTAAACATTTTACCAAGTTTTTAGGTTTTACTACTTAAATTTTGAATAAGTTATGCGAAAAATCTTTATTAGTTGAAATGCAAAGATTTTATTTGTGTGTCAAATAAATGTATTCCCTTTTAAACGCTTTTAACAATGACATTTTTGTTTTGGTATTTAAAATGTTTTTTATGAATAAAATTAAAAAATCCTATTCGAAACAAAAACAATTTAAAAAATTTAATATTTTTAAAATTTCCCGTTTTCCCGGGAAAAATATATTATTTTCCCGGGAATTCCCGGCAAACTTTTCCCGGGAATTCCCGCCCGGGAATTCCCGAACCCCAAACCCTAATTCGGGATCAAAAAAAATTTTGAAAAATATTTAGAAATCAGAAGAGAATATTGTTCTACCTAAAGTGCAAATCCTAACATGATTTGTAAATCACCAAAAATTAAAATTTCGTGTTTTTGAGTTTTAACAAAAAATCAGCATTTTCTACCAAAAATCGGCAAATCGGCATTTTGCATATTTTTTAATAAAAAATCGACAAAATGCCGAAAAATCGGCAATTATGGCAGCCCTGTGTATATTCCTTTTGCCGGTAAAAAGCTCTTATATACACACATTTACATTCTGTGTGGATGTGTTAGAAGAAAAAGCTTTTTGATGTTTTGCTATTTTTCTGCGGTGGTACCTTTCTCAGTACGAACAATCAAATTATATATTAATACACACAGATAATTCTGTCGATAAAGCCAACTCAAGGCAAAACTTAGAAATTCCTGTAATTGCTATTATTGTATAATGATGTGTGACGTTTAAGGTCTCGTTACACGAACGTAAATGTAACGAGTCGTAACGTGGCATTGCATTTCAGTAAGTTACTTAAAATATGTAACGTGCTATTCAGAAATGATAAACAAGATTTTCAAAATAGTGCCAACCGGTTAAAAAAATAATATTTTTTCGACCCTTAACGTACCAAAAATTTAAAAAATTCATGAAAATTAATTTGTACATAAAATAAAACGTAAAATATAAGAGGGTTGTGTTATATCGAACTAATAGAGACCAGTACCCGGTTTCTGTATTTAATGCGAGAAGTTTTCTCATCGAGTAATGGATGGTCACTAGAGTGCTCAAAGCTTGTTTGGAGGAAAATAAATTTTTAGTTTTTGACCGGGCTACCCCCTGGAAATATTTATTTGGGTGTAAAATTACGTCCCCCAAAGAATTGGGATAATCGGACATCGGGAAGGCGTGCCGCATAAGCCCTGAAATTTGAATCACGGATTACAAGGAGAAAATATTACTTTTTGTGCATTTTCTCGAAAAAATTTACATTTTAAAACTAATTCGAATTAAAAGCACTAAAGAATAGTCATTTAGAGTGAATTCTCCTTGTAATAAAGCAATAAAAACTTAAATCGGTTAAAAATCAGCCGAATTATAACAATTTCCCAGGCAACTAATGTGTCGCAGGCCACTTAATCAAGAAATTCGGGTCCAAATTTTAAAATATATTAAAATAATCGACAACAGAAACATTTTTTTATTCTATAAGTTCCAATAACTCAGATAAGAAATTATTCTTTTCTATTGTGTTTTGCTAACTCGTTTTAAAGTAGTGCCAAAAAAGGTCGCAATTCTTAAACACTGTTTTCAAATTTATAATTTTAAATTTTTAAAAAAATTTTTTAAAGAAATTTAAAAAAAAATCAACGATTGGACTTTAAGGTTTTATTAAGAACATATTGGAGATTAAAAACAATAAATCAATAAATTTTAAAATTTGGACCCGAATTTCTTCATTAAGTGGCCTGCGACACATCAGTTGCCTGGGGAAATTGGTATAACTCGGCTGATTTTTAACCGATTTAAGTTTCTATTGCTTTATTACAAAGAGAATTCACTCTAAGTTATGATTCTTTAGTGCTTTTAATTCGAATTAGTTTTGAAATATCAATGTTCTCGAGAAAATGCACAAAAAGTCATATTTTCCCCTTGTAATCCGTGTTCCAAAATTCAGGGCCGATGCGGCACGCCTTCAGGACCGATTATCCTGAAGGCGTAATTCACAGAGTGAATTATATTTTGTCTGTGAAATAATATTTAGTCAATTTAGCTCATTTGATTTATTCAATCGTTGTATTAGTTTAGCCAAACTTATTCTATTTGTGAATTCAATTGTATTTTCATTTACTTTTCAAACAAAATTTATTACTTAGGGTGTGTGTAAAACAATAGTAAAGTATCATATTTTTTTTTTTTAATTAATTCATTTTATTTACAATCTATTTTATACAATATTTAGTAAATTTGATAAATCACAGGCTACTTAACATATGTTATTAAACTTCAGCAAGCTTAATAAACTTATCTTACATATTTTTATTTACATTTATATTTTGTAACAATTATTTTAATTTTTGCATTAAAAAATACAAAAATTGTTTTTTCGGACTTTCTATATTTTCATATATTTAGTTAGAATATTCTTCTACCTCAAGTCCAAATTCTAATATGATATTGTCATATTAGATTTTTATTTGTTGTTTCAAAAAGGGGTTGATCATTTATATTTTGTTTTAAAAGATATATGAACATTATTTACATTTTTAAAACCTAGGTTTATTTTCTGTACACACTCAGAACTGATTCGTTGTGGCAACCGAATTTGTTGACAACCGAATTTTGGTAGTCCCATGTACTATCACATTATTCGATTGCAGCTACCTATATTTACAGTTATACCTACTATGTTAGAACAATATAAAAAAGTTGGTACAACCGAATTACTTTAGTACTGCCTGATCGAATTGAAAATTTAGTAGATGCAACCGAATTTTTATAGAAATTGCAATCGAATTAAATAAAACACTGTTTCCATTAGTTTTTAATTTTTTTTATTAATTAGTAGACAATACAACAAAATAGAAAATAGATAAATAATGCAGAAAATTAAAAAAAAACAAAAATTATATACCCAGAACCTAAATGCTTTCCTATATGAAAAAGCATTCAGAGCATGCCGGTTTTTAATACAGAAAGTCCCGAAAATCTGAAGGTCTTTCCATAGGAAAATATGTTATGTTATATGAAAAGTGCTCACATTCTGAAAAATTTTATTTTTAAGAACTACTTAGAATTTGAGGAGTATTCTAAAAAATAACTCTTTAAATGCAATTTTTTTAATATAAGCAAATACCTCAATATATGATCTTGTTCGATTAGAATGACTTGGAACGTTAATGCATTTTTCTCGAAATATTGATAAGTTACTTGAGATGAGTATTTTGCAAACAAACTTCACATTAGCTTTTAACTCCTGGTTTGTAGAACTATGGAATATAAAGATATAAAAACATATTTAGAATATATAACAAGGATTTTTCTTGAAATTGCATACCTTTAGTTTTCTGTACCGCCGTAATTTTAAATGACGAAAATAACATACACCTATGAACCACTATAATTAAAAATTTTATTTCTAAGATTTCATTATTTTTGTTTTATATTGTTTTATTTTTATTTGTTATTATTATTTTTTGACATTTAAAGTCAATACACATAATGCAAATGAGTATCGGTTGTATTTAAATTTTCTTGGTTGTGATCATAGGTTATGATGACCAATATTATTAGAATATATTTGGGTACTACAACCGAAAATCTATTACACTACTGATAAAACAATTTTTTAATTCAGTACATGCAACCATCAGATGGTAAAAAACAATTAGTAGGGCGTTAGTAAAGAAACATTTTAAAAATGTGATTGGTACAATTGACATATTATGCATATTGCTAATTTATAAGAAAACATGTAATTTTTTAAGTTTTACAGATGGTTGCCATTATCGAATGAAATTATAAAATTTTATTTTAGTTTAAATTGGTTTAGGAAGCAGATTTTTGTAGTAGCTGGAACCTATTGATAGTAAAGTTTAAAATTTTTAATTATTAAAGCCAATATTCTACTAATATAACTATTTTTGTGTTATTATAATAAAAATGTAGTTGTAGAGGTAAAACAATAGTAGTGTCAGTGGATTTTCAACTGATTTATATTGTGTGTGTACGGGAGATCTAACACATGAAACCTTTTCAGTCGTCTTATTTCATCCGTTTTATCTAACAACGTAATGTCTAAAATATTACTATGGTTGCTAATTCGATCTATATATCTAGAACTGAATCGTTTTATTTCATATTTTATAAAAGGAATTCTAAGATCTTGATCTTTTGGTGGTTACAAACCAAGGAGCATTGGCTATGCATCTTAAAGTTTTAGACTGAAACCTTTGCAAAATCTCGACGTTAGAATTACTTCTTGTTCCCCATAATTGGATACCATATGTATGTCCACACTGGTTTTAAAATAGACTTGTATAACTTTACTTTATTTTCCAGACTAAGCTGAGACTTATCGCCTAACAGCCAGTACATCTTTTTAGTTTTAATATTTAGATGTTCTCTCTTTGCTTTAACGTGCTGCTTCCATGTAAGTCGTTTATCAAGATGCACTCCTAGATATTTTACAGAATTTGTTTTTGGTATTTCAGAACCGTTAATTTGTAATGAGGGACAATCACCTCTTCTTAATGCAAATATGACGTGGTTAGATTTTTCCGTATTAATACTGATCTTCCATTTTGTTAGCCACAGTTGTAGATGATTTAATTATCTCTGTACCAAAGAAGATGCTTTGACTGCTGATTCACTCGAAGCAATTATTGCAGTATCATCAGCATAGGTGGCTATCGTAACATTATCAATTATAGGCATGTCTGAGGTGTATATAGTATACAACACTGGGTCTAACACACTACGTTGTGGTACACCTGTTTTGATATCACATATACGAGACGTTTCATCAACAACTTTTACATAAAATTTTCGTTGAGCCAAGTACGATTTTAAAAATAGATAGTATGGAGTTGGTAAAAGCGACTTAAGTTTGTACAATAGACCTTTATGCCACACCCTGTCAAAAGCCTGTTTCACATCTAAAAAAACTCCAGAGCAATACATTTTTCTTTCTATAGAGTCTGTGATAACTTTTACAATTCTGTGACACTGTTCCGGGGTTCCATGTTTATGGCGAAAACCAAATTGATGATCTGGAATAATATTTCGTGTTACCAAAATAGGTAACAATCTACTTGAAAATAATCTTTCAAAAATTTTTGAAAAAGTTGGCAACAAACTTATTGGCCTATACGACGAAATTAAATTTTCTGGCTTATTTGGTTTAGGAATCATTGTAATCTCAGCGCATTTCCATTGAGATGGAAAGTAGACAGTCTTAAAACAGAGTTATAAAAGAGGGTTAAAAATATCACACTTTTCTTTAATAAAGATTTGGCCACTATTGTATCTATTTTATCGTAACCAGGAGACTTTGTGTAATTTAGTTTGGAGATTTCAGTTTGTACCTCCCTTGGTGAGAACGATTTTATCGGTAAATCCATTTGGCATGGGGATTCTAAAAATTGCAGTATGTTACATTCGTCGGTAGAATTTGTTTTTGGAAATAATTCAAACGTTTTCTCCAGATGTTCAGAAAATGAGTCGGCTTTATTTTTATTATTTCTGCACCAATTTCCATTTGGGCCTTTTATTGGAACATTTCTTTTCATTGCCTCTTTAAGTACTTTGTGGCCTTCCATAAACTGTACTCACTATTATTTGTAGTGTCCAGATTTCTTAAAAAATTTGACAATTCGTCATTCTTCAATTCAGCTATTCCTTTTTTGAGGTAGTTTGAAGCATTATTAAAATTAGTTTTATCTCTTGAATTTCTACTAGATTACCATATTCTTCTTAATCTTCTTTTATGTTGTATTAAATCTCTTATTTCAGTGGATATTAAAACTTTATTACCAACATTTTGTGGTGATAACTGAGGAGTAGACATAAATGCGGCCTTATGGATAAGATTTGTAAATTTTTCAACTACTAAATAAATATCATCACCAGATTTAACTGGAATGTTTAGTTCTAAATTTTTATCCATCCAGTATTGAAACGAATTAATATCAGTTTTATGAGAAATTAATTTGCAGTTTTTTGATACAGTTTGTAGAACAGTACTGTGGTTTAAAATTATGGGTGTATGATCTGAGCTAAGGTCATTACAATGTAATATATCAAGTAGATGGTTTGATATACCGGAACAAACAAAAAAGTCTAATAAATCTGGTATTTTATTAGGGTCACTTGGCCAATATGTAGGTCTACCTGTAAACAGAGTTTTATAATTATGTTTAACAATACATTTATACAGTTCTCTTCCTTTTGGAGAAGAACATCTTGATCCCCACCAAGGGTGTTTAGCATCTCCACAATCTCCACCAACAATAAATCTAGGTCCAAGTATTTTAAAAAAATTTTCATAGTTTTCAAGAGTTAAATTATGTCGGGGTGGGAAATAAACCGAATAAATTGTTATATCGATGTTATCACATTTGATTTTAATGCCACTAGCTTGAATTGACGGTATAGTTATGGGGTTCAAAATTTCAAATTTTAGACTTGATTTAATCAAAACGGCAGAGCCAGCGTGTGCTTTACCGTCTGGGTGATTCGCAGTAATAAGATCATAACCTCTAATATTAAAATGAGTTTTATCAGTAAAATGTGTTTCTGAAATTAATAATATATCTAAATAATTAGATTTAAGGAAAATTTATATTTCCTTGGCATGATTGGAAGCACCGTTGGCATTCCACGCTGCAATTTTCAGATTTATTTGCATAGTTTTACCATTATTTGTGTCATCATATCAAAAAGTTTATCCATCATCCTTTCTAATCTCTCCATAAACCTGTTTTCGGAACTATTTGTGTTGCCAGTGACTATTTGTGAGTATGAAGGCCTTTCACCATTGTTAATATTGTTGTTGTTGTTTTGTGGATTTACAAACTGTGGAAACTGCTGAGAATTTAGTGGCATTTGTTGACTTCTTGACGTATTCTGAATTCTACCATTCGCTGCTCTTTTTTGATGTAACAATTTTTAGTAGATATCACATCCCTTGTAATTAGCTGTGTGAGACTGTAAACAGTGTACACATTTTGGGGGAGTAGTTATATTTTTAGTGCATTCGGCTGTTGGATGTTCTAAATCACATTTAACACACCTAAATGGCTTTTTGCAGTATGATTTGGTATGCCCAAATTGCTGGCAACGATAACATTGAACCAAATCATCAGTTTTCTTTGGAACTTCAATTGAAACGATGGCATTATTGATGTGCCTTATATTAAAAATATCCTTATTATTAGGATTTGGGTCAAGATCTACGAAAAAGAATTTTGTAGCACGGCTTCTGACATTAACTACATCTCTAACTTCATGGCCTAACATTAATAATTCTGCTTTAATATCACTTGTTGGTGTTGTATGATATATAACCTTAATTACAACTCTATAAGATCGCTCCTGTTTTAACTGATATGTGTGATAACTTATACCGTTGGATTCAAAATATTTAACAATTTTTCTATAACAGTCTACATTTTTGACCATTAATCTAATTTGACTGTCTCTCAGAGATTTGTAATTGAAGTTGTTATTAGAAATTTCTTTACCAATAGCTTTAACCATCATAGATATGTTTGAAACATTTGGTATATAAATTGGTTGGCGGTTTTGGGGTTGTATATTCTTCATTGCCTCATCAGTTTTTCCTTCTTCCTTGTCATTTTCACCTTGGCTTCCCTTCGTTTCAGCAAGTAACTGGAACCGATTTCCTTTTGATGTTGTAGGTTCTACAGATGCATTAAACTTTTTATGCTGATGCATATTTGGTGATCTATTTAACCGTCGCTTGTTACAATTAGTTTCAGGTACTTTTTGCCAAGTACCATCACTATCTTCTAAAGGGCTGAACGATTCACCTTAAATGAGATTTCAAGACACATGATAGCCTACAAGCCATAACAAGTTGTGTGGTTTTACTTTTTATAACGATTGAATCAGTACAAACAACAAAAAAAAAAAAACACGATGGCAAAAAAGCATATGGATAGTGAGACGAATCCCATCATGAATCGTTTATCACGGATGACAACAGTACATTACCACATCATATTATTGTGAACTTAAGCAACCAACACAATATCAACACCATCGTTTTAGTGTTACTGAAAACTTATGTATAACAGTATTGCCAAATTGGGAATTGTATCATCAATGGGGATAAAAACTTCCGTTTGTAGAACTGGGGATTTATTGGGGATGATACGAAATTTTAGGGGAACATTTGGGGATAAAATATATTATTGCTTTTTCATATTGTTATGAATTTAATCTTGATAATTCTAAATATTTATATTTTTTTCTAAGAATCATGATAATAGTGAATGATTTTTAGCTACAAAAATTTGAGTCTGACAAGGTAATGTTCGTAGAAACTATAATTCCTCTTGGTGAAAATTCGAATTCGTTTTGGTTCTAAAATTTTTAAAGTTATTTAAATTTAATAAGAGTTATAAGAAGTTCTTCTTAAATTAAATGTATACTTTACAAGTTACTCAATTGTCAAAAGTTAATCCATCTGTTGAAATGCTAAAACTTTTTAATGCAGTACCATACACAACAAAATGTCTGTTATTTATTAAATGTCTGTTTATTATTAAATATTTAAAATGAAAAATTTTGGTTCAAATTTTCTTTGCTGTTATTTAAATTTATTTGTTCTTTTTTATAATTTGTTGTAAGCACAAATTTATTGAGTCTGAGTGTACAACTTACCGCAAAAAATAAACGAATATGGTATTTTTCCACTAATTTTTCGAAAAAATTAACGAAAACAAATTTTTATATAAAATAAAAGTTGGGAATTTTTTGGGATGGCAAATTAAAAATTGGGGATAAGGTATGAAAAGACTGGCAACACTGATGTATGTAACCGTACACTGATGTGTGTAATACGTACCTACTCTGTTGAAAGCTATCATGCTAATGAATGGAGTATTTTTTTTTGTTATGCTTTTAGTTGCGAGTTTTGTTTTCATTCGTGTTGTGTAGAAAAAGCTGGCAACCCGGATAGCTGACAAGATCACGATTTTTATTTGCGCTGAAAATTTTTATAATTATTTTTGAAAATAAATAATATTAAGTCTTAAATTAAGTCTTAATACAAACAAAACATTTGTGAGTGGTATTTATACGAAGTAATTGTTACTGGTTACCAGTACGAATATGGATTCATCTAGTTTGGTAAACCCAATACCAGATGCTCAAAAATGGCCGCCTGATAAGGGCAAGAAAGAAGGCAACAATATTATCAGCCAATTAATGTTACAAAGCGGAATCCCTATTCAGTCTGGGACTGATGAAACGCTTATGGAGACTATTTCCGTGGATTACAGCAATGATGAAGATTTCCATGAAGTCAAATCAAAGAGACAGAAAAGACATCTAAATGATGAAAATGCCACTCCCACGCAGGTCAGGAGCACAACTAAGACCAATGTAGACGTTTCCAGCTTTGGGACCACAACAATTTCGCAAAATCGTTTTGAATTATTGGGACATCTTAACATAGAAGTAAATGAAAGTGCCTCCACAAGCAGTAAAGCAGCTAAAATTAAGGACAATATTAAGAATGTAGAAAAAACTCAGGTAAATCGGTTAGAAAAAAGTTTTGTCCACCAATTATTTTACATAATGTAAATGTAAAAAAACTGGTTGATCAGCTAAACGATAGAACACCTAAAGTGGCTTATAAGATAATTAACTCCTCTAAGAATAAAAGTAAGATTTACTTCGAAGATCTTTCCGCTCACTTGGAAATGATGGAAATTTTAAGAGCACAAAATATTAAGTCGTATTCATTCACTCCGACCGAGTTGAGAAGAACGTCCGTAATTTTAAGAGGCTTGTACCATTTGACTGAGGTTTCTGAAATTAAAAGTGCCCTTGATGAGCAATTACCTGACACAATTGAAAAAGTTAGTAAGTTAGTTACGCAGTATTCTACAAAGAAAAATTTTGATACTGGTTTATTTGTTGTTACCTTGGTACATGGGAAAACACTAGGTGAAACTAAGGGTTTACGGTATATTTTAAACCAATCTATTACTTGGGAATCACCCAAGTCAAAGAAAAGGGAGATTCAGTGTTTTAGGTGCCAGTCATGGGGTCACTCGGAGCGTAATTGTAATTCTAAATACAAATGTGTAAAGTGTAATCTGAATCATGAACCCGGCTTCTGTAGCATTAAAATGGGTGAGTCGCCTCCTATTTGTTCTAATTGTAATGAAAGCGGCCATGCCGCAAATTATAAAGGTTGTGAAAAATATAAAACCTATATGAAAAGGAAAAAAGATTTATTGGCAAAGGCTAGAAGCAGAAAAGAGGTAATTAGAAATAATGTTAATACTGCTGTAGTAAGTAGTCAGTTTTATAACGAGAAAACCTCGTTCGCTAGCCTTTTTAATGCTAATCGTAATGAACATATCATTAGAACACAACAGTTACCTTCAGTTGTGGAAGAATTCCTAAAGCTCGGGGAATATTTTAAAGAGCCTACAACTCAAACTTTGGAATTTAGAATTTTAAATTTCCTTAAATCGTACAAATCACAGCCATTAGAGATGGCAAAAAAGGAATATAGAAGTTTATTAGATGAAGTACTTATCACTTATGGTCCGAAATAAATTAATTTTTATTACTTATAATGTAAGGTCGTTAGTCGAATTAAGCCGACGTATCGAATTAGCTAAAATTCTTAACTATAATAAAGTTGATTTTTGTTTCGTACAGGAAACACGTTTTCGTAAGAATTCAAGAGTGATGTTTGATAACTATAACGTTATTCGTGATTACTCTAGTCAAGGTACAGCAATATTAATAAATAAGAGCATTAAGTTTAATTATGTTAATATGGATGACTTGAAATTTCCAAATTGTTTCGTTGAACTGAATTTGTCATTTATGGGGCAGATTAAGAAATTTCTTTTAGGAAGTGTTTATATTCCTACTAATTTTCCTCGTGATGATTTCGTTTTTAGTCTGAATGCTATTCGCAATTTTTCATCGCCCTATGATGGTGTTTTTGTAGGTGGGGACCTGAATTCTAGAAATGCATTTTGGGTCGATTCGTTTGACAACATGAATGGGCAGAACTTGTTTGATTGGTTAAACTTTACTGGTGCTGATTTCACGAGACTTTGTGACATAACTCCTACTTTTCCTGGAGGTTCATCATTCCTGGATCATTTCCTTATCAGTACTAATCTAATTGATGTGGTGGATCAGAATTTTGAGATATCTAGTCTACCTACTTTCTCGGACCACTACCCTTTAAAGTTAATTTTTAGGTTTTCGGACTTCGATCTGATTCTGTCTCCTCCGAGGTTCCTTAAATCGTTTGAGAACACGAACTGGGTAGATTTTCAGAATGATGTTCGCGAAGATATTTCAAACTTATACCCTCCATATAACAGGAACTTGGGTAATGACGAAATTGATGACGGTATTTCTCGATTTAATGATTGCATCAACGGTGCAGTAGACAGACATTCGAAAAAAATCGAGTTGAATAAAAGAAGATTCTTTATGCCGGAAAGTTTAAGGAAACTTTTTAAAATTAAATACACCTGGCAGAAGGACCTGAAAAAAAATTTTCACAGGAACGGTAATAGATGCTCTGATGAATATCGACTTTTGAGCGGTCAAATTCAACTCCTTAAGATTATAATAAAAGAACAGGTTGAAATTCTTCAGGTTAGGGAGTTCACCAATAGAATGGAGAATATAAAGCCAGGTCCTCGGGCATTTAAAGAGATTTTTAAGGTGATCGGTAATAGAAAATCTAGGAGCTTTGATAAACTTATAGCAGATGGGATTACTTATCATGAGGATGCAGACAAAGTTTATCAGTTCAGAAGTCATTTTTCGGATATTTACAAATTCACCGTTCCGGATAGAGCCGACACAGAAGAAGTTCCTAACACTATAAATTCATTTCTCGACAATTGTTCTGAAAGTTACTGTCTATTTAATGATGGTTTTAGTGCATTACACTTGAATAACCATATCCAGTTTACCGATCTTTCCGAAGTCGGTCTTATTGTTAAGTCCTTGAATGCGAAGAAATCGTCAGGAGTTGATAATCTGTCACATTTTTTAATTAAGAAGCTACCGGTTTCAGCGTTAGAGTTTTTAGTAATTATTTTTAATAATTGCTTGAATAATGGGTACTTTCCAAAGGCCTGGAAACTAGCAAAAATTTATCCACTCGTGAAAAAACCAAATGATTTTCAGATTGCCAACTCTCGTCCAATATCCATGTTGTCAAACGTAGGTAAATTATTTGAGAGAGTTGTGAAGTTAAAATTGGAAAATTCCAACATACAGGACTTATTACCCACCTATCAATTTGGTTTTAAACGGGGCCATTCTTCTGTCGATGCTCTATTGTATTTACACAATGATGTTATATGTAATTTGCGGAGTAAAATTTGTACTGTCGCTGTCTCGTTGGATATAGAGAAAGCTTTTGACAGAGCGTATCATTTTGGTATTATTTATAAACTCATTGGACTGGGATGTGATTCTTTTATCGTGAAGTTGCTTATGAGCTATTTTAAGGATAGACAATTTTTCGTGGAGATTAATGATGCTAAATCTGATTTGGGCGACATTTTTTGTGGTGTTCCGCAAGGAGCGATTCTGGCCCCATTGTTATATAACATTCTCGTTTATGACTTTCCTCACATATTCAATGGATCTAAGGGCGTCCTATATGCAGATGACTCATTGATTTATGCACATGACGGTGATCCTGAGAGAGCTTTGGTCAAGGTTAAAAATCATCTTTTGGTAATTAATGATTATTACAGGGATTGGGGTATAAGAATCAATGCGCTGAAATCGGAAGCTATTTGTTTTCGAAACGCTTCAGGTAAAGGTCCCCGTGATGTTGTAGGCAAGAGTAAAAGATTGAATCTCTCTTTACATGGTTCAGATATTCCCTTTAAGGATCATATAAAGTACCTGGGGGTAACCCTAAATAAGCTTTTTAAATTTAATCAGCATGCAAGGCTTGCAAAAGGTAAGGGATTGCGTATCAAGGGCATGTTTTCAAAGTTATTAGTAAACAGACATTTGGGTCAGAGGGCCAAGTTGCTTATTTACAAGGTATGCATTCGTTCTGCGATGCTATATGGATTTCCCATATGGTTTTCAATCTCTCCAACGGTTATGAGGGAGTTGGAGGTTTTAGAACGAAGTTGTTTAAGACTTTGTGTTAATGCTAACTATGAAAATTATGTCAAAAGATTTTCTAATAAAATCATATATGAAAAGGCTGAGGTGCAACCTCTTTCATCGTATGCTTTGGTCTTGCTTAATAACTTCATTAATCGTCTGATGAACCATGAGAATAGTCTAATGACGGGTGTTCTTCAGGATCAGTCTGAATTTAATTGGTATAACAGTTTGTACATGTCACCAGTTGGAATTCTACACGAGGACATTAACTTATTGAATAACGTAGGTGAATACCGTTTACCAGAGTTTTATTCTCATTCAGTTTCTGGCTCCAATAGGAGATAATAGTTTTGTTGTTGTAAATATGTTTCTTTTAGTTAAGTCTAGTTTTAAGTATATTTTATGATCTCATTCTTGACATATCAATAGTCATTGTAAACTTTTATTATATTTTGAGCAATATAATTTTAATGTTTATCTCCTGATGAAAAACCTCGTATTCGTCCATTTTATATAAGCATGTTGCGTTATTCTGTACTTATAATGTCTTAAATGTTTATTAAAATAATACTAAATAGTTTTAAGTTTTTACACATTTTATTTTATGATTGCCTTTATTTAGCTGCTTTGTGACCTAATTTTTAAAAAAAGTCTCAATAAAATTTTAAATTAAAAAATTAAATTCGTGTTGTGTAGGTATGAAAAGCCGATTATGATCGGCCAATGGTATAATGAAAAAATTAAAATAGACAAATGTCTACACCCAAAAAATTCTTTAGTTGATCGTAATGAATATTTCAACTATTTAATATGTGAAATACTCTAATGATACCAAAAAAAGCTCTAAAGCGACGAATACATTAAGGAACATTGAGTAGGGTTTTTAGCAAACTCTACTACGTATTGGTTTTATTATATTATTTATTTTTAATTTTATTTTTCAATATTGTTTAATTATACCACCGATTTTTTTAAATGTTTTTTTTTTGGAATGAATTTGGTAAATTTTATTTTATAGAATTTCGTTAGGTTTTTTTAAGGGTATCGGTATTTTAAGTTATATCGTTAAGTTATTTTAGGGTTAACGGTATTTAAATTTATTTCGTTAGGTTATTTTAAGGTTAACGGTATTTTAAGTTACTTCGTTAGTGGTATTTTAGGGTTAAAAATAGTTCGTTGAAAGGGTTTCGAATCGTTAACGGTATTTTACGGTTAGTGTTTCCCAACCAAGTTAAAAATTTTAAAATAAGAATTAATATAAATTATTTTTTTTGTTTTTATAATTTATTATGCATTAATAACATTATTAATTTATTTTTTTACTAACTTTTTTATATAATAATATAAAAATTGTAAAACAAACATTGAATTGAAAATAAAGATCAACTAACTAACTGCTAACTTTTTTATCTGAGTGTACATTTATACTTTTTCGTTTTATAAAACCTACATATTATAACACAACACACCATCGCACCATTGCATTCATTGCGATACTTAAACACTAGTTCAAAGTACTAATTGCTATGTTATGGTAGCGAGCAATCGTGTGTCACAACAATCACTTATTGTTTTTTTCGTTGCCATGGTTAATGCTTAAGCTCGCTTACGTTTTGATTTGTTTTCTAGTCGTAACAGGGTGGTTTAAATCGTAATGCACACACACTAGCACCATGTGATTTAATGACTACAACAAACCGATTGCACTCATGCAGCCCTTTACTATCTTCACTTAAGTTTGTCATACTGACAAACTATTGTTCTTTTTAACAGTAATGTTTTTTGTTGTTCTTTTTGTTTATCCTACTACTGGATTATTAATCCCTTTGTTTTTAGTCTTTACCACTTTGTTGTTATTTAAAAAGGTTTATGGTTTTTGCTAATAACACACACTATACGTCTACTCACAACCGCGGTGAAAAAAAACACATTTAAACAGACTTTTTTTACTAATTTGTTTTAAGTGTAGGTAACCTCGCAGCAGCGCGTGTGCGGAATTTTTTCTAAATTGGGATTAATGAAAATTAAATTAACCAATAAGTTAAAAGTCAAAATCTGTGACTCAATGCTAGAATTTTCTAGATACTGAAATAGAATACTAGTGGTATTCATTAAACGTCGTATCTTCCTGTTATATACCGTAAACCTTGTATTTATACACAATAAATGTCAAAAATAATTTACAAGCCCTGGTAAATTTATGAACATATTTTTATGTGTAAACTATTTGGTATTTATATACACATTTGAAAATTGTCAAATATGAAATTTATTTGATTTTCTTTTATTATACCCTACACCACTATGTGGTCAGTTTGTGCTGATGTTTGTAACACCAAAAAATATTGGTCCTAGACCCACCTTATAGTATACCGATCGGCTCAGAATTTTTATACCCTACACCACTATGTTGTCAGGGTATTATAAGTGTGTGCTGATGTTCGTAACACCAAAAAATATTGGCCTAGACCCACCTTATAGTATACCGATCGGCTCAGAATTTTTTTTTATTTCGATTTAACGATGTCCGTCTGTCCATGCATTCTTGTGCGCACTCTACAGGTCGCAAATATTAAGATATTTTGATGAAACTTGGTACACCGACTTATGTCGGCCCAAGGACGACGCCTATTGATTTTGGTTAAGATCGGTCCATGTTTAGACATAGTGCCCATATAATGGTCCCCCCAAAATTATATTGTTTATACGCTGCAGATCGCAAATATTAAGATATTTTGATACGCTGCAGGTCGCAAATATTAAGATATTTTGATGAAATTTGGTACACAGACCTATGTTAGACCAAGGACGAAGCCTATTGATTTTGGTGAACATCGGTCTATGTTTAGACCTAGTGCCCATATAAGGTTCCCCCCAAAATTATATTGTTTATACGCTGCAGGTCGCAAATATTAAGATATTTTGATGAAATTTGGTACACAGACCTATTTTGGCCCAAGGACGAAGCCTATTGATATTGGTAAACATCGGTCCATGTTTAGACCTAGTGCCCATATAAGGGTCGCCCCAAAATTATATTGTTTAAACGCTGTAGGTCGCAAATATTATGATATTTTTATGAAATTTGGTACACAGACCTATTTTGGCCCAATAACGCAGCCTATTGATTTTGGTGAACATCGGTCCATGTTTAGACCTAATGAAATTTGGTGCGCTGAGTCACATTATAGAAAATTTTGACACAAGCCCCATTTTAACCCATTCGAATTTCGGATCCAAACATTAGTTGGCTTTTACCCAGACTGGTGTAGGGTATTGTATAGTCGGCATGCCCGACTTTAACCTTTTTACTCGTTTTTTATTTCGATTTAACGATGTCCGTCCGTCCGTCTGTCTGTCCATGCATTCTTGTGCGCACCCTATAGGTCGCAAATATTATGATATTATGATGAAACTTGGTATACCGACTTATGTCGGCCCAAGGACGACGCCTATTGATTTTGGCGAACATCGCTCCATGTTTAGACCTAGTGCCCATATAAGGGTCCTACTAAAATTATATTGTTTATACGCTGCAGGTCGCAAATATTAAGATATTTTGATGAAATTTGATACACCGACCTATGGCAGCACAAGGACGAAGCCTATTGATTTTGGTTAACACCGGTCGATGTTTAGACTTAGTAGCCATATAAGGGTCCCCCCAAAATTATATTGTTTATACGCTGCAGGTCGCAACTATTAAGATATTTTGATGAAATTTGGTACACAGACCTATTTTGGCCCAAGGACGAAGCCTCTTGATTTTGGTTAACATCGGTCCATGTTTAGACCTAGTGCCCATATAAGGGTCCCCCCAAAATTGGCTTGGTTACAAACTGCAGATCGCAAATATTAAGATATTTTAATGAAATTTAGTGCGCTGGCTCACATTATAGAAAATTTTGACACAAGCCCCATTTTAATCCATTCGAATTTCGGATCCAAACATTAGTTGGCTTTTACCCAGACTGGTGTAGGGTATTGTATAGTCGGCATGCCCGACTTTAACCTTTTTACTCGTTTGTTTTTACATAGGTTTTTATAAATTCTATTTTAGAATCAATAGGAAAACATCAATATAAATAAATCCTTGTGTTACATTTAGAAATTACCAAAAAAAAAATTAAATTTGATTGTAAAAAAACAATTTAGTACAATGTGCGTTCATCTAAATATTCGTGTAAACTCATAAAATTACCACTTGTGTAAAAAAGTGCGGTTTAATGAATACCATTACTGAGTTCCCATTACTGAACTTGTAAAAAAACACAGAAACAAATTTTCAAAACAATAAATTTTTCGATGGATTTCTTATTTTTTTTGTTTAAATTGTTAATTTCTTTTCGTTGGATGTGTTTTGTTTAAATAAAAAACGTTAAAAAAAGTGTGCTACTGTTGTTTTGAAAAACGACTTTTTTGTGCGACTTTATTTTTAAAAAACGACTTTTTGTGCTACTTTTCAAAATTCTCATCGGTAACCCTGTGGATCGCCTTCGTAGCGAAACAAACAAAGAGACACACGTAACCTTTACTTATTCTGGAGTAACGACCGGTGAAACTTTCTATTTCGAAGGGGCTAGCGAAATCGACGCCCGTGTTGGCAAATGGGCGACTCAAAGTTGTTCTTTCGTCGGGCGAAGCAGCTATGATTTGTCCTTAACGCGTTTTTTTGTGTAGAATACATTCCTTGCAGTTATTTACGCAGGTTTTAATCAGAGTTTTGACTTTAATAATCCAGTATTCGTGTCGAATCACACTATGGACTAACCGTAAGCCGCCATGATAAGTCATTTTGTGGGCAAAATCGACGTACATGCGGGCTAAACTGCTGCGATATGCCAAAATGATGGGATATTTTTCAGGGTACGAGAGACTGGATGCTGAAGTAAGACGACCATTGGCACGAATAATTTTATTTTCATCTAAAAAGCGCGTAAGCGTCAACAAAGGGATACTAGATTCAATTTTAATATTTTCAGCCAAACAAGTATAATCTTTAGGAAAATATATCTGCTGGGACAACGAAAAAAGACGATTCCTTACAAATCTTAACTCCTCAACAGAGAGCCTTACAGAATGAATAGTTTTGCGAGTTTTTAACCGAGCATTATTAAAAAAGCGAAAAATGTAAGCAATTACGAGAATAGCTTTGGGCAAACTGGAAAAGCGATCCAAAATATCTTCATTTTCAGACGATCTAGCAACATGAACCTGGATACTTTTCATTTCCTCTGTCGTTTCATAATCAGAGGGCAACGCCGGCCACGCAGATTTTTGTAATTTGAGCCACTCAGGACCATGCCACCACAGCTTGAAAGATTTTAACTCCGATGGGATCAGCCCCCGGGTTGCTAGATCGGCGGGATTATTCTGAGAAATTACATGGGCCAATTTTTTATTACCAACTTTTCCAAAATTGTGGCAACTCTGTTAGCCACAAAGGTTTTCCAACTACATGGAGGTTTTTTCAGCTATGCTAAAACAATCGTTGAATCAGACCAAAAATAGAGCGAAGATTCTTTCAAATTGAATTGGGGCATAAACTATCAAACAATTTTGCTAAAAGTACAGCACCACATAATTCCAACCAAGGGATCGACGGTTTTTTAATTGGGGCGACTTTTGTTTTCGAAGTCAGTAAATTTGAAAAAAAAATTTTCACCAATTTGAACGCTTGCATATAAAGCAGCAGCATACGCCAATTCCGATGCGTCACAAATGCCATGAAATTCAATATGAGCATTTGGAGAATATTGAATCCAGCGTGGAATTGTAATTGTATCAATATCGTTGTATTGAGAAACAAAAGACTGCCAATTTTGTAAAGCCGCTGGCTTTTCTAGCAATTTTATCTAGCCACATTTGCTGCATCAGAACTTTTGCGGTGATAATTACTGGAGCTAAAAGCCTTGCAATTGTAGAAAGAACTTCCCTCTTAGTATAAAAAGATTTAAGCGGAATTTTTTCCGTTGTAAAATAAAAGTAATCAGCCGACGCATTCCAGCGAACTCCCAGAGTTTTTGCGTTACTTTGTTCATCAAAACATAAGAAATTTTCAGTTAACAAAGTATCTGCCTTCCTCATCATCAGCCAGCTGCAACAACGTTCTGAGAGCCAAATAAGGAGCGAAATTAACGCCAAATTTAACTAGTGGCATTAAAATCAAATGTGATGACATCGATATATCAATTTATTCGGTTTATTTCCCACCCCGACATAATTTAACTCTTGAAAACTATGAAAAGTTTTTTAAAATACTTGGACCTAGATTTATTGTTGGTGGAGATTGTGGAGATGCTAAACACCCTTGGTGGGGATCAAGATGTTCTTCTCCAAAAGGAAGAGAACTGTATAAATGTAAAATATCATGTGAAATGGAAACTTTTTCGACAATATAAAATTTTTGACAGTTGTAAATAATAGTGAAAAAAGAAATAAAAGGAAACAAATATTTTTAAGAAATATAAACATACGTTTGCTAATTGCAATTCTTCTACAAACCAGATCGTGTCAATTAATGAGAGTTTTAGTTTTGCAGAACAAAATAGACGCATCCGAGAAGTAAAAATGGTCACCTACATGTAATGTAGTTTTTCTCTGCCTCTTTTCTGGTATGTTAATTTTAAATCTTTTTTGGTTTTCTTCAGAATTTTTCATTTGTACATATTTTTTCTTAATTTTTCTTTTAGAAACTTTTACATTTTAAAATGTCAAATACATATATGCTTATGTCAAAAATTATATCACCTCAAAACTGTCAAAATTTACCATAAAGAATACTTTGCTACCGTTTCACACACACCCTTAAGTAAAATTTTTGAAAAATTCGTTCCTAGTTCTGTCTGTAAAATTGCCTCTTAATATTTTAAATATATGCATTATATTTTTAATTAAAACTCCGAATATTTAATTTATTCGTTTTAAAAACAACCAAGGAAATTTTTTAACAATCGGTAGCCAACCAAACCAATTCTGCAACTGGTTCCAATGTAACCAATTCCATGGAACCGTTTCCGGAATCAGTTCCACGAATCTCATATGGAAGGTATGACTGACGTATAATCAGTTCTATAACTACCCTACGGGAAATTTTAACAAACTGTCACCGAACTGGCCCCTTTATATGAAATAGACTGGTCACTTTTACATGGCGTTGTCATAGGAGGTGGAAATTGACCCCTTGTGACATGTCACAAGACAAATCCCAGGACAGGTCCCTGCAATTGAGAGTTCAGTAACCTGTCCTAGGATTTGTCTTGTGACATGTCACAAGGGGTCAATTTCCACCTCCTATGACAACGCCATGTTAAAGTGACCAGTCTATTTCATATAAAGGGGCCAGTTCGGTGACAGTTTGTTAAAATTTCCCGTAGGGTAGTTCCAGAATTGATCCTAGGGCAACCGGTTCTACTTTGGAGCTATAGAAGTGTTTGCTTTTGGGATAATTTCAAACAGAAACGAGTAAAACAGTTAAAGTCGGGCATGCCGACTATATAATACCCTACACCAGTCTGGTTAAAATATGGACCAATCCTATCTAGAATCAATCAATTCTTTTGTATACTAATCTGTAAGAATCTAATTCTGTAGATGAAATGAAATAAATAAATAGAATTTATCCTTGGGACAATGTGAGTCGGCGAACCAAATTTCACTGAATTATCTTCGTATTTGTGACCTGCAGCGTGTAAACAAGCCAATTTGGGGGGGACCATTATATGGGCACTAGGTCTAAACATGGACCGATGTTAACCAAAATCGTCCTTGGGCCGACATAGGTCTGTGTACCAAATTTCATTGAAATATCTTCGTATTTTCGACATGCAGCGCGTAAACAAGCCAATTTTGAGGGGGACCCTTATATGGGCACTAGGTCTAAACATGGATCGATTTTATCCAAAATCAATGGGCTTCATCCTTGGGCCGACATAGGTCGGTGTACCAAATTTCCGACCAAATTTTATAGAAATATCTTCGTATTTGCGACCTGCAGCGTGTAAATAAGCAAATTTTGGGGGAACCCTTATATGGGCACTAGGTCTAAACATGGACCGATTTTAACCAAAATAAATAGACTTCGTCCTTGCGCCGACATAGGTCGGTGTACCAAATTTCATTGAAATATGTTCGTATTTACGTCCTGCAACCAATTTTGGGGGGGGGGGGGGGGGGGCTTATATGGGCAATAGGTCTAAACATGGTCCGATTTTAACCAAAATCAATAGGCTTCGTCCTTGGGCCGACGTAAGTCGTTGTACCAAATATTTTAATATGTGCGACTTGTAGAGAGCGCACAAGAATGCATGGACAGACAGACGGACATCGTTGACTCGATATAAAAAGTGATTCTGAGCCGATCGGTACACTGTAAGGTGGGTCTAGGTCCAATATTTTTTGGTATTACACCATGTAGTGATAAAGGGTATAATAATCGGTGTTACGATTGACAGTGGAAGAGGTTGTAAAGGAAAACTAACTATTCTACCACCGATTCTGTGGAACAGAAAATTTTCTTGGGAATTGTTTGTATGAATACACAGTGGTTCCAACCCCAAAACTGATCCAATCGGAAAAAAAATTCGCAAGAACTGAAGAGAAATATCTAGGCTTATAGAAAATTAGTCTTGAAGCTACCCTCTTTTAGCACAGGCTGTGGAAAAGGTAAACGTAAAGAAAAAACATTCTTCAAGTACCATACTCGCTAATATGGTTTAAAAAATATTTTACTTTGAATTTTAAAATCTTCATTTTTTACCCTGACTTTTTTTGGTTTTTAGTTTTTTTATTATCAGAAAAATATGTTTGAAATTTTGTTATATCATTACTATGATCTTGCTAAATTTCAGAACGAAACTATTTGCAATTATCTCAAGCCGTTTAACTTAACATTTTAAAATCAAAACTTTTAAGTGTGTCCTGAAAATCGCATTTTTTCCAAAATGGGGGGTTGATTAATTCACTTTTATTTGCAAGCTTTTAAAGCGTTTCTTTATATTTTTGACATATTTTAAGAGTATAAGCTTGAGAAATGCTTAATAGTGCATTTTTGAACATGCACCCTACGCCCAGAACTGGTCGAAAATGCAAATGCACTGGCAAAAAAAGTCACGCCACTTAGATAAAGTTTTTGAATTTTAAACCATAAACAAACATGCTCCAAAGAATTTACCTCTATTCCCGTCGTCCACTCAAAAACATCAACAGCAGAGCAAATTTTACGGAAATTCATATTTTCAAAAACATTTTTTTTTATTTGTAAAAAAATATTTTAAAATTAAATAAATAAATGAAAAACATTAATTTACCAAATAAAAGATCAACTATACATACCCCTCATTCATCTTAAAAATACATGACACAGTGCAAAATATAATTTCAATAACATACATTTAAATTTAACGGTTCATTGTAATTAAAAAAATCTGTGGTTATCATACACAGATTTGAATAAAACCAGCTGAGATACCTTAAGGGGTTAAATACTGTAACAACAGAATTTTAAGGGGCATATTTAAACGGTTGTCAAATATTCAAATAACAATATTTTTACTATATTATTTTTTTATTTAAAATATATATTATTGTAGTATCTTTAAAAAATATTGGTTTTAAATTTCTCCAACCAAAATCGCCAAGGTTGCCACTTCATTATTAGCCTTTTTTTAAAAAAGGCGAACTCATGGTTGTGAGAAAAACGCGTTTGAAGTCTAAAGTTAATTTTAAGCTAAGAAAACAGCAAAATTTCAAAAAATTGTAAATGAAGAAAAGTTATATCTCTTATCTTACTACATGTCCATTGGGACGAATCGGTTAATGGATATTTGATATATTAAACCTAATAGTCTTAAAAACGATGGTAGATACATAATTATACATAATACTACTAATATTAGTTGCATTCATCTAACTGGATTTATGCACTCGTAAACCGTGTATTTTTGTAATCGCGTATATTTATAACTTTGCCTGTTTATTTGAATGAACGCACCTTTTAAAACTATTCACATCTCAATTTTGCATTTAGCCACTTTTTCGATCTTTTTATAATTTAAACACAGAATTTTTTAAATTTGTATTATTTAAAAACAAATAAAATAGAAAATAAAAAACAACCCACAAAAAAATTCAAAATAATTTTATTTTTGACAATATTCAAATGTATGTATAAATACGAAAAAGTTTACACACAAAAATGTAAGCGGGCTCGTAAACAAGTTTTGACATTAATCGAGTAAACTTACAACATATACACAGTATACGAGGCGTAAATACTTTAAATATGAATACCTTTATTATTTTGTAAAAATGCTATAATTTTGTAGAGTTTTTAATTTATTTCGTATTTTTTTCCCATTTTTATATATATTGATTACTTTTATAACTTATATTAAGCCATCAGCACCTGCCCCATATGATGTGTCTTCAACATCCATCAAGGAATTCCCGAGTAAAAAAAATTATATATAATCATATGTGGCATATATTACAATATATAATTAGACATGTCGTTATGTATATCCATATATAATTTTATATGACCTCTTTTTCCAAAATTCTTCCTTATATTATGCCACATATAATTTCATCTAATTAGATATCGGCATTTATGTGTATGTGTTCATATATGGACATATATGAACATATACCCTTATTAAATATATGCGAATACATGCGAACGTTGCTGTCCTTTATTATAAGGTTGTACGATAGATATAAATTTATGTATGACATTCAAATTAGGCGCTACATATGTTCCTTTTTTTATTCATGGCATTAAATATAATTCCATATTTATCCAAATGAGTTCCTTTTACATATATGGAAAAATGTATTCTTCGAAATATGTTCATATACAAGTCCCTTTTGAAATTGAATAACATATACTTTCATATTTGTCCATATATGAGTGCCATTTCCATATATGAAATAACAGATGCTTCCATATATGTCTGTATATGAAATTTTTTCCATATATGGAATCACATATACTTCCATATATGTTCATATAAAATCCATATATGTTCATAAAAAATCCATATGTGTCCATACATAAACCATATATGAACATGTTTGAGTGTATATGAACATTTTTCACCGGGCTATATCTTAATATATATGGCGGCATTTTAGGAATATATAATTATATATGGTATCATTTAAACAATATATAACTATATATGGCGCCAGTTAAACTATTTATTATCATATATGGTGGCATTTAAACAATATGTTCATGAGGTCATATGGTACCCCGAGTAAAAAAAATTATATATAATCATATGTGGCATATATTACAATATATAATTAGACATGTGGTTATGTATATCCATATATAATTATATATGACGTTTTTTCCGAAAAATTTTCCTTATATTATGCCATATATAATTTCATCTAATTAGATATCGGCCTTCATAATATTAGATATGGCATATATAACTATATATTACATAACATGGTTGATCTTATTGCATATATAGTTATATATAGAACTATATCTTAATATATATGGTGGCATTTTAGTAATATATAATTATATATGGTATCATTTAAACAATATATAATTATATATGGTGACAGTTAAACTAGATATTATCATATATGGTGCCATTTAAACAATATATGGTCATTAATGGTACCTCATAAACAAAATCTTTAATTCAGTTCCAGATATGATAATATATGGTACTATATATAGTGCGATATATATTTATATATGGTGTTATTTAAGCTATATATTATCATATATGGTGCCATTCAAACCATATATTAGCATATATGGTGCCATTCAAACCATATATTATCATATATGGTACCATTTAAACCATATATTATCATATATGGTGCAATTTCAACAATATATACCCATATATGGTACCTCATGAACAATATTTTTAATACAGTTCCACATATGATAATATATGCTACCATATATAGTCCCATATATATTTATATATGGTGTTATTTAAGCAATATATTACCATATATGGTGCCATTTAAACCATATATTATCTTATATGGTGCCATTTCAACAATATATGCTCATATATGGTACCTCATGAACAACATTTTTAATACAGTTCCAGATATGATAATATAAGAAAATATGTATAGTGCCATATATATTTATGTATGGTGTTATTTAAGCAATATATTACCATATATGGTGCCATTTAAACCATATATTATTATATATGGTGCCATTTAAACAATATATGCTCATATATGGGACCGCATGAATAACATTTTCAATACAGTTCCAGATATGATAATATATGCTACTATATGTAGTACCATATACTTTGATATATCGTATCATTTAAACAACCCGAGGAAAAATAGTTACATAAGTTATATCTGTATAAATATACAGTTTCATCCGAAGAATGGCCCGATATATTTTTATAAATTGTTTATCAATTTTTATCTAAATGTATCAGTTTAGATCTGACCTGATTAAAATATGTGTTAATCAGATGAAATTGTATCAGATTTTTGACCTGATACAATTTTATCGGTTTGATCGTAATTGGTTAAATTTTATATAAATAAAATATAATTGTATCCGATATTTACCTTATACAATTGTATCAAAGTTTTAAACTGATATCAGGTCAAAATTGAGATATAACTATATAATTGTGTATACAAATATATCTATTTGGACCTAAACTGATACCATGTAATATAAACCAATAAAATTGTATCAGGTCAAAAATCTGATACAATTTCATCTGATTAACACATAATTTAATCAGGTCAGATCTAAACTGATGTAATTAGATAACAACTGATACAAATAAGAACTGATACAATTTTATCGGGCCATTTTTCGGATCAAATGGTATATGGATGAATCTAAGTTATATATTACCATATAAAGCTCCATATTGGTGCTATTTAAACAATATATTGTCATATATGGTGCCATCATATATGGTAACTCATCAGCAACTACAATATAACTGTATTTCAGATGCTATTAATTGTATTTCAGAAATTTTAAATGTATTTTAGAAATTATGGAATGTATTTCAGAAATTTATTAATTGTATTTCAGGAATAATCAAATCTATTTCAGAACTTGTTGATGGTTTATCATAGTTAATAGAGAAAAATTTCTAAATTACATTTCATAATTTCTGAAATACAATTGATAATTTCTGAAATACAGTTTGATAATTTCTGAAATACAGTTGTGAATTTCAGAAATACAATTAATTTCTGAAATACAATTGATAAAACTGAAATTCAATTGACTAGTTCTGAAATACAATTCATAAATCTGAAAAATAATTGATAAGTTCTGAAATACAATTGATAAAACTGAAATTCAATTGATTATTTCTGAAATACAATTGATAAATCTTAAAAACAATTGACACAATTGGAAATGGTGTAGAGCGTTAAAAATATGTAAATAAAATTATTTTTAAAAAATATTCAATTTAATAAAAAAAAATATAATTTTATAAAAACATTTATAGAAAATAAAATTATAATTTTATAAAAAGAAATTCTTTTGAATGGGGGAAATGTTTTTAGTTGATCTGTTATTTTTAAGTAAATGAATGTTATTTTAGTTTGACTCAAGATCATAAATTAATATCACTTTCTGTTTAATTTATTTTCAAATGAAAGAAAGATGATACAATTTTTACAAGTAAATTACAAAGAATAAAAATTATTGAAAAAATTTCGATCAGACCAGCAAGGAGAATGCGCATTTTTATAAAAAAAAATGCATAGCCGTGAAAGGTATCGAACTCGAGACCTTTTGAGTTTAAACCTTATTTTAACAAAATATTGTAATTTTTATAAAATCAGTGCTCTTCCAGTGTATTATTTTTTGAACTATTGTCAATATCTGTCTGGGATCTTATTTAATCCCAAATAAATGGAGATCTTACGTAGTACCCAAATATAATGCGGGATCTAATTTTAGCTGTCATTTTTCTGGATAGTTTCAGATGTCAATCTCCAAATATATTGCTGTTTCTAATTCGATCTGCAATTTATGGGATAAATTAAGATCCTACCAAATCCCCAAATATATCACTGGATTTAATTCGATCTGCAATTTATCGGAAAAGTTAAGATCTTACGCAATCCCGAAGTTATTACTGGATCTAATTTTATCTATAATTTTTTGGATAAATTTAGATCTTACTTAATCCCCAAATATATTTCTGGATCTAATTCGATCTTCCATTTTTCGGATCAAATTAGATCTAAGTTTATCCACAAATATATAGCTGGATCTAATTCGATCTGCCATTTTTCGGATAAATTTAGATCTTACTTAATCCCCAAATATATTTCTGGATCTAATTCGATCTTCCATTTTTCGGATCAAATTAGATATAAGTTTATCCACAAATATATTGCCACTTTTTCGGATCAAATTAGATCTAAGTTTATCCACAAATATATTGCTAGATCTAATTAGATCTGCCAAAATTGAGATCAAATTAGATCTATGTTTATCCCTAAATATATTGCTGGATCTAATTCGATCTGCCATTTTTTGGATAAATTTAGATCTAAGTTAATCCACAAATATATTGCTGGATCTAATTTGATCTGCCAATTTTCTATTCAGTTTATATCCAAGTTTGTCCACAAATATATTGCTGGATCTAATTCGATCTGCCATTTTTTGGATAAATTTAGATCTAAGTTAATCCACAAATATATTGCTGGATCTAATTTGATCTGCCATTTTTCAGATCAATGTATATCTAAGTTTATCCACAAATATATTGCTGGATCTAATTAGATGTGCCATTTTTTGGATCAAATTAGATCTAAGTTTATCACCAAATATATAGCTACATCTAATTCGATCTGCCACTTTTTCGGATCAAATTAGATATACGTTTATCCACAAATATATTGCGGGATCTAATTTGATCTGCCAAAATTGAGATCAAATTAGATCTAAGTTTATCCCCAAATATATAGCTGGATCTAATTGGATCCGCCATTTTTCGGATCAAATTAGATCTAAAAATATCCGCAAATATATAGCTGGATCCGCCAATTTTCGGATCAAAATAGATCTAGGTTTATCCCCAAAGATATAACTGGACCTCCCAATTTTGAGATATAACTTGATCTTAGTTTATCCCCATATATACAATGGGATCTAATACGATATGATTGGATACACCCAATTTTGAGATCTAATTGGATCAGCTAGATATTACAGCAGATCTTAAACAATATCAAATTGGATATAATTAGATATTGCGCGAGATCAATTTTTTTTACTCGGGACCTCATGAACAAAATCTTTAATACAGTTGCAGATATGATAATATATGATTCTATATATAGTGCCATATATATTTATATATGGTGTTATTTAAGTAATATATTACTATATATGGTGCCATTTAAACCATATATTATCATATATGGTGCCATTTCAGCAATATATGCTCATATATGGGACCTCATGAACACCATTTTTAATACAGTTCCAGATATAATAATATATGCTACTATATATAGTGCAATATATATTGATATATGTTATCATATGTGGTGACATTTAAACCATACATTTCAACAATATATGGTCATATATGGTACCTTATGAACAACATTTTTAATACAGTTCCAGATATGATAATATATGCTACCATATATAGTACCATATACTTTGATAAATCGTATCATTTAAACAACCCGAGTAAAAATAGTTACATATAGTCACATATGTGATTAAGTTATATCTGTATAAATATACAGTTTCATTCGAAGAATGGCCCGATATATTTTTTATTAAAACTTTATACAATTCTATTAAAGTTTTAAACTGATATCAGGTCCAAATTGGGATACAACTATATAATTTTGTATACAAATATATCTATTTGGACCTAAACTGATACCATGTGATATAAACCAATAAAATTGTATCCGGTCAAAAATCTGATACAATTTCATCTGATTAACACATAATTTAATCAGGTCAGATCTAAACTGATGCAATTAGATAAAAACTGATAAACAACTGATACAATTTTATCGGGCCATTTTTCGGATCAAATGGTACATGGATGACTCTAAGTTATATATTACCATATAAAGCTCAATATTGTTTTTTTTTTAATAGGGAACATACCATATATGGTGCCATTTAAACAATATATTGTCATATACATATGGTGCCATTTGAACAATATATGGTCGTATATGGTAACTCATCAGCAACTACAATATTAACTGTATTTCAGAAGCTATTAATTGTATTTCAGAAATTTTAAATGTATTTCAGAAATTACGAAGTGTATTTCAGAAATTTATTAATTGTATTTCAGAAATAATCAAATCTATTTCAGAACTTGTTGATTGTTTATCATAGTTAATAGAGAAAATTTTCTAAATTACATTTCATAATTTCTGAAATACAATTGATAATTTCTGAAATACAGTTGTGAATTTCGAAAATACAATTAATAATTTTTGAAATACAATTCATAAAACTGAAATTCAATTGACTACTTCTGAAATACAATTCATAAATCTGAAAAATAATTGATAAATTCTGAAGTATAATTGATAAAACTGAAACTCAATTGATTATTTCTGAAATACAATTGATAAATCTTAAAAACAATTGATACAATAGAGTGTTAAAAAGATGTAAATAAAATTATTTTCTTTAAAAAATTCAATTTAATAAAAAAAAATATAATTTTATAAAAACATTTATAGAAAATAAAATTATAATTTTATAAAAAGAAATTCTTTTTATAAAAAAAAAATACCTAACCGTGAACGGCTATGCATCGAACTCGAGACTGAGTTTAAACCTCATTTTAACAAAATATTGTAATTTTTATAAAATCAGTGATCTCCCAGTGTATTATTTTTTAACTGTTGTCAATATCTGTCTGGGATCTTATTTAATCCCAAATAAATGGAGATCGTACGTAGTACCCAAATATAATGCGGGATCTAATTTTATCTGTCATTTTTCTGGATACCCGAGTAATATATATACTTATATATACTCTATAACATATATTTTTTAATATTAAAATATATGATAATATAAAATATTATATGCGATCTTATGTTTTTATATGATGATATATTAGACATTTTTTTATAAATTTTCTCATACGTAATCATATATCAGTATTTGCTTTATTGCAAATTGTATATATAGGAATATATTATTGATAAAACCGTTTAAAATTTTAAATATAAATAGATACGAAAAATATTTTTAATTTTATTTTTTATTTAACAATATCATCGGCTTGCATGCAAGTAGTGTTATGTGTTCTTTAACAGGTTTATCAAATAGGGCAAAAAAAAACTGATTTATATTATCCTTTTAATATATTTGATTGACATCATATGCCTTAATAACGATTGTAGTAAATAAGGTCGTGAATCATTAGGGCATATGATGTCAATAAAATATCTTAAAAGGATAATATAAATCAGTTTCTTCGCTCTCCTGATTACCTGTTAAAACCAAAAACAGCACTACTTGCAGGCAAACCGACGATATACTAGTTAATATCAGACCCAAGTTCGAGATTAACTAATATATTCGAGATTAATATATTATTTGATCAAAAACAATTTTTATATATGTTTTACTCAATTTTTTCGTTAATATTTTCTAAGCTTTTTTTATTTCTAAAAGTTTTTTTTAATTTAAAAAATCTAATTTAAAAAAACTAACATTTAATACCATGGCCCGGCTCATAATGGGTTAAAAAGTCTTGGCATGTTACATATCATTGGAAAAGTATTTCAAGTGCCTTTCCAACGATATATATATTTTGTTCTGTTACGATAAGTTTTGAGTGGAGAAATAAGCCATTGAATATTATTGTAGATCATCTTCATCTACATAAATCGGGAACTATGAGCCTCTAACAAAAAAGAAGTGCATTGCTGGGCTAACCATTAAAATTAAACAGCTTAATTAACATATTAAAAAAAAATTATAAGTCCTAAGAAAATTCCCATATTTGATAAAAAATTATCTAGTCTTTAAAGAATAACAGATTTATATATTAACGTCTTTAATAGTTACTTATTATCGACAGTAGCCCTCGGGTAATAGTCAGGCATGTGATGAATATCGAAAACGATCTGATTTTCAATGGTTAATATTTTACGATCTGTACAATACCAATTCTGTTTTATTTCCTAATTTAAATGTCCGGAGTCAAATAAAACGATAAATAATAATTTGAAGCCAATTTGATATTCGCGAAACTAATTACACAGTACAACAGCCAATCTGGGGGTGAGAAATTCCAAGTCAGGGTGATGGTACTAGGTCAGTATAGTAAAACCCTCAAAGGGTTTGGCGTTCGTATGTGTCATTTTTTTTTATGACCTTTTAAATTTTTTCCTTATCTTGATGTTTTTTCGCTTAGTTGTAACATTTTGGCAAAAACGTAGTTTAACATAACTCGAGAACCACATGTCCGATTTTGATGAAACAAATTTAGAAAAATTTAGAATTACAATTTCTTTAATCCGTTCATATAACGTTTTTCTTTATAATCAACAGTTTTGCCGGTAAAAATAAATTTGTGGAGAAAAAAAAATATTTTTTTGCCTAAAAATTAAAATTTTTTTTTTTTAAATTCATAAAAAATCTAAAACGGAAAAAGGATCAAGTGTTATTAATTTCATGTAAAGTCATGACACATACGAACGCCAAACCCTTTGAGGGTTTTACTATACTGACCTAGTACCATCACCCTGACTTGGAATTTCTCACCCCCCAGACAATAATCCCAAAAATGTTCCATAGTGTTATTCTAGATTGAAAAACTTTTCGTTTTTCATCACACCCCAGAGTGTGTAGGACCCAAAATCCTGCTGCCCTCCAATGCAAAGTTTTTTTTTTATCATTTAAATTTAATCATATCGTATTGTATTAATTTATATCCAATTTGATCGGGACAAAATTCGGATATAAATTTATCATTTGATATAACTTTGTATCCTTGTAAATACAATTATATCCGATTTGATACAATTTAATATAACCATTTTTCGGATGAAATTATATCCAGTTACATATAATTTTATATAAACTTTTTACTCTGGTAGTTTTAGATGTCAATCCCCAAATATATTGCTGTTTCTAATTCGATCTGCCATTTTAATACCGAAATAAATTCCTGGATCTAATTCGATCTGCAATTTATGGGATAAATTAAGATCCTACCAAATCCCCAAATATATCACTGGATTTAATTCGATCTGCAATTTATCGGAAAAGCTAAAATCTTACGCAATCCCGAAATATATTACTGGATCTAATTTGATCTGTCATTTTTTGGATAAATTTAGATCTTACTTAATCCCCAAATATATTGCTGGATCTAATTCGATCTGCCATTTTTCGGATCAAATTAGATCTAAGTTTATCCACAAATATATTGCTGGATCTAATTCCATTTGCCATTTTTCGGATCAATTTAGATCTAAGTTTATCCCCAAATATATTGCTGGATCTAATTCCATCTGCCACTTTTTCGGATCAAATTAGATCTAAGTTTATCCACAAATATATTGCTAGATCTAATTCGACCTACCAAAATTGAGATCAAATTAGATCTAAGTTTATCCCCAAATATATTGCTGGATCTAATTCGATCCGCCATTTTTCGGATCAAATTAGATCTAAGTTTATCCACAAATATATAACTGGATCTAATTCGATCCGCCATTTTTCGGATCAAATTAGATCTTGCTTTATCCCCAAAGATATCATTGGGCCTCCCAATTTTGAGATATAACTTGATCTTAGTTTATCGCCATATATACAATCGGATATAATACGATATAATTGGATACACCCAATTTTGAGATCTAATTGGATCAGCTATATATTACAGCAGATCTTAAACAATATCAAATTGGATATGATTAGATATTGCGCGAGATCAATTTTTTTTACTCGGGTCGTCATTGGCTTTTCTTTGAAAACTGCGTGCAATTTTAAATATTTTGATGTAGTTTTTATCTTTTTATGCTGCCATGTTATAATATATATGATTTCTAATAAAAAAAAGTTAATAAAAATGCAAACAAAAAGTGTCAGAGTCAGGGCTGGCAAAACTATGACTCGCGTGTCAGTAGTGGCACGTGAGTGGATTTTAGGTGGCACGCGACGTTTTGTTGGATATTTTCATAAACTTTAAACTATTGGAAGACCGACAAAAAATTCAGTTTAATGTTACATTTCGTTACAAAAATGTGTGGTGTAACTCCATAATGGTGAAATTTTTTACAGAGCTTGTAAATCGTCTTTTAAAATTAATAAAACTCTGTATTACCACCATATTTTTTTTAAAGTATTATCGAACTTATCAACACGCCCGTTGTTGCCTATTGAATGTATGTTCTGACATAACAATCAACGACAACCATGTCGACAAGCTACACTCAACCAAAAAAGTCTGTAATGGCTACTGAAAATTTTGCTGTTATTACGGGAAATTTAACTGTTTTGAGGCCAGCGGTATTTTTTGCATGTCTGCTGATCTGTAGTACAATAAAATTAGTAGCGCTACTAAATTTTAGTAAAATTTATGTAAAATTCAATTCAAAATCGATTTGCTAAAATCAGTTAAAAAACTTACTAAATATCATAATTTTAGTACAATGAAATTACAGTAGCCGCTCGGTTATATGAATATCCAGTTACGTAAATTTCCAGAATAGTGCACAGCAAAATTTAAACACAGGAGGTTCTAAAGAGTGAACACAGCCTATCTCTATTATGAGAACAGCTTTCACGGGAAGAGATTCAAACGTGGAATCAAGACATTGGTAGCGAAGATATAGATAGCGAAGTTGAAGATGATGATCAAGAGCAGTGCATCGTAACAACAGCTGAAATTAGCACAACGGAGGCAATCGAAGCATTCAATAAAGTTATTGCTTGGAGTGAAAATAATATATCTGATATTAATGATATTTTGGCATTGCGAAAATGCAGGGACAAGTCACTACAGAAATCCCTTGAAGCAAAAAAAGTACAAAAAAATATAACCGACTACTTTCATGTACATTAGTTATTAAAAAACTTATTAAAAATAAAAACTTAATGTAATAAAAATCATTTGAATTACTTATTTTATATTCTCTCGATTATGTGAACTTCTCCATTTAGTGAACTGGCTCTGTTTGAATTAGTTCATATAACCGAGCGACTACTGTAGTATAAATAATTAGTTGCAGCTACTACATTTCAGTAAATTGCTGTAAACTGTAATTTAAAATCAATCTGCTGAAATTAGCAAAAAATTGTACTAAAAAATAAAAAAAACTGTAAAATCTAAAAAAAAAAATTTTTCTTTCGATTGTAACAAGCGTATAATTACTTCATCGTACTTGAAATTTGGAGTCAAAATTGCCAACGGTTCTCCAGTTATTGCCATTTTATGCATTGGAGATGCAATAAAATTTTCTGGGTGTTATTTCTAAACTAAGAATATATCAATAGTAACAAATATAAACTAAACAACAATTGTAAAAAATCAAAAAAAAAAAAATATTTTTAAATTAGTATATTTTTCTTCTAAATTTAGCACTCGGTTTTGAAAAATTAGTAAAATGTTTTTAGAAATCAGCAGCGAAAATTAGTAAAAAAGTCCGTAATTTGTAATAAGAGAATAGCAAAAATGATTACTAAAAATAAAAATTGTACTAATAATCAGTATAAAAATAGTATATTGCGATTGGAAACTGTTTACAAATTTTTTTACAAACTTTTTTATCTGAGTGTACGTAAAGTAGTATTTGACAGTTAACTCTAAGACGGGATTTCTCTCGTTTACATAGTTGCAAGTAGTTTCACAACATGTAATTTACAACTATTATCTTACAACTCGGCCATCCAGTAGATTCGCTGTCCTCAGTGATAAACAAAGACGTTCTTTCAATTCCTCTCCAATGCTCATGTTTCACACACTCAACCACGGAATCAATAAAACCAGACTTTCAACGTGGGAATTCAATACACTCAACCACAAAACTAACCGCTCCAAGTGGGAATTAAACACACTCAACCACAGAGCCAACAGAATAATCGTCCACGTGAGAATTAAACACACTCAACCACAGAATTAATATCGCTGCTCAGCGTGGGAATTACAACAACTACACCACAGAATCAACAAAACTAAATGTTCTCATGGGAATTAAACACACTCAACCACAGATCCAACAACCAAACACTTTATGTGGGAATTAAACACACTCAACCACGGAACCAACCAAAACAACAGAACCACTCACCATTAAATGAATACACAATTCCAATTAATTCATCAGAAGACATATAATAAAATTTTATTTAAAACAAAACTACTGGAATTTCTTAAAAATTTTCATCATCAGATGACAACAGCTCCTCCCCATCTTCTCGAACTTCATTAAATCGTGAAGATTGCACCATGGTTTGATTTTATCAGCAGCTTGTACTGATTCGAATTTTCTTTGATTTACTTGAGACGTTGACGTATCAGTAATTAAATAACGATCATTGCCTAATACCTTTTTAACCACATAAGGTCCTTTAAATCTATTTTTTCTTGATTGACCAGTAGAAGCGTGTTCAGCCTTAATTAATACCAAATCCTCCACAGAATACTTGTTTGGTAACCGGTGTTTTTTATTAAAATTATCTGCCATCTTTTTCCCTCATTGTCAATACGATTATTTACTAACTTCTTCAATTCTTCTAAAGGCATCTCATCTTCATCATCCTCAATATCCTCATGTAGATCCACACTTAGCTGATTTCCTAAATAATTCCGCGGAGTGAAATTAAACAACAGACGTTGTGGAGTTTGACCAGTAACTTTATCTGAGAGCAGCATTTACAGTTCGAAAATAACGCTCAATTTGACCATTCGCTCTAGGAGTTCTAACAGCCGGTAATACATGTTTAATGCCATTTTCTTCGCAGAACGATTTAAAATTTTTAGATGTAAAAGATGTACCGCGATCACTTATTATCTGCGAAGGAATACCAAGAAATTGAGACACATCCAAAAGTGTCTGCACAACAGCCTTAGAAGTAGTGTTACGTCCAGGACGCAATATAATAAATTTGCTGTATGAATCAACAATTCCCAACACATATTGGTTGCCCTTTTTGGATTTTGGAAATGGACCAACATGATCGATATGGATCGTATAAAAAGGAACAGCATATTTTTCCAAAGGATATATATTATAATTTCCCAGGTAGAAAAATACAAACGGCACAATGTTGGCCCGGTATTGGTGGCGGTAGTACTTGTACTGGCAATGCGTCGGATTTTTAACGTTCACTGTACTGGCATGTTGTCGAAATGATAACACCAATAAACGCTTGGCCGTAGTAATTTCCCAACGTTGGCGCAGGCTTGGGATTTTATTTTTTTGGTATTATCCCAGTACATTTAATAACAAATTTAGTAGTTTGCTAGAACTTTACTGTCCTCTTAGTGTACATCACAGATTTTTAATGTATTCTTTCGAAACTTCACAAGAAAAGAATGGCGATGTCTCTCTTACATAAATAATTGTGTAATAGATGTAAAAATACGTAAGATATATAAAATTGTTAATTTTAATAAATTAAAAAAAGCTCGTTAATTTTCAGAAAACAGTACTGGCCAAGCACGTTTTAAGTAGTACCATTATTTCGTAAAAAACGGTGCTCTCCCAGTACAACTTTTGTTGTAACGTCGGCAATTTCTACCTGGGTTGTCCCATCTTTGGTTGTATAAACACTGAATGCAAGAACCAAATATTTTCTAATATTTGTTCTTATTTTTGGGAATCAATACATTTTCCTAACGCGATTCAAAGTTCTTTCCAACCCACTATGGCCAACATCATCATGTGCCGTTTTTATTACCCTCCATCTAAGGCCACTAGGTACAACAAACAGTATTCCATCTTCCGGTTTCTTGAATAATCGATTATTTTTCAAAATATGTTCCCGCTCATACCCCTTTCGTACATTATCATTCGCATCTTGGTGAAGTTTTTCAATTATTTCCTTTAACAAATTGCCTTGACGTTGTAAAGTAGCTACCTAATCTAATCCATTCATACCTATTATTAGCATATCATATCCAACTACTATCGTTCGGGATTACGGCTCAAAGCATCAGCGTGGAACATTTGAACACCCGGTTTATGGACACATTAGAAATCAAACTCTTGTATTTTCAACCACCATCTTGGAATCCGAGGAATAATATTTTGTTTATTTGCAGTTTCTTTAAGAGAATTACAGACTGTTAAAATTTTAAAATGTTTACCCAGCAAATAGAACCGAAACCGCTCTAAACTTTCCACGACCGCAAGTCTTTCTAGCTCATAACTATGGTATTTTGTTTCCAGACTGTTAGTTTGTCTTCTAAAATATGCTACTGGACGCTTTTGACCCAATTGACATACTTGTATTAGATAACCAGCTAACCCATTTTGACATGCATCAGTTTTAGGGTTTGGGATTTCCTGGACTTTTTTATTTCCCGGGAAACGGGAATAAAAAATTTGATTCCCGGGAATCCCGGGAAATATTTTTGAACAAAATTGTTAATGAAAACCACCTATATAAGTAATTTTTGTTAAAAAAAAACAATATTTCAGTACAAATTCAATCTGTGTATTGAGAATTCAAAGTAAAAATATCAGAACGTTGAACATTTGATTTCACATAAATTAATCTAAGCACTGCCAAATGAATTGCATGATTCCAGCAGAAAGCACCCACTACTGGACTGTCGGAAACAAACAGTTTCATCACATTTGGCCCATTAGATATGGTGGCCACAATGTTATTTTCCAAAGACAAATACAACTCTTCTGGTCTTATTTCTACAATTCTTCTTATTTCATCAGCATTAAATCTTCCTGATATATAAACCAACCCCAGGTTATAAAATGAATTATTTCCGTTTATACATATGTTCAAATATCTCTTTTGTGATATTCTTGTCCATTCATCTAAGATTATAGTAAATCTCCTATTGTTAGAAATATTGCTCGATATTTCTTTTATCACGATATATTTTACATGATTGTAGTAATTTAATATAATGTTCTTTAAATCGGTTTAATTTTTTGGCAATGCCAGGTTTATATTAAAAAAACTTTTTCGAATAAACGAAGATCTAGTTATGCTGATAGACATTCCTTCGACTGCGGCTAATTTGGATACCATTTCAGAGAATGTTTGCCCTACCATAAAACGTTCAATACCTATTCAGCTTACACTCTTTTCTTCTGGTACTTTGCTCATTTTAGCTGGAACGTTATTCTTGTTGTTGTTTTCTTCAAGAGATGTTGCATGACCATCAATTTTTTTTTTTTTGTGATCCAAATTTAGATGTCGGATAACCAAATTTAGATACCTCCGTTAACCATTAGTCTTTTAGGGCAAATATTGCACTGCGCTGCATTGTCCTTTTTTATGAAGTATTTCCATACTCCTGACATTTTATTCTTTAATATAAAAGAATATATTAGTTTAAAAGCAGGTGTATTAAAATAAAGTAAACTTACTTGAAAATATCACATTTAGGTCGGCTAACTTATCTAAATTAATGCTTGTTTTAACACTATTTAGAGTTATACGGTTTTGTTCATTTTGTGTATGAAAACCTTATAAAAATATTTATATTTTCAAACATTTTGATTGGTTGAAAATAAATAAACCAATCAGAATGCTCCAAAAATAAACCAAGTCAAGGTATACTGCAACCCAATATTTTAACTAAAGTCGACTTTAACTAAAATATACATTTCGAAAATTTAGATAGTAAGGGCGATTATTTGTAAGAAACAAAACGTTTTTTTCATGTTTTTTTAAACAAAAATTCTTTATTAGTTGAAATGCTCCTAATTACTTGGCAAAGATTGTTTTTGTGTGTCAAATAAATTGATTCCCTTTTAAAAGGTTTTAACAAAGACATTTTTGTTTTGGTATTTAAAATGTTTTTTATGACTAAAATTAAAAAATCCTATTCCAAACAAAAACAATTTAAAAAATTTGATATTTTAAAAATTTCACGTTTTCCCGGGGAAAATATATAATTTTCCCGGGAAATCCCGGGAAAAGTTTGCCGGGAATTCCCGCCCCGGCATTCCCGAACCCCAAACCCTAATCAGTATGCAACTTATGACTTTGATCCGGTTCATAAATAGCCAAAACGGGATTTTCAGACATCTTCTGTTTTAAAACTTGAAAAGCAGATTCATCAGCTTGACCTAGGGTTACCACATGGCCTTGAATGGCCTTGATTGTCGAGTTAATTTAGGTCTTGTTAAGTGCCAAGGTCAAATTTATTTTGTCAAGTTAAATTAAATTTTTGTCGTTTTTTAAGCATTTAAAAAAAAAATAAATTTAACTTGATTAAAATTATTTAATTTTGTAAAAAAAATTGTATTTATAATATGCAAAAATTTCTTCGCAAAAGTACCATCGTATGTTTTTGACCAACACTAAGTAATTATTAAAACATGAAATAAAATGAAACAACAAATAAAATCTAATATGACAATATCATATTAGAATTTGGACATGAGGTAGAAGAATATTCTAACTAAATATATGAAAATATAGAAAGTCCGAAAAAACAATTTTTGTATTTTTAATGCAAAAATTAAGATAATTGTTAAAACATTTTACTTAAAAAAAGTATCAGTAGTATTTTTCCCCTTTTACCCAACATTAATACATTGTTTAGTTTTGCCCAACACTAATAACTTGAGAACACAATTGTAAAAATTTTTATCTCACCCAAAGGAAAAGAATTGGTTAATTCGGTTGCCAAAAGTACAAAGTATATGTGTAAAAAACCAACAGATGTAATCATATTACATTAATTTAAATTAATTTTAAGTTTTTTGAATAGGAATACTCACCATATTATTTAGATTCATAAAAAAAATTCCGATTGAAATTTGGGAAAAAGGGTTAAATGGACCAAATTAAAAAAAGCATGTAAAATTACAAAACTGATTAAATTTATTAGTGTTTTAATTTTTTTGAGTAGCATTTATTTCTAAACAATAATAATAGAAAGATGAATTCAGCAGGAAGTCGTTGAAATTTTAAAACTTTAGGCAAAAAAATTTATAAATTTTTCATAATTCTCGAAACGCCATTTTAAAATTTTAGCATATTTTCTTTTCTGAAACGTAAAAAACCAAGAGTTTTTTTTCCATAAAATTATTAAATTGATGATATATTATCAAAATAAAATGGCGCTTAAGGTATATCTTTGATTTTGAGAACGTGAGTACAGATTTACGAAAGACGGTTTTCCTTAAAAATCGGTAAACAATAATTTTACTGGGACAAGAAAAACCTTAAGTGCTATTTTATTTTGATTATATATCATCCATTTAATAAATTTATGAAAAAAAATTTTGGTTTTTTACGTTTCAGAAAAAAAATACGTTAAAATTTCAAATTGACGATTCGAAAACTATGGAAAGTTTATATATTTTTTGGACTAAAGTTTGAAAATATCAACGACTTCTTGCAGACTTCATCTTTTTCTTCTTATTATACAGGAATAAATGCTACAAAAAAAATAAAACACTAATCAATTTCGTCAGTTTTGTAATTTTACGTGTGTTTTTATTTTTTTTTGGTCCATTTAACACCTATGTCCAAATTTCAATGGCTGGTAGTACTATCGAGTTTGTCCCCAAAAATTCAGAAAAAACCGAAATTTTTTTATGAATCTCAATAAAATGGCGAGTGTATTCAAAAATTAAAAATGTTTGTATTAAGAATGACCCTACTGCACACATATGCACATTACATTTTTTTATTGTCAAGTTTTTTTTTTTTAAATCAAGTTATTTTTTGCGAAGTGTCAAGTTATTAGACTTTTGCGATGTGGCAACCCTAGCTTGACCCCAGACAAACGATGCATTGTTTTTCATCAACAGATTCAAAGGAAATGCTATTTTTGCATAATGTTTAACAAATTTTCTAAAATATCCAGTAAGACCTAAAAATTTTTTGACTTCGCGGACGTTTGAGGGCCTACGGTAGTTAGCTATTGCATCTGTCTTAACATTACCAGGGTATATGCCCTTATCCGTAATAATATGACCAAGATACGTTATTCGATTTACAAAATATTCACATTTTCTAAGCTTAAAAGTTATCTTCATGCTTTCACATACAACCTAGAATGATTTAAATATTTGTAAAAGCTCATCAAAATTTTTTACAAATAAAACAATATCATCCATATACGCTATTATGTTTTTGTTATTCGTAGTTCTAATTAGAATATCAACAAGTCTCATAAAAACTGCTGGCGCGTTCGTTAGACCAAATGGCATTCGTTTATATTGATAATGTCCACTAGGGGTTACAACATCTGTTAAATGTCTACACAATTTATTAATGGGAACTTGCCCAGAAAAATCTTTCATTACCAAATAAGTGGTTATATAATAGAAATTCATAGCTCCGCACAACTTATTTTTTGGCGTCTAAACTCATTATTTTTGTTTGGCGTGGTCGTTTTTATAAGTACCCGAGTAAAAAAAATTGATCTCGCGCAATATCTAATCATATCCAATTTGATATTGTTTAAGATCTGCTGTAATATCTAGCTGATCCAATTAGATCTCAAAATTGGGTGTATCCAATGATATCGTATTAGATCCCATTGTATATATGGGGATAAACTAAGATCAAGTTATATCTCAAAATTGGGAGGTCCAATGATATCTTTGGGGATAAACCTAGATCTAATTTGATCCGAAATCAGATCGAATTAGATCCAGCAATATATTTGGGGATAAACTTAGATCTAAATTGATCCGAAAAATGGCAGATGGAATTACATCCAGCAATATATTTGTGGATAAACTTAGATCTAATTTGATCCGAAAAATGGCAGATCGAATTAGATCCAGCATTATATTTGGGGATTAAGTAAGATCTAAATATATCCAAAAAATGACAATCAAAAATTAGATCCAGTAATATATTTCGGGATTGCTTAAGATCTTAACTTTTCCGATAAATTGCAGATCGAATTAAATCCAGATATATATTTGGGGATTTGATAAGATCTTAATTTCGATCGAATTAGATCTAGCAATTTATTTCAGTATTAAAATGGCAGATCGAATTAGAAACAGCAATATATTTGGGGATTGACATCTAAAACTATCCAGAAAAATGACAGATAAAATTAGATCGCGCATTATATTTGGGTACTACATAAGATCTCCATTTATTTGGGATTAAATAAAATCCCAGACAGATATTGACAACAGTTCAAAAAATAATACACTGGCAAAGCACTGATTTTATAAAAATTACAATATTTTGTTAAAATAAGGTTTAAACTCAGAAGGTCTCGAGTTCAATACCGTTCACGGCTATGCATTTTTTATTTATAAAAAATTTTCTTTTTATAAAATTATAATTTTATTTTCTATAAATGTTTTTATAAAATTATATTTTTTTTATTAAATTGAATTTTTTAAAAAAAATAATTTTATTTGCATCTTTTTAACCTCTACACCATTTCCAATTGTATCAATTGTTTTTAAGATTTATCAATTGTATTTTAGAAATAATCAATTGAATTTTAGTTTTATCAATTGTATTTCAGAACTTATGGGTGAAATCAAAAAATGTGATCAATTTTTGGGCCAATTTTGTGAGAAGCAAAAAGTGTTAATATTTCGGTTTTTTCTTAATGGAATCAGTAAGTTTAGTCATTATAAACCTAATTGCAAAAAAGCTGTTCTACAAGTTGTCGCAATAACTTTTTTTGCACAATTTTAATTTTTTTTTGTTGTAACGGAATTTACATTTCTGCAAGCAAAAGATATAACAAAAAAAATTGCGTACGAATTTTCTTCAATTTATTAGTTTTTCGTATTTGGGTTTTCAACTTGCTTTCCAATGATATATAATTTGTGTTTATCAAATTGGCGGTTTCGCGAATAAAAATACAATTCATTCCGCGAAAAAAATTTTAATTTTTTTTTAAATTTTGTATTTTTGGTCCTTTTAAATGCTGTTCAAAAATATAAAATTTTTTAAAATCCAAACAGCGGTTGCGCAGTTACAAAATAATATATTAAAAACATAACATTTCGCGATCAAAAAATGGGCATTGGTATGTTGGTAGTTAAATATCACCTCTAACTACCAAACCATCATCCATTTTTACTTCCTCTTTCCGGTTTCTGTATGGATCATTTTTACATATTTTTTGTTGCTACCTAAATTAAAATCACTAGTAACGTCTTGACGAGACATTGATTTGTTTGCCCAAAAACTAATCGTCAGCAGAATAACAGGAAAAAATTTGTCCATTTGTTTTGGGTCGAAAATACATACGTAATGGCAGACAATTCATTATTTTTTGTTTTTTGTTGGAGTAGGGCACAAACGAAACTATTTATTTTCATGTTTTCAATGTGTTTTTCACTAATTTTTTTCCAATAATAAAAAGTAAATTGAATTAAATTCTATAATAATACAAATTATTAACTTTTTCTTAACATTTTATTCAATTTCTTTTATTTTCTTTATTTTTTAGTAATGCCACTAAGTAAAAATTATAACTGGCATCGTGGTTGTTGTTGCACATAGTTGTAAGAACAATTGTGCTGACAACATTGTCTGAACCACTGTTGGTAAAAGTGGCACAAAAGTGCCATTTGTGGCACTATTGAATGTTCAATGGCACTTTGGCACTCTTCATAGAATTTTGGCACTTTTCAAGAAAATTTCTATATAATTTGATAAAAGGTCGATATCGCTGGTTTTTCATTAAAAGAGACGTCTACTTAGAACGGGTAGCAAAATTAAAAAACAAACGCCACACTAAAAATTTCTACAATTTTCTGGACCACTCTCCAGTTCTTTGGGGACAATTTAATCATTATTTTGATCTTTAAAAATAAAAACAATGGGGATAAAATTAGAAAAACTTTAATTGAATCCATTGTATTGTCCGTCACTGGAATTTTTCAAAAATTTGTTATGGTATTCTAGTTTATTTATGACAAGCAAAAGTTTTAAAAATTTCACCATACAATAAGTGTGTTTGCGTACCCGAAAATTTGTACAAATTCGTACAAATTTGTACAAGTTTTTACTGGAAGGTGTTTGTTTACACAATTACTCAGTAAGGAGAGAGGAAAAATAGAGGGTAAAGTGACAGTTCAATACCAGAGAACTTACAAGTTCTTACTGGATGAATTTTTGCTAGTAAGAATTTGTAAGAAAAAAAAACATATGATTTAAAACATATGATTGAAGAAACAAAACATGTCTAAATAATTTTGAAATAATTTTTTGTAAAAATAAAAAATATTTAAATATAAGCTTATTTACGAGGGAAGGAGTAAGTAAGTGATAATTTTATTAGGTTTTATTTATTAATCCAATAATTTGAATAGGTTTATTTCGCAATCAGCTATTTTAATAACTGTTGCCAATTTAGCTATTTTATCGGCAAATCTAGCGATACTTCAACTCGTTTAGCGGGATAAAATATAATTTAGCTATTAGCGGGAAAACTAGAGATTTTTCTTTTTAAGACAGTCTTCACATTTTCTTAGCATTTTTTTACATTTATTTCCTTGACAGAATTTTTGAATCATTATTATTCAGCGATTTATCGGTAAATTTTTATGGAAAACAAAAAAGTTCGAAAAATTTGGCGATGTATCAATAATTTTTTAAGAAAGTTTTAAGAAGTTTGAAAAATATAGCTATTTTTGTGAAATTTTTCAACAGAACCTAAAAAGTTCGTGCAATTTAGGGATTTATCGCTATTTAATTTTTTTTATAATTCAGATATTTTCTAGTGATTTTTTAGTTTGATTTAACGATATTTTTAGGGAAGAAGTTGGCAGCAGTATTTTACTAATTCTTACAATTTTTCTGTTTGCGTACATTTTTAGATATTTTTCTTATTGAGAGTAAATTTTGCCTTACTCTCTGTAAATTTGTTACTGAGTAATTTTTACTGGACTTTACTGGAAAAGTACCCAAACACACCTAATGGTGAAAGTTTTTTCTGCCAAAAATAAAATAAAATTGTCAAACTGTAATTTGTGAAAAATTACGATTTTTTCTATAATTTTATGAAATCTTAAATTAAATGAAAACTTAAAAAAAATATCCAGGAACCGCAGAACACGAGAGAACTAGTTCTAAGCACTTGGAGTTTCCTTTAAATTTTAGCATCAAGTATTTTGAGCTTATTCCTAACAACTTTAGCCCCAAAAATCCCATGTTACTACGTAATCTTTTGGAGGAATTTGCAGGAATTTTAGAATCGGTAAAAGGTTCGATGCATCTTAAAATAATATCTCAAAATATGAATGAGGTATTTCGTATTATATTTCTGTGAAGAAAAATTATAAAATTCTTCAAAAGAAAATAAAACTTATATTTTAAATTGTTGACGAATGAAAATATATGTGCTTTTTATTACATGACAATTTTGTCAAGGTTTTGCTGTGACATTTTTTCCTAGAATACCAAAATTATAATAATTTCCTTTTTTATTTTTTTTTTCCATTCACACCAGTTTTGTGAGAATTTTGTTATTGTTATAAAGTTTATAATAACGGTGTAAATGTCCATATAAATATTTGAAATAAAAGCTGAACATATTTTTTGAAACATTTGCATGTTGCTAAATTTTTTTTTGGCATTTTTAAAGCTTTTTTGCCACTTTTTTTGGCATCATTTAGGCACTAAACGAAAATTCTCAAATACCATCACTAGTCTGAACAAGAACAAAACATGAACAAGAGTGGTCCACACGAGACAAATTCATGGGCGAACAAGAAATTGTTTGTTGGCTGAACAAATCGATGTCTCGTGTAGACTATAAGTAAGGAAAGGCAGTTACACTTTATAATGTTAGCTACAATGTAAACACGCGCTCATAATTCAATTTGAGTTTATCACAATTTAGTTTCTAGGCTAATAGATTTCGGAGCTTACTTGTAAGCTACAACTTATATGTAAAAAAGCTTACATCCAGGCGCAACGTAAACCTCATTCATAATTTTGTTTGGAAGTTTACAGGTTTACAAGTTTAATTCTGGTTTTGTGTATCAATTATTTAAAAATTTTAAAATAGGTTACATTTCTGCAGGATTATTTACATCAATACGATATACTTGAATCATTTCTCCAGCATTTGCTTCTACATGCTATTTTTGTTTAACCCTCTGACGCTATTACGTTGTTTTGAAATGTGTTTGCGAGTAGCACAAAAAAAAACTATAATTTCTTCCACAAAATTTTGTTTCATTGTTTACTTTAAGCTAGGGATACCAATCCCGAAATCCCGGGATTGTTCTTGAGAAAATCCCGGGATTTCCGATTTTATTAATTGGCATATTTTATTAATATCTTATTAAAGAACTAATTTTTCCTATTCATAAATAATAGTTTAAATAGATTACAGATTAAATACAGTAGTTTTGATTTAACTGCCTTTTTCTTAAGTGCACATTTGCTATAACTATACACTTTTTTCCAAAATGGGCCATTTTCGTCCAACTTTCGGCACGGGCTAACGTTTTCCAAAAAAAAACCAAATTGATTTCTTCCATTTGGAACCATTTCCAATAAAACTGGGGGGTGTAATGAACGAAAATCGGCAAATCGTTATTTAAAGGGACATCCTAATAAACATATTAGTGGGTTAACCCCTTAATTATTCCTCTTTCAAAGAAATAGTTACAATCCGAAAATTTATTTTTTTGCGCTGCTACTTAAGAAGTTTCTTGGAAAATACGAAATTGAGCGAAAACTCACCTTAACTTCAACATATAACTTCTTCAAACTTGAACGCTGATAGCAATTTCAATACTACCCAGTGTAGAAAATCATTACCAGATATGTGGTTATGTAACTACATACTTGGTAATGGTAACTAGTTACTTTTGTTATTACATTCTTATTACCTTTATATGGCGATGTCGCGAAAAATAATGAGTTCTCTTTACACACCAGCATACGAAAAATCAAAAAATATATCGTTACCTATGTGCTTACCAGTACTGACAAAAATAATGAGTCTAAAAATAGATTTTCAAAAAAATTAATTATATAAAAAAAAAATATTTTTTATAGTATTTTTTTTTTAAATAAAATTTGCTGGTGCGGGAATCGAACCTGGGTCTACAGATTGTAATATTTAATAGATAAAAACATAATTGACCTGCTGCACACAAGTAAGCTTACTCGCCAACATACAAAAAATCAAAAAATATGTGGTTACATATATCCTTACCAGTGTTTAAAAAATATTGAGTCTAAAAATAGATTTCAAAAAATTTTCAAAAAAATCAAAAAATTTATTTTCTATTTGAAATAATGATAAAAATAAGTCATTATCAGTAACTCATTATTATATGTTTTAAAATAATGCAGAAGGTAAGTGGGTGTCATTACTGGTACTCCAAAAAATAATGATATGTCATTACCGTTTCTACACTGGGTAAGTATAGTCTTTCCGCAATCTAAAAAGGTTTCTGTTTTCTAACAAAACATTTTAAACGAAAATATCGTTGTAGTTTATTTTTTAAATAAATGACAAAAAAGTTTTCAATTTAACTGTATAATAATTTGAAAATAAATGTACGGATAATTTTTTAAATAAACTACAATCAATTACTGTAATAATATTTTCAGTGTATAAAAGTTAAGGCTTAATTCTTGCTTTGGGGTCATTACCAGAAGTTTTTAGCGTGTTTTTAGACTTTTAAAAATTGTGCCCGTTTTAAAATAATTATTTTTTGAAATTTTAGTTTAGACACTTACTCGTTTCCAAACCGAGCACTCCAAACGAAAAATGCCTTCTCAAGACATTTAGTGCATTTTTTTCAATCGCACAGCCTAATTTGTGATTAGTAGTAGTAGTATCTTTTATTTATACAATTTTTAATTAAAACTATAACATTTAAATTTTTAAATAAATAATAAATAAATAGTACAATACGGCTTTGACATAGTCGTCAGTCGTAACATGGGGGTTTTTTTTTTTTTAAATTAATAATTATATTCATCTATGAGGATTTTACGATATTGCAAAGCGTTGATAATATATTTAACTAGCCGTTCCCAGCTATAAAGATCCCCATCTAAAATTTTAATAGAGTTTTCTTCTGATATTGAGTGCGTTTACCAGACGCTAGACTGTTGCTAATCCGCTACTCAACAATCTGGTGAACGATTTGATTAGCTACCGCTAAGTTTTGGTAGCGTAAAAATTTTACGCTACTTGTGAGCAGTTACTGATACATCAACTTTTTCTTTGTTATACCCTACACCACTACGTGGAGAGGGTATTATAAGTTTGTGCTGATATTTTATAACACCAAAAAATATTGGTCCTAGACCCACCTTATAGTATACCGATCGGCTCAGAATTTTCTTTTATTTCGATTTAACGATGTCCGTCTGTCCATTCTACAGGTCGCAAATATTAAGATGTTTTGACGAAATTCGGTACACCGATTTACATTGGCCCAGGGACGACGCCTATTGACTTTGGTCCATGTTTAGACCTAGTGCCCATATAAGGGAACCCCCCAAAATTCTCTTTTTACACGCTGCAGGTCGCAAATACGAAGATATTTCAATGAAATTTGGTACACAGACCTATGTCGGCCCAAGAACGGAGCCTATTAATTTTGGGTGAAATCGGTCCATGTTTAGACCTACATATGGGTACCCCCAAAATTATTTTTTTTACACGGTGCAGGTCGCAAATAAGAAGATATTTCAATGAAATTTGGTACACAGACCTATGTCGACCCAAGGACGAAGCCTATTGATTTTGGTTAACATCGGTTCATGTTTAGACCTAGTGCTCATATAAGGGTCCCGCCAAAATTGGCTTGGTTACACGCTGCAAGTCGCAAATACGAAGATATTTCAATGAAATTTGGTTCGCTGACTTACATGGTCCCAAGGAAAAAGCCTATTGATTCTAGATGGGATCGGTCCATATTTGGACCTATCGCCCATATGGGCTATATTTTCGATTTTCTCTTCTTTTACATGGTCCCAAGGAAAAAGCCTATTGATTCTAGATGGGATCGGTCCATATTTGTAGTTTGCTAAAAACCGAAAAATTTGAAAACCGCGGTTTCGGTTTTTCAAAATTATAAAAACCGCGGTTTCGGTTATTTTTCGGTTTTCTTGTGATATTAATAGAATTGTTTTAAAATAATTTAATAATTAATTTAATATATATTTAAAATTCAAGATATTTATTAAAATTCGATTGAATTCCTCACTCGAATAAAGACAATAACACCATTGCCGGGGGAAAAACGCGGAAACCGTTATAAATTAAAATTTTTTATTCTTTTTTCGGCAGATTAAACTGTATTTAAGGAGTTTAAATTTGGAATTTAGCAATTTGTTTAAAACAATATAAAGTTGAAATTTTATACAATAAATTTTGCGGACTACGCAATAAATCTTTTTCAAAAATAAGCGGTGAAAATCTGAACTGACTACGTGAAACTCAATATCTCTTAAACTACATGACTTTTGGTGCAATTTTTTTTCTAAAATTATAATCCTCAGCTTATATTACACTGCTCTACAAAAAAAAAAAGGTGAATGTTAGTGCAGTGGTTTTAGTATAACTAGGGGGTGCTTATTTCGAATCTGCAACCAGTTTGTTCAAATTGGCTCTAAGTTTCGCGCAATACGCGATTTAATTTTTTAAATTTTTCAGCCGATTTTGTCAATAGAAAATTTATAATTTAGTAACTATAGCTTCGGAGTGAAAAAGCTATACACAGTTTAAGCTTAATTCCGTGCCCTATTTATAAAACTTAAGTGTGTATCAATATCTCAATAACTTTTCTAAATATAGTCGCTGAAAATCAAAATTTCCAAAAATTTTAAGGTTTTTTAAAAACAAAATTAAGTATAAGACGAAGTCCGATTTTAAATATCAAAGCCAATTTGGAAAGAAAAAGGTCCAAAATTTATATATATGTTATACTGCTTTAACAAATTATGTGCAGTTTAGAGCCGTTTGTAATTAAACTTAGACTTAAAATGAATAAAAAAATATTTTACGATACTAAAAATCTACTGTACTATTACAGAATTTTTTTTTCTAAAAACATCAGATTTCATTCACTATTGATTTTTTTCCGATATTATTGCGATTTGTAAAATTTACATTTAAATCACAATATTTTCGTACACATTCAAAATGAGTTCGTCGAGTAATAATTGTAGAAGGTGTCCAAAGGCATTATTTAAATTAAACTTTGAAATTCGCAATAATTTAGCAAACGAACCAATAGTGAATGAAATCTGATGTTTTTGGAAAAAAAAAATTCTCTAATAGTTCAGTAGATTTTTAGTACAGTAAAATATTTTTTTGATCATTTTAAGTCTAAATTTAATTACAAAAGGCTCTAAAACTGCACATAATTTTTTAAAGCAATATGACATATATATAAATTCTGGACCTTTTTCATTCCAAATTGGCTTTGACATTTCAAATTGGACTTCGTCTTATACTCCAATTAAAAAAAAAAAAAAAAACTTAAAAAATTTTGAAATTTTGATTTTCAGCGACTATATTTAGAAAAGTTATTGAGATATTGATACACACTTAAGTATGAGAAATAGGGCAGCGCATTAAGCTTAAACGTTGTAAAGCGTTTTCTTTCCGAAGCTATAGTTTCTAAATTATAAATTTTTTATTGAAAAAATCGGCTGAAAAATTAAAAAAATTTAAATCGTGAATTGTGCGAAACCTAGAATCAATTTGAAGAAACTGGTTCCAGATTCGAAATCAGGACCCACTAATTATTCTAAAACCACTGAAAAGTTGTGCAACTTATAAATATTGTCATATTTTGTAGAGCTGTGTTATCTGTAGTAATAAAAACAAAAAATCTTTAAAGTAATATTTAATGGAAAAATTGTTCATTACAATTAAATACAGAATTTTTTAAAATTAGAGCTGAGCCCTTTTCGAAATTCTAGGCTCAATAATATGTAATTTAATTAATTATTTTAATTGCTTTAATTATTTGCTAAAAACCGACTTATTTTTGTCGGTTTTCGGTTTCGGATTTGAGTCCTCAAAAACCGCGGTTTCGGTTTCGGTTAAAACCGAACAGCAAACTCTACATATTTGGACCTCTCGCCCATATGGGCTATATTTTCGATTTTCTCTTCTTTTATGATTTTATAGAAAATTTTTACACAAGTCCGTTTTAACCCATTCAAATTTCGGATCCAAACATTAGTTGGGTTTAAGTCAGACTGGTGTAGGGTATTATACAGTCGGCATGCCCGACTTTAACCTTTTTACTCGTTTTTCATTATGTTAGACCTATTTTATGTTAGTGGTTGGGTCTGGGGTACAATCACCAGATGGCCGCTGGAGCTACAAAGAGTTGGTGCATCAAGACCTTAAATGCTAAACAAGACTTTCTATATGTGACGCGCAAAATAGAAAGGCACCTAAGGATAGAAAGGGACCTAAGGTCAGGAGAGCATGGGATCGGTCTCATTCGATGCTCAGATGTTGTCCACAAAAAAAAATTGATTTTTTACCCTTAGGTCCATTTCTCTATGCGCTGTCACATATATGTACATAAAATAAGTTTAATAGTAAATTAGGACAAAGAATCACATATCTTAAAGAACTTATTCTAAATTATTTATTTCAATCATTAAAATATTGACTTTGCTGTATTAACAATTTTTTTTGTTGAAATTGTTTCTAGCTCTTTTGGCGGATGTTCACCAAATTTGAGGCAGTCTCGCCGATTTGGCTTACTTTAAAAATCATTAAAAAAAAATAATATAAAAATTAGAATAAAAAATAAAACTAAGATATGTAGATCTTCACTTAGAAAGTAATTTTTGAAAAATAATTAGGGATTAGGAAATGACAGTGCATTGAAAGAAAAAGTGCGAAAGATCCCCCCTTTACTCTAGTAAACAAATTATGAATCTGACCTTTTAGAAATTAATCTTTGGTCTAAGAGAATTGAGTTTTATATTGGAAGTAATTTTGGTTATAATAATTACCTCTTCCTGAATTACAGCAAATAATTGTCGAGTTAGGGGATTTTGTTGAAGCTGTAATTGAATTTGCCTTTGTTTGTACGCCGGTGTAAGAGGGTTCAGTTTTGTCATCACGACCGATTCATTTTGCGTAATACATTTATTTTTCTCAATTATATCTTTTGAAGTATTCGATTTCAGATCCAAAGACCGTATTTCATTAAAATTTAGTTGGGCGCAACTGCTTCCACATATCTTATTCCGTATTCTGTTAATTTTAATATTATTTGTACAACCACTATGAGTCATTCTCTGAAATTTAGTTGGTGAGATAAGAGTATTTTTATTGGCTTTTTCATCATATCTTTCACCAGTGCAGGCGCCATTTTTTATCTGCTGGCTGTCGGAGATTTCTTTAGAACAACCTTTATGTAAATTACAATCTTTAAGCTCATGATTTACAGTAGTGCTTGGTGATCTACCGCAGTTATCTAAAAGTTTTTTTTGTTTGTTCTGATAATGTTCCTTCAAATCCTTGACACTTAATTTAATTGTTGAACTATTATCAGTGGCATCTTTTGGATTTCCGCTGTCCAATTTCACCAAAGGAGTATATGATGGTGGACAATAGTACGGTGGTATAGATTTTGTAATTGTTGTTCTTGTTGTTGAACTACAATAATTGGGATATTCAACTTTAATGTTAAGCTTTTCCCTAAACTCCTTGCGATTGTTGTTATCCTTCGATATATCTTCCTGCCTAGATGTCATATTTTTTGATAGAGATTTGCGAGGTAGAGATAGCGTTTGAGCAGGTTTTCGATGAGGGTTTTCTTTAGGTATTCGACTTTCTAAAATATCCCTATAAAGTCTATTTTCACCTTCAGTTGTTTCTATTAGGCTTACCATTTTAGAATTGGTTGCTTTTAGGCTTAAAGTTCTGTTTCGTTCTATAACTTGGGCACATTCATTTTGTGCACATATGGAATTGAAATTTGGAGATATCGAATCTATTTGTTGTGTTCGAATATCTACTGAAAATGGTTTATAATTATTATTTTTTTAACTTCATATAACGGATGAAACGGTTTCTGTACCTGTTTGCGATTTTGTAAATTTAATATCGTTCTGTCTTCGTTCGTCTGCCAAATGTTTGTGATTTGTCTGGCATTCAATAGGTGTAACATATTCTCCATCCATAGATTCCAATGATGAATTCTTGGAAGCCATTATGGGGCCTATATCTGTAAAGAAAGATATAAAACAATTGTTTGTATAAAATTGCTTAAATTGTTTTAAGGTGGTGTTTCCAAATCACGTTTTGCGTCAGACGAACGATAATACTAAAAAAAAATTCTTGCAGTCACTCATTCTTCTCACTACGAACGTCTTGTGGAAACCCCCTATAAGTTTCTTACTCTGATATTGCACTGGTGATGGAGGACTGGAAAAATTACTGCCGCAGCTTACAGTTTCGAGAAGACCATCTAGAGATATTCCATCTGTTGATATGTACATAAAGTCATCAGTTGAGACATTTGAATATTTGTTTGATATTTTCTAAAAAAATATATAAAGTTAAGTGCTGTATGGTATAGATGGGCACGTGAGTTATTTTTGACTCGCACCCACTCACGCACACTAGAGACAAAATGCAATCACACATAATCACTCACGAACATTTTTTCTATTAACACTAATTCACGTTCACGTTCGTGTGGCTCACGAAATTCGCACTATTCGCGAAATTCATACGGAAATTTATGAAAAAATAACTTTGCAGAAAAAGTAAATAACAAAGTTAAGGACAATTGTGGAATTAGAACTTCCCGGAAAAAAATTTCTATTCCAATGAATCTGTTATAGTATAGCTACTTTTCCTTTACAACCCCTTCTACTCTCAATTCTAACAATGATGATTATTGTTTGAAATTGTGCGAAAATCAACCACTCCTATAGTTTCATGGAACCGGTTCCCTTAGAAACAGTTCTGGAACTAGTTATAGAACTGATTCTCCGTCAGTCAATACTTCTATATAAGATCCGCGGAACTAGTTTCGGAACCAGTTCAATGGAATCGGTTGCAGTGCAACCAGTTGCACAATTGATGTGGTTAGCAACCGATTGTAAAATTTTCTGGGTACTTTCCTTTACAACTCTTTATATTGTTAATTCTAACACAGATGATTTTTGGTTGAAATTGTCCCAAAAGCAACTGCCTCGGCTGCAGCGAAACCAGTTGCGGAATTGGTGCGGTTGGTAAAGGATTGTACAAAATTTCGTGGGTAGTTTTGCCCTCTATTTTGTTGTTAAAAATCAAATATTTTTATATGAAATCGCCCAAAAAATAAAGCAAACATAAATCAAAAACCAGGGTTGGCAGGCAATACCGCTAAAAAAACCGTTATCGATTTACCGTTACCCCTAAAATACCGTTATCCTTAAAATACTCTTACCGAAATAACTGAAATAACGTTATCCCTAAAATACCGATACCAAAATAAATGAAATATCGATACCCTACACTCTAAAAAATGCTTGTAAATTCACTACTTTAGAATATGTAAAATTTTTTGTAATAATACATAAAATGCATAAATTTAGACATCAAATGTGTAAAATTTTTTTATACACATCTTTGTATACAAAATTACGCATAATATGTATTAAAACGCATTTTTTATTTATAATTACACACTTTGTGTCTACTATTAGTATATTGTGCTGTAAAAACAAATATTATGCATAAGTGTGTAAATCTACAAACATTAAAAGTAATAAGGAAATTGTTAAAAATAATTATAATAAAAAATAAAAAGTTATCAAATAAACAACTAACTGAAGATAAAATACATATATATTCGATTTCATCACCTTATGAGCATTTAAAAATTGCCGAGGGCTTAAATTTATGCTGCTGCATCCAGTGATTTATTTGTAAAAATGCAGGCGGCTTTTTCAAAGTTCTAAAGAGTGAGATATATTTTGATCTATATTTTATTTGCTTAAGAAATATCGTTATTACTAAAAATTTTTAGACTTTCAGATGCGCCGTAATATTTCTCTCCTATAGAATCTGGATGCAGTGGAATTAGCATGTTGGAAATGACAATAGTGGTTTCGGTAAGGTGAATCTGATAGTAAGTAGCAATGGTGAAAGTGGTGCGCATTGAGAGAGAAAATTTCCTGCAACCAACATTAAGTTTTGCCGAAATTGGTGCCTTTTGTTGATAAAATAAGGAAATAATTTTAAACTATTCGTTGGCAAAGAATAATACAGTTTGGTAATTATAAGGTTATATATATATATAAATATTTAATCCTTTAATTCCCAGTGGAACATAGGGCCGCATAAGGTTGCTCAATGAAAAAGTTTTCTAAACTTAGTTCTTTTATTTCACTATTGCTGTTTTTAAAGACAATGTTTCCAAAATCTCGAAGAATCATTAATTTGTAATATTTAATGATTTGTAGAAATACTTTTTCTTGTTTCAAATGCAGTGGTGAACCCAAAACATACGTCATATATTTGGTCAAAAATTATTGCGGATATTTTTTACCAAATCCAGTTATTAGTAAGTATTTTTTATTTTAAAAATTGAGACCTTATGAGATTTTAGCTACTTTTTATGTAAAAAAAAGCAATGGTAAATAAAAATATTAACGTTTTTTAAATAACATAAATTCTTTCTTGAGAAAGTTAAATTTTACCAAACTTTAAACAAATTTATTTGCAAAAAAGAATGGAGAAAATATTGCCAACGGTGTTTGCGCATAGAAGTTCCTATTGTTATTTTCCTTATAGTGGGTACGAATTTCGTTAAAACTCAGCTTATTAAATTTTTCTTATTAAATATTACTTATATGCATTATTTTTTAAAAAATAATTGCGATAGTGCTCCATTTAAGCAAGCCTTATACTTAAGTTAAAAGTGCATATCTTAATAAGTACGAAGCAATGCATAACTAGAAGCGCATTTTTTAGAGCTACTCTCTTTTTTCTCTTCCGAAGAGCGAACAAAAGTTATTTTATATACCAGCAATAAAATATATGCTACTTTACACTGCATTTTTGGAAACAGCTTATTTTCTTTGCAGGTACATATATGACATGATTTTTGTTCGCGATGTCCCACTTATAAACAATAAATGACAAAAGAATACTTCACGCACTTCTTTTATAGGTTTTTAAGAGAAAGAAAACAGTAGCGCTAAAAATACGCATCTAGTTCCGCCTATCCATTTTTTTATACTTCTTTACTCGGTATTCTCCAAAAAACTTTTTTTTGTTTTACTTATCAGGTCGCTAAAACACATTGTGATCAATACGTAAATATCATTGCGAAAAACCAAACTTCTACTGGACAGTCTACAGGCCTTGTTGGATGAAAAATGTAAAACTAATAATGAAAAGATGTCGATCTAACGGAAATACTGTCAGTTTTTATAATAAATTATATTGCGAATAATGTTGTTAAATGTTTTTTAATAAAAATTTTGCAACTGCATTTTGAAGTCTTTAAATAAAAAAACAAAACCTTTAGGCTGATAAGAAACACTTCATTTGTAAATATGCACATCTTCTTTATATTTTCCGGCACATTAGTAGTCATTATCAAGCATATTATGCTTAAGTTTACACACTTTGTGTGTATAAATATTACACACATTGTGTGTATATTTTTTAAATTACACACATGGAGTAATTTGACTGACATTATAGTAGGTAAAAAGTTACCTACTATAAATAGGGTAAATTTAAACAAAAATTTATTAGAGTGTATACATTCGGCAACTAAAGTCATAGCATAGCCCAAAAGCTGGACTTTGGGTCATCTTGGAAAGCTATGCTGCCATAAAAAATTTTTGAATATCGCAATTTTAACGTATAGGCTGCTACAGATGAATACATTTTTTTATTGAAATATTTTCCTTTTAATTGCTTCCTTACTAAGGTATTACATTTATTGAGGTCAATTTTACATTCGGCGACTAAAGTCGCTGAAATAGCAAAAACCTATATAAAACGCTAAGTAGTGGTTTAAATATCAAGATTAGCACATCGCATTTATATCGTAAAGATGGCCACAGGTCCTGTTCTTATATTTTAACACAAAAAAATCATATGAATTGAATTTGAAACATTTTTTGTATAAAAAACTGAATGCCAAACTTTAAAGACATTTAGCGAAAAATCTGTACCATTGATCGAAAAATAAAGTACGCCATTGTAATTAGCATGTCCGAAACATATGGAACTGATGGTCAGATCTCCGTTAATTTTTTGAGTGTCATGCAGTGTTATTAATCTCGTTTGGTTTTTGTAAAAAAAAATGACGGAATGTTTCCAAATAACTAACTACCGTTATCCTAAAAATACCGTTACCGAAAAAACTGAAATACCGTTAACCTTAAAATACCGTTACCGAAATAATGAAAAAACCGTTATTCTTAAAATACCGTTACACAAATAACTAAAAACCCATTATCCTTAAAATACCAATATCGAAATAAATGAAATAGCGTTGCCCTTAAAACACCGTTACCGAAATAATATGAAATATTGTTACCATTACCGATAACCGCAACGTTTCGGTTACCATCCATGCCAAAAATCAAGAATTGTTTCGTTTAAACTCGGTTTATGCAAACTCAGCCATGTAGAATTTTGACTTACGCACACTCGCTTACGAACATTTTTATCTACCCACACTCACTCACATTTACGTGAGTAAATTAAGGTTTCCTTCACCATCTCGTGAAACCCTCGAAATTCATGTGCCCATCTCTAGTGTAAAGTATGACGAGTGTCAAAGCATTAATTATATACCTTATATGGGACTTCGGATTCATCACTTTCGTCGTTGCTAGAATACGTACTATAAGGACATTGGTTCCTTAGATAATTACCACAAACGTGTGCAATGGCTTCTCTTGAATGTATAATGTACCTTTCACGTTCAAAATCAAAACTTCGATTTGTTCTCAGAACAAATTTTTGATCATCATCTATTTCGACGTATTGAGCTCTTTTAAATATATTCTTTCTAATTGGTATTCTTGAACGAAAAGATGTTGATTTGCGCAATTTTGACATGTTGTCGACATTACGACCATTATCGATTAATTATTGTGTTTATGCATACATATATCCTGCAAAAAAAAAATAAATACATATTTATTATTACTTAACTGCACTCTAAAAAATGTTTGTAAATTTACTACTATAAAATGGTAAAATTTTGTTTAATTTTACGGAAATTCGGTAAATACAATAATACCCGAGTAAAAAGTTCATATATAACAATATATTTTTTAATACAAAAATACACATTAACATATAGTAATATAAAATGGCCTCGCATCCATATGTATTCATATATTATAATATCTTTTAAATATTTACCGAAATTTTCTTATGTATAACCATATAAAATCATATACCAAAAAATTTGTTAATGTTAATGATACACATAACTATATATAATCAGATATGGTTGACCCATAAATTGAGGTTTAATATACAATAAGATATAACCCAAAGATACATAATCACATATAAACCCAAATCGAAGAAATTTTCTAAGTCATTTTAGATATAATTTAATATAAACCTTTATCAAAAAAATTTCTAAATTCTTTTATATATAATTTTATATGATAAATTATCAAAAATATTTTCTAAGTCATTTTAGATAGAACTTTATATGATAAATTATCAAAAATATTTTCTAAATCATTTTAGATAAAACTTTATATAATCTAGATTTAAAATATTTTCTAGGTCATTTTATTAATAAATTCATATAAATCTTAAATAATTTAAAATATTTTCTGAGTCAATTTTTGATAAAAATTTATATTATTTAAAATCAGAAAAAATTTCGAAAGGAAAATATTTTTTATGTCAGTTTTACAATTCAAACATATTTCAAAACCCAACATATTTTGGGTATAAATCTTGAAATCCAATTGTATTAAATAGTATATAACTATATCAGATTGGATATAATACGATTCAATTAGATGTGCCCAATTTTGGGATGCAATTGCATCAGAGTATATGCAATTGTATAATATTAGATTGAATTGTATCTAAAATAATACAATCTGATATAATTTTATAGACCCATTTTGCGGATCAGATTATATAAACTCTTATATGATTATATTATATTCTTATATACACTCTAAAAAGTGCGTTTAAATATGCTAGCATATTGTGTGTAAGTTTTTATTTAAAACAACACAGAAATGCATCTTTTTGAGCACAATATGTTTGAAAAACTATTTTACACATTTTGTACATAAAACAAAATACACTTTATTGTAAAAAGCATAAAAATTATATAAATTATCTATCAATTTTTAAATTTACACATTTGTGCCCAATTTTAAAACCATTTGTGTGTGACTAAAAGTTGTCAAAATTGTTTGTTTATTGAGAAAATAAATACAAAGTAGGTTATTTTATAAAACGCAACGCCTTGCGTTGCGTTAATTTGTGTGTAAATTGTTATTGCTACAAAAACAATTTATATTGAAAACAAGGCAACGCAAGGCGTTGCGTTTTACAAAATAACCCCCAAAAACGAATTGGACATAAAGGGATTTAAAAATAGCAATATTGTAATATCCAGCGCTAATTTTGCAATTTGATTTATAGCTGCAAATATTAGTTATGTGGTAAGTTAATAAAAAATAAAAAAAATTTGTTCATTCTTTGAAGACAATGTAACGAAGTTCTAATCGTGTTCTTCCCTAATATTATAGCAGAAAAGTTGCCAGAAAACTGCTGTGGAAATAGTGAACTTTAAGTGGATAAAAGCACTCAACTATGCCATTGTCCTCAAGAAGAACCAAAAAAGAACTATTTGCATGTGCAGCCTTATAAAATGGATGATGTTTTTGGTTATTAAGTTTAACAATGATGATGTGTTGTAAAATCTATTTTGTTGAAATAAAATATTAAAAAAAATTCGTGGTGGTTTTCTGTAAATAACGCGGTTTTAAACAAAAATACAAGTAAAGGGAGTTCTCAGCATTTTAAGATAGCTATTCCCATTTGTTTGTGTTTTGTTAGGCATATGTACATCAAATTTACACACATGTATTGTATTGAACACAAGATTCTCAAAAACTTAAATTTACACACTTTTAGTACTTTTAGAGGCAATAATTCAGCATTCAGCATTCAGTTACCTACCATTATGGTAGTAAATTTGTATAAGAATTTATAAGAGTGTATAAGATATATAAACTTTTTTACTCGGGTAAACCCACAAACTATTTTTAGACATTACAGGTTTACAAATAAACACATTGTGCCTAAAATTACTATTCTTTTTTTAAATAAAATTTTTACTCACAAAGTTGGTAAATATACTAACTTATAATAGTAATAAATACTCTGACATTTTAAGTTGGAAAATATTTAAAAAAATTTTAAATATAAAAAAGCTAAAACGGATTATTTTTAACGAATTAATACATTTCTACAAACAAATTTTTATCCAAAAAAATTAACATAAGAATGAAATTGTTTTCATCCAAAACCACGGAATTTGGGTACCATGCGAGTTGAAGACGAGAGATGTTGAAAGTCGATTTTGGTTGTCCGAAATGATGCCTTAACACCATAAAAAGAACTCATTTTTTAATTAAATCATTACTGACGATGAAAAATGGATCCATTACGATAACCCGAAGTGCAAGAAATCGTATTTGAAGTCCGGCCAACCAGTCAAATCAACCCCAAAGCCGAATATCCATGGCACCAAGTTAATGCTCTGTATTTGGTGGGATCTATTATGAGCTGCTGAAATCGGCCAAGACGATCACAGGAGACCTGTACCGAACGCAGCTGATTTGTGTGAAGCGAGCATTGGCCAAAAAAGCCAGGAATATGCGACCAGAGACATGAAGCCATAATATTCCATTATGACAACGCTTGACCACATGTTGTTGGGCTAAGCCCACCCTAGACGGATTTTTGCCTACCCCAGAATTTTTAAAAAATCTACCTACAATTCTTTTATCTATGATTTTGATGGCGAAAAGTATCACAATATTACTTTTTTTTAATATCAATTAATCCTGTGTTTTTGGTTAGGGAAAATGTCTACTGGTTTCCTAGGCAGATAACTTGTTGAATTCTAAGGGTCAGTTCTGTAGTCAGAACTAAGATAGATTTTTGTTTTAAATATTTCTTAAATAAGAAATGTTGTTTGAAAAATTCTTACCTAAGAAATATTTAAGAAACAAATCCATCTTAGTTCTGATTATAAAATTTACTACAAGAGTTTTTCTTTAAGAAAAATTATTAGAACCGCAAAGTTTTTCAAAATGGAAAAATAACGCAGAATCTTTTTTGGTAAGTTAAATATCTTAGATTTCATAGTTTTCTAAGCGAATAATTAGTTTATATCTAACAAGGAAACTATACACTATTATGTTATTTTGATGAAATTTCAATATTTTGTATCAATATTTGTATTATTTGATTTCCCAACTGCGTCATTGAAAATATGTTATCTCAAAAACTTAAATCCGGATAAACAAAAGTACCCCAAAATGTTTTATTTCTAAAATAGGTGGTAATGTGGAATACTTTGGCGGGTAATATGAATTTCATAGTCTGCCTTAATTTATCTACTCCAAATTAATTTAATGGTTTTTATTGCACGCTCTGTTTCCCGTTTTCAAATTTCTGCATCTTTTGGCTTATCTGCATAAAATTCTTTAAAAAAAATAATTTTCGCGGTCAGGTTTAACACTTTTTGTGGTGTTGGTTTACATTGAAAGATTTTTGGTATGATTTAATGCAAAAGTGTACAGGTGTTACAGTAAAAAATATCAAAATTCACTGAAATTCTTAAAAGATAGGAAAACGCTATTTATCACAAACGCTATCCGCTATCCTCTATGACCCAAACCTAAAAAAATCATTTAAAATTGCAAAGATTAAAAACGAACCTTATGAACATTTTGCAACTCTATTTTAAACTCTATTCTTTAAATTATTATTTTTTTTTACCTAAATTCGAGTATTTTTGTGCAAAATCACTCCTTCACCATAACAAGAACAAAAAGTAAAACGAGTAAAAAAGTTAAAGTCCGGCATGTCGATTTAAAATTTTAATATTAAAGTACCATAAAACAATATTCTTTATATTTTTGGGATTATTTTTGAATTTCAATCAATTCAACTCTGTTAAATACAATTTTTCGCTAGAAAAATTTTTTTCCTGATTTTTGGTTTTTTTCGAAAATTTTTTTCTTTACTCCCCGGATAAAAAAGTTCATATATGATCAAATATGATCATATATGGCTGCATGTATGTTTCCTGTATGGACATATTTGGAAATATGTATATGTAATTTCATATATTCAAAAGAGAGTATGGAAGTATTTCGAGGGCCTATATGCAAAACCCTCTATCTTAAAAAACACAACTTTTCAGGAGAGCCAAAAAACTGGTTTTTTCGCGTATTACTTGAGTTATTAAAATTTGGTATTTTACAATATTTCTTAAAGCATCTACTGAATCTCACATATATTTGGTTTTTAAAATTTTGCATTATTGGGGACGTTATGATAGATAGAGGGTAGTGCTTCGCAAAAATATTCAATGTGTATGTACGAAAATGATCAGATAGAGGGTTTTGCATTTTAATAAAAATAAATTATTTTGATTTCAATTATGCCATCAGTCAGTTTTTAACGTGATTTATTTAAGATAACGACTAATAATACAACACAAGATAAACAATTAACATTATTAAACAAAAAGTTATAGAAAAAAAGGTTTTTGCATTTTTAAGTTTTTTTTGAGCTTGATTGGTGAAAATTATCGTAAAAATAATGGTATTCCGGTGGTATTACGCTCTTCAAATCTTGCAAATTCTTCCACTTATTTGGCTGATTTGATAGTGGACCAGAATATAGAGGTTTTGGTTCAATATGTCCTATATAAAGTTTAATATGAACAGGTAGATCAATGTGATCTGTATCAAAATTTAATTTATATTTTACGCTACCATCTGGAAGATATAAAAGAGATCTTAAATTAGACACAGTAGGATCGTTCTTTACTCGTCCTGGCCTATTGAAAGAAAAATGCATAAGTTTGTCATCATTGTAATTATTAGAAAAATCATAATTTAAATATACTGCATCAAACGGTTTTTTTACGATCTCATTGTTAATTTTAACAATCTTTCTGGCTTCTGGCAAATGATGAAATTTTGGGTTCTTTGACTTTTAACAAACCTTTTACTATAACAACATTTACTGATAGAGTGGAAAGAAACATGAAACGACATGCCTGTAGAGGTTCCTGGTTGTAGATAAAAGTGAATAAAGTAAACATTTTTTTGGGCAAAACTGCAGTTTATGGGGTTTCAGCAAAAAAAAAAAAAAATATGACCCCCTCTGGAATTAAAAAACAAAAAACCGAAATTAATTTTGGGAGGGGCTCGGCCCCTCGACCCCACATGTAAGTGTGGGTACTCAAATTAAATGAAATTGTCTCACGATTCCAAAAAATTTTATTTTTTTTATATCCATAAAACGTAGCTCTAACTAGAGCCATTTTTCGACCAATAGGGGGGTCGAAAAAAGTAAAATATTAATATGAACGAAAATGGTACTCAAATGAAAGGAAATTTTCTCACGATTTCTAAAATGAGGTTTTTTTACTAATCCGTTGGACGTGAATCGAATTAGAGGCATTTTGTTAAATTTTAGACCTTCGAAAAATTAAAAAAGTCTAAAATCATATTATTTTAGTTTTGGTAAAACCCTGTAATTCTCCATTTTTTGTTGTTTATTTTGAAAATTTGGAACACAAAAGGCAGTTTGAACTGGAAATGACAAACGGAGTCAACTTTTTATTGATGAGAAATGCAATTTGAGAACTGATATAGTTGAATTGCTCCGCAGGGAAATTTATTTTCTTTTTTCTAATGTTAGGTATACCCAAACTTTTTAGATGATATAAAATGAAACTTTTTAATGGAAAATGCAATTTCAGAAGTGATATACTGTTATTGCGCCGCAGGGAAAATTTTTTTTGTGTAAATGTCTAAATTTTGAATGCGTTTATCGATTATTGAAAAAAAAAATAGTTTTTGAAGTCGTGGGGGGACATTTTATATAATTTGAGTACCATTTTACCATACAAAAAAATTTCATAATTTTCAGTCCCCTCTCTTAAGGGACTAAAATGGCACTAATTAGGGCTACGTTTTATGGATTAAAAATAAAATAACATTTTTGAAATCGTGAGACAATTTCCTTTAATTTGAGTATACACACTTACATGTTACTATGTCCCCCACGCCCACGGGCCTTCCGGGGCCGAGCCCATCCCAAAAATTAATTTCGGTTTTTTTCTTTTTTAATTTCAGAGGGGGTCATATTTTTTTATATTTTTTTGACGAAACCCCATAAACTGCAGTTTAGCCCTTTTTTAAGCAAATTCCAAATTCCAATTTTCCAAAAACAAAAAGGTAAAATATTTTCATGGTAATTCAATTCAGAATTGGCTTTCGCTATTTTGATAAACGATTAAAAAATGTCAATTCAGCATGCAAAAAATAGTAGGAAAAAATGTATTGCAAGAAGAAATTATTCCGAAAAAAATATTTGAAAATTAATTATTTGAAAAGATAGAGGGTTTTGCATTCAGAAAAATTAATTGTGTAAGATAGAGAAATAACAAAAATGCAAATAAATCACCAAAAAAAATATGTTTGTTATGAAATTCACACCATAGTTGAGGGCTGTTTTAGTGAACATTTTACCATCAAAAAGTCATTTTCGGAAAATCAAAGATAGAGGGTTTTGAATATAGGCCCTCGATATGGCATTTGATATAAACAAAAATGACATATATGGAAGTATATATGATGCCATATCTGCAAAAATCACTTATGTATGAGCATAAATGAAAGTATATCTGATTCCATATATACAAAAACCACTCATATGGATCTATTTGGAAGTACATGTAATTTCATATATGCAAAACAAACTCATTTAGGAAAATACATCGAAAAACTTGAGTTTATTTTTTTTATTTTCAAAAACCACGAATAATTTATAAACTACAAATTTTTTTTCAAATTTCGATAGCAGATTCGTATTCTTTGTTAAAAGAAATATCAGATTTGAGAAATTTGCTCATATAATGCATATGGGATTTTTACTTTTATATTTTTAGGAAATTTGGCAATTTTAGCCAAAATATGTATTTTTTTGTATAATTTAAAAAAAACTGCGAACTACTTAAAAGTTACCTAATTCTTTTAAGTTTTGATTTCATATTCCTTTTTTGCACATTAATTAAGACTAGAATAAAATAAGAAAAATAATTCAGAAGTAATTCAAAGTCAACCCTACTTTTTGTATAAATTAATCTAGAGACAAATTAAAATTTATTTTGGCTTAAACTTGGCACAGAGAGTTTTTAGACATTAAACAATAGGGTAACATTATAGACAACGCGAATTCCAACTTACATGTTTTTTTTGGCAACTCTAATGTACATACATGGAAGTAGATATTAATCCTCCTATTTATGTCAGCATATTCTGATATGTGTATGCGTTCATATATGATTATAAATTATTTCTACTTTCTACATTCGTTATATTAAGGCGGAATTTTTGGGATGTAAGCTAAACTTTGTTTAATTCATGCGCGGCTCCGGGGGGGGGGGGGGTAGGGAAATCCCCCCCCCCCTCAGGAAAAATCGAAAAAGAAAAAAAAAGAAAAAAAAGGAAAAAAAGGAAAAAGAGGGAAAAAGGAGAGAAAAAGAAGAGAAAAAATGAAAAAGAGGGAAAAAAGAAAGAAAAAAGAGGAGAAAAAAGGATTAAGTGAAAGAAATACAAATTTGTTATGAATAATAATATGAAATATAAAATTTTTTACTTATATTCATTTAACCAGTCGTCATTTAAAAAATCTCAATAAATATTTTAACAAATTCATTAAAAAACTGATAATTTTGATTATAAAAAAATTAAAGTTTGTGGAGAAATGTTATTAAAAGATCTAAATTTCAAATAAGATTTTCAAAATTGTATGTAGATTTTAAAATTTCGAATTTTTTAATACAAAATTTCGAATTTTTTAATACAAAATTGAAAATTTTTTAAATAAAAATAAACGCGCTTACTATTTAAATTTTCCAAATGTATATTTTTGTTGACTTTAGTTAAAATTTTGGGTGGCAGCATGCTTTGACCTAGTTTATTTTTGGAGCATTCTGATTGGTTAATTTATTTTCAACCAATTAAAATATTTGAAAATGTAAATATTTCTTTAGGATTTTCATACACAAAATGAACAAAGCCGTTTAAATATAAAGTCGACTTTAAAAGTAAAATACTGTTTGATAGTAAAGCACCGTAAGTTGTTCGGATTTCACGTGAAAAAATTGTTATACTCCTCAATATAAAAAAATGATAATTTTCCACGACAATGAATTTCAGGTGAAAACTGAGTAGAGATTGTTTACACGCAAATTTAATGTACAATACTATTATTTTTCTTAGGAAAAATCACATTTTTTGTATATTGTGATTGTGTCTTTGATATAAAATTGAAAAATTGTTCATTTTTATAATTTAAATTAAAATTTGAGTAAAATTAAAGTTCGAGTACAATTTTTACACGTAAAAAACCACTTACGGTGCTTTTGGGAAAAAGACTAAATTTTATTTTGAATTTTTTTCATTAAAATTGCAGAACTGAACTTCTAATGGAATTTTCTAAATTTGAAGTGGTAATTTATTTTAGAATTTTCTCATTTCGATATAAAAAATCGAAATTGCAGAACTGAACTTCTAATGGAATTTTCTAAATTTGAAGTGGTAATTTATTTTAGAATTTTCTCATTTCGATATAAAAAATCGAAATTTCTCTTCAAATTTTCTCAATATTGTAAGAAAACAATTAATTATCGTTATTTTTGTTCAGATTTAAGATCAAATTTGACAAATTCCAAATAGAAATCACAATTAATTTCACTTGAAATTCTCCAAATTTCATTCGGAAAGATATGGTGGAGTTCGTTTTTAGGTCTTTCCAAAGGATCGTATTGAACTTATTCCAGTCCGTCTTTCGGAAATCCTGAGTATACATGTTGATATCGTAGAGTATATAGTTATGTTCCTGAAATAATTTCTTTTGAAATACTCAATTTTTAATTGCCTGCAAGCAATTGACTAGCGTTAGATCCTACACTTCCTCCCAACCTGCAAAGTGTTTTAACCTTAAAATACGGAATGTTGGTGTAGCGTCACACAGCTATACCAAAACTGATATGAAAATTTAATTATACAAAGTTTTTAGAAGTTTAGTTTTAGAATTTTTTAAATATTAGAAGTTTTTAGTTAAAATTTATAACTGAAGTATAAAAAATCAGCTTCTAATAAATAAAGTGAATATAAAAATAATGAAAATAATGTCAAAACTTTTCAGGAAATATTAACTTTTTGTATTGTTGTTAAAAAGTAATCTCTGAGTTAAATCCTTGTAATCATCTCAATCAAATTTTGAGGACTTTTCAGACTCCGGCGACGTTTTTCGTAAAATTTTCAAAGTTTAATTTAATGAAATCCCGCGATTTAAATCGTCATATTTATATCGAAAAATGGATTCTTTAAAATTTCTGAAAAATGTATGCTGTGTGTTCGATTAGTCGAAATTCTTACTACTTTTACTATAATTGGAAAGTTTTGTTTACAGCTGTACTAAAAGTAGTAACTTGTAATAAGTAAACGAACACGATTATGTTGTTCCTCATTACTTTATTTTTGCCTTTACAAAATCTTATACTGGCACTCTTATTGGGTCTTATTTCATACAAATGCTGAAAAATCTAACTGTTTTTTTTATTTAATACAATACTATAACTCAGGAACCAAAAGGAGTACCAAACTGATATTTGACAGTGTCATTGATAAAAAACTAAGAACTAATACAAAAATATTAAAAGGCTACGATAAAGTATCCCGAACCGCGTATTAAGATAAAATGGCTTTAGACCTTTGATAACGATAAATGGTTAAATTTCATTTCAAAATAGTAACTATTCACGTGGCTCAATCATGGCTTCAATTATAAAAGGATAGAAACAATTAATTAATTGTAGAACAATTCTCAAAAATTTAAATTTTTTTTAATAAATCAGAAATTATAAAATTAAAGAATGAGTTGCAGACCAACTTCAGGCACGCTTTCAGAAGCTTTAAAGTGATATATCAACCAGTCACATAGCTAAAATAATACAAAAGTTAGACCCAAATATCTACGGAAAGTCTATAGCAAATTTGATAATTTTCCCCAAATTGAACGATAATTAGGGTTTTTCTTTTCCCGGATTCTTTCATTTCCTGGGACAGCGGGATTTTTTTCTGAATTTCCCGGGATCCCGGGAATTCCCGCTCGTTACAAAATAAATAAATCCGACATATGTTGTACTTGAAAAACTAGATTTCTATTAAAACACCGTCCGACAAAGTTCAACTTTGGTTGTACCCATGATAAAATCTACTTAATATATTCTGAAAGGAGGGCTAAATATAAAATATGCATGACTTCCACTTTTTCTAGATCAATTCGTTCAATAGATTAAATCGCGAATTACTATTTAGGTAATATATTTATATGGAAGGCGATCTTAATTTTAAAATGAAGTATGTTAACTAAATAGTTATTCGCGGTTGGAATGGTTAAACGAATTGATATAGAAAAAGTGAAAGACACGGGTATTTTAATTTCTTCCCTTCTTTCAGGATATATTGGAATTGTTAATGGGTGGAAACTTGTCGGACCAGTTTTGTAGTCAGAGCAAAGATTTATGTATTTTTTCTTAAGTATTTCTTAAATATGGAATCCAAAAATTTGTATTTCTGAAGATTTGTTTTCTGTGCAGATTTTCAGATTTCGTATAGAATTATTTTATAAAAAAGTTTAAAAGTAAGTATTCTTCACACAAATTATTACGCAAATTCTCTTAAAGATTTTTATTCATCTTAACGGTTCGTTGTCGTTCATAAATCTGTGCTTCATAAGTTGTCGATCAGAAATGAATTCCATAGGAAGCAGCTGGATAAAAATAACATTGTAAGAATTTCGTTGATGTTAGTCTAATTGAGTTGTTTCAATTTGCTTATTTGTTTCAATTCAATAAATAGTTCATCATCAATTATTAACCCATAAAGGCATAGAATGTTGAGGATGGGTTTGTAGCAGGATCCGAAAATACGTATTCTATCCTGCTGGCCTCATCGAATTTTTTAAATTTTTATTCTATGTATGTAATTTACTTGTAAAAATTGTATCATCTCTCTATTGATTTCAAATTAATTTAAAGGAAAATGTGATAATATTTGATCTCAAATTGATCGGAAAACATTCATTAAATAGTTTCTTGACTTTAAGTGGTATCTTTTGAATAGAAATTTTTTATGCCGCAACTATATAAAAAGAAATTATTTAATTTGGATAGCTGTATTTTAAATTAATCCAAAATAATTTGAAAAAGCACCTACATTATATTGAAAAAAAAAAACAATTGAAATAAAGAAATAGCAGTTGAAATTTAAATAAACTTATTTGAAGCAAAAAACCTCAAAATACTCCATTGAAAGTATTACTAACTTTTGAAAATTGAAAATATTACTAACTTTTTATTTTTAATGCCTGGTGTTTTTAGACGTATTTGGAACTGAGATACGGATATTGAAGTGTTGTATATATTGCTTTATTTGAACAAAGATCACTATTTTAAATAAAAATTTTTTTTCTGAAATTCGAGTATTTGTTTTCGGTTTAACTTAACCAAATTCAACTTACATACATACAAAAACAATTTGGCCTAAATAATATGTATGTTTTTTTATACTAACTCAGTTTATTAAATTTTAAATCACATTTTTTAATATCAAATATTTCTTATTTAAATTAATTTGAAATCAATGCTTTAAATTTAAATATATTTAGCTTCCAAAATTGCAATATTTAATAGCTAAAACTTCTGTAAAAGAATAAAAAATCCCGGGAAATCCCGCACAAAATTCCAGGGATTGCGGGATTGAAAAAAGGGCGGGATTCCCGGGACATAAGCCCTAATGATAATACATATAAAATATAAACATACTGTATATGGACGACCATAAAAAGTAATATATGAACATGTATGACAATATTTGCCCATATATGGAGATGTAGGTTTATTATTTTAGTACGTACGAATATGGATGACCATATTCCCTTCGTTGATTTTAGTGCGGCCCTTGCTGAAATTCAAATTTCTATTTTTTTAAAGTATTTTTTTCACAATTTTCATTAAAATTTTTTATATCTAAAATGTTAGATACAAACTTAGGGCCAGTTTTAAATTCAGAACTAAGATCTGATGATGAAATTTCCAATTCGATTAAAATTGTTTTCATTAAATTAATTAATTTTAATAAAAAATTTTAAGCGTCATATGTATATTTATTATATGTTTTTATTTAATATTTTAAAACTTAAATATATTAAAAGCTTTATGACGTCATTATAATGCCATTTCCGTTAATTTTTTAAATCCGTTTACAGAATCGAATACGTTTCCAATCCGATTCCGGTGGGAATTTCATATCCACGAAAATTTGTAGTTTGTAATGTCCCTTTAAAAACTGCAATTTCTTTTGCTCTGTGCAATAAAATTATTAAATAAAAATTAAATCTTATAAGTCATTGAGTTTTTAATTATCGTTTGGCAGATTCCGGGGATCAAAGAAGAAAAACTGTGAAATATATTCCAAAAATTAAATACTTACATAACTTAAAATGAAAAATATGATACCCTACTCCAGTATGGTTGAAAGCTATAAAGCTATAATAAAGCTATAAATATGTTTGGATTTGAAATTCGAATGGGTTGAAATAGACTTGTGTCGAAATTTGTCTATACAATGATAAAAAAAAATATGGTAACGGTAAGAAATTTTGGTTTTACCTAATTTTAGGTGCATTTAAGAGAAAATCGGGAATATAGTCCATATGGGCGATAGGTTTAAATATGGACCGATCTTATCTAGAATCAAAAGGCTTTGTCCTTGAGCAAATTTCATTAAAATATCTTCCTATTTGTGACCTGCAGCGTGGGAAAATCCAATTCTGGGGGAATTGGGACTATATCCAACCATAGACCAAAAAAAAAAGGCTTCGTTCATGGGCCGATATAAATAGGTGTTCTAAATTTCATTAAGATATCTTAATATTTGCGACCTGGAGCGCGCACACAAGAATACATGGACAGGTAGACAATCGAAACAAAAAGTGATTATGAGTCGATCGGTATAGAAAAGGTGGGTCTGAGTCCAATATTTTTTGGTGTTACAAAGATTAGAACAAATCTTTACCCTGTCCACTAGTGCTGTAGGGTATAATAATAAGTTGTGGTGTAGGGTTGCAAAAAGTTGAATTTACAATCGGTTCTTGTGGAACCAGTTGGGAACAGATGGAGTTGAGAACCGAATTTTTCTTAAAAAAGTAAAGCAGTAGTTCCGTTTAGTTTAAAGTGGTTATGCATAATAATTTGAAAACCTTATAACACGTTTAGAAAATTAATTTTGTATGGAAAATTTGTTTTATAAGGCATTTATAAATTTAAAAAGTGATTATGCTTACACTGATAGAATTTTCGTTCATACTATTAATGACTCGATTTCATTAATCTGAATTCATTGATTTAATGAAACATTTTCATTGAATTAATGAAAAATTCATTGATTTAATGAATTTTTTCCTATATATTTTCAACTAACCCGTAAGATATGCTATAATTTTTATACGGGTTTTGAATTTGCTAATTACTAAAATAGATATATGTTCCAGTAATGAACGCTAGGGTTGCAAACTAAAATTATTTAAATATAAAGGTCCAAATAGTGACATCATTTTGTTTTAGCTATTTAGATCAATCGGTAACACGGTAATGTTTACATTCTGGTGATTGCGGGTTCAAGTCGAGTTCAGGGAGATGTCAAAAACAAAAAAGAAAAAAAATGTACAAATAAAAATTAATAAAATAAAAATAAATAACAAAGTAACGCAAAAAAAATATTTTTTTTTCAATTAGTTTTCATTTAATGAATACGTTTCATTGATATAATGAACGCGTTCTTTGGGGACTTTTCAATGAAAAAATCATTGTATTAATGAACAAATTCATTAATACTATGCACAAAATTCTATCAGTGTATGACCCTAATAGTTTTACTTTTTTTAAATGTATGGTGCGGCCCTTTATAATTTGTGAAAAACTATAATTTGGCCCTCGGTGACAAATTCGTGCCCACCCTTGCCACATATGATCATCAGAGAAGACAGAAAAAAGTAAAATGCGATGTGTTTAAAGCAAAAAATATTCAAAAAAAAGCAAAAGTAAAAAAACTTGGAAAAATAATTTTTTTTAAAAAAATCGAAGTTAAGAGAAAAAAATATAATAAAATAAACAGAATATATGGCTCTATATAACTGTATTTCAGAAAGTAGCAAAATCGGCATGACTTTTTTGTTATATGATCGAAAACTCAAAAATTCTCATAAAAATTAGACCAATTTCGGTCAATGCTGTACGTAGGATGAATGTTGTACCGACTTAAAATTTGGATTAGAAGCATCTTAGAACCCCATTCTCTAGGAATATATAATAAAACATTAACTTTTATTAAATAACTTCTCAGTAAAAAGTGAAAAATTGATAGCGTCTTTTTGAGAAAAAAATGCAATTTTTTCGATCAGCGAAAAATGTTTGACTTTGGAAATTTCTCAACACTAAATGGTTGGAGATACTTAAAAAAGGTTTCCACAGTTTTATTTCCTAAACCGTTGCCTATATGTCAGTATTTTTTAAAAAATTATCGTTATAATATCGAATTCACAATCGGCCAAAAACTAAAAAAGTCGAAGAGAAAAATCAGTTTTTTTATTTTTGAAATGAAATAACTTAAAACACATAACAGTTATGTGTTTTAAGTTATTTCATGTTTTTTTCTTCGTTTCTCCAAGCTCATTCCAAAATATTAAAAATTAACCATATTGGGCAATAATTGAAAGAGCTACACGGTCCAAAAGCTATTTTACTTTTGAGGTGGTCTATTTTGACGCCCAATAAGTCACCCTGTGATAACACAGGGTAACCATGAGTCCAAAATTCGGAAAGCCTAGGTCCTCCTTAACAATTATATCATACATACTGATGCAATCGGACCTATAGTTTAGAAGATACAGATTTATTACCACTTTTTTTTGTTTGATACCACTGTGCGGTGAAAGTGTGGGCTCGGCCGGCAAATCTTTATCTCAAAATTACTTTGATTGGACTTTAAACGGACTTGTCAGTTTTTAACACGACATTACGGTCCGTAATCGGTCCGTCATTGACGGACTTTCAACGGATTCGAATCAGTTTCGATATTCCTTAAGTTCCGTTATCTGGTCCGTATACGGATCCAGAAAACGGTACTGAAACGGAGTTGGATTCCGTTTATGAAGGACCGAAAACGGTGCATAACCGGAACGAATTGTTTGTTGGGATGTATTATTAGATCTCATTTGCAAGCTAATGTAATTAATTGTGTTAGTTTTAGCTGTACGTCTAGTCATATCAAAAACTGAATTATAAGGAACTGTATGCCTAAATATTTTGAAGTGCTTATGCATAATAATTTGAATTTTGTAAGAAAAATTTGTTTCACAAGTCACTTATTAATTTGCAAAGTTATTATGCATATGACCCTTAGGCCCGATTACCGAATGTTCAGTTAGCTACTAACTGGGACTTTAACAGACACATTCGTTGTTGTTTCTCATATAACATTTTAATTTAACTGTAAGCTAAATTTTAACTGGACATTCAGTAATCTGGCCTAAGTATATATCTATATATTTTTTAAAAATTTAATTTTTTATCTGTTTACTGTTTATTTTTAGTTTTGTTATTTTTTACTTTCTATTATTTTTTTAAAATGAAAATCTTTTGTACCTGAATGAATAACTGTACAAATTTATAATAAAAGTAAATATAATTTACTGCTAAGAAAGCTAATTTTTTGCATTTATTAAAAAAGTAGGTCTAAACATGGACCGATTTTAACCAAAATCAATAGGATTCGTCCTTGGGGCGACATAGGTCTGTGTACCAAATTTCACCAAAATACCTTAATATTTTTGACCTGTAGAGTGCGCACAAGAATGCATGGACAGACAGACGGACATCGATAAATCGAAACAAAAAGTGCTTTTGGGTCGATCGGTATACTAAAAAGTGAGTCTATGTTTGATGTCTGATGTTTTTTGGTGTTACAAACATTAGCACAAACTTATTATACCCTCTCCACGTAGTGTTGTAGGGTATAAAAATGTGTAGGGAAAAATGTAGGGAATATTTTTTTGTTTGTAGGGAAAAAGAGCGATTTTTTTTCATTAATGTAGGGATTTAAAAAAAAATCTCTTGGCAACACTGATCGTGACCATATTGCCATGTTGAACTGCTTATACATATAATGATTTTTATTTGAAGTCCAAGATCCTAATAAACTTATTTGCAGAAAGTATAAAGTTTTTTTTTGCACTATTAAATTTTATATATTATTTTAAAGATGTGTACACTGTAGTGTACAAGGGTAATGAAAGAGTTAAAAATACCCAAATATTTATATAAAGTCGCCTAAAACAATTACTGAAAATATGAATAAAAAGCCAAAAAAATAGCGTGAGTCGTTAAAATTCGACTCACGCACACTCACTCACGCAAAAATTTTACTCACGCACACTCACTCACGAACATTTTTAATCTACTCACAAGGTTTTACTCACACTCACGCGTGATTCACGTAAATCACCCAAAATTCTGCTCACGTGCCCATCTCTAGTCGCTACTAAATTTTAGCAACTAGTACGGTCTAGTGTAGAGGTTATTAATTAAAAGGAGAAAAAAATATATTTTTAGTACTCTTGTGGTCGAAAAAGTACTCTTTAAACAATTTTTTCATACCGACATAAATATCTCATTTTCTATCCCTGTTCTAAAGTACATCAGGATACCAAGGTTGGTTACCTTTATCGTTATAATACCGTTATCGCTAAAATACCGTTTCAAATTGAATACCATTACCAATATTTATTAATTTATATAAAAAATTACAATTTTTTAAGTTTTTTATTTTATAATCTTGATTTTTTTTACAAAAAAATTTATAGATAATAATTTTACCTATTAAAACTAATAATCAGAATTTTTAACATTTCAAATTAAAAAATACACTCAACTTTTTTATATTTATATGTTTTAACGTGATTTATTATACCGGTACGTACCGGTATTGCTGTTTCGATAACGGTATGCCGTTAAATACCGTTACCGTTAGCGAAACAAACAAATGTTGATACCGTTAGCATTACCCTTACCATTATTCGTTTCGGTAACCAACCTTGCAAGATACATAGTAGTGAGACTGCTGGAGATAGAGCAAAACCAGATCTGAGTTGAACAAATAATTCACAATAGAGTTGTTTTTTTCTGCATCTTTAACAGTTTTCGCTACCATCTAGATATGCCTCAAAGCAGGATCTTTTAATAAATATCTGGCTATTGTAACTGTTACTACACAAATTTTGTATATAGTAGCAGTATATTAAAACAAAAAATACGAAGAATTAAGTAAAAGTAAACAAAATACATACTATTGATCATATGGAACACATGTTATTGTTTTTTTAAAGAAATGATTTTTTTTTTTGATAAAACAAAAAACACTTCGTTTGTTTGTGTATACATACGATTACTTTTTTATACGGATTTGAATAAATACATATGTACGAGTATTTCCTTTTGAAAGTTAATAATTTTTATCTTAAAATGAACACAAATGAACTTGAATTGTTTTTCAATACATTTATTTAATTTCTTTTTTCGACTACATACATATATATATACTCGTATATACATATATTTAAAAATTCAATTTTTCTTTTTCACTTCTTTTTTGTAACGCGGACTAAATATGTACAATTCAATTCCGAAACACTTTAGTAAATGTGTACCCATCGGTTTGCAAATACGTACTCACAAATGTAGTAGGTACTACATTGGCTCATATGAATAAAAAATATATATTACTAATAGGGGGAAATACAATGTTTTTTAAGTAATTACTTCACAAATCTAGTCTGCTTGGGAGTAGACTAGAAATTTATTTTTTTAATTTTCGTTTCCATTTCATGCTATTCTACCAGCCAATTGGTAAATTTGGAGTTAAAAGCCATTCCTTAACCCAAAGTAATTACTTCGAAGTAATTGTTAAGTTTTATTCATATGACCCATTGGTGTGTTACTGTAGTTGCATATGGATTTTATTCAACACGTACTACATGAACGTTCTCTTAAATTATACTGGAAAATCTTGTACTTCTATTTTTGTCTTATTTATTTATTAAACTCTGTTCATTCAGTTAATTTTTGTTTGGTTCCATCGTTGGGCGTGCACACATATTTATGTTATTTAAACTACCACACGCAGATCGTGGTCAGCACCGCTTTGGGGAAAGTAAACAACACTCATTGCACTAAAGAGCTCTTTTCTTTTGATGACAAATCGTTTGTTACTTTTTGTTCAAAACTAAACTTGGTGAATGATCATTGTACAACTACCCAGGTAGAGTTATTAAAGTTGTCATTTGTGGCATAATTTTATTCCCTGCAACGTCAAACGAAAGAAAAAGAGAAAAAACAAAACAAAAATAAATACATATGAGTACAATAGTTTGGCATTTGTTTATTTGTATTAAAAAAAATAAAATTATAAAGCAGGGAAGACACGATACAACTAGTTGTACAACTTGTTTTCTGACCGAAAAATAATTTTGAAAAACACGGTCAGACAAGTTCTACAACATGCCATTTTAAAAAGTATTTTGAAGGAGACGCATGTGTTTTGGAGCGGTATAATATAAAAAACGTGATGTCAACTTTAAAAAAAACGTTATGAATAATCAGACCACATTAAGTCGCTAAAAAAGAGTAAATGGAAATTGTGTAATTAAGTATATTTTTTAATCCATTTGTGCCATCGGGCAACAAAAATGATTAAAACCAAACTTTACTTCTTAACCTCAAACCTACTAAATTAGAATTAATAAAAATACATATTAATGACAATATTAATTGTATTTGGTCTATACGACGCGTTTGAAAAAACAACACTTTACTATAGAAAATAAAAAAATGCCCTGTTGGCTGTCCGTCTCCAATATACACAAATTGCCTGCACTTGTACGTACAAACCATACGTCAATGTGGCAATATTTGTGAAAAGGTGACACGGAGGAAATAAGAAGATAAACAGAAAATCTGAAGTAGAATGTTTGTATGTCTGTTTGATCACTTCTGAAATTATTCATATGGAGACAATCTGACAATAAAAATATAAACAATAATACAATTTAATGGAAGATCACTGATGAAGCCTGTCCATAAAAAGGCAGAAAAGTCTGATTTGCAAATTTAATTTATTTATAACTTTTGAGGAAGGTTTATTCTGCTTCTTAACCTCAAACCTACTAAACTTTGTATTTTAGTTACCAATTAAAATTTAAAAATTTGAAAACATTTTGTCCACAAATTTCAAACAAAATTCAATTTTTGTAAACATTCGTCACGTAGCATTTTAAAATTTTTTTAAACAGTCTTATTTTTTTTTAACTATCAATTTATAAAAATATTGTATATTTCTTAAAAACCCGCTAACACAAATAGTGCGCTTTTTCAGATAGACAAAAATCGCTATATTGGCAACACTGTTGCAAATGAGAAATTGACAGTTTGTCTGACGGACTTATCAATACACCACCTGACATGTCTGCGGACCAACAGAAAAATCAAAAATTTTTGATTTTTGTTCGACATGTCCGTACGACCATACGACAGCCCTGCACACGATTAAGGTTTACGTCCCGGGAATTCCCGGGACTGCAATTCCGGGAATTTTGTGCGGGATTTCCCGGGATTTTTTTATTCTTTTACAGAAGTTTTAGCTATGATATATTGCAATTTTGGAAGCTAAATAAATTTAAATTTAAAGCATTGATTTGAAAATTATTTAAATAAGAATTATTTGAAATTAAAAAATGCGATTTAAAATTTAATAAACTGAATTAGTATAAAAAATACTGTTTAGGACAAACTGTTTTTGGATGCCAGTTCAAATTGGTGAAGAATTTTTTTTTTTTAAATGGTGATCTTTGTTCAAATAAAGCAATATATACAACACTTCAACATCCGTATCTCAGTTCCAAATACCTCCAAAAAAACTAAGCATTAAAAAATTTGTAATATTTTCGTATTTTCTATTGAGGATTTTGAGCTTTTTTCACTTCAAATAATTTTATTTAAATTTCAAATGCTATTCCTTTATTTCAATTATATTTTTTAAATATTATGCAGGTGCCTTTTCAAATTATTTTGGATTTTTTTATATGTTAATTTAAAACACAACTATGCAAATTAAATAATTTCTTTTTAAATAGTTGTGGCATAAAAATATTCTATTCAAAAGATACCAATTAAAGTTAAAAAACTATTTAATGAATGTTTTCCGTTCAATTTGAGATCAATTATTATCACATTTTTCTTTAAATTATTTTCAAATTACAAGACAGATGATAAAATTTTTACAGGTAAATTACATAGAATAAAAATTTAAAAAATTCGATAAGGCCAGCAGGATAGAATAGGTATTTTCGGGTCTTGATACAAACCCATCCTCAATATTCTATGCCTTATGGGTTAATAATTGTTGATGATCTATTTATATTAAATTGAAACACATAGCAAATTGAAACAACTCAACGAAATTCTAACAATGTTATTTTTATCCCGCTGCTTCCTATGGAATTCAACTCTGATCGACAACTTATGAAGCACAGATTTATGAATGACAACGAACCGTTAATTTTAAAATTATATTCTAATTATTTTTGAATCTACAACATAAATCCATGTTGATAGTAAACAAATGGGCATGCTTATTAAATTATATTTTTCACTATATCTACACTTTTTCCAATTGTATTTCAGAAATTATCATTTTATTTCAGAAATTATCAATTGTATTTCTGATTTGTTAATTGTATTTCAGAAATAATCAATTGAATTTCAGTTTTATCAAGTATTTCAGAACTTATCAATTGTTTTTCAGATTTATCAATTGTATTTCAGAAATTATCAATTGAATTTCAGTTTTATCATTTGTATTTCATAAATTATCAATTGTATTTCAGAAATTATCAATTGTATTTCAGAATCTACCAATTGTATTTCAGAAATTATGAATTGTATTTCAGAAATCGTCAATTGTATTTCAGAAATTATCGATTGTATTTCAGAAATCGTCAAATGTATTTCAGAAATTAGCAAATGTATTTTAGAAATTATCAATTGTATTTCAGAAATTATTCCCGTACTCAAAATTGCGTGTAAATTGTTGCTGTTTGGGCTGTTTTGGATTCCCGCGGGTACCCGCGGTAACGTACGGGAACGCACATAATGTGTTGCAAAATAAATGTACATTTATGAAAGGCTAGTTGAAGCTGTTATTCAAAACCAGAAAGTGGAGTCCTGTCAAGAAATTTGATTAATTGTGAATTTTTTTATATTTGTTTATAATTAAAAGTAAAAATGTATAAAATCATATTTTTATTATATGGGTGGTTTTCTAGCGATATCTTCTTTCTATCTTCCAGAAGATATATCGGCGATATTTGCGACACTTTTTTATATCTTCTACATGATTATTTAGCAATATCGCCTATTTATCTTCCAGGAGAATTGCTTTCGTATTGCTGTGAAGTATTGCATTCGGGACACGTTTTCTACCAAATGGGGTATCTTCCGCAATACGAAGGCGATTGTTGCCGCTTAAAATTTTTCTTCCAGGCAATACGATTGGAGAATCGTATTCGTATTGCCATGCTTGTTGGGATAACGATAATTTTTTAAAAAAAATACTGACATATACGCAACAGTTCAAGAAATGAAACCGTGAAAAGCTTTTTTAAGTATCTCGAACCATTTATTGTTGAGAAATTTCCAAAGTCAAATATTTTTCGCTGATCGAAAAAATTGCATTTTTTTCTCAAAAAGATGCTATAAATTTTTCACTTTTTACTATTGTTATTTATAAAAAGTTATTTAATAAAAGTTAATGTTTTATTATATATTCGTAGAGAATGGGGTTCTAAGATTCTTTTAATCTAAATTTGAAGTCGGTACAACATTCACCCTACGTACAGCATTGACCGAAATTGGTCTAATTTTTATGAGAATTTTTGAGTTTTCGATCATATAACAAAAAAGTCACGCCGATTTTGCTACTTTCTGAAATACAGTTATATAATGCCATATATTCTGTTTAGATTTCAAAAATAAAAAGTAGCGCCAATTCATAAACGAATCCAAAAAACATGATTTTATAAAAAATGGCAAATTTCCATATACCATAACTTTAATTGCAAAAAAAGGATAGTTCGGTTTATTTTTTTGAACTTATTTTAATTGTTTTACATGAACATTAAAATAGTCTTTATTGCTGCAAAAAATCATTCACGTAACTTGGATAGTTTCTAAGATATTGAAAGTCAACTTTCAAAGATGATTTTGTAAAAAGTACACTTTTTAGTTTTTTTGTAGATTTTTCCCGGAAGTGTTTAAGGTTTTTTTGAATGTTACTTAAAAATTAACAGTGCAATAAACTATACATCCCAGTGTAGAAACGGTAATGACATATCATTATTTTTTGGACTACCAGTAATGACACCCTCTTACCTTCTGCATTATTTTAAAACATATAATAATGAGTTATTGATAATGACTTATTTTTATCATTATTTCAAATAAAAAATAATTTTCTAGATATTTTTTTAAATTTTTTGAAATCTATTTTTAGACTCAATATTTTTTAAACACTGGTAAGGATATATGTAACCACATATTTTTTGATTTTTTGTATGTTGGCGAGTAAGCTGACTTGTGCACTGCAAGTCAATTATGTTTTTATCAATCAAATATTACATGTCTAGATAGCTTAGATGGTACAGCTATAGACTGACAGTCTGGAGCCCCAGGTTCGATTCCCGCACCAGCAAATTTTATTAAAAAAAAAAAATACAATAAAAAATATTTTTTTTTATATAATTTTTTTTTTTTTGAATATCTATTTTTAGACTCATTATTTTTGTCAGTACTGGTAAGCACATAGGTAACGATATATTTTTTGATTTTTCGTATGCTGGTGTGTAACCATAACTCATTATTTTTCGCGACATCGCCATATAAAGGTAATAAGAAATGTAATAACAAAAGTAACTAGTTACCATTAGCAAGTATGTAGTTACATAACCACATATCTGGTAATGATTTTCTACACTGGGATGTTTTCCTTTTCATTGATGTATCAAACGTATATAAAAAGTATTGATAACAGGTAAAATTATAGCATTTAAAACACACACCTCAGGTCAAAAAATATAACCACATGCAAATATTGTGCAAACATTCACTTTCTTGTTTTTTAGTTTTTTCGAAGATTTTTCCCAGAAGTGTTTAAGGTTTTTGGAATGTTACTGAAAAATTAATACTAAAATAAACTAGACATATTTCCCTTTCATTTATGTATTAAAGGTATATAAAAAATGTTGGTAACAGGTACCATTATTGCATTCAAAACATACACCCCAGGTAAAAAAAAACATTTTTCAACATGGGACAAATCTTGTACAGGTGAATATTATAAAGTATAAATTTGATTGGTATAGTTCTGGTATTTTGGAATAAAAAATATCCCGAGAAACGGGATTCACTAAACCTGTCAATCTGGCAACGCTACATTTGAGTATACAACATAATGCTATAAAGTGTTATATTGTGAATTGGTTTGTGTCTCGGCTAAGAATGAAGTGGTTTGTGTCTTGGCTAAGAATAAATTGGTTGGTGTCTTGACTAAGTATAAAGTGGTTTGTGTCTAGGCTAAAAATCCAAGTGCTTGGTGTCTCCGCTACGAATACTCTGGATGCTTCTGGAAACTTCTGGTATGTTCTACAACCATTGCTAACAATCTGGATGTCTCTGGAACCTTCTAGTTCATTCTACACAAATCTGGATGTCTCTGGAACCTTCTAGTTCATTTTACACACAATCTGGGTATCTCTGGAACATTCGAGATCATTATACAATCGCAGACATTACACTATAAAAGAGCTGCAGGAGTCAGTCACGCAGTAGCGTTTGTACAGTTCAGTTGTGCTCTAGTAAATCATTGTGAAATTGTTTGTAAATTAATTTTAATTGCCAGCCAGGTTTATTTAAAGGAAATAAACGTACGTTTTTGAAGGTAAAACGTGTCTGGATTTAGATTGGTTATTTTGATTGCAATAGAAAAGAATCCGGTTTATCTAAAGGAGATAAACCAACGTTTTTAAAAGATAAAAACGTAACAATATAAATAACTAGTGATTGATTATTTACTCTCAGGATATTTTGCGCAACCTTTTGTTAAAAATAGCTTAATACGTAACTAAATTTTTACCTGTTGAGAATTATTATTAAAATACATAAGCCTCGATATTGTTTAAATAGTTGACTTATTAAGTATAATTTATCATGGCGATAACATTAAAACATTATTCCTTGTGCGAGGTCATTTGGCAAAATCTCGGAGATATATCCTTACGTGCGGGAAAAATAGCAAAACTTCTTAATACTATCCATCACACGTATGGTTTAAATATTACATCTGAGGGAAATATCAAAATTGAAAAATTTTATAAAAGTTATCAAAAAAAATACGAAGCTAAGATGTCAAAGACACGGTTTAAGGAGAAATATAATGATTGGATAAATATGGAGCTCAATGTAGAGATCGGCGGAAAGAAATTAGGTCGGGCAAAAAAAGATTACGAAAATGTTCAACAAAAGACAAAAAAAACATAAGACAAGAAGAAGCCGTTAAAAATTTTTCTTCGAACGAAATAAAGGATTACTTCAAAGCAGTTTTAATACAAAAACAACCAAAAAAAAATTGTAGACGTATTAGCGATTGAATCGTATGGTGCAAAGTATTTCAACTCCAAAATCATCAAAATCTTTCACAGAAGAAGATGCTTTAGTTTTAATACTAAGCTTAGGATTATCGAGAAACAAGTATGGTATCTTGAGAAAAGCACTCCAGGAAAAAGGATACGATATTTTACCAAACAGTCAGTCAATTAAATAAACGGAAAACAAAGTTGTGCCATCACCAGTAGAAGTAAACTCTAAAAGTGGCAGTGTTGAACTTTCCCAATTGCTAGATAAAACAGCATCGAGAATTATTTCTAATTTTAGTAAGGAAGACTTAAAAAATTGTCACAATTCTGAATTAACGTTGATATTTAAATGGGACTGCGATGGAAGTCTTTTGATGGCATCTTTGATACCGCACAGAATGCGGTTATTTAAGGAAGACACTTCCCCATCAACTTTCTCCGCATTAAATAAGAATTACGAAGACTTATGGACAAATTTTACATCAGGTTCTAAGTTTTTATGCCGGCCAGTGCGTTTTGAGTATGTGAAGGAAACTGTAAGCTGGATGTATCCTAAAGATTTCATTTCAACTAGTATTTACGATGATTGATGGGAAAGTAGACAATGCCGTCACAGATACCGCATCGACCTGGAAGTGTAATATATGCGCAAAGAAAAGCTCAGAGTTTCACGAAATAGTCAATGAAACTGTCGTTAATGAAGAAGCTTTAAAATTTCGAATATCTCCTCTTCGTGCAATTATACGATTTATGGAATATTGTTAATAAAACACAGATTTGCAAGCATGCGATCGGAGGAAAAGAAAGGAATTCAAAATGAATTTTAGCAACAGTTGGGTCTAATTGTGGATAAACGGTTATGGAAGCTCTAATGATGGAAACACAGCCAGTCGTTTTTTTGAAGATCCTGAGACAACATCTGAAATAACAGGTCTCGACGAAACTTTAATCAAACGTTTTAAATTTTGTTAGCAAAAAACGTATAAATTCTGATAAATTCCATATTTTTGCTAATGAAACAAAATCATTATTAAGTGGCTTGTATTATTGACGACCAATAACACCAACCGTACACAAAATATTATCCCATGGAAAAACAATAATAGAAAATAGTATCCTTCCTTAAGGAGACCTAACAGAAGAAGCGCAGGAAGCTAGAAACAGCGACGTTAAACACTATTGGAAATTTAACACACGAAAACATTCAAAAACTGCCCAAAATTCTGATCTAATGCACCACTTACTTATAACTTCAGATCCAGTAATATATTCTATTAGAACGAAATGGCTGCCAAAAATAAGTTAAGAAGATGATTCCGAAGCCAAAGAAATTAAAAATATGTTAACTTTTGACACTTTGGACTATTTTATACCAAATTTTTAGTATTTAATTTATTAAAAAATGTAAATATTGTTAATGGAAAACTAATAAATGTAATAACTGTACCTGTTACCAACTTTATATACCTTTAATACATGAATGGAAAGGGAAATATGTCTAGTTTATTATATTGTTAATTTTTTAGTAACATTCAAAAAAACCTTAAGCACATCTGGGAAAAATCTACGAAAAAACAAAAAAAAAACAAGAAAGTGAATGTGTGCACAATATTTGCATTTGGTTATATTTTTTGACTTGAGGTGTGTGTTTTAAATGCAATAATTTTACCTGTTATCAATACCTTTTATATACGTTTGATACATTAATGAAAAGGAAAACATGTCTAGTTTATTGCACTGTTAATTTTTAAGTAACATTCAAAAAAACCTTAAACACTTCTGGGAAAAATCTACAAAAAAAACTAAAAAGTGTATTTTTTACAAAATGATCTTTGAAAGTTGACTTTCAATATCTTAGAAACTATCCAAGTTACGTGAATGATTTTTTGCAGCAATAAAGACTATTTTATTGTTCATGTAAAACAATTAAAATAATTTTAAAAAAAGTAAACCGAACTATCCTTTTTTTGCAATTAAAGTTATGGTCTATGGAAATTTTCCATTTTTTATAAAATCATGTTTTCTGGATTCGTTTATGAATTGGCGCTACTTTTTATTTTTGAAATCTAAACAGAATATATGGCACTATATAACTGTATTTCAGAAAGTATCAAAATCTGCGTGACTTTTTTGTTATATGATCGAAAACTTGTAACGACGTGATTTCACTTTTTAAGCTGGGACATACTCAGCGTGCCCAGGATGCATTACAAACTATTTATATTTCGATAAGAGAAGAAAACACTGTGCAATTTAATAATTTTTTCATAACACGTTATAAACTTTATTATTTAATTGTTCTTAACACGTAACAAGTTGACACGACACGACACGAATATTTATTTTTATAGCCAGTAGAAGTCGGACAAGTAGCAAACGACAGTTCTATGTAGTGGGGTAGAGCAGAACGATAGTTCACGCTCACGGCGATGATTGAGCAGAGCGATAGCTCACGACGATGATTTGAGCATAGCGATAGCTCACGCTCACGGCGAGATTTGAGCATAGCGATAGCTCACACTCACGGCGAGGGTTTGAGCAGAGCGATAGCTCACGCTCACGGCGAGATTTGAGCAGAGCGATAGCTCACGCTCACGGCGAGGGTTTGAGCAGAGCGATAGCTCACGGCGAGGAGTGAGCAGAGCGATAGCTCACGCACACGGCGCGATTTGAGCAGAGCGATAGCTCACGCTCACGGCGAGGATTGAGCAGAGCGATAGCTCACGCTCCCGCTGTTAGTCCGTATTATGGCACAGAGCGATAGCTCACGTTGCAGTCCCTATCGTCAGCTGTCTTAGGTGGTCGAGTTGGTTAAAGGTGTTGAACGACAGTTAGACATCTTTAAGCTACTTAATTAAAATCTTCTTTAAATGCAGATAGATATTTCACGCACTTATAGAAGGTCTTACCTCGATGCCGTCCACTGGCTAATTAATCAAAATCGATCAATGCAGCAGCTTTTATACATGTTGATCGATGACACATAAACATTCACACATATGTATTACACAGTTGACAACAATTACATGAGTGTTACAATTAGTAGTACAATGATGCATTTTATAGTATTTTCTAATGTTCAATGTTATGTTTGACATCTAGATGGCATTTTGAATAAAATACTGTTAAATTCAAATATAATTTAAATAAATTAGAACACTGATAAGGAACCAATAATAAAATTAATTTTATATATATACATGAGACGCAAAAACGAATGCACTGACTTTTGCCCGTCTCAAACTTCTCATAAAATTAGACCAATTTCGGTCAATGCTGTACGTAGGGTGAATGTTGTACCGACTTCGAAATTATATTAAAAGCATCTTAGAACCCCATTCTCTACGAATATATAATAAAACATTAACTTTTATTAAATAACTTCTGAGTCAAAAGTGAAAAATTGATAGCATCTTTTTGAGAAAAAAATGCAATTTTTTCGATCAGCGAAAAATGTTTGACTTTGGAAATTTCTCAGCACTAAATGGTTCGAGATACTTAAAAAGGGTTTCCACGGTTTCATTTCCCAAACTGTTGCGTATATGTCAGTATTTTTTAAAAATTATCGTTATAATATCGAATTCACAATCGGCCAAAAACTTAAAAAAGTCGAAGAGAAAAATGAGTTTTTTTTATTTTTGAAATGAAATAACTTAAAACCAATAACTGTTATTATAGTAAAGTAAGCATGTTTTTTCTTCGTTTCTCCAAGCTCATTCCAAAATATAAAAAATCAACCATATTGGGCAATAATTAAAAGAGCTACACGGTCCAAAAGCTATTTTACTTTTGAAGTGATCTACTTTGACGCCCAATAAGTCACCCTGTGATAACACAGGGTAACCACGAATCCAAAATCCAGAAAGCCTGGGTACTCCCTAACAATTATCTCATACATACTGATGCAATCGGGCATATAGTTTAGAAGATACAAATTTATTACCACTTTTTTTTGTTTCAAACCACTGTGCGGTGTTTTAATAGAAATCGAGTTTTTCAAGTACAGTAGACGCTCGCAAATTAGAACCGCTTTGGTTTTGAGGCAATTCTAATTTCTGAATTATTCTAATTTCTGGACGTTTTTTTTCGAAAAAAAAAATTGAGTAAATTTACTTCCAAAAACTTAAATAAAACTCTTTTTAACCTTTATGTGCTTGGTAGTCTACATTTGTAGCAATTTTATCGAAAAAGTTGAATAAAAAAATTATTTCCACAACAACAGGGTCCGAAATTTTCAGTAGCTTCCTAAAAATCAATTCTAAGCAGTTTTAGCTAATAACACGTTAAAAAAATTATTTACAGTACCCTTTGGACCCTACTTTTCAAAATGACCATCTCCTGGCGGTTAGTCTACAAATGTAGACACCATATAAAATGTATGGAAATTCACATAAATCGTTTACTCAAAGCATTTTTTTTAATGCGGCATGTCGAAACATGTCATTTAGATAGTATTTTATTCTTTGCTTTCTTGTGCAAGTTTGTGTATGCATGTGTGTGCTTGCATATTTGACTTTAGTGCGTATTTCCCAATAATTGTTATTGAAAAAGTTCACAGTCAATATTCATATTGTAGTGATCAGTTTTGCTTTGCTGCTCAATCTGATTGCAGGCATTTTTCATTTGGAGGTGTTTAAGCATTTTGAAATATATTTAGAAAAACAACAATAAACATGTCTGGACATGTCTCAAACCGTCCAAAAAGAGTCGTTAAACGGTAAGTGTATATTTTTCTATGATATGGATTATATAAAAAAAATTGTAATTACAGTCTAGGGTACGAAGAGCTTCAAAACCATATTCAGTATCTATTGAGCGAGTTTGATGAAGAAACGGAGGAGAGCCTAGATTTTGATGATTCGACTGATGATTACGTACCACCTGATCACCATACAAGTTTCTGTTCAAGTGATGCTTCTGGTGCAAGTGGTCCCATTTGTGTAAATCCCGAAGAATCTGATGCCGAAAACGAAGTTATACTTGAAGAAGACGATATTCGACCCGATGAGCAGATAGAATGCGAATTGTTCGAAGCAGATCATGAGGAAGAAATGGATTTCGAGGAGGAGAAGGCAGCTTTTGAACAGAGTATTGGTGCGTTGGTTTCAAAAGACAATACTAGCTGGCTTTCCAATCTGCCTAATCAAGCAATTCGGATGGGTGCTCATAATGTGTTTCGTGACAATGCTGTTGGCCCATCTCGTGCTACTAAAGGGCTCATTGAGTCAGCCGTATTTGATTTGATTTTTACTCCGTCGATGCTCGAACAAATTCTGATTGATACTAACACAAAAGCCGAGAAAACGTTTCAAAAGTGGAATGAACAAAACCGTACCGCAAAGGAGAGGGTCTGGAATAAGGTGACATTCATTGGGCTTTTATTTTTGGCAGGCGTTAATAAATCAAACGATGAAGATAACGATGTATTGTGGAGTACGGAAGCAGTTTGTTACTACCGTGCAGTAATGTCGAAATCTCGATTCAAGGAAATTTTGCGGTTCTTTCGGTTTGATAGTGAGCGCACTAGAGCTGCTCGGCTGGTTAACGATAAGGCTGCTGCAATTTCTGCTTTATGGGCTCTAATGAACAACAATCTTCGCCGGTACTATCAACCATCGGGAGAAATAACAGTTGACGAACAACTATTTGCATATCGCGGTAGAACTAGATTTACGCAGTACATCCCATCTAAGCCTGCAAAGTATGGCATAAAAGTCTGGTTCGCATGCGATGCAAAGTCATTCTATCCTCTCAACAGCGAAATTTACACAGGAAAGAGCTCGAATGCAAGTCGTGCAACCAATGTAGGAGAGAGTGTCGTGCAAAGACTGGTCTACCCTTGGGAAAACACCGGAAGAACCATAATCTGTGACAATTTTTTTACGTCATTGAATCTGGGTAGGCATTTGATATCCAAAAATCTTGCTCTTCTTGGTACTGTTCGTCAAAACAAAACATTTGTGCCAAATGAAATGAAACCAGACCGCAAACGAGCAGAACAGTCTACAATTTTTGGTTTTCTCGAATCAAAGTTTGCTTTGGTGTCCTACGTGCCAAAAAAAGGAAAAGCTGTTATTCTACTTTCCAGTACGCCTTTGACAAATGCTATTGTACCTGAGAAAAAAAACAAGCCCCAATATATCCTTGACTACAATGCAACCAAAGGAGGCGTCGATGCAATGGACAAAATGCTTTCAGCATATTCGACTAAACGCAAAACTTTGCGCTGGCCTTTGGCAATGTTTTTTAATATGCTAGATATAAGCGCTCTAGCTGCATTCATCATATATTCGGAAAACAACGACCACATCCACCAAACAGACAAACGACGAAAGTTCCTGCGAAGCCTTGCAAAACAGCTCTTCATGCCAGCAATTGAACAGCGCTCTGAAAATCCGAGGGTACTAGGCCATGCTCCAACACGTCTGGCTATTGAAATGGCACTAGGTAGTTCTGCTGTTTCTGGCACTAGTACGAACCACTTGCCTGATATTTCTAACGACACACAGCCCATGCACCCTGTTCGTTGTTCATATTGTGAAGTTGGAAAGCGTAAAACTACACGCAAAATTTGCAGTTGGTGTAAAAAACCTGTGTGTGACACACATGCCACTACAAATACTTTGGGTAAATGTTGTTCCATGAATGAAATTTAAACATGTTCACCTAAACTTTGTGTCTAAAAATCAAATATTTCATAATAAATATACATTCAAGTATAACACTCTGCGTACTAGTGATTTTTTTTATATATTGACATAGTTTTCCATACAAATACATATTTGCTACAAATGTAGACTTCCGACCGTCAACGTAAGTTTACAATCCCGAGCACATAAAGGTTAATATTTTTTAATTCAATTTTATTTGATAAAAACAAGAAAACAAAACACAACAATTCAGTCCAATACATCAAATGTATTTTTTAAATTAAAAATATGAATATAATAAAAAACGAATGGCAACAAAACATAGCAATGCAGTCCAATTACATCACATGTATTTTTTTTAATTAAAAACTAAAAAACTGTATTTAAAAAAAATTAAACAATTAAAATTAAACAATGGCCAAGTTAACAACTAATCTTTGTTTGACATATAATCAGTTATATTTGTTTGTTTTTTTGGTTTCTTTAAATCCGAAATATCATTACGGAGAGCCAAAAGATTACTTATGTGCTTAGTTGAAAACAATTCACTGTTATTGCACCATTTGACTAAATTATTTACGCTTTCAATGGCTGTAGTATTAGAGACAACTGATGATACTGCAACAACGTCGTCTTCGTTGCTATCTGAAGACTCACCATCGCTACTGAGAACATAAACAGATCCGTCATCAAACATATCTTCATTCCATCTGTCGATGTCTTCTATACCGATGCAATCGTTGGGAGCTATTTCTTTTAAAAGAGCTTGAGTTATCTGAATAACTTCGTTGCAGTCCTGATCTCTTTGCAACAATTGTGCTATTGGCACGTCATCGTCGCTGTCGTATTGGTTAGAGTCCCAATTGGACAACTTTGACCAAGATTTCTTCATAACACTTTGTGGTACCGCATCCCAAGCTTGTTTCAGTATAATATAGCATTGCGGATCGAATGGGATTTCAAATGATTCTTCAGTTCACCACCTTCAGCAATTAACTGAGAAAGAAACATACTTCTGTAATTGAGCTTTGTTAACTTAATAGGGTTTTGATCCATTGGTTGTAAAGCTGCTGTCACATTTGGTGGAAAGAATAATGCAACTATGTTTCCATCGTCACTTTTAAGTTTCTCAATGGGTGTATGAGCGGAGCAATTATCTATAAGCAAAATGGCTTTCGGAGGCAAATTATTTTCCTGAGAAAAGCGGATCACCTGTGAATTGAAAAAATTTTAAAATTATGTACTGAACCTGAAATCAATATCTTTGTTTACCTCTTTAATAAATATTCCGCGAAACCATTCGTGAAAAATCCGAGAAGTCATCCAAGCATTTTTTGAAAAGTTGTAATGCAGAGGATTATTGAAAGTTTTTAAACACCTGGGTTTTTTTGCTTTTCCAATTACCAATGGAACTAATTTGTGTGATCCATCAGAGTTTGCACCAAGTAGGACTGAAATTCTGTCTTTTTGAATTTTATGTCCAGGGGCGTTTTTTTCAAAAAAGCAGAGACATAGGTTCTGTCTGGTAGGCAACGAAAAAATAATCCGGTTTCGTCGACATTATATATTTGTGACTCCATTAAACCCATCTCAGCGATCTTTGCACCATATCGATGAATAAAAGGAGTGAATGAAGCAACATCACTGGAAAGAATCTTGCCACAAATTTTTAAAAAACGGATACCGTGTCGCTTCTTAAATTTGGTAAACCATCCATCACTTGCCCGGAATGCATTTTCATCTTTATCGGGATATTCCTCTCTAAATATTTGTTTAGCTTTCTCTTTTAATATTGGCCCAGTCAATGTACACTTTTTTTCTCGTTGATTTAAAAACCACTCATACAGACGACTTTCCATTTTTGGATATTCAGCGCTGTGCAAAGATTTATTGTTTGCCTCCTGATATGTGTTTGAAACAGCATTAAATATTGCTGTTCTATGTGATTTGATGTAGCTGATTGAAGATGTTGTCACATTAAAATCTAGGGCTAACCGGTTCCCTTGAACGCCTTTGTCAAGCTTTTCTAATATTTTGACTTTAGTTTCCAATGATAAAGTGTTTTTTTTACGTTTATTTAACATTTTAAATGATACACTTTCACTATTTAATAGAGACTGCCAAATAATATGTACACGCGTATCAAATTTCACAAATAAACTAGCCAAAAATGTACATAAATGCGACAAAAAAAAAACAAATAGGGAAAAACATATATAATTTGGTGATTCCCCTTTTTAGTTTTACTTTATTCAAACAGAATAAAAATAAATTGGGTATTTCCTGTGTATTCAAATAACCAAAAAAAAAAAAAAAACGCTCAGAAATTTGAATTTTAAATTCGAATTTCAGAGCGTTTAATGTATTGCAAACATTGATTCTAATTTCTGGACGTTCGAATTACTGAAAGCTCTAATTTGCGAGCGTCTACTGTACAACATATGTTGGATTTATTTTCTTTTCTAACGAGCGGGAATTCCCGAGATCCCGGGAAATTCAGAAAAAAATCCCGCTGTCCCGGGAAATGAAAAAGTCCGGGAAAAGAAAAACCCTACACACGATGTAAATTGTGCTTACGACCAACAAGTTGTACAACTAGTTGTATCGTGTCTTCCCTGCTTAAAATTTTCTTCAAAAATACATACAACTGAGATATCAATTATGTTTGTTGTGTTTTGTCTTATAAAAGTCTCCTTAAAGCAGGGAAGATACGATACAACTAGTTGTACAACTTGTTATCGGACCAAAAAATTATTTTGAAATACACGGCCAGACAAGTTCTACAACATTCCATTTTAAAAACTATTTTGAAGGAGATGCTCGTGTTTTGGAGCGGACTAAAATAAAAAACGTAATGTCAACTTTTAAAAAAAGTTATAAATAAGATCACATGAAATCGCTAAAAACATTAAATGGAAATTGCGTAATTAATTTGTGCGATGGGCCAACAAAAATGTTTAAAAACGCTTTATCAAACTTGACTTTGTATTTTAGTTACCTATTAAAATTTGAAAAAATTTTGTGCACAAATTTCAAACAAAATCCAATTTTTGTAAACATTCACATTCACATAAAATTTCAAAAATTTATTAAACAGACTTTTGTAACACCAAAAAATATTGGTCCTAGACCCACCTTATAGTATACCGATCGGCTCAGAATTTTTTTTTATTTCGATTTAACGATGTCCGTCTTTCCGTCTGTCTGTCTGTCCATGCATTCTTGTGCGCACTCTACAGGTCGCAAATATTAAGATATTTTGATGAAACTTGGTACACCGACCTATGTTAGCCCAAGGACGAATCCTATTGATTTTGGTTAACACCGGTCCATGTTTAGACCTAGTGCCCATATAAAGTCCCCCCAAAATTGGCTGGGTTCAAACTGCAGGTCGCAAATATTAAGATATTTTAATGAAATTTGGTTCGCTGACTCACATTATAGAAAATTTTGACACAAGTCCCATTTTAACCCATTCGAATTTCGGATCTAAACTTTATTTGGTTTTTAACCAGACTGGTGTAGGGTATTGTATAGTCGGCATGCCCGACTTTAACCTTTTTACTCGTTTTTATTATCTCTATATATAAAAGAATAACGTGACTGACTGACTGACTCAACATCGCCCAGCCCAAACCGCTGAAGCTAGGAAGTTGAAATTTGGTATGTAGGTTCCTCTTTCGGCGTAGACGTCCGCAAAGACGGGATTTTGGGCAATTCCTACCGGAACGGGCAAAAAGGAGAAAAGTCTCCCCTTGGCGGCCTGCCAAAACCCCTTTGGCTAGAAAGCTGAAATTTAAGATATGTGTTCCTTGAAGTATGGGCTAACTTTTCTGGAAAGTACTTTCTTGAATTTTGGACAGGGACGTTGTAAAAATGGGGGTTAAAAAGGGGAAAAAGGCCCCCCTTGACGGCCTGCCCAAACCACTGGAGGTAGGAAGTTGAAATTTGGTATAAAGGTTCCTCCACTATCGTAGACATCCACCAAGACGGGAGTTTTGGAAATTTTTTTAGGGACGGGCAAAAAGGGGAAAAAGTCTCCCCCTTGACGGCCTGCTCAAACTGCTGGAGCTATGAAGTTGAAATTTGGTATGTAGGTTCCTCGACCGGTGTAGACGTCCGTTGAGACGTCATTTTTGGAAATTCTTATCGGGAGGGGCAAAAAGGGAACAAAAAAAGTACCTTTTTCCAAAAAAGTACCTTTTCCCAAAAAAAGTACCTTTTCCCAAAAAAAGTACCTTTTTCCCAAAAAAGTACTTTTTTCCAAAAAAAGTACCTTTTTCCAAAAAAAAGTAACTTTTTCCAAAAAAAGTACCTTTTTCCAAAAAAGTACCTTTTTTCAAAAAAAGTACCTTTTTCCAAAAAAAGTACCTTTTTCCAAAAAAAGTACCTTTTTCCAAAAAAAGGACCTTTTCCCGAAAAAAGTACCTTTTTCCAAAAAAAGTACCTTTTTCCAAAAAAAGTACCTTTTTCCAAAAAAAGTACCTTTTCCCAAAAAAAGGACCTTTTTCCAAAAAAAATTCCTTTTTCCAAAAAAGTACCTTTTTCCAAAAAAAGTACCTTTTTCCAAAAAAAGTACCTTTTTCCAAAGTACCTTTTTTAAAAAAAGTACCTTTTTCCAAAAAATGTACCTTTTTCTAAAAAAATGTACCTTTTCCAAAAAAAAAGTACCTTTTCCCAAAAAACATAAATTTTTCCAAAAAAATACCTTTTTCAAAAAAAGTACCGTTTAAAAAAAAAAGTACCTTTTCCCAAAAACAGTACCTTTTTCTAAAAAAATGTTCCTTTTCCCAAAAAACATAAATTTTTTCAAAAAAATACCTTTTTCAAAAAAAGTACCTTTTCCAAAAAAAAGTACCTTTTCCCAAAAAAAAGTACCTTTTTCCAAAAAACATACATTTTTCCAAAAAAAAACACCTTTTTAAAAAAAAATACCTTTTCCAAAAAAGTACTTTGTAAAAACAAAGTATCTTTTTCCAGAAAATTTCGTTTTTCCAAAAAGTACCATTTAAAATAATATATAATTTCAAAAAAACTACTTTTTTTCCTCCCCCCCACGGATATCTCCACTAAAACAAGGTTTCTTGATATTCGGCATAGACGTGCGCTAAGACGGGATTTTTGGAAATTCCTACCGGAACGGGCAAAAAGGGGAAAAGTCTCCCCATAAACAGTCTCACAAATTGGAAAAGTGCCTGCCCAAACCACTGGAGGGAAGAAGTTGAAATTTGGTATAAAGGTTCCTCCACTGTAGTAGACATCGACTAAGTTTGTATTTTTGGAATTCCCTACAGGATATCTCAAAAGGAAACTCGGTATGTGAGTTCCTCCTTCTGTGTAGGCGTCCGCTTAGACGGAATTTTTGAAATTCCTATCGGGAGGGGAAATAAGGTAAAAGTCTCCTCCTGACGGCTTGCCCAATCCCTTTTGGCCAACCTAAAATTTTAAATATGTGTTCCTTGGAGTAGGACTAACTCACCGGCAACGTAATTTTTCTATTTTGGAACAGGAACATAGTAAAAATGGTGGTTGAAAGGGAAAAATGTCCCCACTAACGGCGTGCCCAAACCGCTTAGGCAATGCAGTTGAAATTTGGTATGAATTGTCCTCATCCATCGCAGATAGCCGCGAAGATGGAATTTTTGTAAATTCCTAAAGGAGGGGCAAAAAGAAGAAAAGCCTCACCTTGGGGGCCGGTAAAAACCCCTTCGGCTAGAAACCTGAAGCGTAAAATGTGGGTCCCTGGAGTAAGGGCTAACTTATTAGAAAGATACTTTTTTGAATTTTGGACAGGGTCGTTATAAAATGGGGGCTCAATAAGGGAAAGTTGCCCCTTAACGACCTGTCCAAACTGCTGGAACTAGGAAGCTGAAATTCGGTACTTAGGTTCCTCTTCCAGCCTAATTCCAACCGTGAGGGTCAAAAAAAGAAAAAGTGTCCCCCTTGACAGCCTGCTCAAACTGCTGGAACTCGGAAGCTGAAATTCCCTGTCGATGGATTTTCGGAAATTCCTACCGAGAGGGGCACATATAGTAAAAGTTGGCTAGAAACCTGAAATGTAAAACATATGTTACTTGGAGTATGGGCTCACTTACCGGGAAGGTGCTTTTTGGACAGGGACATTGCAAAAATGGGGATTAATGAAGCGAAAAGTGCCGCTTAAAGGCCTGCCCAAACGGCTGGAGGTAGGAAGTTGAAATTTGCTATTAAAGTTCCTCCTCTATTGTAGACATCTGCTAAGATGAGATTTTTGGAAATTTCTACAGGTAGGGTCAAAAACAGGAAAAGTCTCCCCCTTAACGGCTTGGCCAAACTGCTGGAACAAGGGATCTTAAATTCGGTATTTGGGTTCCTTCTCCAACGTTAACGTCCCCTAAGATGGTATTTTTGGAAATTCATACCGGGAGGGGTAAAAAGGGAAAAAACTTCCCCCTTGACGGCCTGGCCAAACTGCTGGATATAGAGACCTAAAATTATGTATGTAGTAGGTTCCTCCTCCAACGCAGACGTCCTCTAAGACGGAATTTTTGGAAATTCCTACCGGGAGGGGTACAAACGGAATAATTCTCTCTCTTGATGGCCTAACCGAACCCTTCGGCTAGAAACCTGTAATATATAATATGTTTTCCTTGGAGTATGGGCTAACTTATCGACAAGGCATTTCTATGACTTTGGACAGGAACGTGGTAAAAATGGTGGTTCAAAAGGGGAAAATTGTCCCCCCCCCCCACCCTTAACGTCTGCGTCTTTAGCTAGAAACCTAAAACCTAAAGAACAAGTGTATATGAAACACTAAAATTAAGAAACTAAATAGGAAACGAGTAGAATTGAAACACTACACAAGTGGAATGAAATGGATATAAATGTTGAACGAGTGGAATTGAAATTATAGACAATGCAAATGGATTGGAAGAGGGAATTACCTGTTCAAACACTATCCACGGAATATGAAACTTATGTAGCATTGAAACATACTCTCCAAAAGTTAAACAAATTTTCTAAAAGAGAAAAAACCTTAGAAAAGGAATGGAACTTATATATTACGATATTTAAACTTCATATAACGAAGCACCGGTGGAAGAACCCGACGCAGTAAATTTTCCAACTGAATTTGTGAATTTACTTGAATTGCCAGGTCTACCTTTACATAAACTGGAATTAAAAAAAAAACTTTAAGACACGTTAACAACGTAGCGGGCTTTGCCCGCTATTATTAATATTATAAAATGCTTTCCAACCCTGCTTTACGTTATTTATTTTCATTCAAAACACAAATGAACAAAACTACTTACGGGTCTATCTACCTAAGTTCGCACTTTACCAAATTATCTTAACATACACACGTATATTGCAATTTATTATGGATTCATTACTAACAATCCACTTTCATGAGAAAAAGTGATCAAATATTTATTTATTTTAAACCCATTGTTGTGCAGAATTATTTATTTGTGGTGGCTGGGTGAAGGCTTTTATTATAAAAACTGTACTTGAAATAAAAAGCGAATTTAAAAAAACTTTAAGGCACGCTAACAACGTAGCGGGCTGCGCCCGCTAGTCAATTTATAAAAATATTGTATATTTCTTAAAACCGCACTAAAACAAATAGTGCGCTATATTGGCAAAAAATCGCTATATTGGCAACACTATTGCAAATGAGAAATTTACAGCATTTTGAGAGTTTGTCTGAGCGACTTATCAATACACCAGCAGCCATGTCTGTCGGACCAACAGAAAAATTAAAAAGTTTTGAAAGAGATATTGTATTAGGATTAGCATGCATCACTCCGTATTTGCACATTATTTTCCGGAAATTTTACAATATTTTGATCAATTGTATAATCTATATTAGAGTTCGTCACAAAAATTTGATTTTCGGATATCATCACTTTTCTTAAAGTTTTTGCATAGAAAAAAAGAATGGCGTTTTATTTTCTTTTTTATTTAAACTCCTTCCACTGGCGCAAGTCGGCCAAAAACGCTGTTATTTTTTTTATTTGACTTTGCAGGGATATCTCAATAATTAAAAAGCAAATATTTTAAAATCTAAGCGAATTTTTGACTTCCATTAGAAATTTAAAGTTTCAACGATGCAATAGCATAAATATTTACAGCGTAATGCATAAACTTTTACAACAGTATTATTGCAGTATTTTAAGCTAATTTTTGAAAAACAGTATTCATATTTGCTTAATAACGAAAAAAATAATAAAGGTTTATAGTTGGTACTCATTAACTTTAAAACTTTAATAAAGTTTGGAGGGAGGAAGTCACCATTTAATTGGTTTTTACTTCGTTTTCAGGCATTAAATGATTTATAGTATCCGACCGAACTCACTTTTTTAAGGTCGAACCAAAGCCGAACTTCGGTCAAAATTACTAAGTTCGACCGAAACCGAAGCCGGATACTTTCGTGGTTGAATAAAAATACAATTTCTTGCAACTTTTTCAAATTCAAAAATGTCGGAAACCAATTTCTAAATATTTCTAAATTACAAAAACATAAAAACGTTGTATTTTTCGCTCTTTAAGTAAAAATTAAGTTAAGGATGTGCATTAGTGTTATGACTTTTTTTTCGCAAATATCAAATTTTACATGCTCTAGCCAAAAAAGCCATAAAAAATATTAGGAAACGCGATCTTACTTTTTCGCTACCGTCAAAAAAGTTCCCGCACCAAAAGGGTTGAAATTTGATCTATATTGTTTTATTTTAATTAAGTTTTAAAGTTTTAAACAAATGAAACTCAAACGATGCGTATTAAAAGCTATTTACGGTAAAAATTACGAAACCTTAATGGAGTGACTTTTGGATACATTTTTTGTCGTTTACACTAATTCTTGTAATAATTTGTTATGCAAATTATGCAAAATCCCCGAGCATTTTTTTTTTAGAAATTGCATTTGGTGCGGATAGTTTTTTCGTCAAAATGTCCCGCAAACACAATTTTTATTATTAATTTAGTATTGCCTACCACGTGGTGATAGGTAAAATTTTTGTTAAAAATGAGTCATAACCCTAATGTGCATATTTATAAGTTACTATACAAATTAAAGAGCTAAATGTTGCAAAATATTGATTTATAGAAAAGTTCGGTATTCGGCAAAAATTTTGCCGAACACCGAACTTGGCTGAACATCACTTTTTTGCCGAACTCCGAAGCCGAATACTCGGTCGGACACTAATGATTTATTAAAGCCATTCTCTCCCTAGAATGTGCGGATTCCAACAACTTACATCCATCAAACTTAAAAAAGCTAAAACAATAGCATAGAAAATGAACTTTTTCCAAAAAATTTCTAAAAAACATGTCAAAATAAAATTAAAAAGAAAACCAAAACATAGTGATATACAAACTATCAAAACATTATTCGACATTCGATTACTTTTTGTATGCTTCGAATAATATGTCTTTTACACGTATTGCCATTTATTTGCTTTATAAATAAAAAAAAATGTTTTTAATCATTTTTAAATTTATCTTAGCAGTCATTAGTTCTCTAATTTAAGAAAATAAATTTCCACTTCCGATTACCGGGTCAATCGTTTACTAAATTTGTACATCACTTACGACTTATTTGGGAGAGGAGAGAAAATAAACAATAGTGTTGCCAGTATCAAATCAAAAAAATTAATTTATATTTAAAGTACGATTACACAGTCCAACAAAATAAGAAAAATTGTATGCACCGGGATTGCCACACATTACTTCTAATTAGGGTTTGGTATTTCCCGGACTTTTTTATTTCCCGGGAAACGGGAATAAAAAAATTTGATTCCCGGGAATTCCCGGGAATCCCGCGAAATATTTTTGAACAAAATTGTTAATGAAAACCACCTATATAAGTAATTTTTGTTAAAAAAAACACTATTTCAGTACAAATTCAGTCTGTGTAGTGAGAATTAAAAGTAAAAATATCAGAATGTTGAACATTTGATTTCACATAAATTACTCTAAGCACTACCAAATGAATTGCATGATTCCAGCAGAAAGCACCCACTACTGGACTGTCGGAAACAAACCGTTTCATCACATTTGATGGCCACAATGTTATTTTCCAAAGACAAATACAACTCTTCTAGTCTTATTTCTGCAATTCTTTTTATTTCATCAGCATTACATCTTCCTGATATATAAACCAACCCCAGGTTATAAAATGAATTATTTACGTTTATACATATGTTCAAATATCTCTTTTTTGATTTTCTAGTACATTCATCTAAGATTATAGTAAATCTCCTATTGTTAGAAATATTGCTCGATGTTTCTTTTATCACGATATCTTTTACATGATTGTAGTAATTTAATATAATCTTCTTTACATCGGATTAATTTTTTGGCAATGCCAGGTTTTTATTATAAAAGCTTTCTCGAATAAAAGAAGATCTAGTTATGGTACGGATTGACATTCCGTCGACTGCGGCTAATTTGGATACCATTTCAGGAAATGTTTGCCCTACCATAAAACGTTCAATGCCTATTCAGCTTACACTTTTTTGTTCGGGTACTTTGCTAATTTTAGCTGGAAAGTTATTCTTGTTGTTGTTTTCTTCAAGAGCAGTTGCATGACCATCACTTTTTTTTTTTTTGTGAACCAAATTTAGATGTCGGATAACCAAATTTAGATACCCCCTTTTAGGGCAAATATTGCACTGCGCTGCATTGTCCTTTTTTGTGAAGTATTTCCATACTCCTGACATTTTACTCTTTAATATGAAAGAATATATTAGTTTGAAAGCAGGTGTTTTAAAATAAAGTACACTTACTTGAAAATATCACATTTATTAATGAAAACGTTATTTATAAAATTATTGGCCCTTAATATAAAGAAGTATTTTAAATTTAAAGTCGACTTTATTTTTAATCATACGGTTTTGTTCATTTTGTGTATGAAAACCTTACAAAAATATTTATATTTACAAACATTTTGATTGGTTGAAAATAAATTAACCAATCAGACCAATCAAGGTATACTAGGTATATTTGTAAGAAACAATACTTTTTTCATATTTTTTTTAAACATTTTTTTAAGTTTTACTACTTAAATTTTCAATAAGTTATGCGATAAAATCTTTATTAGTTGAAATTCTCCTAATTACTTGGCAGATTTTTTTTGTGTGTCAAATAAATTGATTCCCTTTTAAAAGTTTTTAACAACGACATATATGTTTTAGTATTTAAAATATTTTTTATTACTAAAATTAAAAAATCCTATTCCAAACAAAAACAATTTAAAAAATTTAATATTTTTAAAATTTCCCGTTTTCCCAGGAAAAATATATTAGTTTCCCGGGAATTCCCGAACCCCAAACCCGACTTTGGGACGCAGATCACCAATATGGCAATAGAATCTTAAAGTTAGCTATAAGTAATTTAAGAAATATTTGCAAAACCGTATTTGCAGAAAAATTCAATTCTGTAATAATTTTTTTGCAAAAAAATACAAAAATAAAAGTATGAACGCTTTGCTTTGCAAAATTTTAATATGATGAAACATGCCCTTTTATTTGATGTATCGCACGTTTTGAGAGCTGCGATAATATTCACTATTTATCAGGGACGTAACAGTTATAACTTTTGTAAAAAAACTGGTTGTTTTACAATTATTACTTGTTTGAATATTTTTAATTTCCTGTTTATTTGCTCTGTTTGATTTTTATTTTTAATTCAAACAAAAACAATCCAAAGTAATAAAAGTTATTTTGTGATTTTTTTGCTTTATCGAAAAATAACAATTAAGAATATAAATCAAAAGCCATAGAACCAATGACTTCAACAATTATAATATCCTGATGATGTCAACTAGTGTTAATAAAAGATTGAACAGTGATTTAAAGTGAGTAAATATGTATATTCCAGCAACTTCTGGCATTCAATATAGGTCAATTTTTAATTTTTATTTTATTATCAAATAAAAAAGTTAGTGCTTAATTTTTTCAAAAAAATCATTCTGAAACTTTTATAAAAAGTTTTAAAATAAAAATCAAAAAACAACAGAAATTTATAGAGTAAAATATAAAAATTGAAAAAATTAAAATCTTTGCCAAACTTTGTGATTTTTTTGTGCAATATGATTTATAAAATATAGTGCATTATTGAAATATTATAATTAAATAAATTTGGGTGGTGAATTTTTAAGAAATATAACAGTTATTTTGGTCTCTGCTATTTTATATGTATTTAAAATTGAATGTTTTTTCACGATTTCGTTAGTAATTAATCTGCGATGAAAGCAATATTAATTTTTTTAATTTATACCATCACTAAAAATCTCATGTTACTTAATTTATAAAAAAAAAATTCGTACTTTATATTTTAATTTTAAGTAAAAATTGGCTAAAGATGAAAAAGATTGATTTTTTAATATCTAAAAATTGTGACGAATCTGAAATTAAAAAACTCAGATAAAACAATTGAAATATGTAATACACATATTTTCTAATCAATTTCAACAAAGTTTTAGATAATTTAAGTGCAAAAGTGCATGTTCAAAAAAGCATACTTGGGATTTTTTCATTGGCACTGAAATTTCATTAGCATTAGTTGACTAATGATAATGCCAATAAAATTTTATTACCATTTAAAGCTAATAAAATTTTCTGGCATTAGAATTTGTCCTACTAATGGCACTGAAATCGTACTAATGCCTAAAAAACTAATTGCAATTGATTATAAAAAGCATTTGTTTACAAAAAATATAAAAGTTTTCAAAATAATCATAGTATGTTTTTTTAAACCAAACAAAACAAAGTAAAATTCAAACAAACATTAACCCTCTTTAGACCACTTTTACAATATTTTGCTTCATATCAAAGTCAACATAAGATTTTTTAAATGTGAATTATTTAATTGAATTTATTTTAGATATAAACCCTACGGTGAAAGGACCAGTCCAAAGTGACACGCAGGATATGTCCCAAGGGGGCAGGGACCGGTCCTTAATCGGCCTTTTTGTTTGAAGGAGACACGTCACTTTAACATGGTGTTGTCATTGGAAATGACCAATTGCCACAGTTTAGACACCTTGTGACAGAAAGATGGTGTGTCTAAAAATATCTTTTTAAATAAACTAATAAAAAATTAAGAATTAAAAATAATCTACTTGGCGTCGAGGTAGGGCTCCATAACACAACCTTCTGCTTGTAAAGCAAAGGCTCTACCGTCTGACCTAATGTTGCTTATGCGTGATGATTGGCTGATGGTAAAATTATATATTTTTCGTTTCTGTTCAAATAAAAAAGAAAAAATAAACACTACAAGCCAAATAAAAAAATGGAAAAGAAAAAAAATAGAAAAGAAAACAACATTAACACACACTCCAATATAGTGGAAGTGCCTTGAATATGCCCCCGATTAACCGGTCATGGGATATTTATGTCCTTTAAGGGCAGTTGACTCGGTTTTTGCGTTGGCCATAATTAAATTAAAAAATCAATTAAATATTAGGAAATTACCTTAAAAACTCTGATAATATAAATAAAAATTTTAAAAATTCCCCTTAAGTTAAAAATAAAATTAAATGAAATACCAATTGTTAAAACCAAAACAGCTTTAGCATTAAATAACGTTGGAAATACAAAACTTAAAATTTCTTAGCAAAAAATTATAGAAATTTAAAATAAGAGCTAAAATAAGCAAATCGTAAAAAATAAAGTTCAAAATAAATACAAAAATATTTTCAAATATATACCGCGAATTTTCTTTTTTATTTCGGTATCGGTCAAGTTTTTTAAAAGCAACGGTGAAAGTATCGAATCAGATAATACTTAGAAAATTAATTCATTCTCTTTGTTTCATATTTGTACTAATTTAGTAATATGCCTTCGGTTGACCGGTCACGGGATAGGTCCTTGGAGGACAATTGACTCCTCATTCCCCGAAGGGAATAAAACCAATGCATAAATAAAGTAGTATGAATAACGTCCAGTATCTTCTTTTATAAAGCGCTAGGTTTACAGGTCTAAAACTAAAAGGAAAACTATGAAAATTAATAATTTCATTACATTCATTAGAAAGTAACATATATAACAAAGGCAAATGCCACTTTTATTCTACGTGTTCAAATGATACGAGAACAAATACACTGCAACTCCGCAACATATTCCTCGCAAGTAAAAAAATATTTTTTTATATGGATGGCTGGGACTTTGTTAGTACGTCTGTCAAAATACCTTTTAAATTTTTTGTTGCAAAATGATAAGCCGATCTGAAAATGTAAAAAATGTAAATGAATCACGCATGATCATTTTTTCCTACTCACGCTCACATGAGTATAATAAAAAAATTACAATCATGGAATTCTCACGAAAAACAGTAAACGTATCTAAAAATCTATGGTGGAAAAATAAATTGAGGCACGAGTTGTTTAGTTTTACAACCTCATTTTAAACTTTACAACAATAACAAAATTGTGACAACACTGACAATTCACCTCAATAAAGTTTAGAATAAGGGTGTTAATCGGGATATCTCTCGAATCACTCGCGAAACATATTTATTTATTTATGTTATTTATTGCCTTTTCTATGCAACAAGATTATATCTTATTATTAAAGCATAGAAATATAATTTTTAGATTTACATTGTTATAAATTAATACATTATTATTTAAATACATATATAATTATTAACAAGATTTAGAATAGAATTTAATAAAAACAAAACATAATGACAATAGGGTGATTACATTAAACATTGAAGACTGTATAAAATCATTATATATATAAAATTTTTAACGTGAAAAGAAATCAAATATATCCCTTTTAAATATGAATGCATTACTATTAGCCTGAATGCGATGAGGTAACGAGTTCCAAAGCTGTACAGTTGGTACCAAAAATTGCCATTTCGAAAGAAGTGTACGATGTTTAATAGATTTCAATCCGTATCCTCTCTCAGATCTTGCAAGTGTTAGACGTTCGTATAAATATTTAGGCTCCTTCATATATATAATTTTATGGAGAAATAATAGGCATCTAATTTTGAGTAGGTTCTCAAAAGTTACACCATATAATTTCCTAACGTGTGGTGAAATCGAGCCGAATTTTCTTAATCCATAAACATATCTAGTGATGCTATTGAATAACCTGTTTAGTTTATTAATGCTATTTGAATCACAATTGGAGAAAATCCCATATGACCCACGAGCATTTTGTGTCACGCTCCCATCTCTATTTGTTAGATCTTAATTTGACAGTTAATGATCGATACTCGATGCACAAAAAATCCAAATTAAAAATATTAAATTAAGTACAAAAAATATATTTAAAAAAATTTTTTAAGGTTTAATTTTAAAACAGACTGTTCTAATATGATTTTTAAAACAATCAAGGTGGTTTTATTTAAATGTCGTAAAAAAATATTTCATACAAAATGGACGCGAAGAGGTAATTATATTATTTTCTTTCGTTTTTCTTAATTTTAATAAATTTTTTTTTAGCTCTACATCCAACAATATTGCAGATGATGCCGATTGTGATGTTTATCTCCCTTTGGTTTTGAAGTATCCATTTTTCGAAATAAAAGATATGGTAAGTTCCTATATAGTCTGTACCTGTAGCTCTGTTTCATGTACATATGTTACCGCGGCAATCCAATTTTACCAAAAAGTGTCTCTATTATCAAAATCGTGTGTAAATCATTGTCGCTTCAGGTAAATTACCTGCGGTAACGACGTGGAACAGACCTCAGTACACGGCGAAACACTGGATTTAGTGCAACGGACTGGCAATTTTGAGTAACAGGCGCATGGGGAATTCGAATGCGTCACTAGTTTTTCTAGCTCAGACATTGACGGTGTCGAGATTTTAAAACTTTATATTTTTTGTTGGAACTATATTCTGAAATTAGATACCACACAGCAAATGATTCTGAATTTGTTAAAAATTCTGTTACTTATACCTTACTGCAGTTATGTCTACCAGGTTCAGAATCAGTACTTCAAAAATTATGAAACTTTAAGGTTCTAGTACCAAACAAAAAGCTTCATTACCCCCCCTTGTGTCATTAATTTGTTTTTAAAATAATATAAGTATCTTTTATTTTATTAAAGACAAAAACAGCGAATCCACTGGTTGCGATTTGTGCCAACTGCAATACAAAAATTAAAGGATCCATTAAAATTACATCGAATTACATTCAAAATTATAAAAATCAACATTACGAAAGGTATAAAGAATGCAAAGAAGCAAAAATTAAACATAGAGCCTTTCGACTCAAACACAACAAACAAAATGAATTCGACACCAAATTATTGAATTTTGTTGTTTCATCATATTCACCAATGTTCATTATTGAAAATGAAGATTTCATTTCGTTATTAAAAATGAAGACAGATGAATCAACCGTAAAATCAAGAAAATACATGCAGGAATTACTTAACAACAAATTTGAAGACATGGTGGTAAACATAAAGGGCTGTCTAGAAAAGGTAAGTTCGAAACTATTCTTTGGAATTTATAAACCTGCTAACTTATCACAAAATAGCCTAAGTCTAGCGCTTAACCTTGGTGATGAATAAAAAATTTTTGTGGTTAACATTTAAGGGCGGATAACTAATGTTAGATCAAACATAGTTAAACGTTTCAATATAAATTTGACAATCATAATTATGGTTAAGATCTAAGCTTTGGTTATATTGAGATAAGTTAACAGGTCTAACTTTGATTTTTTTTTTAATAAATTACCGTATACACAAATATTTGTCAACAAGTTAACAGGATATTAAGTTGTTTGTTAAAATTAAAAAAGAAAGAGTGTCGGGTACTATGCCTAAGATATTTTTTCGAGCTCGAGCAGTTAAAAGGGTTCTTGCTGACCTCAACGTAAATAAGTCATCGGGGCCGGATGGTATACCAGCACTGGTGCTGAAACAGTGTTCTTCGACGCTAGCTCGACCATTGGCAAGCCTTTTTAGTGCTTCGTACCATGCGGGAGTTTTCCCCTCGTGCTGGAAGGTTGCCAATGTCCAGCCAATCCCTAAAAAGGGTGCGGCTAACAACTCTGAAAATTACCGCCCGATCGCAATATGCTCTGCGCTCTCAAAGGCGATGGAGAGTATGGTTAATTACCATCTTGTGAATTATGAATTTATTGAATGAGATAATTGAACTTGTCCCCAAAGCCCAAGTTTTTATTCGTAATACTCGCTTATCAAGTAGAGCGCATCCGTTTGTAGTTGATTGTCCAGTGCATATCGCACGACGCATTATAGAGAGAATTCGTTTATCAGTCGCACTAGCCGTATGTGGAAAAACTCTCCGCAGAAGTCTTCCCTGTTACAAAATATCAATATGTATGTTCTCGTACTTTACCGCGGTCACCCAAACCAGGCCAAAAGCGTTCTATACTCAAAATTGAGTGTAAATTGTCGCTGAAAAATACGGGAACGTACATATAGACTGTCCTCTTCAAGGATAAAACTGACTTGCTTTTTACCTAATTCGTTAGAAAACCAAAAATATGTTTGAAAAGTAATTAGGGGCATTTAAAATAAAATTATTTTAAATACAAAAAACTACAAAACTTCGAAAACTTTTTAGTTTTTTCTTCATTTTTGAATAATTTGTGCGAAAAAACTATATTGATTATATGCTCCTAATTACTCTGCAACAATTTTATATTTGTGTGAATAAGACAATTTTTGAGGAGACCTTTATGTGGAGCGATCTCAGCCAAAATCAATAGGCTATGTCCTTGGGCCGGTACAAGTCGGCTTACTAATATCTATGAAATCTTATCCTAATGCTTCCGTGTCTCATGCAGCGTGCGAGTCTCTTTCCAATATTTTTCGTAGTTACAAACATGGGCACAAGTGGTGAAGGGAATAATTATTCTAAAATTAATGGGCCCATGGGTTTCCAGAAATATGCCCCCTGTTTATGTAAGGCTTAGGCGTAAACGTTTTTACAGTAAAATCGTTATACCGACTATTTTTGCAATATTTAAAACATTCGAGGCTTATATTTTATTAAAATTGTTAGGTTCGCCAAGTTGTTTTTTTTAATTTTGGTTTTAAAGAAATCGATTTGTATGAATTCCTTTTTACTAAATACGCCGATGCACAGTGGTTTGAAACAAAAAAAAGTGTTAATAAATCTGTATCTTCTAAACTATAAGTCCGATTGCATCAGTATGTATGAGATAATTGTTAAGGAGGACCCAGACTTTTTGAATTTTGGATTCATGGTTACCCTGTGTTATTACAGGGTGACTTATAGGGCGTCAAAATAGACCACCTCAAAAGTAAAATAGCTTTTGGACCGTGTAGCTCTTTCAATTATTGCCCAATATGGTTTTATATTTTGGAATGAGCTTGGAGAAACGAAGAAAAAACATGCTTACTTTTCTATAATAACTGTTATGGGTTTTAAGATATTTCATTTCAAAAATAAAAAAAACTCATTTTTCTCTTCGACTTTTTTAGTTTTTGGCCGATTGTGAATTCGATATTATAACGATAATTTTTTATAAAATACTGACATATAGGCAACAGTTTAAGAAATGAAACTGTGGACACCTTTTTTAAGTGTCTCCAACCATTTAGTGTTGAGAAATTTCCAAAGTCAAACATTTTTCGCTTATCGAAAAAATTGCATTTTTTTCTCAAAAAGATGCTATCAATTTTTTACTGAGAAGTTATTTAATAAAAGTTAATGTTTTATTATATATTCGTAGAGAATGGGGCTTTTAATCCAAATTTGAAGTCGGTACAACATTCACCCTGGTACAGCATTGACCGAAATTGGTCTAATTTTTATAAAAATTTTTGAGCTTTCGATCATATAACAAAAAAGTCACGCCGATTTTGATACTTTCTGAAATACAGTTATATATCGCCATATAGTCTGTTTAGATTTCAAAAATAAAAAGTAGCGCGAATTCATAAACGAATCCAGAAAACATGATTATATAAAAAATGGCAAATTTCCATACACCATAATTTTAATTGCAAAAAAAGGATAGTTCGGTTTATTTTTTTAAATTATTTTAATTGTTTTACATGACAAATAAAATAGTCTTTATTGGTGCAAAAAAACATTTACGTACCTTGGATATTTTTTAAGAAATTGAAAGTCAACTTTCAAAGATGATTTTGTAAAAAATACACTTTTTAGTTTTTTCGTAGATTTTTCCCAGAAGTGTTTTTTTGAATGTTACTTAAAAATTAACAGTGCAATAAACTAAACATGTTTTCCTTTTCATTGATGTATTAAACATATATAAAAAGTATTGATAAGAGGTAAAATTATTGCATTTAAAACACACACCACAGGTAAAAAAAAAGAACCACATGCAAATATTGTGCAAACATTCACTTTCTTGTTTTTTAGTTTTTTCGTAGATTTTTCCCAGAAGTGTTTAAGGTTTTTTTGAATGTAACTAAAAAATTAACACTACAATAAATTAGCCATATTTCCCTTTCCATTGATGAATTAAACGTATATAAAAAATATTGGTAGCAGGTACAATTATTGCATTCAAAACATACACCCCAGGTAAAAACAAAACATTTTTCAACATGAGACAAATATTTTACAGGTTCATATTTTAAAGTATAATATTGATATTCATCTAACTGCATTTATGCCCTCGTAAACCGTGTATTTTTGTAATCGCGTATATTTGTAACTTTACCTGTTTATTTTAATGAACGCAGCTTTTAAAACTATTCACATTTAAATTTTGCATTTAGCCACTTTTTGATCTTTTCATTAATTAAACACAGAATTTTTTAAATTTGTATCATTTAAAAACAAATAAAACAGAAAATAAAAAAACAACACAAAATAATTTTATTTTTGACAATATTCAAATGTGTGTATAAATACGAAAATGTTTACACATAAAAATATAAGCGTATCTTTTCGAGGGCTCGTAAACTAGTTTTGACATTAATCGAATAAACTTACAATATATATACAGTATACGAGGCGTAAGTACTTTAAATGAATACCTTTAATATAAATAACTAATGATTGATTATTTACTCTCAGGATATTTTGCGCAACCCTTTTGTTAAAAATAGCTTAATACGTGACTAAATTTTGTTGACTTATTGACTTATCTCTATATATAAAAGAATAACGTGACTGACTGACTGAATGACTGACTGACTGACTGACTCACTCAACATCGCCCAGCCCAAACCGCTGAAGCTAGGAAGTTGAAATTTGGTATGAAGTTCCTCTTTCGGCGTAGACGTCCGCTAAGACGGGATTTTTGGAAATTCCTACCGGAACGGGCAAAAAGGGGAAAAGTCTCCCCCTTGGCGGCCTGCCAAAACCCCTTTGGCTAGAAAGCTGAAATTTAAGATATGAGTATGGGCTAACTTTTCTGGAAAGTACTTTCTGGAATTTTGGACAGGGACGTTGTAAAAATGGGGGTTAAAAAGGGGAAAAAGACCCCCCTTGACGGCCTGCCCAAACCGCTGGAGGTAGGAAGTTGAAATTTGGTATAAAGGTTCCTCCACTATCGTAGACATCCACCAAGACGGGAGTTTTGGAAATTTTTACAGGGACGGGCAAAAAGGGGAAAAAGTCTCCCCCTTGACGGCCTGCTCAAACTGCTGGAGCTATGAAGTTGAAATTTGGTATGTAGGTTCCTCGACCGGTGTAGATGTCCGTTGAGACGGCATTTTTGGAAATTCTTATCGGGAGGGGCAAAAAGGGGACAAAAAAAGTACCTTTTTCCAAAAAAGTACCTTTTTCCAAAAAAGTACCTTTTCCCAAAAAAAGTACCTTTTTCCCAAAAAAGTAGCTTTTTCCGAAAAAAGTATCTTTTTCCAAAAAAAAGTACCTTTTGGCAAAAAAAGTAGCTTTTTCCAAATAAAGTACCTTTTTCCAAAAAAAGTACCTTTTTCCAAAAAAAATCCTTTTTCCAAAAAAAAGTACCTTTTTCCAAAAAATTACCTTTTTCCAAAAAAAGTACCTTTTTCCAAAAAAAGTACCTTTTTCCCAAAAAAGTACGCTTTTCCAAAAAAAAGTAGCTTTTACCAAAAAAAGTACCTTTTTCCAAAAAAAAGTACCTTTTTCCAAAAAAAGTACCTTTTTCAAAAAAAAGTACCTTTTCCCGAAAAAAGTACCTTTCCCCGAAAAAAGTACCTTTTTCCAAAAAAAGTACCTTTTTCCAAAAAACATTCCTTTTTCCAAAAAAGTACCTTTTTCCAAAAAAAGTACCTTTTTCCAAAAAAAAGTACCTTTTTAAAAAAAGTACCTTTTTCCAAAAAATGTACCTTTTTCTAAAAAAAATTTACCTTTTCCAAAAAAAAGTACCTTTTCCAAAAAAAGTACCTTTTCCCAAAAAACATACATTTTTCCAAAAAAATACCTTTTTCAAAAAAAGTACCTTTTTCAATAAAAAAGTACCTTTTTCAAAAAAAATTCCTTTCCCAAAACAAAGTACCTTTTCCCAAAAAAAAGTACCTTTTTCCAAAAAACATACATTTTTCCAAAAAAACACCTTTTTAAAAAAAATACCTTTTCCAAAAAAAGTACAAATAAAGTACTTTGTAAAAACAAAGTACCTTTTTCCAAAAAATTTCGTTTTTCCAAAAAGTACCATTTAAAATAATATATAATTTCAAAAAAACTACTTTTTTTCCTCCCCCCACGGATATCTCCACTAAAACAAGGTTTCTTGATATTCGGCATTGACGTGCGCTAAGACGGGATTTTTGGAAATTCCTACTGGAACGGGCAAAAAGGGGAAAAGTCTCCCCATAAACAGTCTCACAAATTTGAAAAGTGCCTGCCCAAACCACTGGAGGTAAGAAGTTGAAATTTGGTATAAAGGTTCCTCCACTGTAGTAGACATCGACTAAGTTTGTATTTTTGGAATTCCCTACAGGATATCCCAAAAGGATACTCGGTATGTGAGTTCCTCCTTGTGTGTAGGCGTCCGCTTAGACGGAATTTTCGAAATTCCTATCGGGAGGGGAAACAAGGTAAAAGTCTCCTCCTGACGGCTTGCCCAATCCCTTTTGGTCAACCTAAAATTTTAAATATGTATTCCTTGGAGTAGGACTAACTCACCGGCAACGTAATTTTTCTAATATGGAACAGGAACCTTAACTTATTAGAAAGATACTTTTTTGAATTTTGGATAGGGTCGTTATAAAATGGGGGCTCAAAAAGGGAAAGTTGCCCCTTAACGACCTGTCCAAACTGCTGCAACTAGGAAGCTGAAATTCGGTACTTAGGTTCCTCTTCCAGCCTAATTCCAACCGTGAGGGTCAAAAAAAGAAAAAGTGTCCCCCTTGACAGCCTGCTCAAACTGCTGGAACTCGGAAGCTGAAATTCCCTGTCGATGGATTTTCGGAAATTCCTACCGAGAGGGGCACAAATAGTAAAAGTTGGCTAGAAACCTGAAATGTAAAACATATGTTACTTGGAGTATGGGCTCACTTACCGGGAAGGTGCCTTTTGGACAGGGACATTGCAAAAATGGGGATTAATGAAGCGAAAAGTGCCGCTTAAAGGCCTGCCCAAACCGCTGGAGGTAGGAAGTTGAAATTTGGTATTAAAGTTCCTCCTCTATTGTAGACATCCGCTAAGATGAGATTTTTGTAAATTTCTACAGGTAGGGTCAAAAACAGGAAAAGTCTCCCCCTTAACGGCCTGGCCAAACTGCTGGAACAAGGGATCTTAAATTCGGTATTTGGGTTCCTTCTCCAACGTTGACGTCCCCTAAGATGGTATTTTTGGTAATTCATACCGGGAGGGGTAAAAAGGGAAAAAACTTCCCCCTTGACGGCCTAGCCAAATTGCTGGATATAGAGACCTAAAATTATGTATGTAGTAGGTTCCTCCTCCAACCCAGACGTCCTCTAAGACGGAATTTTTGGAAATTCCTACCGGGAGGGGTAAAAACAGAATAATTCTCCCCCTTGATGGCCTAACCGAACCCTTCGGCTAGAAACCTGTAATATATAATATGTTTTCCTTGGAGTATGAGCTAACTTATCGTCAAGGCATTTCTATGACTTTGGACAGGAACGTGATAAAAATGGTGGTTCAAAAGGGGAAAATTGCCCCCCCCCCTTAACGTCTGCGTCTTTAGCTAGAAACCTAAAACTTAAAGAACAAGTGTATATGAAACACTAAAATTAAGAAACTAATTAGGAAACGAGTGGAATTGAAACACTACATAAGTGGAATGAAATGGATGTAAACGTTGAACGAGTGGAATTGATTTTATAGACAATGCAAATGGATTGGAAGAGGGAATTACCTGTTCAAACACTATCCACGGAATATGAAACTTATGTAGCATTGAAACATACTCTCCAAAAAGTTAAACAAATTTTCTAAAAGAGAAAAAACCTTAGAAAAGGAATGGAACTTATATATTACGATATTTAAACTTCATATAACGAAGCACCGGTGGAAGAAACCGACGCAGTAAATTTTCCAACTGAATTTGTGAATTTACTTGAATTGCCAGGTCTACCTTTACATAAACTGGAATTAAAAAAAAAACTTTAAGACACGTTAACAACGTAGCGGGCTTTGCCCGCTATTATTAATATTATAAAATGCTTTCCAACTCTGCTTTACGTTATTTATTTTCATTCAAAACACAAATGAACAAAACTACTTACGGGTCTATCTACCTAAGTTCGCACTTTACCAAATTATCTTAACATACACACGTATATTGCAATTTATTATGGATTCATTACTAACAATCCACTTTCATGAGAAAAAGTGATCAAATATTTATTTATTTTAAACCCATTGTTGTGCAGAATTATTTATTTGTGGTGGCTGGGTGAAGGCTTTTATTATAAAAACTGTACTTTAAATAAAAAGCGAATTTAGAAAAAATTGTCGGGGGGAACTTTAAGGCACGCTAACAACGTAGCGGGCTGCGCCCGCTAGTTAAGTATAATCTATCATGGAGATAACATTAAAACATTATTCTTTGTGCGAGGTCATTTGGCAAAATCTCTGAGATATATCATTACTTATATCATTACGTGTAGAGATCGGCGGAAAGAAATTAGGTCGCCCAAAAAAGGATTACGAAAATGTTCAACAAAAGACAAAAAAAATAAGACAAAAAGAAGTTGTTTAAAATTTTCCTTTGAACGAAATAAAGGATTCCTTCAAAGCAGTTTTAATACAAACACAACCAAAAAAAGCTGGAAAAATTGTAGACGTATTACCAACAGCATCTCCCGAGTGATTGAAACGTATGGTGCAAGGTATTTCAACTCTAAAATCATCAAAATATTCCACAGAATAAGATGCGTTAGCTCTAATACTAAGCTTAGGATTATCGAGAAACAAGTATGGTATTTTGAGAAAAGCACTCCAGGGAAAAGGATACTATATTTTACCAAACAGTCAGTCAATTAAAGAAACGGAAAACAAAATTGTGCCATCACCAGTAGAAGTAAACTCTTAAAGTGGCAGTGTTGAACTTACCCAATTACTAAATAAAATAGGGGCTGCGATGGAACGTCTGGATTTACTGAATACAAACAACAAACTACACGCAATGAAGAAGTTGATTATTCAAGTGTTTTTATGATATCTTTGGTACCGCTCAGAATGCGGTTATTTAAGGAAGACACTTCCCCATCAACTTCCTCCACATTAAATAAGAATTACGAAGACTTATGGACAAATTTTACACCAGGTTCTAAGTTTTTATGCCGGCCAGTGCGTTTTGAGTATGTGAAGGAAACTGTAAGCTCAACAAAAAACATAGTGGAGAAAATAGAGTTAGAAATTTTCAACTTATCCCGTTTGTACGTGAAAATAAATGGATGTATCCTAAAGATTTCATTTCCACTAGTTTTTACGATAATTGATGGGAAAGTAGCCAATGCCGTCACAGATACCGCATCGACCTGGAAGTGTAATATATGCGCAAAGAAAAGCTCAGATTTTCACGAAATAGTCAATGAAACTGTCGTTAATGAAGAAGCTTTGAAATTTGGAATATCTCCTCTTCATGCAAGGATACGATTTGTGGAATATTGTTTACATTTAGCATATGATATAAAATATCGGCAAATTCCAGGAAATGAAAATAAAAGTGTAAAAACTAACACAGATTTGCCAAATATGTGATCGGATGAAAAGAAACGACTTCTAATTGTGGAAAACCTCTTCACGGTTATGGAAGCTCTAATGATGGAAACACAGCCAGGCGTTTTTTGAAGATCCTGAGACAATATCTGAAATAACAGGTCTCCACGAAACTTTAATCAAACGTTTTAAAATATTGTTAGCGGTGATTAATAGCAAAAAACGGATAAATTCCATATTTTTGCTACTGAAACTGAAAATGAAAATATTATCCCATGAAAAAACAATAATAGAAAATAGTATCCTGCCTTTAGGAGAGCTAACAGAATTAGCGTAGGAAGCTAGAAACAGCGACGCTAAACACTATTGGAAATTTAACACACGAAAACATTCAAAAACTGCCCAAAATTATGATCTAATGCACCACTTACTTATACCTTCAGATCCAGTCATTTATTCTATTCGAACGAAATGGCTGCCAAAAATAAGTTTAGAAGATGATTCCGAAGCCAAAGAAATTAAAAATATGTTAACTTTTGATACTTTAATTTATTAAAAAATGTAAATATTGTTAATGGAAAAATAATAAATGCAATAATTGTACCTGTTACCAATATTTTGCATGTGGTTCTATTTTTTGACCTGAGGTGTGTGTTTTAAATGCAATAATTTTACCTCTTATCAATACTTTTTATATACGTTTAATACACACTGTGATAGTTTTTGACCCGAAAAAAAATGAACTTCGATGAATCCTTTTCGATCTTTTAGAGGGGAGTCCCCTGAGTGCGAAAGTACATTTGGAAGTGTCAGATTGGCTCCAGTTTTTGAGAAATCGGTATATATCCATTTTTCATGGATATAGCTAAGTCTGTGCTATTTAAACAATTTTTATTCGACTGTATTAGTTTTTTTGGCTTCTTAACTTTCTTTTACGGAATGTTTTGACTTTTTCTTCAAAATTTCACGTAATTTAAACCTTAATGTCGAACAAAAGTAACGATTTTTGACCATTTTTTCAGGCTTTTAGGTCGTCTTACCAAAATTTTCCTAACATAGGTGTCTATTTTTGTCCTTTTTATAAGTTGTTTGTTAAAACAAATACTCAAAATTTAAAGATTTACTAGTTTAAATGCTATTTTAAATTATTTTTATTCAAAAAGTGGTGCAAAATTGAGATAACAATAAAATGAAAGAAATTAAAAATTTTAAAAAATAACCCTTTCATAAACATAATGCTAATCTTCATCATTCAACTCGGATTGCAAATTCCAGCAAAGGTCTGCTAAAAGAGAATTTAATCTTTTTCCACTATACCAATGCTCCAACTGAGCTGAAACTTGATGAAATCGTTCACCATGCTCATCTGATTCCGATGGCAATTGGCGGTCGAAGTAATCTTGGTGATAATGAAGAAAATGTATTTTTAATGTAATATTGACATTAATTTTTTCAAAGGATTGAAGCATGTTGTCAACATATGACTTCCAGTTATGTGCTCGAACATTTCCTATAACGTTTTCAAGAACAGCTTTAATGTTTTGCCAGGCAATAAGCTCATCTTCACTAAGGCAATCATCAAAAGCTCCATTTCTCATCAATTTGCGAATGTCTGGACCATTCAACATGCCTGAAAAAAATAACCAATATAAAATTTCAGTTGAGATTTTACAAACTTTAAGCTCTCATAAAAATTATTACCTGCTTTTGTTTTATTTTTACTCAAACGAGGAAAAATATATTGAAGTTGGTTGAACGCTTCCTCATTCTGCCGTGTAATCAACGCCTTAATAAAATTTTTAACAATGCCTAGCTTTATATGCAGTGGCGGTAGCAAAATTTTTTCTATTGGCACCAAGTTTTCATGCAAAATGTTGTTGACTCCAATTGCATGCACTTTCCTCATTGCCCAATCACGCTTTTGGTATTGTGATGTGTCCTTGTATCTCGAATTCAACAAGCACATAAAACACATATTTTTCGTGTAACCTGTTTGCAGTCCAGATAAAAGGGCAACAACTTTTAAATCAGCACAAATTTTCCACATGTGATCTTTGTACTTTAATGATTCTATGATCGTTTTCATTGAATCATAAGATTCCTTTGTGTTTACGGCAAGAGCAACAGGTACAGGGTTGTTCGAATTGTCTTTATACAAGAGCACCGCTTTGAGGCTTGTTTTTGACCCGTCAATAAAAAGTCGCCAATCTTCCGCTTTATAGGTGCAATTCATCGCCAACATCAATCCACCAACGTCATTGCAGTATGCGAATGAATTGTTTTCATTTACGTTAAAAAATTGTAAAAATTCCCGCTGGCGGCCTCGTATGAATAAATTTTAACACCTTTTTCTAGGATATTGAGTGCGCTTAAATGTTGACCGAGCACTATGCTTCGACGTTGTAACAACCTGAGCTGACGCACCATTCTGTCAAATCGTTGCTGCGTGATTTCAATATGATTACATTTTTGTGAAATAGTGGAGGGTTGATACAAAGACATCGATGACTCTGCCAGAGTTTGAAACGTTTCTGTGCATAGGCTTCAGTAGGACTTGGTCTTTTTGGAAAAGGCACTGCATCTGAGTGCGGAAGTGGTGTTTGTGCTGATGGAGCGCTTTGGTAAACGTAACCAATTGCCTTTAATCGGTTAAGACCTGCTACATTATTTATGCACACATAGCATTTATTGGTCTCGTGATTTATTGGCTCGGTCCAAATCATCGGAACACCGAACTGAAAGCCTTTTCTGCGACCATATGGGTGGATACCATATAATATTGAGCGGCAAGATCCGCAAACAATTTGAGGCACCCAATCCACGTTTTGTATGACTGCCAAATTAAAATATTGTTCATAGATTTCAGCCAATTGATCACTTATTTTATTTTTTTGTGGCATAGCTGTGAACTTTCCGCACACGTAACAAAAATTATTAAATTTTTTAAAACAATCGCTCATTTCAACAAATAAATTACTTTTCACTTTGAATGTTCAAACTAGAGTTTCTTTTTTATATTTTATGTTAAGTATTGATGCTTAACAATTCATCAATATGCATTTTATTAGCAACAATAACAATTAGTGGTTAGTTTTTTGATTTAATAAACAAACGGATTAAGAATGCAAGACTACAAAAAGATCATACAGTGACGTGCATTAGTAAACGGGCATACTAATGTGCGTTAGTTTAGGGGCATCTCTAAACATTACCTATGCTTAAATTGTTTTTGCATTGATAAGATGATAAACATTTAATTTGAAGTTTTTATGTAATCTGTAAGAGAAAACTTTCAATATGTATGTTCGCGTATATATATGTCATTTAATAACACTTGTCATTTCGAGATTCAAATGTAGCTTTATTTTATTTTGTTCTAATTCTACCTTGTTTTTAAAAAGTAAATGAGAAACAGAGAAAAACGAAACAAATAAATGAAAATCCAATATTTTGATTTTGAAGCTTCAGTTGAGGCCTATGCTTGGAAAATTTTGGTAAGACGACCTAAAAATCTGAAAAAGTGGCTAAAAATTGTCAAAAATCGTTACTTTTGATCGACATTAACGGTTTAAATTACGTGAAATTTTGAAAAAAAGTCAAAACATTCCGTAAAAGAAAGTTAAGAAGGCAAAAAAAACTAATACAGTCGAATAAAAATTTTTTAAATAGCACAGACTTAGCTATATCCATGAAAAATGGATATATACCGATTTCTCAAAAACTGTAGCCAATCTGACACTTCCAAATGTACTTTCGCACTCAGGGGACTCCCCCCTAATAGATCGTTAAGGATTCATCGAAGTTCATTTTTTCGACTATCACAGTGTACATCAATGAAAAGGAAAATATGTCTAGTTTATTGCACTGTTAATTTTTAAGTAACATTCAAAAAACCTTAAACACTTCTGGGAAAAATCTACGAAAAAACTCAAAAGTGTATTTTTTACAAAATTATCTTTGAAAGTTGACTTTCAATATCTTAAAAATTATCCAAGGTACGTAAATGATTTTTTGCACCAATAAAGACTATTTTATTGTTCATGTAAAACAATTAAAATAATTTAAAAAAAAAATAAACCGCACTATCCTTTTTTTGCAATTAAAATTATGGTGTATGGAAATTTGCCATTTTTTATAAAATCATGTTTTCTGGATTCGTTTATGAATTGGCGCTACTTTTTATTTTTGAAATCTAAACAGAATATATGGCGATATATAACTGTATTTCAGAAAGTATCAAAATCGGCGAGACTTTTTTGTTATATGATCGAAAGCTCAAAAATTCTCATAAAAATTAGACCAATTTCGGTCAATGCTGTACGTAGGGTGAATGTTGTACCGACTTCAAATTTGGATTAAAAGCATCTTAGAACCCCATTCTCTACGAATATATAATAAAACGTTAACTTTTATTAAATAACTTCTCAGTAAAAAGTGAAAAATTGATAGCATCATTTTGAGAAAAAAATGCAATTTTTTCGATCAGCGAAAAATGTTTGACTTTGGAAATTTCTCAACACTAAAGGCTTCATTAGTCTAATCGTAAAGTAAAAAAACGTATCTGTAATCAATTCAGTGTGTTAAAATAATATAGAAATATATTTTTATCTTTTTCCTATGCATTGAAGCTGTTGTCAAGTAAAATCGTAAAAAAGTTCTGTTGAAAATAGAAATTTTCTATTTTATTACTTGACATTTAATTCTATGCACAAGAAAAAGATAAAAAATACAATATTTTTATTTTTCATACTCTTTTTATTCATTATGTGAATGATACGTTACTTTTTTTACGTTACTTCCAAACTAATTTGGGCTTAAATGGTTGGAGATACTTAAAAAAGGTTTATTTCTTAAACTTTTGCCTATATGTCAGTATGTTTTAAAAAAATATCGTTATAATATCGAATTCACAATCGGCCAAAAACTAAAAGACGAGGAGAAAAATGAGTTTTTTTATTTTTGAAATGAAAAAACTTAAAACCCATAACAGTTATTATAGTAAAGTAAGCATGTTTTTTCTTCGTTTCTCCAAGCTCATTCCAAAATTTAAAAAATCAACCATATTGGGCAATAATTGAAAGAGCTACACGGTCCAAAAGCTATTTTACTTTTGAGGTGGTCTACTTTGACGCCCTATAAGTCACCCTGTGATAACACAGGGTATCCATGAATCCAAACTTCAGAAAGTCTGGCTCCACCTTAATAATTATCGCATACATACTGATGCAATCGGACTTATAGTTTAGAAGATACAGATTTATTACCCATTTTTTTTGTTTCAAACCACTGTGCGTCACAAGACAAATCCTAGGACAGGTTACTTAAGGTGACCATATGTCATCTTTTTTGGAGGACAATCATCTATTTTCACTCGTTGTCATCTATAAAATTTGTGTCCTCTTTCTGTCGTCTTTTTCATAATCGGTCATCTTTTGTCATCTTTATTTTTAAAAGCATGATTAATATTTTTTATTATTGATCTTATAGTATGTACAGTACAAGCACGGCACGGGGGACGGTTTCCTTTAAAAATTACAACAACTGTTATTTTTCTTGTGCGCACTCTACAGGTCGCAAATTACGTCGGTCCAAGGACGACGCCTATTAATTTTGGTTGAAGTGGGTCCATGTTTAGACCCAGTGCCATATAAGGGTACCACCGAAAATTTTCTTTTTTACACGCTGAAGGTCGCAAATATTAAGATATTTCAATGAAATTGGGTACACAGCCCTATGTCGGCCCAAGAACAGAGCCTTTTAATTTTGGTTGCAATCGGTCCCTGTTTAGACCAGTGCCCATATAAGGGCCCCCAAAACTGGTTACACGCTGCATGTCGCAAATACGAATATATGTCAATGAAATTTGGTTCGTTGACTCACACTCTCAAAACAATTCCGTTGTGACAACCGAATTTTTTCCAACCGAATTCGTTGGGTTGCTGCAACCTCGTAATTCGGTTGGCTCAACCGAATTCAGTTGTGACAGCCGATAATTCGGTTACCGCAACCGAATTGAAATCGAATTCGGTTGGGGCAACCGAATTACGAGGTTGCAGCAACCGAATCAATTCGGTTGGCAAAAAATTCGGTTTACACAACGGAATTGTTCTGAGAGTGCACATGATCCCAAGGAAAAAGCCTATTGATTCCAGATAGGATCAGTCCATATTTGGACCTATCGCCCATATGGGCTATCTTTTCGATTTTCTCTTCTTTTATTATTTTATAGAAACTTTTGACACAAGTCTGTTTTAACCCATTCAAATTTCGGATCCAAACATTAGTTGGCTTTAAATCAGACTGGTGTAGGGTATTATATAGTCGGCATGTCCGACTTTAACTTTTTTAATCGTTTTTTAACTCACTTTATATATTTATAAGTAGGCCAACCAAAAATAAGCCAGAATTTGTTTTTTATTTGAAAAGATAGAACATTTTAGAATAAAAACAAGTTCTGATCTTAACAATATAAGAATTTTAAGCTATTTTTGCTTATGTTATCTAATTTTGCTTGTTTTGTTTATTTTGTAACTATTGGCTTATGTTTGCATTTTCTTTAAAAATTAAGCTTATTTTAGCTTTTTTATGCGAAAATAGAGCATATTTTTGATTTTTTTTTCATAAAGTCAGTCATTTTAAACATTATTTTAATTCAACATAAATTTTTTTATTTTCTAAATTTATTTTTAAAAAATTTCTTTTGTTAAAATAAACTTTTTATTTTTCCAATCTGAATTCTAATAGCACAAATATGACAATGACGATTTCCTTAAGCAAGAATGAAATCCGGATAGGGCCATATTTTCAACAGATTATTTTTCATAATTTTTTAAAGTTTTGGGATTTCAGCACATTTATTTCGTAAATGCAATTAATGTATTTCCTGATGAAAATAAATTTAAGAATGTCACAACTTTGTCTGATTCCTGAAGTTCCAAGAAATGTAGCATTGTATTAAATAAAAATTTTTAATTTTATGAGGATTTTAATGAGCAATAATGAAGCTTAAAGCTACATTCGCAGTGATGGAGTACTCCACTCTACAGAGTGGATTTTGTTCCTTTCTTTTTCGCACTTACATATTTTTTGTATCATGCCATCTCTATTTTAGTACACTCCACTCTGCAGAGTGGTGTACTCCATCACTGTGAATGTAGCTTTAGGGCTTATTTTTGCATTTTAACAGCTTATTTTACTGTTTTTTCAAGCTTTTTTTAAGAGCTTTAAACATTGCTTTTATCGCTTTTTTTTGGTTGCCCTATTTATAAGTAAATATAAATTCTTTTGTTTTTTAACTAATTTTACATATTTACATATGCGAATGTAAATTTTTGCTGTAAAAAATGTTGCATTCAAATAAATTTTTTACTTTTTTTCTTAATGTCATCTTTTTTCTATTCAATAAAATTTATTGCTGATCTGTTCCAAGTAAATTGTCACTTGCAATTAACTAAAATATAGCAAACATTTCGTAAATTTACACTACATTTATACTTTAGCAAAAACCACTTAGTTTTTGTATGAAACTACCCAGGTAGAAAATTACAAAGGGGCCAGCACTGGCAAAGCACCGAAATGGGTGGTATGAGTGCTTGTTAACAGCGCTTTCCCAACGCCCAAATGATAACACCGTTCCACGGGGGTGCCAATGCTTTACCAAGCCCTGGGAAAGCACCCATAAACATAAAAATCAAATGCTTTGCCAACGCTCAAATAAAAAAATTAAAGTGCTTTCCTGACTCGCAAATAATAACAACGATATATTTAATGCTTTGCAAAGTATTGAGATATCACCAAGAAACATAAAAATCAAGTGGTTTCCCTGCCACCAAATTATGAGCCCTCATCACTGAAGAATTTTAAATTACTCTAAAAATAGACGATTCTTGGAGTTATTGTATTGTGGAGTCAAAAATTATTTAAATATTCACTCTTTTGTAGTTTCTTTTTCAAAAATAAAATAATGTTATAGGAAAACAAGTGCTGGGAATTCACCCTTTTAAAGCGTTGGGAAGGCGTCCAAATTTAGTGCTTTGCCAGTACTTCTTTTTGTAAGACCACGGTCTACTTGCGCTTTGCCAGTGCTTCTTTTTTGTTACCACACATAATTTCCATCTGGGTAGCTTTTGATAGTTTTTTTGTATGCGTTTTGACAAGTTAAAAACTACAAGACCCAAAAACCAGGTAGTTTTTGCTCAGGTATAAATGTAGTATTGAGAGACTTTTACTCGTTGTTTTCATTATACTAATACTTAGCAAAGTGACTCCGCTAATTTTAGCAGTTTTATCTGCAGGGAAATTTTTTAAAGCGTAGACCTCTATATTTATTTATTAATGTATTTTTTTTTTTTTTTTTTTGCAAAAGAAGCCTCAAACTGTTTTACAAAATAAAGTATTTTAAGGAAAATTCTCAAAAAAATTTAAATAAAATAGATTTTAGAAGTATGATATCAATATATTTTTTTTTTTTTTTTCAAAAAACAAAACAATTAAGTTGTTCATAAGGGGTGTGCTATCTGTTGTATCGTTGTATCGCCCTATTGTACTTTTTAATGCAAAAATTAAAATAATTGTTGAAAAAACAGAGTTTTTAAAATTTTTATTTGTGTTTAACAACGATTTTCTATTCAGTTTTCTATTTGTTAGCACACTCAAACATAGGACACTAAACATACGTAAAAATATTAAGGGTTTTCACAAGGGGTGTACTATTTGTTGTATCGTTGTATCGTCCTAACAAAAAACAGAGTTGTTAAAAATTAAATTGAAAAAATACAACATTTGAGAATAGCACGATACAACATTTTTACGTATGTTTAGTGTCCTATGTTTGAGTGTGCTAACCGATAGAAAACTGAATAGAAAATCGTTGTTAAACACAAATAAAAATTTTAACAACTCTGTTTTTTGTTAGGACGATACAACGATACAACAGATAGCACACCCCTTATGAACAACCTAATTGTATCGTGCTATTCTCAAATGTTGTATTTTTTCAATTTAATTAGGTTGTTCATAAGGGGTGTGCTATCTGTTGTATCGTTGTATCGTCCTAACAAAAAACAGAGTTGTTAAAATTTTTATTTGTGTTTAACACGATTTTCTATTCAGTTTTCTATCGGTTAGCACACTCAAACATAGGACACTAAACATACGTAAAAATGTTGTATCGTGCTATTCTCAAATGTTGTATTTTTTCAATTTAATTTTTAACAACTCTGTTTTTTGTTAGGACGATACAACGATACAACAAATAGTACACCCCTTGTGAAAACCCTTAATTTTTAACAACCTTACTCGGGTTGTAAGGTTGTTAAAAATATCAAAATATATATTTTTAATACAAAAATATACATTAACAATATGGCTTTATAAAATGGCTTTGCATCCATATGTATTCATATATTATAATATCTTTCAAATATTTCCCAAAATCTTCTTATATATAAACATATAGAATCATATGTGACCTTTCCGAGAAAAGGGACCTAGTGTGTCAAAAACTTGGGAAAATCGATATTTTCTCATTTTTATCGATTTTCCCAAGTTTTTGACACACTAGGTTTTTTGACACACTAGTTCCCTTTTCTCGGAGAAGGTCACATATACCAAAAATTGTGTTAATGTTAATGATACACATAACTATATAGAATCACATATGGTTGATCCTATAAATTGAGGATCAACCATAATAGATGAGGATCAACCATAATTAGATATAACCCAATACATAATCACATATAAATCATAATCGAAGAAGTTTTCTAAGTCATTTAAGATATAATAGGTTTGAGGTTAAGAAGAAGAATAAACATATTCTTCAAAAGTTATAAACACATTAAATTTGTAAATCGGACTAGATCCAGTTTTTGCCTTTTTGATGGACATTTGCGAAAAGGTGACACGGAGGAAATAAGAAGATAAACAGGAAATCTAAAGTGGAATGTTTGTATATGTCTGTTTGATCACTTCTGAAAGTATTCATATAGAGACAATCTGACAATGAAAATATAAACGATTATACAATTTAATGGAAAATCACTGATGAAGCCTGTCCATAAAAGAGGCAGAAACTGGATCTAGTCTGATTTGCTTATTTAATGTGTTTATAACTTTTGTAGAAAATGTTTATTCTTCTTCTTAACCTCAAACCTACTAAATTAGAATTAATAAAAATACATATTAATTACAATATTAATAGTATTTGGTCTATACGACGCGTTTGAAAAAAACAACATTTTAGATATAATTTAATATAAACCTTTATCAAAAAAATTGATAAGCTATTTCAGATATAACTTTATATAATAAAATATCAAAAATATTTTCTTAAAACTTTATTTTAGTTAAAACTTTATATAATGCAGACTCCAAAACAGTTTCTAAGTCATTTTATATATAAGTTTATATAAATCTTAATTTAAAATATTCTTTAAGTAAATTTTTGATAAAATTTTTTATTATTTAAATTCATAAAAATTTCAAAGTTCGAAGGGAAAAATATTTTTTATGTGAGTTTCACAATTCAAACATATTTCAAAACCCAACATATTTTGAGTATAAACCTTGAAATCCAATTGTATTAAATAACATATAACTATATCAGATTGGATATAATACAATTCAATTAGATGTGCCCAATTTTGGGATGCAATTGCATCAGAGTATATCCAATTGTATAATATTAGATCGACTTGTATCTAACATAATACAATCTGATATAATTTTATAGACCCATTTTGCGGATCAGATTATATAAACACTTATATGATTATTTTATATTCTCATATATAAGATATATAATCTTTTTTACTCGGGAAATATGTTTTTTGTTAGGACGATAATACGATACAACAAATAGCACACCCCTTGTGAAAACCCTTAATATATGTACATATAAAATAAAATTTGGCCTTAAATTTTTATAAATATTAACAAGAAATTAATTAAAACTTTGGATTTCATTTACCGGAGATTTTGGAGTGTGATAATTATATAACTTTTATAACTTCATGCAAATATATACATTAGACTGTACCTTAAAATAGCGATTTGTCGGTTTTCGTTCATTACACCACCCAGTTTTTTTGGAAATGGTCCCAAATGGAAGAAATCGATTTTTTTTTGGAAAACCGTGCCGAAAGTCGGTCGAAAATGTCCCATTTTGGAAAAAAATGTATTACTATTAAAAATTCCCAAAATTCAAAATTTTGAAAAAAATTATTTTTTTTTTCCATTTATTCATTTAATATAGTCAAAATGATTCAGACATGGAATTTTGACTTCATCGGATATCATTAACCCACTTTAGCCTGGAATCCAAAATGACCCACGAATTTGATAAAAATGCAAAAACGTGTTTTTTTTAAATTAATTTTAAAAATTTTTTAAAATGCCTAATTGGGGGATGCCGATTGCTATTTCTCCCACATAATAGTTGATATCAGAGAAAAAAAATAAATTGAAAAAACGATAATTCGAGTTTGTGTTTGGAGCGACTGCTTTCCAGGACATTTTACAAAAATTGCTCATGTTGTCAAAAATTAAACAAAATTTGAATGTTTTCATCAAATGTTACACAGTTTTCGGAAAAACATCACTTAAATTTAGTTAGACTATAATTATCTTTACATTTGTTTAAAAAATGTAAAGATAATTGGGTCAGGAAAGACCCATGAAACTTAATATTAATTATGACTGCGAGATTGTAAAGCCATTAAATTGATAAAAAAAAAAATCTCAACTGGATAAAAATAATTATTTTATGTAACGTGATCCAGATGGGGTTCATTTTTATACTTTTGGCCAAAAAGGCCCTCTAGGAAATTTACAGAATAGCACCTTTCATAATTTTCGGAAAAATATCACTTCAAATGAATAAAAAAAATGTTTCTCCACTTGATAAAAATTATTATTTTGAGTAACTTAATCCATATAACCCTATATGGATCAAGTTACTGTTCTCACTTTTCACAAAAAAGACCCACTAGGAAGTTCACAGAATAACATTTATCAGATTTTTTTAAATTGGTATGTGCGATATAGGGTACAAAACTAACGAACAAGCGCAATTCACTATAGCTCCAATCTTATTTTTAAGGGTTAAAAGGGTGGGGTCAAAAGTGTTCGTATATTAATAGCAATTTTAGTTGTGCAATCGCGCTTCTGAGTATGATCAACAAGGTGATCGCACACATATTAAATAAAAGATTGTCTAGCTCTCTTCTCCCTGAGCTTAGAAAGGAACAAGCCGGTTTCCGTGCTCATAAATCCTGTATCGATCATATTAACAGCTTAAGAGTGATCGTAGAGAAATCTGTAGAATGGAGATCACCTTTGTACCTAACGTTTATAGACTTCGAGAAGGCTTTTGACACCCTAAATCACGCAGCCATATGGAAAGCATTAGAGTGCAAAGGTGTACCTGCCAAGATAATAAGACCTATTAAGGGTCTATATGAAAACGCTACCTGTCGAATTCTCCACGAAGGACAACTGAGCAACAAAATAAACGTTAACTCCGGTGTACGTCAAGGGTGTGTATTATCGCCATTGCTTTTTAACTGTGTGCTTGACGTAGTAATGAATAAGGCAACATCCCATAGAAGGGGAATTACTTGGGATCTCCAAAGCGGACTGAAGGATCTTGACTACGCTGATGACATTTGTCTACTTACCCACACCTTTTCAAACATGCAATCTAAGTTATCACTAGTCCAGGAAACTGCATCACATGTTGGCCTAAAAATAAATATCGGCAAAATAAAAACGATGCGAGTAAACGTAAATAACCAGCAAACGTTAACCGTTCAGAATCAATCGCTTGATGAAGTAGAATGATTCTGTTATCTGGGAAGCATATTGGACAAAAGTGGTGGATGCAAAGCCGACATCTCTAGCCGTATAAACAAAGCCCGGTAAGCTTTCGTCCAACTCAAGTCAGTGTGGAACTCTTCACATATATCGAGAAGGACGAAGCTAAGGATATTCAACTCCAATGTAAAATCCACACTGTTGTATGGATGCGAGACGTGGAATGTTGCACCTCGCGACATACATTCCATACAAGTTTTTATAAATAAATGCTTGAGGAAGATTCTACATATATTCTGGACTAGAACAATTTCAAATTGCCAACTCTGGTCAGAAACTGGTCAACAACCCATCCAAATTGAAATCCGCAAACGTAAATGGAATTGGATTGGACATACGTTACGTAAACAACCCAGTGATATTGCTAAACAAGCTATAGACGGGAACCCGCAAAGCAGTCGGCGTATAGGAAGACCATCGCACACCTGGAAACGGCAAATTGAAACCGAAATGTCCAACTTACACCTCTGTTGGAATGAAATTTTTTTGATCCATTTGAAGTGATATTTTTCCGAAAATTATGAAATATGTTATTCTGTAAATTTCCTAGTGGGGCGTTTTTGGCCAAAAGTATAAAAATTAACCCCATCTGCATCACGTTACATAAAATAATTATTTTTATCCAGTTGTGATTTTTTTAATCAATTTAATGGCTTTACAATCTCGTAGTTATAATTAATATTAAGTTTCATGGGTCTTTTCTGACCCCAGGCAACTAAGGGTTAAATATATTTTAAACAAATGTAAAGATAATTGTAGTCCAATCAAATTTAAGTGATGTTTTTCCGAAAACTGTGTAACATTTGATGAAAACATAAAAATTTTTGACAAAATAAACAATTTTTGTAAAATGTCCTGGAAAGCAGTCGCTCCAAACACAAACTCGAATTATCATTTATTCAATTTATTTTTTTTTTTTTCTTTAATATCAACTATTATTTGGTACAAACAGCAATCGACATCTCCAAATTAGACATTTTAAAAAATCTTTAAAATTAATTTAAAAAAAAAACACGTTTTTGCATTTTTATCAAATTCGTGGGTCATTTTGGATTCCAGGCTAAAGTGGGTTAATGATATCCGATGAAGTCAAAATTAAATGCCTGAATCTTTTTGACTATATTAAATGAATAAATGGAATAAAAAATAATTTTTTTCGAAATTTTGGGAATTTTTAATAATAATACACTTTTTTCCAAAATGGGCCATTTTCGTCCAACTTTCCGCACGGGTTAACGTTTCCAAAAAAAAATCGATTTCTTCCATTTGGGACCATTTCCAATAAAACTGGGGGGTGTAATGACAAATCTATTTTTAAGGGACACTCTAATGTACATATTGCAACAAAATTTCATCGATTTGTGAGTACATATTTTGCTACACTCAGATAAAAGAGTTTGTAAAAAAATTTGTAAACAGTTTCCAATCGCACTATACTATTTTTATACTGATTATTAGTACAATTTTTATTTTTAGTAATCATTTTTGCTATTCTCTTATAACAAATTACGGATTTTTATACTAATTTTCGCAGCTGATTTCAGCAAAACATTTTACTAATTTTTCAAAACTGAGTGCTAAATTTAGCAGAAAAATATACTAATTTAAAAATATTTTTTTTTAAATTTTTTACAATTCTTGTTTAGTTTATATTTGTTACTATTGATATATTCTTAGTTTAGAAATAACACCCAGAAAATTCTATTGCATCTCCAATGCATAAAACGGCAATAACTGGGGAACCGTTTGCAATTTTGACTCCAAATTTCAAGTACGCTTGTTGCAATCGGAATAAAAAAATTTTTTTTTTAGATTTTACAGTTTTTTAATTTTTCAGTACAATTTTTTGCTAATTTTAGCAGATTGATTTTAAATTACAGTTTACATCAATTTACGGAAATTTAGTAGCTGCAAATAATTATTTATACTAATTTCATTGTACTAAAATTATGATATTTAGTAAGTTTTTTAACTGGTTTAAGCAAATCGATTTTGAATTGCATTTTACATAAATTTAATAAAATTTAGTAGCGGCTACTAATTTTTTCTACTAATTTTATTGTACTACAGATCAGCAGACATGTGTTGCTAAAATTAGCAAAAAATACCGCTGGACTCAAAACAGTTAAATTTCCCGTAATAACAGCAAAATTTTCAGTAGCCATTACAGACTTTTTTGGTTGAGTGTACAAATGCATTTTGTCAATAAATGAATATTTTGCAAAAAATGCATGTTTTAAAACTTATTTTTGATTCTCACTTAAAATGAGTTTGTACACAATTTAAATCTTTAAAAAAACAGAAAAAATATGAAATAGATTGCTCTTTTATTAACATTTTCAACACAAAAATCTGACAAAACTTAGCCAGAAGTAAAATTGATAGATTGTTTTCTTTAACTTTTTTATCATGAGGGCGAAAGTTATAGAAAACTACACTACATACTAATTTTTCGATGATGATAAACGATTGATAAACGATGATTTCAATATTTAAACTAATTTTTTTGAAATGATGCAGTCCTATTTAATTAAATTAATAATGAAAACGATGAAATAAATAAATGCATATTTTTTAAATTTTAATGCAAATCTTCCGGTTTTAACATAAATTTTATTAATAACAAATACAAATTTTAGTGCATGAAATTTCTTACTCTGGGCATTACTGACGATCCACTTTCATATAAAAACCTGAACAAATATTTATTCATTTTTAATTTAGTATGGTTGAGGTTCAGAAGAAGAATAAACCTTTCCCTCTAAAAATTATAAAGCATTAATTTTCAGATCAGACTAAGTAGATCTAGTTTCTGCCCTTCTCTATGGACAGGCTTCATCAGTGATTTTCCATTAAATTGTATATGCTTTTGAGCCTATTGTTGAGTCAGAAATGGGTAAAAAAAATGTATTTTAAGTAAAAGCAAAAGGGGGGCTAAATTATTTCTGAAGGGGGCTTAGCCCCCAGACCGGCCTATCTACGCCTATGCCTATTGATTTGAAAAAGAAACATTTATTTTCCCTACATAATATATGTTATAGAGATTTTGAAAAGGCATTTGATAGTATTTGGATTCCCGGATTAATATACAAGCTATTGGATTATAAATGTCCTTTTCATTTAATTATACTGATCCACAATATGTTGAGTAACAAAACCTTTTTAGTTTGTGATAAAAACTCAATTAGTTCGAAGAAATTCGTTATTGTTAATGGTTTACAACAGGGGACTGTTAACTCTCCAATTCTGTTTAATATTTTCATATATGATCTATTAAATAAAATCGAAAATATGATTGGTTTTGCTGATGATATTATTATATATCACTCGGATAATAAAATAGAAAAAATTAATGAAAAATTACAACACTATTTTTATATAGTAGAAAAATATTCCACAGATTGGCAAATGAAAATAAACCTTACGAAATGTGAGACTATACTCTTTCGTCCTCCAGTAGGTAAATGTAACAACAATGTAAAAAAAAATTGGAAGTCCTTTGGTATAAAATCCAAAGACAATATAAATATACCGAATAAACAAATGGTTAAATATCTGGGTGTTCACCTGGATAAATTTTTATACTATAACAATCACATCAGTTCACAACTCATAAAAGCAAGAAAAGCGTTTTTTATGTATAGTAAATTATTTTTTTCAAAACACCTCACAACGGAGGTAAAGACCTTAATGTATCAATTATTAATACGACCTATTTTGACATATGGTTGTCAGATATGGTTCAATATTGCTCCCTCGTACATGGAGAAAATAAGGATATTTGAAAGGAAATGCCTTAGAAGCTGTACTTCTCTATACAGATCTCCAAATAGCAATTATGAAAAATATATATCTAACAAAAAATTATATAATGGGGCTAAAATCAGTAGAATCGCTAATTTTATTATCCATTTAATACGAAACCATATAAATAAATGCTTGGAATGCCACGAGAATAATCTAATTATGGCTCCTTATTATGCAAGTGATGAATACATAGATAAAACACTGCAAAGTGGATATATCCCACCTGAGGCCTTTTTATACCTCGATAGAAAGGGATTTATTCAGAATGAAATCGGCATTCCTATATTTTACCACATTTATAGACGAGCCAATGTAAAAGCTGTTAGCAGCAATGTGCTCACTATTGAAAATCAAAGGTTCGACACTAGTATATACTCGGCAGATAAAAATATGTTTCCAAACTTAAACATTAAGAAGTATTGGTGGCTCACTAAATAGTTCTACCTCTTTTTTTTTATTTTTTTATTCCTTGACCTTAATCTTTTATTTTTTGTAATATAAAAGTAAGGTTTTTTTCAAATTTTTCTTTACAATTAATTATAATAAATTACATTTTTACTTTGTAAAATAATAATAATAAATAAGATACAAAAAATTATATAATGCTAATAGATATTATACTTGAGAGCCCGTATAAGGGACTGTGTATTATAAGTTATACTAACTACTATTTGTTTATTTATAGTTTAATAATATGAATTTAAGACAAATAAACGATCCAAAAAAAAAATATATGTTATAGTCTTATTTTAAATGAACTCTTAATATCTTAGTGAATTCAAATTTAAATTCATTTTCATTTAAAACGTTATAAATTTACATCGAAACAACCCTATTCTTTTATTTTTAAATTGAATATTGGGTCATATTAATAAAAGTTAGCCAATTCATCGAAGTAATTATTTTGGTTTAGAAATAACGTACCACCAAATTTATCCATAGGCTTGAAGGATACCATAACATATATATGAAAATTAAAACAAACAATTGTCTACCCGCAAGCAGACTAAAATTATGTAATAAATAACTTAAAACCCTAATAAATAATTCCCCACAGTAATTCCCCCTATTAGTGAAATCTAGTCTTTTATTTATACATACACTATTTACAAACTTAAAACATTTTTAAACGATTATTTCATGACATTTAATTTTATTAAAAACTATTTCATGTCAAATTTGTTATCACAATTTTAATGCATTTTTCTCTCTCTTTTTTAAGTGAAAGCCCAAAAACAAAAGCTTCATTTGAACTTTTCTCACTTTCAAAATGAAAATCTAACCTTTAGTGAAAAATCGATTTATGGAAAATTCTTTGAAATTTCATTTTATGTAGAATTTTTTTATTTTATGGATTATACTTAAACTATACTATAGCTCGTAGAAGTACTGATTAATGTGTAGATACTTTTTATGTATGCAGTTTCACATTAAGACTCGCAAACTTACTAGATTTTCTTAATTCACACGATACACGAAACCTTACGTGAACCCCCCATTGTTTTTCAGTACAATTTTTAATAAAAACAGAAATACGAAAATTTTTATCCAACTGCCCGAGTAAAAAAAGTTAGATGTTATAAAATACAAACATATCTTTTTTTAATATTCCAAGTAAAAAAGTTTTGATATAGTCATATATTATCATATATAATTTTGTATAATTATATATTGGAACATACATATATACCAAGATATAATTATATAAAATTTTACGAAATTATATCCTAAGTGTATAACTATATCTTTTTATTATATTGCACAATATATAGTGCAACATATTACAATATCCAATTATATGTAGACCTATTTATAGTTACATTTGCCTCATATAATTATGTATAATTGTATCGAATTATATACCATTATATCCAGTTTGATATGATTATATTATATTTGATACATTTGGATGAGGACAAAATCCGGATAAAATTGTATCAAACCATATCTTATTCCATCAAATTAGATCTAATTGTGTCAATTTAGAAAGGATCCTGTAAACGTCAATTCATTGTTATTCACCTCCGTATTGTTGATTTTGATAGGCGAGGTCTTGTAACTGCTTTTATGAAAAAATTCTTGCATTTTTGCAAAAGATGCAAAATCTAATGGCCAATACAGGCAGACGCTTTAGTGCTTAAACCGTTATAATTATGTAAATAGGCACAAGAACTTATATTTTTATTGTCAAAATACCCGTTTCTCTGTATTTTATTGGTTGAAAATGAGCATATATGTTCATATATTGGCATATATGGTTGCATATATGAACATATATGAGCCATATATGAACATATCTGACATATATGGAAACATATATGGGCTAATACATTCAAATATAAGGGCCATATATGGAGATGTATGACATCATATATGATAATATATTGCATATATTGTTCCATATATGAATCGAATTTTCTCATTTTAATGTCAGAAATGTCAATATATGGAGGAATAGATTTTTTTAAATTTAACACTTATCCCGAACCTGGAAGGAATTTTGATACGAACATAGACTTTAACCCAAATATGAATTTTCAGTAATTCTTATCGTACAACATTTTCTAGAGGAATAACAATTTGAGCAGGTGTATCTGCTCAATAGATTGAAATGCAGAAACTGAGTTAATAAAGTAAACTGTTTTATGATCCAAATAAATTTGTGGAGAAAAAAAAATATTTTTTTGCCTAAAAATTAAAATTTTTTATGAATTTAAAAAAAAAAAAAATTTTAATTTTTAGGCAAAAAAATATTTTTTTTTCTCCACAAATTTATTTTTACCGGCAAAACTGTTGATTATAAAGAAAAATGTTATATGAACGGATTAAAGAAATTGTAATTCTAAATTTTTCTAAATTTGTTTCATCAAAATCGGACAAGTGGTTCTGGAGTTACAACTAAGCGAAAAAACATCAAGATAAGGAAAAAATTTAAAAGGTCATAAAAAAAAAAAAATGACACATACGAACGCCAAACCCTTTGAGGGTTTTACTATACTGACCTAGTACCATCACCCTGACTTGGAATTTCTCACCCCCCAGATTGGCTGTTGTACTGTGTTATTTAACAAATTATTTTTTTAAATGGCGGTTTACTTTTATCATTTCCATTAATTAATGTTAATAATTAGAATACCTATAATTCCGTCCAGATACAAGGCCGCAGCAGCAGGCGACAAACAAAATTCTGATGTTTTATATGAAGAACCTTAAAGAGCGTTGCTGCTTGCTGCTGCCGCTTTGAATGTGATTACGGTTGACGGTTACATGTTACGGAATGTGGTACTGTAGTGTTACGGTTACTTTTCGACTCTCGATACCAATGGTTACTTTTATATTTGTGCTTATTATTAAAATATAAATAAAGTACTTAAAAGATATTTAAATACAATAATACACTAATATTATACAAAACGAAAGTTTAAAAAAATTATAAAGAATACTGTAAATTTTAATTTTCTCCATACAAACTTTATGGCGTTTCCTTTTATAAAATATGGATATTTATCATATGTTTAAAATGTAATTCCTGAATTCGATTTTAAAATCTTATTCAATTTGTAACGAATCGATTCACAAAACTCATCTTATTGATTGAATCATTTGTTTATTCTCATCATAAGCTGCCCACACGCTAGGGAACATTCTTAAAAAAAGAGAGCATTTTTTTGTGAATGTGTGAGTGCGTTTGTGTGTGTGTGCGTGTTGAGATCGTGCAATTCCTGTTTACAAAATTTTTTGTTCCGTCACGCATGTTCCCTAGTGTGTGGGCAGCTATAGAATCAAACGAATTGATTCAATTTTAACAAACCACTTTAACCAAAGATGGTTGCTTTGATTTATAGTTCGCGAATCAAATCATAACATAAATAGTTCAATCGATTAAAAATTTAATCAATATGTTTAAATAAATCATATCTAACTTTATTCAATTTAAAATATTGCTTCAAAATAATATTATATCATATTATGTCATAAAACGAATCAAATTTTTTGAAAAAGAATTTATCTTTCAATTTTTTGTATTTATATGAGATATACATTTTAAAATAAAATTGAATATTGCAAATAATTCAATGAGTAAAAATGCTCGATACCCAGTAACCATTTATACTCAAAACTATTGCATCACTAACCCATAATAATAAAAAGAAAGAAGAAGATCAAAAAGGACGCCTAAATTTTGAAAAATAAAATTTTTAATAGAAATATGCCTAAACACGGTAAGTAAATACATCTGTTATAATTATTGTTATATTGTTTATTCTAAATTAATTTTGTATTTCAGTAAAAAAAGAAAAGAAGGACAAAAAAGCAAAGAAAAATCTTTTGCAAAATCAGACGGACAAATTCGTTGCTAAAAAGACTCAGCACCTTTCTCCATCGCCATCAGTATCCTCGAGTGAATCTTTTCACGGCTTTGGTAATTTCAGAGTAAGTAATTTCAATTTATTTTTATTATAATAATTTAACTCTGCATATACATATGTAGGTAAAACCTGAAACAGCTGATTTACGAAGCCAAATGATAGATTTGCAAAAAAGAATCGACGAAATAGATGCTCAAAGCCAGCAAAATGATGTTGCTGGTAATATAGCTGAACCCGAAAATAGTGGAGATGAAGGTGATAACAACAACCAGCTCTATGAAAAAGATTATAAAGATGAAGCCGTAAGTAGGAATAGTTTAATTTTATTATCGACTGACAAAGGAGGTCTCCAGGGAGAACCCTCAGATTTTAATGAAACTAAGATAGATAGAGGGGGCAAAATCTATAAATATTCGGGAAGGAGCATAGCTGTCCCATATTTTAATTGGTCCTTTAACAGATATTTAAAACACCATTACTTTGAAACCCTATTTGTATATAGTTTCTTTATAACCATACATTGAAAAATGGGCTAATTATTGATCCGCTATTACGAAATATAATAGCTAAAAAAAACATGTCTTGCTAACTTATCTCTAAATAAACTGAGTTTAACTATTAACCATCGTTATGAATGTCAAATTTATATGGAGATATCTGTGGTTAACGTTTAACCTTGGTTATATTGGAAATAAGTTACTCGCCCTTAGTTGTTTCTTCTCTAAAACATATGCAAGTTTCATTAAGAAAAAAGGTCCACTCCAGGATACCTCCCTTGTATATTGTAACTTGTAAAAAAAGATCAGTAAGAACTAGGGTTTATGTCCCGGGAATTCCCGGGACGGGATTCCCGGGAATCCCGCCCTTTTTTCAATCCCGCAATCCCGGGAATTTCATGCGGGATTTCCCGGGATTTTATGTATTCTTTTATAGAAGTTCTAGCTAGTATATATTGCAATTTTTATTTAAATTTAAAGCATTGCTTTTTTTGAAATCAATTTAAATAAAAATATTTAATATAAAAAATACGATTTAAAATTTAATCAACTGAATTAGTACAATATAAAAAAAAAATATTATTTAGGCCAAATTGTTTTTGAATGTCAGCTGAATTTGTTTTAGTTACCAATAAAAATACTCGTACTTCGGGAAAAAAAATGGTTGCATTAAAACGATGATCTTTGTTCAAGTAAAGCAATATATACAACATTTCAACATCATTATTTCAGTTCCAAATACATCCAAAAAGCCTGTACATTAATATTTAAAAATTAGTAATATTTTCATATTTTCAGCTGATATAAATAATTTGAGTGTTTTTTACTTCAAATAATTTCATTTAAATTTCAATTGCTACTCCTTTATTTTAATTGTATTTTTTAAAAATTATTTATTTTTCAAATAATGCATCAGATGCTTTTTCAAATTATTTTGGATTTTTTATATGTTAATTTAAAATGCAACTATGAAAATTAAATAACCCAGCAAAGAAAAATGATCATTAATGACTCAGAAATTAGCTCCAAAAACAAACATTTTTCCACTTTTTCCTATGAGCCATTTAAGAATCTTATTTATGAGCGCTCCGAAATTGCTGGCTGGGAATTAATTTTTAAAAATTTCTAATCAAAAAATACCAATTAAAGTTAACAGATTATTCAATAATATTTTATTTTCTATTTTTATAAAAAGATTTAAGCCAATTTGCCTAAAAATTTGTGTGAAAAATACTCCCTTTTAAACTTTTTTATAAAAATAATTAGTCTATTCTTCTGAAAATCTCCATAGAAACAAAATATCTAGAAATAGAAATTTTTGGATTCCATACTTAAGAAATGTTTAAGCAAAAAAACGATCTTAGTTCTTACTATAAAACTGGTCCGACACAAGTTTGCACCCATGAACAATTCGAATATGTCCTAAAAGAAGGGATGAACATAAAATGCCCGTGTCTTTCACTTTGTCTATATTAATTCGTTTAACCGTTTAAAACGCAAATTAATATATAGTTATTTCTAAGAGTTTTTTAAAATTAAGACGGCCTTCCATATAAATATATTACCTCAATATTAATTCGCGATTTAAACTATTAGACGAATTGATCTAGAAAAAGTGGAAGACATGGATATTTTATATTTAGCCCTGCTTTCAGAATATATTAAGTAGATTTTCTCATAGGTACAACCAAAAAATGAACTTTGTCGGACGGTGTTTTAATAGAAATCGAGTTTTTCCAATACAACATATGTCGGATTTATTTATTTTCGAATGAGCGGGAATTCCCGGGATCCCGGGAAATTCAGAAAAAAATCCCGCTGTCCCGGGAAATGAAAAAGTCCGGGAAAAGAAAAACCCTAGTAAGAACCCAATCAAAATATAATTGTTGGATATTTTCTGTTAATTACTTTTTGATCTTATCTTAGTAACTTTTTAAACACTATAACATTCATTTATATTTTTAGATGGTTCTTTTGAAGGATGAAATATACTGTCGTAAAAGAATATTTGAAATGGCAAAAGGATGCTCATTTAAGCCATCGCATGTGGCTAGACGCCTTTTAGAAGGAGTTTACAAAAAAGAGGCCATTTTGAAAAGTACCCTTACGGGACAGCCTCCCAAGTCCCAAGGGCGAGAGCGTCAAATGGGGCAATACGAATGTTTGGACCCCAGAGCAAAAAGTGCTATTGTTGGTAAGTTTATACAACAAAATATTTTGTAATTTAATGACTTGATTGTATTTTTTTACAGAATTTTCAATAGAGAGAGGCATAAAAAAAGGGTGGATAGTACAGAATGAGTACGAAATTAATAGAGCCCTAAGCCAAAAAATTGGTGAGCTGAAACGACTCTACAATCGTCAAGCTGTCTAATAAAAAAACTTTTTGTAACTAATAATTTATTTAGTTAAGTCATTTTCAATTTATATCTTGATCTCGGTATTCAAAGAATACATTTTATTTTCCTTATAAAATAGTTTTACCTAAATGAATTGTTTTTTTTTTTTTATTCGTACTTTTTTGACTTTTATGAAAACATCGGATATTCTTTAGACCATTTTCAATTGTACTTAATGAAAGTATTTAATAATTAAATCAACACCATTTACATATGTATTTTAAAAATAATAAAATTATTTTAAAATTATATTTAAAGGATGAATAAGAAGTTAGTCTTTTTCTCCACGCAAATCTAATATTTCCTAGTATTGGTGTTGTAAATTTTTTTAATAAATTTTATTTTGAAAATACATATAATTTCGTATCCGCAATACTGGGAAACAGTGGATATGGGTGGATAGGGATAGAGTGTAAGTCAACTTTAATATAAAGAAAAATTTTCGGAAAACATTACATACAATTGCAAATAGAGTCGAATATTCCTTACTTGAAATAAGATAAATTTATTTTCTTTTAATTTTAAAATCGATTGCTTAATGTAATTCATCAGTAATATGTAAATTTAAATATAATACATTTAGTTAAATAAAATAAGCAATTGTGGTATTAACAATCTGTCTAGTAAGAGTGTTCACGGTCTGGTATTACTGTATAAAACTACTTCTATTCAAAACAACAACAAATTGCACGTATCTTCGATTTTTTTATATATATATATATACTAAAATACAAGGCAAAGTACTCTTTTACCAGACAAATTGTGAATACCTTTGTTTTTGTTAAAAAATAATAAAAAACAAGTTTTTTAATGTACGAGCATACACAAAATTTATTTATATGTGAGCATATATGAATTCCATATATGTCCATATATGAGCATATATGTCCATATACCCTCAATTTACGGATCCGAACTTATATGGAGCCATATATGGAATCATATATGCGCCAATATATGTTACCATATATGATCATATATGAACAATTTTAGGCGGGCTGTTAATTTTAGTTTGAAAAAATGCATTTGACATGAAACTGAAATTTAAAATATAGGGCCTCAAATTTTACACATTTTTTTGAAACATTTTAGAGTGTTCGTAAAAAGTTTTTTATTCGAATCATATTAGACTCTTTTATGAATGTTTGTTTTTAAAATTAGATTTTTCAAAAATTTCCCTCTTTTTTCTGGATGCATTTTGGAGTCTTTTTCGAAGGTTCGTAATAAAGTCGAAAAAAAGAGTTTGTTAGAGTACATATTTTGACAAATTCATAAAAATACTCAAAAAATTATAATTTCTGACTCCAAATTATGAGCGCTCTGAAATTACTCATATTTTGGACTCTTTTAGGAGTCATAAATTCTGAGCACTCAGAAATTTGTAGGCTGGGTAACTAAAAACAGATCCAGTAAAGTGTTGCCACTAGTAGAGAAATGCGTTGGATGAGTACAATTTCTTCACTTCGGTTTCCAAAGATAAAGTGTTTTTATACTTTTATTTACCTTTTTAATAAGCTACTTTCACTTTCAATCGAGACTGCTGAAATATGCACACTAGAGTTGTCCAAAAAAACATGAAAGTTGGAATTCCCGATCTCCACAATGTTGCCCTTATTCCTTAATGTCTAAAAACTCTCTGCCAAGTTTGAGCTAAACCGCTTTTATTTAAAGGTAGCGGAAAAAGTTGTCTCTTAAAAATTAGCAATTTATCTCTAGAAAAATTTATACAAAAAGTAAGGTTGACTTTAAATTTAAGTGTGTCTTAAGCTGTGCGCTATTATTTAACAATTTTTTTAAATCTAGTCTTAATTAATGTGAAGAAAAAAAAGATGTAATTAAAAATTAAACTTGTTTTTGCCTTGTATGCGCAAATTTCTCAAATCTGATCTTTATTTTAATGAAAATTATAAATCAGCAATCGAAATTTAAAAAAAAAATTGTAGTTTATAAATTATTCGCGGCTTTTGGAAATTCAAAAAAACTAAAGTTATTTGAGAAATTTTCCTGATTACCTGTAAACGGTGTTATCAAAAAATCCAATTTGTTATACTTTTGCAATTTACTTAAAAGGGCCTTCATTATACAGTTGTGGCCAAGCAATTAAGTCAATTCAAGTTTTTTTCTAATTTTATTGTTGTTGCCTTTATTTTTAAAGATCAAAATAGTGGCTAAATTCACCACGAAAGGCAAGGAGATGGTTCAGAAAATTGTACAGAATTTTAACGTAATGTTTGTTTTTTTTCATTTTGTCACTTGTTTTAAGTGGTCGTGGCTTTTAACGAAAAATTAGCGATATCAACCTTTTATCAAAATTCATAGTAAAATTTAGGCAATACTGATCGGTTCTGTACAAACTGTATATTTTTGGAAATCCTATAAAATTTCCTTAAGTCCTGAATTATTTTTATCTACAAATAGTCGCCAGACTTAAAAGTGCAGCACTTTAAACGTGACCAAATTTTTCTTTGCTTTTAGCTATTTTTAATAAAGTTAACAGCACTGAAATTTTAAGGAAATTTTATAGAAATTCCAAAAATATACAGTTTGTAAAAAACCGATCTATACTGCCTAAATTTTACTATGTAATTTGATAAGAGGTTTATATCGCATATTAAAACGAGTAAAAAGGTTAAAGTCGGGCATGCCGACTATACAATACTCTACACCAGTCTGGGTAAAAGCCAACTAATGTTTGGATCCGAAATTCGAATGGGTTAAAATGGGGCTTGTGACAAAATTTTCTATAATGTGAGTCAGCGCACCAAATTTCATTAAAATATCTTAATATTTGCGATCTGCAGTTTGTAACCAAGCCAATTTTGGGAGGGGACCCTTATATGGGCACTATGTCTAAACATGGACCGATATTCACCAAAATCAATAGGCTTCGTCCTTGGGCCAACATAGGTCTGTGTACCTATAATAATATCTTAATATTTGCGACCTGCAGCGTATAAACAATATAATTTTGGGGGACCCTTATATGGGCACTAGGTCTAAATATAGACCGATGTTCACCAAAATCAATAGGCTTCGTCCTTGGGCTGATATAGGTCGGTATACCAAATTTCATCAAAATGTCTTAATATTTGCGACCTGCAGTTTGTAACCAAGCCAATTTTGGGGGGACCCTTATATGGGCACTAGGTCTAAACATGGACCGGTGTTAACCAAAATCCATAGGTTTCGTCCTTGGGCTGCCATAGGTCGTTGTAGCAAATTTCATGAAAATATCTTAATATTTGCGACCTGCAGCGTATAAACAGTATAATTTTGGTAGGACCCTTACATGGGCACTAGGTCTAAACATGGACCGATGTTCACCAAAATCAATAGGCTTCGTCCTTGAGCCAACGTAGGTCTGTGTACCAAATTTCATCAAAATATCTTAATATTTGCGACCTGCAGCGTATAAACCATATAATTTTAGTAGGACCCTTATATGGGCACTAGGTCTAAACATGGACCGGTGATAACCAAAATCAATAGGCGTAGTCCTTGGGCCGACATAAGTCGGTGTACCAAGTTTCATCAAAATATCTTAATATTTGCGACCTGTAGAGTGCGCACAAGAATGCATGGACAGACAGACGGATGGATGGACGGACGGACGGACATCGTTAAATCGAAATAAAAAAAATTCTGAGCCGATCGGTATACTATAAGGTGGGTCTACGACCAATATTTTTTGGTGTTACAAACATCAGCACAAACTTATAATACCCTGACCACATAGTGGTGTAGGGTGTAAAAACTATTGTTTTTGAATATCATTTTGTCTTCCTTGTGATTGATAAAAAAAAACCATAATAATAAAAAGCCTAAAAACCTGAAATGAGTGAGCAATATGCTCTAACCTCATGTCACAAAAACAATGTTAATCCAAATACTAAAAACAATGTTAATCCAAATTCCAATAACAAAGTGATTTCAGATTACAATAATAGTAATAACGATAGAAAAAGAAAAAATAGCAATATGAATAACAACGGTACAGCCAAAATCTCAAAAAATAACTATTACTCAGCAGTGATGGTATTTGAGAATTTTCGTTTGGTGCCTAAATTATACCAAAAAAGTGCCAAAAAAGCTTTAAAAGTGCCAAAAAAAAAAATTAAGCAACGTGCAAATGTTTCAAAAAATATGTTCAGCTTTTATTTCAAATTTTTATACATTTACATACACCCTTATTCTAAACTTTATAACAATAACAAAATTGTCACAAAACTGGTGTGAATGGAAATTATTATTATTTTGGTATTATCAGAAAAATTGTCACAGCAAAACCTTGACAAAATTGTCATATAATAAAAAGCACATAACAAACAAATATTTTTAATTGTCAACAATTTAAAATATAAAAATTTTATTTTCTTTTGAAGAATTTCAAAATTTTTCTTCACAGAAATAAAATATGAAATACCTCATTCATATTTTGAGATATTATTTTAAGATGCATCGAACCTTTTACCGATTCTGACATTCCTGCAAATTCCTCCAAAAGATTACGTATTAACATGGGATTTTTGGGGCTAGGAATAAGGTGTGCTTGATGCTAAAATTTAAAGGAAACTCCAAGTGCTTAGAACTAGTTCTCTCGTGTTCTGCGGTTCCTGGACATTTTTTAAGTTTTCATATCATTTAAGATTTCATAATATTATCGAAAAAATCGTAATTTTTCACAAATTACAATTTTTTGATAATTTTATTTTATTTTTGGCAGAAAAAGCTTTCACCATTGTATGGTGAAATTTTTAAAACTTTTGCTTGTCAAAAAAAACTAGAATACCATAACAAATTTTTGAAAAATTCCAATGACGGACAATACAATAGAATCAATAAAGTTGTTCTTATTTTATCCCCATTGCTTTTAAAGATCAAAATAATGATTAAATTGTCCCCGAAGAACTGGAAGCTGGTCCAGAAAATTGTATAAATAGTGTAGCGTTTGTTTTTTAATTTTGCTACCCGTTCTAAGTAGGCGTGGCTTTTAATGAAAAACCAGCGATATCGACCTTTTATCAAATTATATAGAAATTTTTTTAAAAAGTGCCAAAATTCTATGAAGAGTGCCATGGTGCCATTTAACATTCAATAGTGCCACAAATGGCACTTTTGTGCCACTTTTACCAACAGTGTTACTCAGTGCTTGATTGTGAAAACGATAATTAATGCGATCAAGATTTGTTAAAAAAATACGAGAAACATGTAAACGCCAAAAACAATGAGAAACCACACAGTTCGCATTCAGCCACGGCAACTATTACCAAAAATTCATCGAGAGTAATCACTGATAATACAGGCAAGACCAAAAAAATACCCCCAATAAACATTGTCGATATCGACACAAAACAATTAATAGAATTATTAAAAATGGACTAAAAATTAAATTTAGAAATAAAAAATCGTTGTTCATGAATTCAATCCAAGACTTTCAAAGGGTGAAAGCTTATTTAGAAAAAACTAAAACGAAGTTCTATACATTCACACCTAAAGATCTAAAAATAAAAACATATCTACTTAAAGGCATTGAAGCTAATACAGATACAGATGATATATTGTTTGAACTGTTAAAATTTGAATGTGATGAATTAAAATTCATAAAAGTTAGTCATTTCTCAACAAAATCATCTACTGAAAAGGAATTAAACTGCCATTGTTTTTGGTTCAAGTTTCTCCAGAAAGCCATATAAATAAATTAAAAAATATTAAAACGTTATTACACTACATTATAAAGTGGGAACAAGTCAGGCGTCCCGAACTACCACAATGCCGCAATTGTCAGGGTTTTTTCCATAGTGCTGCCAATTGTTATCTGCCCTCAAGGTGCGTCAAATGCAACATGAGTCATGAAATAAGAAAGTGTCCCATGAAAAAAGTTTCAGTTACACAGAATGACAAACTATTCTGTGTTTTGTGTAACAAGTATGGGCATCCTGCATCATACAGAGGTTGCGAAAAATTCAAAGAACTAAAAAACAAATTAGTATTAAAAGAAAAGACATTTTAACTAACAAAATTTATAATAGCTGTATTTTCGTTCATACCTATCAACGTTAAGTATTTATAGCAAATCTACCTTAAACTGATTGGAGTATCAAATTTTTTTAAATAGTATTTATGATAGTTCCGGTATAATCGAACGTGCGTCAGCAAACCTTTTTAGGTAGTAACGCGAAGAAGTTACGTTAGGTGTGAAAATGTATAAATGTTGAGTTTTCAACGCTGATAATTATCCACGTTGTAAGTTAACGTGCATATGAAAAGTAATATGTTAGTTTTCGTCTAAAAAACGTTTTTATGCACTTTGTGCTTTTTTGAAAGTTAACGGATATAGTTAAGTCGAAAATACAGCTAATACAAACTTATTTACTAATCCTGAAGTGTCGTTTGCAAAGGTAGTCAAGGGTAATAATCCACAAAACATAAATACAGGTACTTCCGATAATGTAAATTGTAGGAAATAACGGTTTCTTTAATTAATTTATAACAATCAAGTTTATTCTTTAAAATACAAAATTTGAATGAATATTTTTGAAACTCAAATTGAAACTCGTTTTCATAAAACTCAAAGAAAAACAAATTTTTAAAATAATAAAGTATTTTATAGGAAAGGATACATATTTGGGAACACCTACAATACTCCCCCTCCAGAAAAATTTATGTTCAATAAATTGAATGAAACAACTATTTCTCCAGGTAAACGTATGTTTTGACCATAAACCATTGATCCTTAAAAATTGATCTTAGACCCAGTAGAGCCACCGGGAGAATATCGTACCAATTCTCAGATCGTTCGCTTGCCATTATTGTTACCTTTAATTGTCGGTGAAACCTTTCCACCATGACATTGGCTTGTGGATGATAAGATGAAGTGGTTATTTTATGACTACCTAGTAATTTTGTTAATTCTGTGAAAATTTTTGATGTGAATTGTGTTCCCTGATCACTTGTTATTCTAAGTGGTACTCCAAAGCGACTAATATAATTGTCGAAAAATATTTGTGCTACTGTAATTGATGAAATATCCCTAAGAGGATACGCCTCAGGCCAACGTGTAAATCTGCCAATAATTGTTAAACTGTATCGATAGTTACGAGAAGGAGGTAAAGGACCAACAATATCAATGTGGATATGTTCGAATCTACCTTTCGGAATATCAATTTTTAATACTGGTGATTTTGTATGTCTGTTCACCTTAGATTTCTGGCAGCTTATACATTCCTTTGGCCACATATTCAACTCCTTACTCATGTTCTCCAATAATACCGATGCGCAATTAAACGACGTGTAGCTCTGGATGAGAAATAGAATGCAACTTTTCAAATACTACCTTACGTAATGTGTTTGGTACAAATGGCCTGGATTTTTCCTGAGTAGTTTCACACCATAATTTAACATTAAACAGAGGAATTTCTATTAACAAAGTTACATGCCTGTCTTTATCCTGTAAAATGTATTTAAATTCATTATCTTCCTGTTGTTTTTACTAGAAACAATATACATTTGCATGCAAATATATATATGTTTGCCTGTAAATATATAAATGTTTGGATGAAATTAAGTGGGGCTATCGACAAATATACACCCGGAAAACAGATTCAGTTCTGATAACCGCATTTGTAGCCAATCGCATGGTTCGGTTGTGGTAGCCGAATTTTTCAGTTGTGGCAACAGAAAACAAAATGAGACAGGACTAATTTGACTATGGCAACAGAATTTCAGTTGTATCAAGAATAATTCGGTAGCCACAACCGAAAAATTCATTTGATGCAACTGAACCATTCGATTGGCAACAAACGGGGTTGTCAGCACCGAATCTGTTTTCTGGGTGTATATATGTTTGGCAGCAAACATATAATATGTGTGTCATAAACAAATTATGTTTCCATCCAAATATTTAATAACATATTTAGTTATAAAGCAATTATTAATATATGCCAAACAATAGGCGTATTTATTTTACTCCCCAAATTTTTATATATTTTAGTGGAAAAACATAAAAAGTAAAATTAATACATCTACTGTTTCGCGATTATTTAATAATTAAATATATTATAAATCACATTGAATTTTACATCTAATACAAATCTTTCATTGAAAAACAATAACTACAGTCTCTTCATTTATTTTTTATTTATTTTTATTAACAAATATTAATTAAAACCTCTTATAATAAGTTAATACTTTAATATACACAATTAAATATTTTATTTTTCTTTTTAACACAATTTTATGTTTTATTTATACTAATTTATTTTATTTTTTCACATTTTACACAATAAAATTAATAAATAAAGGAAAAATATCACTATATTTTCTCACTAGATGCAGTCTAGCTAAACTAAACGATTACACTGTTCAAGTTTTTAACACGAAATTTGTGTTACTAACGTGAAAACCATATGGTTGCTTTGGATGAGCCCCCTGACTACTACTCCACCGATGAAAGTGCCAATTTGGCTCATTGGGAAAAATTTATGGTGTTTTTTTTGAATTTCGGTCAATTCGTCCATTTTTGACCATTTTCAGCCCATTTAAGTCGCTTTTCCTGTATTCAAAATTTCTTGTGTTATCTTTATACGGCTCACAATTACTATTTCCACCATTAGAACGCACATTTCAACTGAGAAAATCAAAATTTTTAGCCTATTTTCATGATTTTTGCCCATTTTTCATCGATTTTCCCCATTTTTGTGCTGTTTTTATGCGCTTTTTTGTAGTTCTTGCGCAAACTTATCGACATAATTCTTACCGTTTTTCCTTTTTACAATATATTATGCAATATTATTGCCATTTCAAGCAACTCAACACACTTTTTAAATACAAAAACCATCGTTTTTTACGCTTTTTCGGATGATTTTCGGGTTTTTTATTGATTTAAATAAAGTTTTTGTGGTTGAATACATTTTTTCGGTATAAAAACGAGTAAAAAGGTTAAAGTCGGGCATGCCGACTATACAATACCCTACACCACTCTGGTGTATTGTTTGGATCCGAAATTCGAATGGGTTAAAATGGGGCTTGTGTCAAAATTTTCTATAATGTGAGTCAGCGCACCAAATTTCATTAAAATATCTTAATATTTGCGACCTGCAGTTTGTAACCAAGCCAATTTTGGGGGGACCCTTATATGGGCACTAGTTCTAAACATCGACCGATGTTCACCAAAATCAATAGGCTTCGTCCTTGGGCCAACATAGGTCTGTGTACCAAATTTCATCAAAATATCTTAATATTTGCGACCTGCAGCGTATAAACAATATAATTTTGGTGGGACCCTTATATGGGCACTAGGTCTAAACATGGACCGATGTTCACCAAAATCAATAGGCTGCGTTATTGGGCCAATGTAGGTCTGTGTACCAAATTTCATCAAAATATCTTAATATTTACGACCTGCAGCGTATAAACAGTATAATTTTGGTAGGACCCTTATATGGGCACTAGTTCTAAACATGGACCGATGTTTACCAAAATCAATAGGCTTCGTCCTTGGGCCAACATAGGTCTATGTACCAAATTTCATCAAAATATCTTAATATTTGCGACCTGCAGCATATAAACAGTATAATTTTGGTAGGACCCTTATATGGGCACTAGGTCTAAACATGGATCAATGTTCACCAAAATCAATAGGCTGCGTTATTGGGCCAATATAGGTCTGTGTATCAAATTTCATCAAAATATCTTAATATTTACGACCTGCAGCGTATAAACAGTATAATTTTGGTAGGACCCTTATATGGGCACTAGGTCTAAACATGGACCGATGTTCACCAAAATCAATTGGCTGCATTATTGGGCCAACATAGGTCTGTGTACCAAATTTCATCAAAATATCTTAATATTTGCGACCTGCAGCGTATAAACAATATAATTTTGGTGGGACCCTTATATGGGCACTAGGTCTAAACATGGACCGATGTTCACCAAAATCAATAGGCTGCGTTATTGGGCTAACATAGGTCTGTGTACCAAATTTCGTCAAAATATCTTAATATTTACGACCTGCAGCGTATAAACAATATAATTTTGGTAGGACCCTTATATGGGCACTAGGTCTAAACATGGACCGAAGTTCACCAAACGACGGACGGACATCGTTACATCGTTAAATCGAAATAAAAAAAAATTCTGAACCGATCGGTATACTATAAGGTGGGTCTACGACCAATATTTTTTAGTGTTACAAACATCAGCACAAACTTATAACACCCTGACCACATAGTGGTGTAGGGTATAATTAATGGAAATGCGTGTTTCTCCGTATTAATGTAATTCATTTTAAATTGGCAATTGAAATAGAGAAATAAGCAATGGAATATCATTCGTTATCCTTCAATTCCATTAACAAATTCCAGCAAAGATCTGCCAAAAGTGAATCTAATTTTTTTCCACTATACCAGTATTCCAACTGTGCTGATACCTGGTGGAAACGTTCCCCATGCTCGTCTGATTCAGACGGCAACTGACGCTCGAAGTGATCCTGGTGGTGATGCATGAAATGCACTTTCAACGACATTCGAACACCGATGTTTTCGAAAGATTGCAGCATATCAACAATGGCACGCCAATTGTCCACTCGATGAATGCCGAGAACTTTTTCGATCACTGCTTTCAGGCTATCCCAAGCGATGAGTTCCTCCTCTTGAAGGACATTGTTGAAGTCTTCATCCTTCATCAGTTTACGAATGTCTGGGCCATTCAACACACCTGAAATAAATATATGATTTTATATAAAAACTTTCAAGAATACTTCATCTTTGTTTGGCGGAAAAAGAATTCCAAATATTTATTTACCTTCTTTAATTTTCGCTTCACTCAAGCGTGGAAAAATATACTCCAATCGTCCAAAAGCCAATCTATTTCCACGCACCAGTAACGCTTTGATGAAATTCTTCATTAACCCAAGTTTAATGTGCAATGGTGGCCGCAATACCTTATCCATCGGCACCAACTCCTCGTGGATAACGTTCTGCCGCCCGATTAGACGATTTGTTCTCGGTAACCAATCTCGTTTTTGATACTGTGGTGTATATCGCGAATCCCACGTACACAAGTAGCACATATTTTTAGTGTAACCAGTTTGAAGGCCACAGATAAGTGCAACCACTTTCAAATCAGCGCATATTTTCCAACAATGTTCATGGTGTTTCACAGAATCCAAGATTAGTTTCATGGAATCATACGTTTCCTTTGTTTTCACGGCAAGCGCAATTGGCACAGAGTTTTTTGGATTATCGAAATACAGCAGCACAGCCTTGAGACTGCTCTTCGATCCATCGATGAACAACCGCCATTGGTCCGCATTGTACGTGTAATTCATGGCCGACATCAAACCATCGATATCATTACAGTACGTAAATGAATTGTTTTCGTTGCGAGTAAAAAACGGTAGAAATTTATGCTGTCGACCACGCGAACCGAACACTTTAACTTCTGGTGACAGGATGTTCACAGCTTTAAGATGTTGAGCAAGAATTAGGTTTTATTTTGTGACAACTTTAGTTGTCTTGACATTATGTTCAAGCGCTGTTGTGTAACTTCAATGTGATTGCATGGTGGCGTAATATTTGATGGCTGATACAAAGAAAAATTCGATTCTGGCTCCGAAAAAAAAAGATGGTGGGATGTATTCTTCAGTTGGACTCGGTTTTCTCGGGATTGGCACTGGCGGAGAATGGGGAAGAGTGGTTTGAGCTGACGGAACACTTTGGTAAATATATTCCATCGCCTTTCTTCTGTTCATACCCACAACATTATTTTTATATACGTAGCACATGTTTTTTTCGTGGTCGACTGGCTCTGACCAAATCATCGGTATTCCATATGGCATGCTTTCCCGTCGACCTGTTCGCCAATCATACAAACGTGCTACACACGATGAACAAGCTATTTTAGGCACCCAGTCAACATTACGAATCATTGGAATATTGAAGTACTGCTCGTGCAATGTTGCAATTTCATCAGTAATTTTTTTCTTAGACGACATAATGGTCCACTTTCCGCACATATAACAGTAATAATTGAAGTTTTTCAGGCATTCATCCATTTTTTACCGTAAAAATTAATCACTTCAAACTGGAAACTTTATTTATACTTTTATTACTTTTTCGTCACTTTAAAAAAATCGTACTTTACGCGTTCGGAGACACTTGTTGAATGACAAAAATCGATCAATGAACATCTATAAATACTACGTAAGTTTCAATATTTTACTGAGAGGTACTTATGAATTGGCGCATCTTTTAAGGGTGGGTACATACCTGATTCGTGTGCGTTTGTGTAAAAAAAATTTGTGTAAAAAAATCATGCAGGTAGCCAACGGAAAAAACCCAAATAATTAAAAAAGTACACTTTCCTTTTTTATTTTTAATTGTCCACGCACATTACCGAAAAAGCGTAAAAAACGATGGTTTTTGTATTTAAAAAGTGTGTTGAGTTGCTTGAAATGGCAATAATATTGCATAATATATTGTAAAAAGGAAAAACGGTAAGAATTATGTCGATAAGTTTGCGCAAGAACTACAAAAAAGCGCATAAAAACAGCACAAAAATGGGGAAAATCGATGAAAAATGGGCAAAAATCATGAAAATAGGCTAAAAATTTTGATTTTCTCAGTTGAAATGTGCGTTCTAATGGTGGAAATAGTAATTGTGAGCCGTATAAAGATAACACAAGAAATTTTGAATACAGGAAAAGCGACTTAAATGGTCTGAAAATGGTCAAAAATTGACGAATTGACCGAAATTCAAAAAAAACGCCATAAATTTTTCCAAATGAGCCAAATTGGCACTTTCATCGGTGGAGTAGTAGTCAGGGGGCTCATCCAAACACAACCATATGGTTTTCACGTTAGTACCATTTTACAACTTGAACAGTGTAATTTCTCTGTCTAAAGAAATTGGGGTGCAATATTTTACGCACTTTTGAAAACTAAAAATTAAGTTCCAAAATTTTCTCGCTTTCGACCAATGCTGAGCGTAGATTGCAGCTAGACCATTTTTCTAGATTTTGTTTTTTAAAATTTATTGAAAAAAGTATCGTAAAGTTTTATATGCCTTTTAAATTTTTGGTTTCTATGTTTTGTTTATGATCATCTGTACTATCGGCAGATACCTATTCTAGTAAGCTTTACCCAATAAGCGCTACAAAAATTCAAGTGAAATCAAAGTCAAAGCTTACATTTTGTTTAAATGTCACTTTGATTAAAGACTTACTCCAGCAATATAAATATACTGATAGAAATTAATCTGTGCAAATAGCAGAAAAAGATTCTAAAAATTAGTAAAAATGGCCCATCAGAAAAAACTGCCGAATCTGTTTAGTCACTTTTAGTTATATAAAATAGAAAAAATAAAACTGTAAACTCTACAAAATTTCAGCTGTATTTAGGTTATATTTTAGTTCGTTTTAAATAACAACCACTCTTCTCATATTAGCAAAAAAAATATCTCAATAATATTCTATCCTGCTGAAATTAACGAAAAGTTTTGTTGAAAAATTCAAATTTATATGAAAATATCTGCGGTTAACGTTTAACCATGGTTACATTGGAAAAAAGTTACTCGCCCTAAGTATAATTCAAAAAGTCGAAAGTCATTGAAATCGGCCGACTATTTTTTAAGAATCCAAAAATAGGTGCCCTATTAATAAAACAGGGTGACTAAAAATTTTTACAAAATCTGTCCTACTCTACATTATTCTATAAACTTTGTCCAAATCGGACCATTAGCTTAGAAGTTTTTTATGTATTACCACTTCTCTCAGTTTAAAACCACTCTGTGTCGTAGACATTTTAGAGTTTTTTATGTCATATTTCACTGTTTTGTTTTCAAATACTGTTTTGTTTTCAACACTTGCTTAATTTTTTTTCTATTGTATTTAGCGGGGAATACACTAAGGAACATTCGCGAAAAAATTGCCATTTTTTACGAATGTTGATTTGTGTATGTTAATGTTCGTGTTGACATTCGTGCAATTCGTGTTTAAAAATTTTTTTGATATTTTTTGTTCCCTACTCAATGTTCCTTAATGTATTTGCCGGTTTATATCAACGAAAACAAAATTTGCTTTTAAGCCATATGGTAATAAGTAAACAAGTCGAAAGCAGAAGTCGACTTTTGCATCACAGGAAAGTCGACTTTCAAAAAGTCGAAAATTTTCGCAAAAAGTCGATTAATCGATTAGTCGAAAGTCGATTTGAAGAACCCTACTCAGGTTTACGAGATGCTAAAATTATTCACAAATGATCTGTATGGTAATGACTTACTAAAATTACGACATGCTAAATTTATTTACAAATGATCTGTATGGTAATAACCATATTACAATTTGCATTACTTTAAGATACAAAATAATGACTTACCGATAATAAGTTATAGAATTACTTATATATTCTTGCAAAGTAATCACTTACTGGTAATTGCTTAAAAAAGTACCTACTGATTTAGTCTTTTTTATATTAATATTTTATTTATCAAATTGTTTCGAACATGTTTTTTTTTTATTTCAATTTCCAACTGAATAGAAAATTTTCCGAGGTAAAAAGTTATGTTTCCAATATGCCCAACTATTTCACAATTTAGGGTAATCACGTATTTCCTAACTTCTGCGTAACCACTTATTCTGCCGTTGTGAGTAACTACTTATTTTTTCACTATGTGTAACACGTTAGAGAATATTTATTGCGACAACTTTTCCAAAAAGAAACAAAGAAAAATTTGGTCATGTTTAAAGTGCTGCAATTTTAAGTCTGGTCACTATTTGTAGATAAAGATAATGCAAGACTTAAGGAAATTTTATAGGATTTCCAAAAATATACAGTTTGTACAGAACCGATCAGTACTGCCTAAATTTTACTATGTAATTTGATAAAAGGTTGGTATCGCTAATTTTTCGTTAAAAGCCACGCCCACTTAAAACAAGTGAAAATGAAAATCAAACATTACGTTAAAATTCTGTACAATTTTCTGAACCATCTCCTTGCCTTTCCTGGCGAATGTAGCCATTATTTTGATCTTTAAAAATAAACGCAACAACAACAAAATTAAAAAAAAAATTGAATTGACTTAATTTCGTAAGCACAAGTGTATATCCTTACCAGTGTTTAAAAAATATTGAGTCTAAAAATAGATTTCAAAAAATTTAAAAAAAAATCTAGAAAATTATTTTCTATTTGAAATAATGATAAAAATAAGTCATTATCAGTAACTCATTACTATATGTTTTAAAATAATGCAGAAGGTAAGTGGGTGTCATTACTGGTGGTCCAAAAAATAATGATATGGCATTACCGTTTCTACACTGGGTAAATACAAAATTTCATTTTAATAAAGTTTTTAATGAAGAACATAATGAATTTATGGAAATTTATGGGCTTATTTTTTAATTTTAACTGCTTATTTCATCGTTTTTGTGAGCCTTTTTTAAGAAACATTGCTTTTATTTAGAGATTTTTAGTTATATATAACCATATATAATTATATTAAATTAAAAATATTAAATTATATATAATTATGTATAATCGTTTTATTCGGGTGGTTATATAACCACCTATTACTTTGGCAATTTTCAATTGACTATAACGGCGCTTTCACAATGCTACACGGAGGAAAAATACGTTTTTGTATATGTTTGGAGGTAATCAATGTATGTTTACAAACTACCATATATGTATTTGCAGTATGCTTCCAATTATATTGTTTTTATAGTTACTATACATATATTTCCCGGTAATAATTATATTTGTGGGATACAATTAACATATATTTGGAAAAACGGCGAATTTCCATTCTTGATACATATAAAGTTGTATGTAGCCATTATAACTTTTGTAGTTGGTAATAATCGTTTAGTTTAGCTATACTACATCTAGTCACAAAATTTAGTGATATTTTTCCTTTATTTATTAATTTATTGTTAAAGATGTGAAAAAATAAAATAAATTAGTATAAATAAAACATAAAATTGTGTTAAAAAGAAAAAAAATATTTAATTGTGTATATTAAAATATTAACTTATTATAAGAATTTTTAATTAATATTTGTTAATAAAAATAAATAAAAAATAAATGAAGAGATTGTAGTTATTTTTTTTCAATGAAAGATTTGTATTAGATGTTAAATTCAATGTGATTTATAATATATTTAGTTATTAAATAATCGCCAAACAGTAGATGTATTAATTTTACATTTTATGTTTTTCCATTAAAATATAGAGAAATTTGGAGAGTAGAATAAATACGCCTATTGTTTGGCATATATTAATAATTGCTTTATAACTAAATATATTATTTATATATAGTATTTGCATGGAAACATAATTTATTTATGACACACATATTGTATGTTTGCTGCCAAACATATAATACGTGTGTCGATAGCGTCATTTCATTTCATCCAAACATTTATATATTTACAGGCAAACACAATATATTTGCATGCAAATATATATTGTTTCTAGTAAAAACACTGCGAATATGTTTAACAATTTCTCCAAATATATGTATATATTACCAGCAAAAATATGTTTGGGACAGGCCGTTTTTTTTCAGCGTGTAGAGTGACTCTACTCTGCAGCCAGGTTCATTAGACACAAAATCGCCAAAAATTTTGAAAAATATCGTCAAAATGGTCATAGCGTTTTGAAAATGCGTCAAAATAAAATCTGTTGTATAACAACCCTGAAAACTTAAAACTAAAGCCTTAAAGGTGCGTTTACAATGATGAAGTACTCCAATCTGTAGCAAATTTAGTTCTTTTCTCTTTCTCACTAATACTTTTTTGTATTTTGCTATCTTTTTTTATTCCACTCCAGAGTCAAAGTTGTTTGACTCTGGAGTACGGATTTGTTGCCCTCTAGAGTCAACATTGATCTGTTAACTATTTAACATGACAAATTAGAAAAAAAATATTAAAAAACGTAAAACCAACACAAATTATTTGTGCTTGGAATTTTATAATAAAATAAAGAAATATTTTAAAATTTAGGCTGTGGAAATAAAGCCTAAAAATTCGCGAAACTAAGTGTAAGTATTTAAATGGCAAATATTTTTTGAAGTAACTCTACTCTGCATTTTGAACAGTTGACATTTTAATCTGTGCTGTAGAGTAGAGTCAATCTACCATTATAAAATCTCCTTAAATATTTTACGCAAAATTAACTGCCTGTTTTTATAAAAAGAACCACACGAATTCGTTAAAACATTTCTGTAACTGGGTATTTTTATAAAAAGAATCAAACGAATTCGTTAACAAATTTGTGTGAAAAACAATAATTTAAAAACGTTTTTCCTTCAAAATGTTTGCACAAATTTGTTAGGACGTCTACGTAGAACAAATGAGGCTAAAAATTTAAGTTTAAAAAAATTAAAAACCAATTAAAAATTTAGATTTTGTTGAAAATATATACGAGTATCTCTATAAATATTTAAATACATGTGACGTACACTAGGCTTTCCAGAACCGATTTCGGTAATACCGAAATTGTCGAAATTCGAGCCATTTTAGCAAATTCGAAATACCGATTTTAGAACGATACCGAATTCGGTATTACATACAATTTTTTTTTGTTTATTATTTTAATATTTTGCAAGGTTGGTTACCGTTATCGTTATAATACCGTTATCGCTAAAATACCGTTTCAAATTGAATACTGTTACCGTTACCAATACCTCTAAAATTTTTTTCAAATACCGTTATCGTTACCGATACCGTTATTTTTAATGGTAGTTACCGGTATTTTACCGGTATTTATTAGTTTATATAAAAATGCAAGTTTTTTGACTTTTTGTAATAATTTTCAGTTTTTTTTTTTCTACAAAAAAATTTGTCGATAATAATTTTAGTTATTAAAACTACCAGCATTGCATTTAAAGCTTATAATATGTATTTTTAACACGTAAAATTAAATATATGTTAAGTTTTTACAAAGATATATAATAAATAAAGATATAGCAAATAGTGAGGGGACATTAGTTGCAGAATCGTGTAATTGATGACGCTGAAAAAATCGAATTTGATTTCGAAATCTCAAGATGGCGACAGTAATCCAAAATTTCCAAAAGCTCTGCAATATTAAAATAGTGCTGCCACATTAAAATTTTATTATTTTATTTTAGGAATTTAAATAAAGGAACTTCTTGTCGAAAACAACTTTGTGCTTTTTTTTTTAACGAATTATTAGTGTTAACGTTGTTTAAAATTTTTATTGTGTATAATAAGAAATTAAATTTTTGTTAAAAGGGCTTTTGCGTAAAGAAAAATATGTTCTAATGACTTTTAGTACTTTTATTTGCATATTAAAAAATCTTAAAAGCTTAAACACAATTACATTTTCTTAAAAAAACGTAAAATCTTGTTAAAATTGCACATTTTTGTTTAAAAAAAAAATAGCTGTTGTTGAAAATGCCTACTGTCAGAAAGTAAATTCGGTGACAAAAGAAACAATTCCAGTAATACCTCACTCTTCTTTTGAGCCTTTACTTTACTCCCAAATTTATTGAATGAAAATTCGAATGAAATATAACATCTAAACTCGAGATTAAAAATTTTTATTATGGCGATTTTTGCCGCTCCAATGTGTAATTGCAGTTTTCAGTTCTGGCAACACAAGAATAAGTAACAAGAGCTTTTTCGAATATTCCTTGAAATGAGATAAAAGCTGTGCCTTGAAATGAGATAATTTACGAATTTATCTATTTGATTCATCGCGAACAGCGCCATCTTCTCAAAATGGGTGAAACTCATTTGGTGGGGGTTTGGTTTTTACTTGTTTTTATATGTTTTTAACATAATTTATAATACCGGTACGTACCGGTATTGCTGTTTCGATAACGGTATACCGTTACCGAAACAGTCTTAAATACCGTTACCGAAACAAATGAAATTAAATACCGTTACCCTTACCGTTATTCGTTTCGGTAACCAACCTTGATATTTTGTGTCTTTTTCAAGAGAAATTTTAACAAATTTGGCAATAATTCTGTTTTTGTGTTTGCAATTCTTTACAAATTTTATATTTTAAAGATACAAACATTAATAAATACGAATATATTGCATTTTTACTCAACTAGTAGAATTTTAGACAAAGCAAAAACTAAAATTAACCCAGCCAAAAAATATGGGATTATGATTACTTATAAACAGTATGACTTTTGCAAGTGTTACTTAATTCGAATCTTAATTAATTCAAACATAAAAAGAATGTTTTTCCTAAAAATTTTCTTAAAAGAAAATTAAAAGATTAAAAAAATAGTCTAATAACCCAATAAACATTTACCTTTGAAATTCAATAGAACTCAAATCTTTATTAATAATTTTTTCAAATATTAACCTTTGAGAATAGTGTTGAGAAATTGTAGTTCTCGAATAGAGAACTATAGGTTTCTCAACAAAAACGTCTTGTAAATATCAAGCTTTTTTTCAAATATATTTTAAATTGATATATGTATATAGTAAAGTGATATTGAAAAATTATAATTCTCAATTCGACAATAATAGAGTCCTCAATGAATACGTATTGTAGATATAAAGCTGTTTTTAATGTATTTAATTGTTTGAAAAATATGCTTGAGATTTTTCGATAATGGTAGTAAATAATTAGTATTTCTTAAACCACGTTTTCCATTTTTCCAGAAAATTTAAAACGATGTTTTTGTTTTTTTTTTGACATTCTATATTTATTTATTACCCAACAAACAAATTTAATAAAATTAATATAATTGCATTGAAAACATGAACATGTAATAAAAAGCTTATTTAACAATATTTAAAGAAATGCAGTGCAAATAAAATAATAAAAAGAAATATAATAAATAATTTAATTTTGTGAAGTTTCTTCATTATTTAGACAATTGTTCTTGTAATTTATTTTTTTTGATGACGATTTTTTGCATGTTGAAAATGGACAATGCATGTTTTTACAAAAATTTCTTCTACGACTGATCCAAATTTATTGACGCAGGCAGCTTAAATAAAAAATACAGTTAAATATCGTTTTGTTTGGGGTTTTGAGTGCTATTAATTTAGTATTTTTGTTTAAAGAAAAACTGCAGTAAAACTCAGCCTAATAAATGAAACCAAAATAGCATACGTTGGATAAAAATTATTAGATTTTTAAATTTTTTAATACAAGACTATCAGTTTCTTTACTACTATGATGTGCGATCCAAATCACATAAAATACATAAACCATCCCGATTAATTGTAATTAAATTGAATTTCGATTAATTACACGAAATTAAAAGTTTATCATTGAAAGCACGCAACTGATAATATGTTATATGTATTGTTTTGAAAATCATGAAAATTTGACCAACACGATTTCGGATTAATTTTTAATACACTTTAGAATCTGCAGTTTCCGTTCAAACAAAACAACGCTTATTTTATGCCAGTGTTTTTTTTTTGTATTATTTACCTTTCAGTGCTTGAGTAACAGTCAGCGACCGAACTGATTTTTTTGTGACTGTGCCCTTCCCGCACAGATTTTGAGCAGCATTATCCGTAATAAGTATTTTCCGAATTGTTTTTATATATTTCTGAACGAAATCTGTGGATATTTGCCCAAAGTTAATAATCTAATAAAAACAGAGACCCAAAATAACTGTTATATTTCTAAAAAAGTCACCACCCAAATTTATTTAATTATAATATTTCAATAATGCACTATATTTTATAAATCATATTGCACAAAAAAATCACAAAGTTTGGCAAAGATTTTAATTTTTTCAATTTTTATATTTTACTCTATAAATTTCTGTTGTTTTTTTGATTTTTATTTTAAAACTTTTTATAAAAGTTACAGAATGATTTTTTTGAAAAAATTAAGCACTAACTTTTTTATTTGATAATAAAATAAAAATTGACCTAAATTGAATGCCGGAAGTTGCTGGAATATACATATTTACTCACTTTAAATCATTGCTCAATCTTTTATTAACACTAGTTGACATCATCAGGATATTATAATTGATGAAGTCATTGGTTCCATGGCTTTTGATTTATATTCTTAATTGTTATTTTTTGATTAAGAAAAAAAATCACAAAATAACTTTTATTATTTTTGAAAAAATAAAAATCTTGTTTGGATTGTTTTTGTTTGAATTAAAAATATAAATCAAACAGAGCAAATAAACAGAAAATTAAAAATACTCAAACAGGAAATAATTGTAAAACAATCACTTTTTTGAATAAAAGTTATAACTGGTACGTCCCTGAATAAAAATAATATGTGTTTGTTAGAATTTTATGTATTATAAAAAAGGCCACTTTAAGTACCTGTTTTCAACATAATATTGTACTTACCAGTTGATTATACTTGTTTTCATCACTTTGAATTTCTTGTTCAAATTTTAAAAATTCTTCTGTGTGCAAAAATGGACTTTTCGGCAATATTGATAACATATGTTTTGAAGGTCGGTTTTGGGTTTCATTATTCACCATTTTTATTTCCTCTAAAACTCTCATCAAAACTCGCCTGGATCCTTCAGATTGTTCCTTTATTTCTATAAAAAATTAACAAAAAATTACTTTTGTTACTATACCACTAGCACAGTCATAATATTTACCATCCGTTATACGTTTTTCTACAACTTCAATTTGATTTCTTATTTCACTTTTAAAGGCATTAAAATCTGCGAATGGAGTTAATGTAAATTACTTTTATTTGACAAAAGCAAGTAAAATAGTGGATCTATGAGTTTTAGAATAGAAACTTTTCACATCGAAATAATAGAATTTCTGTCTTATTTAGAGCCACTGTCCTACACTCAAAAAAAAAGTCAGTAAAGTCAGCAAAAAATGTTGCAGAGTCAGCAAATTTTTAGTTAGGAGCGTGCTGGCAAAAAAGTTGCTAATTTCAGCAAAAGTGTTTGCTGAAAATCAGCGATAGTAATCTTAACAAAAGTTTTGCTAACACTTAGTCGATTGCAAATGAAAAAATCCTTGCTAAAATCACTAAACTTTTTCTGAATATTAGTAGACTGAAAAAAACTCAAAAAATTTTTAGAGAAATTTTATTTTAGTTAATTCATTTGCTGAAAATTTAAATATAAAAATTGTGTAGAGTTGTTTTTTTAATTATCATTTTCGTTGTCTGTACTACATCCAGAAAAGCTGCGATATCTACATCTTGTCTCTCTGGTTGTCGTCCACGCTATAATTGCGGTTATTAGCACAATTTTTTTAGCAAAATAAATTAGTAAAACATTAGTTCAAAATTAGTTTAGTTCAAAAAATATAACTAAAACTTTTGCTGAAAACGGAATTTCAACAAAAAAATGCTGAAAACTAGTAAACTTGATATACAAGACGTTTTACTAGTTTTTCTACTAACTTATTTTTTTGAGTGTACAGGGATTATTTAGCTTATATTTACCGCTTACGGTTATAACATTACTGTCATTATTGGGTGGCACAAAATTTGCAGAAAACGATAAGGGGTTTTGGTAAAATAAATTTTGATCCATATTAAATATGAGCTAAAGGAATAAAGACAAACATATTTTTTTCAGAATTTGAAAACATTACACATTTCTTTTGTATATCATTTATATCATGTAAAGTGGTTTCATTTGAGTAGTCTAAACAATCGCAACACATAATGATTTTATCGGCAGGTTAAAAAAATCCGATAGATTCATTATCTCTCTACTTTTACAAACTACATGTCCACATTCTTCAACAATTGATTCTAAGGAATAAATTTGATCATTAACAGTATATATATTATCCGGTGGTATGGGCGAAAAGTAGACATTCTTAATTTGCACACCTTTTATACTGCCATGTTCATAATTTATTTCGTATGCTCCAGTGGATTTTGCACATAAAAACAAACTATCTTCAACTAAACGGTTGTAAAGTTGAGCCGAAATTTCACGATTCTTTTTAATTTTTTTTTTAATTGCGATAAATAATTTTCAAATTTAAAAGCACTAAATGTTTCTAAAGATCCCAATTTTAAAGCATCTGCGGCCAGATGTGTTCGACAATGAAAATTATAGGTAAGAAGAGTAGAAGAGTAAAATTCAGAGACGTTTCTAACAAATTCTGTTAATAAAATATTTGCACAGTGGTTATTATGTATACAGTTAGAAGGGTGCAATAGAATTCTGATACCTAAACTTAACTGCAAGAAATGAGCATACTTAATTGGATTTAACACATCCTTTAAGATAACGACCCCCGTATATAATAAAAAAGTTCTGAACTCTGTAGCTTTATATCTTTCGATCTCGTTTATAGATCGTAGAGCTCTATTAAATTCTTTGGGGACTTGGTCTTTTAGATTTAAAAGCTTACTGTCAAGTTCAGCTATTTTTTCTTGCGGTAAATGAAAATGATTGATTTCGGACTCTTATTAATGACAAAAGAAAAGTTTTAACAACCCCTAGACAAACCACGTGCATATAATCTAATGGAATATTTTTTACCATATCAATTGAAAGTTTTTCAATTTGCATTGCTTCTACGGTTTTGCGATGGAGTGGATGAATTTTTCTCCGAAAATCCTCATCAGTTCTAATTTCACAGTTCTGAGGGGGAAAAATAATTTTTCTAAATATATACTCACCCTTCTGTTTGCATTTTGTGCAAGAAAAATAACCTGTATGCCCTTTGACACCAATTACGAAAGATCTCGCTGGGGCATCAAAAATTAAAGCTCGACAGGAAACAGGATAAACTGTATTTTCATAAATAAAACCACTTTTTGTTAAGCAAAAAACTTCATCTGCAAACTCTTTTAAAAACAAATTATTATTCTTTGGTTTAGCATTGCCAGTATAAGCGCCAACAACGAACACGAAATTCGTAGAGTTAACATTTATTAATATTGACCAAATTTGCAAATTTGAGCTTTTTGACAAAGGTAAACCGTCAACTTTGATATTAAGCTCAATTTCTTTAAACTGTTCGAGATTAGTAAGAATTGCAAAATCTGTCAATGCATCAACAACACCGTAATGAATATACTATCCAGAATCCATTTTTCTGACTGGAGCATCTTTTGGAGTTTTTTTGAGAGTTCGAACATCTCGTGGAAGGCCAGATATTTTTTTTGAAAGAATTTGCAGTAAACTATTTGCTGCAGCATTAGTTATCTTGAACTCTACAGCCCATGCTGCTAAACTATTTTTGAAATCATCATTAGACCCTGCAGGATGCTGTCCAACTATAGAGGATTCAGATGAATCAGAATCAAATTGCTCATCAGATTCGTGCACTAATTGCTCAATTTCTTCAGAACTCTTTAAAATTTCTATAGAATCAAAATCAAGATTTTCTATTAAATTTAAAACGCATCCTGATAAAGGTGATGATGATGATAAGGGTGATGATGAGTACCACACATTATTTATAATTTGGGTGCATTCAGTTTTAATTCTTTTTGGCACACTCATACCTGATCGAGTTTTTATTTCTTATAAATTGGATGTTAAACAATCAATTACTGCTATATTTAACCACTAATATAAAGAAAGAATTCTTCAAATTCCCGTTTTTTCACAATTTTCTGTTAAAATGTAGCTCGAATATTTTTTGTTATATTTTCAATTTGAAAAAGAAAATTTGACAACGATTTGAAAATAAAATAATTTCATTAAGAAAGGATTGAGAATTACTTGAAATGTACATTTGTTCTCAAATCGATTTTGACTTTACAACTATACCAAATATCAATAAATTTAAATCAACTTAAAATAACATCAAGAAACCCTTTTATGTATAACTTCAAATAAATATTTCAAAATTTTAAAATTTTTGTATTTCTAAAGTCATTTATAATGCGATAACAACATAAAATCTCAAACACTTGACTTCATATGGATAATTTATTAAGAATAATAGTTTAGATAAACATTATCTGAAATGTAAATATTAAATGTAAATAATAAATAGTTCTCAATTTTTTTTTAAACTGAAATCAAATGTTTCATTTATGTTATTTTAAAAAGACTGGAAATACACGCCTGAGATCAAATGAAAAACTCTAAGTTTTTCCAAGGTTTGAAGCAATGTTTATTGGGAAACATTTGTTCACTTTTGTGTCTACGATTTCCCAGTATTGGTAATGGGAATTGTCAAATTTGCCCAAATTTTCTAAAAAAGAATAATAAAAAAATTATTTTTGATTGTGTGGATTTTCCTAATTCTCGCGAATTATAATTTTTTGTTTTTATTCAGGATTTAAAAATATTTTTTTGATTTGCGGATGAATTTTACGCAATAATATATTTTTGCGAATCAAAAAAATATAAAAGTAATTCGTGCGAATTATCTTTATATTTTTTTGATTCGCGAATTTATAACCCAACTTTTTTGTCATCTTTGAAATTAATTATTTTGATTCAATTCTTCAAAGTTCTGTTCTGATTTATACTTCGCGAATTATCTCTTAAAACAAATAAAATTCAGTCAAAATTGAATTGATGAAAATTATACCAAATCATTATCTCACTTTGTTCGATATGAAATCATTGGTTTAAAATTATTTTAAAATATTCACTGATTCATAAAATTAATAAATTTTTATTCGTACACCCAAAATATTCAATAGTGGAATAGTTAACAAAATCCATAGTTGAAACCAAATAAATTTAAAATAACTTTTTGTAATTATAAACAACTATGTTTTCGTTAATATTAACAATATTATAATAACCCTGTAAATAACAATTTAAAATAAGAATGTCAAGTCAAATAAAAAACTAAATTTTATTTACATCGAAAACTTTAACACATAAAAATTTTTTGATCTTATTAAGAACAAGAAACAAAATTAATGTCCTGCAATTTTCAGTCCGGTAAATCGAATTAAGCAGGTAATCGTGGATTTTGTAATATTGTTTTAATTTTTAATTAAGTAAAAACATGTTTCTTATAGAATGTAAGGATGTTTAAAATTCTGGACAGCTTCTGACAAATATTTTAAAGTGAATGTGGTTCGGAATGAATAAATTACCACTACCATTTGAATTTTATTGAACATCTCTTTTTACAACGTGCATTATGGTATTTTTAATAGAATTATTGTGTGACAAATTTCTTTTTTTTTCTAATGTTTTAAAAAATAGATATTGTATATTGTTTAATTTAAAATAAAGGTCAAAATACAAGTTCCGTGGTTTGTATTAACCATTTTTAAATTTAGTATAGTTGATATCTGTTACTTTTAATTTTTATTGAATTTTCACCAGCTAATCGTAACCGAAAACTACTCCGTAGTTGATTTTTAGATTTCGAATAGACATAGTCATCTTCCACTACTTCATATTAACTATGTCATAGTGAGGGTTATTTCACCAATGACATAGTTGAAAAATAGTGTTCATCAACTACGTATATTTTAGGGTGTATTCAAACGTGTATTTTCAAGCTCTGAATGAAACACAAGAGAGAATATTAAGCTTGCTTAGAATCAATAATTGTCGTACACAATTTTGAAATTTTGAGATGTGCTATATCTATGTTTACGCGCTAAATAAGAATATTTATATGAATACCGAAAATTCGGTACTGGAAAATTTTCAATACTGAAATACCGATTTCGCAATACCGATTCGGTATTGGAAACCCTAACGTACACCAGGTAATTCGGAAAGTATATTAAATGTATTTGATTTTGCATCAGCACTTTGTCAAGTTTTATTTTTTTTTTATGTTTCTTTTTAACATTTTATGTGTTTAGGCATTTTTTTGGTTCACTGTACCAATTGTGTTATATTTAAATTTTTGGGTATTCGTCGCACAATCAAAACCAGTTCTTGACGCACTAATACCTACCGCACCTATATGCTACGTTTATTTAATGTGAAACATCGAATATAGTAAGGGCACTCACGATGGGTATTGAAAACGATGCAAACGTTGCAAATGATTGCAAAAAAACAACGATTGCATCAACACAACAACAAAATGTATGTATTTGCAATTTGCTTTATTTTTCTTCATTTGCAATAAAAACCCTTTAGCAAAAATCACTTTGCATATAAGCTAAGTTGCAAATAAAACAAAACATCTCTTTTTAACATATCAGCCGCCATATTATTATTTATAAAATAAGAAATGTAATAAAAAAATTGCTTGTGATTTTTTATTAACATAAAATTTTTTTTATTTATTATTTTATTATTATTTTTATGATTCACAAATTTTCTCAAAAAATACGATTAATTTTTACTTTTGACGTAAAAAAATCACTGTTGCCAATTTAGCTATTTTTTCGTCAAATCTAGCGATATTTTACCATTTTCAGCTATTTTCTAGTGATTTCTTAGTTTGATTTAGCGATATTTTTAGGAAAAAAAATTGGCAACAGTGAACTAAATAGCTCATAAAGCAAATATGCAATTGATCTTAAAAAAGACGCTCACGATATGTTACAATTTGCATAGCAAATTGCAAATATGCACATGTACCATCGTGAATACCCTTAGTGAGTAATTATTAAGCTGCCTACACACTAGGGAACATACTTAAAAAAAGAGAGCATTTTTTGTGAATGTGTGAGTGCGTTTGTGTGTGTGTGCGTGTTGAGAGCGTGCATTTCGTGTTTACAAAATTTTTTGATATTTTTTGTTCCCTCAACCATGTTTCCTAGTGTGTAGGCAGCTTTATAGGCGTTAATAGTATTGCTAAGTTAGAGGTTTCCCCCACGATTTAGGTTGTTTTCTATACTTTTATGAAGTCTTAGGCAATGTTGCCAGTTTTGACGATTTATCGTAATTTTGACCATTTTTACTATCGAAAATAGCCAAAAAACGATTTGACGATTTTCTCTTCAAAATGACGAGTTTTTTTTAATAGGAAATGTACCAACAAGTGTTCAAAACATGTTATTTTTCCATTATCTAAATCAATAAACCTGAAAATTTATTCAGGTAATTTATAAATATTTATCATAAAATTTTTATTTATGGTTTTGAATTTCAGAATCTGATGGTTTTTTGTAGGAAAACTAACAAGGAATCTGGTAATTATTTTTATTTAAAAGAGTTTTCCCTAAATCTCTAATAAATGTAACGTGGTTTTCGAAGGGATGTATATGTCATATCGGACTCTTTTTTTCATGTAAATTCTTTAGTACACTATTTTTGTATTGTTATTTTTTCTTAAAATTTAGGATTGAACTAACATTTTTGTAAATCCCATTTAGCATAACAATTACTTTCATCTGTATTTGAACTAACTTGGCATCCTAATTTTTAGTAATTTATGTTTCTTAATTTTACAAATTTTTCAGCTAATTTAAACCCCAATTATTTCCCAAAGTTTATATTTTTGTGTCTCTGCTATCAATATCACATAGAGATGGCGCTATATTTTCATAATTTTTTATTGTATAATCACAAATTGTAAAAATTGTATCATCTTTCTTTGATTTGAAAATAATTTAAACAGAAAGTGATATTAATTTATGATCTTGAGTCAAACTAAAATAACATTCATTTACTTAAAAATAACAGATCAACTAAAAACATTTCCCCCATTCACTGATAATTTTGATTATAAAACAATTCAAGTTTGTGGAGAAATGTAGTTAAAAAATCTAAATTTCAAATTAGATTTTCAATTTCGTTTGAAATTTTTCTAATTTGAATTGACAAAGAGAAATTTCATTTTAAAATTTCGCATTTTCTAATACAAAATTCAGATTTTAATTGAAAATTTTTTAAATTAAAATAAACGCCCTATTACTATTTAAATTTTCCAAATGTATATTTTTGTTGTTGCCGGAAGTTAATATTAATTTGTGAAGTACTGATCAGAAATACCTATGTATATGAAATACGTTCCGCCATTTCTGCTGGCTTGGTTGCACCAAGTTTAGCTGTTAGAGACCCAGGAAAACTAGAACACTCTCGATTTGTATATTGGTATGGCTAAGCCACCAGATAACTAGCGCTTTTCATTACGCACCAACATTATTACGCAAAAGTGTAGGCAACAACATGGTTTGACGTAAAATCAAGGCCATCTTGTAAACACGGTCCAGTTCATGTTTTCAACATGGTTAAAAGGAGTTTATATTTAAAATTTGACCTTAAAAGTATTGTTTTAAAAATTATACAAAGAAATTCATATTTCGCTCACCCAGAAAATATGTTGTTGGCTATGCTACATGATGATGCGTCCCAAATATGCTCTCCAAATATTGGCTCTTTGAAGAGTGTTAGATGTCAGAAAAGGAACTACCACAGAGAAAGTTCCCGAATTCTGTCTTCCAGAGCTTCAAGTAAGTGCGAAAAATTACTATGATTTGATAGTTTGGATGGATGTGAAAGTAACAGAACCTCCAATGACCATGAAACATACTGATACAGAAAGTTGATCTATTCGGAAAATAACTTTCTTGTATTTGAAAAGTTTCCTTGCCATACTCAAGCAGTAGAAAGGTGTGTCAAGCTCGTCACTGATGCTTCAATTTCTGTCCGTGGATTAGAAGCAAGAGATAGTTTCATTCGCCCCAGAATAAAAGCAAGGCAAGATATACCATTGTTTGAAACCGAACCTCAGTTTTTCCACCAATGAGACTCCTTATAATGAACAATAAAATTAATGCGTTTTGTTTAATAATACATACTTATATATTAAATGTGTTTTATGTGAGTAAATAAAAGACTGAAACCATTTGAATTAACTTCATATAAAACTATTTTAAACCAAATTACTTTTATTTCAATAAATGACCTAATGCAAAAAATTAAAGTCCTCTGCGCCACCTCAAGATCTTGACCTAGAGGCTACAATTTTTTTTCAGTATGTTTAAGTCTAGGGAGCATCGATTCATATTACAGGAGAAACTAAATTTGAAAAAAGAAAAATTCGCTCCACCCTACTGTTGGTGTTAATACACCCATAAAACCGCTTTAGTGAAAAAACATTTTACCTAACTCAGTTAGATTTTAAAAATGCAAATATCTCATAAACTACTAATGCTAGAAGGAAAAGGACGTTTATTTGCGTTTTCGCCTATATCTCGAAAACTAAGCGAGATAGAGCAAAAGGTTAAAATGTTTGCCCTTTGGGTATTAATACACCCATAAAATCCCTTTAGTGTAAAAAATATTACCTAACTCAGCTAGATTTTAAAAATGCAAATATCTCATAAACTACTAATGCTAGAAGGAAAAGGACGTTTATTTGAGTTTTCGCTTATATCTCGAAAACTATGCGAGATAGAGCAAAACGGTTTAAATTTTTGCCCTATGGGTGTTAATACACCCATAAAACCTTTTTAGTGAAAAAAAAATATTACCTAACTCAGCTAGATTTTAAAAATGCAAATATCTCATAAACTACTAATGCTAGAAGGAAAATGACGTTTATTTGGGTTTTCGCCTATATCTCGAAAACTAAACGAGATAGAGCAAAACGGTTAAAATTTTTGCCCTGTGGGTATTAATACACCCATAAAACCCCTTTAGTGAAAAAAATTGTATCTAAATCAGCTAGATTTAAAAAATGCAAATATCTCATAAACTACTAATGCTAGAAGGAAAAGGACGTTTATTTGGGTTTTCGCCTATATCTCGAAAACTAAGCGAGATAGAGCAAAACGGTTAAAATTTTTGCCCTTTGGGTGTTAATACACCCATAAAACCCCTTTAGTGAAAAAATATTACCTAACTCAGCTAGATTTTAAAAATGACGTTTATTTTGGTTTTCGCCTATATCTCGAAAACTAAGCGAGATGAGCAAAACGGTTAAAATTTTTGCCCTCTGGGTGTTAATACACCCATAAAACTCCTTTAGTGAAAACAAATTCCACCTAACTAAATTGCACTTTATTTGAAAAATTTTACTTTTTTTCAAAAATTGTACTTTTTTAAAAAGTTTCTTTTTTTGAAAATTGTACTTTTTTTTTGAAAAATGAGTTTTATGGGTGTATTAACACCCAGAGGGCAAAAATTTTAACCGTTTTGCTCATCTCGCTTAGTTTTCGAGATATAGGCGAAAACCAAAATAAACGTAATTTTTAAAATCTAGCTGAGTTAGGTAATATTTTTTCACTAAAGGGGTTTTATGGGTGTATTAACACCCAAAGGGCAAAAATTTTAACCGTTTTGCTCTATCTCGCTTAGTTTTCGAGATATAGGCGAAAACCCAAATAAACGTCCTTTTCCTTCTAGCATTATTAGTTTATGAGATATTTGCATTTTTTAAATCTAGCTGATTTAGATACAATTTTTTTCACTAAAGGGGTTTTATGGGTGTATTAATACCCACAGGGCAAAAATTTTAACCGTTTTGCTCTATCTCGTTTAGTTTTCGAGATATAGGCGAAAACCCAAATAAACGTCATTTTCCTTCTAGCATTAGTAGTTTATGAGATATTTGCATTTTTAAAATCTAGCTGAGTTAGGTAATATTTTTTTTTCACTAAAAAGGTTTTATGGGTGTATTAACACCCATAGGGCAAAAATTTAAACCGTTTTGCTCTATCTCGCATAGTTTTCGAGATATAAGCGAAAACTCAAATAAACGTCCTTTTCCTTCTAGCATTAGTAGTTTATGAGATATTTGCATTTTTAAAATCTAGCTGAGTTAGGTAATATTTTTTACACTAAAGGGATTTTATGGGTGTATTAATACCCAAAGGGCAAACATTTTAACCTTTTGCTCTATCTCGCTTAGTTTTCGAGATATAGGCGAAAACGCAAATAAACGTCCTTTTCCTTCTAGCATTAGTAGTTTATGAGATATTTGCATTTTTAAAATCTAACTGAGTTAGGTAAAATGTTTTTTCACTAAAGCGGTTTTATGGGTGTATTAACACCAACAGTAGGGTGGAGCGAATTTTTCTTTTTTCAAATTTAGTTTCTCCTGTAATATGAATCGATGCTCCCTAGACTTAAACATACTGAAAAAAAATTGTAGCCTCTAGGTCAAGATCTTGAGGTGGCGCAGAGGACTTTAATTTTTTGCATTAGGTCATTTATTGAAATAAAAGTAATTTGGTTTAAAATAGTTTTATATGAAGTTAATTCAAATGGTTTCAGTCTTTTATTTACTCACATAAAACACATTTAATATATAAGTATGTATTATTAAACAAAACGCATTAATTTTATTGTTCATTATAAGGAGTCTCATTGGTGGAAAAACTGAGGTTCGGTTTCAAACAATGGTATATCTTGCCTTGCTTTTATTCTGGGGCGAATGAAACTATCTCTTGCTTCTAATCCACGGACAGAAATTGAAGCATCAGTGACGAGCTTGACACACCTTTCTACTGCTTGAGTATGGCAAGGAAACTTTTCAAATACAAGAAAGTTATTTTCCGAATAGATCAACTTTCTGTATCAGTATGTTTCATGGTCATTGGAGGTTCTGTTACTTTCACATCCATCCAAACTATCAAATCATAGTAATTTTTCGCACTTACTTGAAGCTCTGGAAGACAGAATTCGGGAACTTTCTCTGTGGTAGTTCCTTTTCTGACATCTAACACTCTTCAAAGAGCCAATATTTGGAGAGCATATTTGGGACGCATCATCATGTAGCATAGCCAACAACATATTTTCTGGGTGAGCGAAATATGAATTTCTTTGTATAATTTTTAAAACAATACTTTTAAGGTCAAATTTTAAATATAAACTCCTTTTAACCATGTTGAAAACATGAACTGGACCGTGTTTACAAGATGGCCTTGATTTTACGTCAAACCATGTTGTTGCCTACACTTTTGCGTAATAATGTTGGTGCGTAATGAAAAGCGCTAGTTATCTGGTGGCTTAGCCATACCAATATACAAATCGAGAGTGTTCTAGTTTTCCTGGGTCTCTAACAGCTAAACTTGGTGCAACCAAGCCAGCAGAAATGGCGGAACGTATTTCATATAGGTATTTCTGATCAGTACTTCACAAATTAATATTAACTTCCGGCAACAACAAAAATATACATTTGGAAAATTTAAATAGTAATAGGGCGTTTATTTTAATTTAAAAAATTTTCAATTAAAATCTGAATTTTGTATTAGAAAATGCGAAATTTTAAAATGAAATTTCTCTTTGTCAATTCAAATTAGAAAAATTTCAAACGAAATTGAAAATCTAATTTGAAATTTAGATTTTTTAACTACATTTCTCCACAAACTTGAATTGTTTTATAATCAAAATTATCAGTGAATGGGGGAAATGTTTTTAGTTGATCTGTTATTTTTAAGTAAATGAATGTTATTTTAGTTTGACTCAAGATCATAAATTAATATCACTTTCTGTTTAAATTATTTTCAAATCAAAGAAAGATGATACAATTTTTACAAGTAAATTACAAAGAATAAAATTTATTGAAAAAAGTCGATAAGACCAGCAAATTTACTTGTAAAAATTGTATCATCTTTCTTTGATTTGAAAATTATTTAAACAGAAAGTGATATTAATTTATGATCTTGAGTCAAACTAAAATAACATTCATTTACAAAATTATCAGTTTTATAAACGAATTTGTTAAAATACGACTGGTTAAATGAAAATAAAGAACAATTTTTATATTTCATCTAATTATGCATAACAAATTTGTATTTCTTTCACTTTATCCTTTTTTCTCTTCTTTCTTCTCTCCTTTTTCCTCTTTTTCCTTTTTTTATCTTCCTTTCTTTCTCCTTTTTCCCTCTTTTTCCTTTTTTTTTTTCTTTTTCGATTTTGGAGCCACGCATGGTTGAAGTGAAGGAAACTCAATATAAATTGATTTTGTAACAAAAAGAATTTCTATAGAAATAACGTAACACTTCACCGAAGTGTTTTAGAAATTTCTTTATGTACACATGCATTGAAAATTTACCATATACTGAAATTAATTGTTCGAAAGAAAAAGTTCACTTAAAAAAAATTCTTATCGAAAGAACTTTAGATTTTAATGTACTTAGTCTAGAAATATTTTACAGGTAACTACACTCATAAAAAAGCCGGTACAAATATGTAGTTAAAATTCTGCTAAAATAACAGGAAATAGTACCTGTATTTGCGCCATAATTCTCAATGAAGTTCAGAATTATGGTATGCTAAATTTAGGTAAGCTAAATTTTACACACTGCTAAATACACAGACAATTCTAGTAAACTTAGCTAAGAAATTTGAGCTAAATTCAACAGAAACATTACCTGATATAACTGAAAATTTCTGCTAAAATGTCGCCTACAGTCTTGGTTTTTGGGCTCTACGGATCTGTCCCGAGACAGGCCCATATTTATTTTTGGGAATATAGGTGGCTTATAAGGATTGATAAGTTCAGAGTATCGAATTTTTATCCATTTTGCTCTATCTCGCTTAGTTTCCGAGATATAAGCCATTTTGTGATTATACAATAAAAAATTATGAAAATATAGCGCCATCTCTATGTGATATTGATAGCAGAGACACAAAAATATAAACTTTGGGAAATAATTGGGGTTTAAATTAGCTGAAAAATTTGTAAAATTAAGAAACATAAATTACTAAAAATTAGGATGCCAAGTTAAAAAAATTTTACTTTTTTTCAAAAATTGTACTTTTTTAAAAAGTTTCTTTTTTTGAAAATTGTACTTTTTTTTTGAAAAATTTAAATTTTTTTGAAAAATTTAAATTTTATTGAAAAATTTTTATTTTTTGAAAAATTTTAATTTTTTCGGTAATTTTTTCCAAAAATTGTACTTTTTTTTGTAAAATTTCACCTTTTCCCAAAAATGGTACTTTTTTTGTTGAAAAATTGTGCTTTTTCATAAATGGTACCTTTTTTCAAAAATTTTTTTTAAATGCGCCACATGTGGCCACATTTGCCATAACCCGTTGTTCGTTTTCATTTGTCTGAATATTTTTGTAAACAAATGGTTTTTAATCAATTCAATTAGTTTTTTTATACATTAGTGTAATTTCATTACCATTAGTAATGATTTTTCTAATGAAAAATATTTCATTACCATTAAATGGTAATGAAATTTTTTTCATTGTCATTAGTATGAACTAATGGTAATGAAATTTCAATGGTAATGAAAAATTCCCATGTATGAATTATATACAAGATATTACTTACCCCAGCAAAAAGAAATTGCAAGTATTTCTTTACAAACTACTTCTTTCAATGCTTCACAAGTATCCGTTAGTGTATTTTTACTGCTTTTTTAGAAGTTATTCTGAACAACTTCAAAAAATCACTTCTTCCATTGCTTCCCAAGTATCCGTTATTAAATTTTTACAGCTTTGTTAGAATTACTTCTGAAACACATCCAAAAAATCACTTAAGTATTGCTTCTAAAGAGTAATTGCTCTAAAAGTGATCGTAAAAAGTGATTTTGGTATAATTTGGCATTCCCGGGTAAAAAAAATAATATGATGTTATATATAGTGATATCTTATTTAATATAATTGGAGATATGCTATGATCCGAAAAATGGTGCATAAAATTATATCGGAGAAGATCTAAATATATTGAATCATATAGAATCTTATCCGAATTTTGACCCGATATAATTACACTGTGAGACAAATGGTAGGGGTCAGTGATCGGGAAGGGTTTAAACTACCGGGGAAAGTTATATCGGTAAAAAAAAAGTTATACGTGTCCCGGCGTTTCGCTGGGTCGCCCCTAGGAATCGAGATATATCGATTTGACCTTTGGTGGTCTTTTTTTTGACATAACTCGAGAACCACTAGTCCGATTTTGCTCAAACAATTTTAAAAAAATTAAAAATTACAATTCCTTTAATCTGTTCATATAACGTTTTTCTATATACTCAACAGTTTTGCCGGTAAAAATGTATTCATAAATATAAATATACATACATGTAGATATTACCTCAATTTTTGTTAATGCACATGTGTGGACATATGTGGATGCATGTATGGAGATTTATGTACCCATGTATGGAAAAGCATTCGTGTTTATGATCATGCGCGAACATACATTAAACCTGTATGAATCCAAATATGTAGATTTTTATCCGGGTATTTATGATTAATTTCTCTAAATTTAATATTTTTTCAATTTTTAAAAATATGTATAAAAAAAAAATGGTGAGAAATCAGGGACGTAACAGTTATAACTTTTATTAAAAAACTTATTGTTTTACAATTATTTCTTGTTTGAGTATTTTTAATTTTCTGTTTATTTGCTCTGTTTGATTTTTATTTTTAATTCAAACAAAAACAATGAAAACACGATTTTTATTTTTTCAAAAATAATAAAAGTTATTTTGTGATTTTTTTTCTTTATCAAAAAATAACAATTAAGAATATAAATCAAAAGCCATGGAACCAATGACTTCACCAATTATAATATCCTGATGATGTCAACTAGTGTTAATTAAAGATTGAACAGTGATTTAAAGTGAGTAAATATGTATATTCCAGCAACTTCCGGCATTCAATTTAGGTCAATTTTTAATTTTTATTTTATTATCAAATAAAAAAGTTAGTGCTTAATTTTTTCAAAAAAATCATTCTGTAACTTTTATAAAAACCCGAGTAAAAAAAATTGATCTCGCGCAATATCTAATTATATCCAATTTGATATTGTTTAAGATCTGCTGTAATATCTAGCTGATCCAATTAGATCTCAAAATTGGGTGTATCCAATCATATCGTATTAGATCCCATTGTATATATGGGGATAAACTAAGATCAAGTTATATATCAAAATTGGGAGGTCCAGTGATATCTTTGGGGATAAACCTAGATCTGTTTTGATCCGAAAATTGGCGGATCCAGCTATATATTTGCGGATATTTTTAGATCTAATTTGATCCGAAAAATGGCGGATCCAATTAGATCCAGCTATATATTTGGGGATAAACTTAGATCTAATTTGATCTCAATTTTGGCAGATCAAATTAGATCCCGCAATATATTTGTGGATAAACGTATATCTAATTTGATCCGAAAAAGTGGCAGATCGAATTAGATGTAGCTATATATTTGGGGATAAATCTAATTTGATTCAAAAAATGGCACATCGAATTAGATCCAGCAATATATTTGTGGATAAACTTAGATCTAATTTGATCCGAAAAAGTGGCAGATCGAATTAGATCCAGCAATATATTTAGGGATAAATATAGATCTAATTTGATCTCAATTTTGGCAGATCTAATTAGATCTAGCAATATATTTGTGGATAAACTTAGATCTAATTTGATCCGAAAAATGGAAGATCAAATTAGATCCAGCAATATATTTGGGGATTAAGTAAGATCTAAATTTATCCAAAAAATTACAGATAAAATTAGATCCAGTAATATACTTCGGGATTGCGTAAGATCTTAACTTTTCCGATAAATTGCAGATCGAATTAAATCCAGTGATATATTTGGGGATTTGGTAGGATCTTAATTTATCCCATAAATTGCAGATCGAATTAGAAACAGCAATATATTTGGAGATTGACATCTAGAACTATCCAGAAAAATGACAGCTAAAATTAGATCCCGCATTATATTTGGGTACTACGTAAGATCTCCATTTATTTGGGATTAAATAAGATCCCAGACAGATATTGACAATAGTTCAAAAAATAATACAGTGGAAGATCACTGATTTTATAAAAATTAAAATATTTTGTTAAAATAAGGTTTAAAATCAGAAGATCTCGAGTTCGATCTCGGCTATGCATTTTTTTTTATAAAAATGCGCATTCTCATTGCTGGTCTTATCGAAATTTTTTCAATAATTTTTATTCTTTGTAATTTACTTGTAAAAATTGTATCATCTTTCTGTGATTTGAAAATAATTTAAACAGAAAGTGATATTAATTTATGATCTTGAGTCAAACTAAAATAACATTCATTTACTTAAAAATAACAGATCAACTAAAAACATTTCCCCCATTCAAAAGAATTTCTTTTTATAAAATTATAATTTTATTTTCTGTAAATGTTTTTATAAAATTATATTTTTTTTATTAAATGGAATTTTTTTTAAAAAATAATTTTATTTACATATTTTTAACGCTCTACACCATTTCCAATTGTTTTTAAAATTTATCAATTGTATTTCAGAAATAATCAATTGAATTTCAGTTTTATCAATTGTATTTCAGAACTTATCAATTATTTTTCAGATTTATGAATTGTATTTCAGAACTAGTCAATTGAATTTCAGTTTTATCAATTGTATTTCAGAAATTATTAATTGTATTTCCGAAATTCACAACTGTATTTCAGAAATTATCAAACTGTATTTCAGAAATTATCAATTGTATTTCAGAAATTATGAAATGTAATTTAGAAATTTTTCTCTATTAACTATGATAAACCATCAACAAGTTCTGAAATAGATTTGATTATTTCTGAAATACAATTAATAAATTTCTGAAATACATTCCATAATTTCTAAAATACATTTAAAATTTCTGAAATATATGATGGCACCATATATGACAATATATTGTTTAAATGGCACCAATATGGAGCTTTATATGGTAATATATAACTTAGATTCATCCATATACCATTTAATCCGAAAAATGGCCCGATAAAATTGTATCAGTTCTTATTTGTATCAGTTGTTATCTAATTGCATCAGTTTAGATCTGACCTGATTAAATTATGTGTTAATCAGATGAAATTGTATCAGATTTTTGACCTGATACAATTTTATTGGTTTATATTACATGGTATCAGTTTAGGTCCAAATAGATATATTTGTATACAAAATTATATAGTTATATCCCAATTTTGACCTGATATCAGTTTAAAACTTTGATACAATTGTATAAGGTAAATGTCGGATACAATTATATTTTATTTATGTAAAATTGAACCAATTACGATCAAACCGATAGAATTGCATCAGGTCAAAAATCTGATACAATTTCATCTGATTAACACATAATTTAATCAGGTCAGATCTAAACTGTTACATTTAGATAAAAATTGATAAACAATTGATAAAAATATATCGGGCCATTCTTCGGATGAAACTATATATTTATACAGATATAACTTAATCACATATATGACTATTTTTCTTCGGGTTGTTTAAATGATACGATATATCAAAGTATATGGTACTATATATGGTAGCATATATTATCATATCTGCATCTGTATTAAAAATGTCGTTCATCAGGTACCATATATGAGCATATATTGTTGAAATGGCACCATATATGGCAATATATGGTTTAAATGGCACCAAATATGATAATATATGGTTTGAATGGCACCATATATGATAATATATGGTTTGAATGGCACCATATATGATAATATATAGCTTAAATAACACCATATATAAATATATATCGCACTATATATATATTATCATATCTGGAACTGAATTAAAGATTTTGTTTATGAGGTACCATATATGGCCATATATTGTTTAAATGGCACCATATATGATAATATCTAGTTTAACTGTCACCATATATAATTATATATTGTTTAAATGATACCATATATAATTATATATTGCTAAAATGCCACCATATATATTAAGATATAGTTCTATATATAACTATATATGCAATAAGATCAACCATGTTATGTAATATATAATTATATATGCCATATCTAATATTATGAAGGCCGATATCTAATTAGCATAATATAAAGAAAAATTATATATAGCATAATATAAAGAATTTATATATAGCATAATATAAAGAAAAATTTTCTGAAAAAACGTCATATATAATTATATATGGATGTACATAACCACATGTCTAATTATATATTGTAATATATGCCACATATGATTATATATAATTTTTTTAACTCGGGAAGTTTTAAAATAAAAATCAAAAAATAACAGAAATTTATATAGTAAAATATAAAAATTGAAAAAATTAAAATCTTTGCCAAACTTTGTGATTTTTTGTGCAATATGATTTATAAAATATAGTGCATTATTGAAATATTATAATTAAATAAATTTGGGTGGTGACTTTTTTAGAAATATAACAGTTAATTTGGGTCTCTGTGAGAAATTGATTTTTATGTACCCCCGAGTAAAAATAGTTATATATTGTCATATATAATGTGATTGGGTTATATCTGACAATGAATGGACTCACATTAAGACACATGTCATTATATCAGTGTTGCCAGGAGATTTTTTTAAATCCCTACATTAATGGAAAAAAATCGCCCTTTTTCCCTACAAACAAAAAAATATTCCCTACATTTTTCCCTACACATTTTTATACCATACACCACTACGTGGAGAGGTTATAATAAGTTTGTGCTGATGTTTGTGACACCAAAAAACATCAGACATGAGATAAATATCTTAGATATTATAGTTTTTTAAGGAATAATTAGTTAATAAATAACAATGGAGTTACTGCAAACTACTATTTTAATGAAATTTCAATATGTTGTAGAAACCAAAATGCTAAGATGAACATCCCACAGTTTTTGAATACCTCGGTAATTTAAGTGGTAAAAAATGGGGTTAGAATGGGTTCGTCAGAGGTGAAAGTAAGTATGAGACAGGTTAATCTTAGATTTCTTTTATCTATCAATTATCCAAATTCTGGATAAAAATTTTCTGCAGATTTTACAGTACAATTTGCTATTTTCAATTAACTAAAAGTTAGCCTAAATATAACTAAAATTCTGTAAATTTAACAGTTTTCATTTTGCCGTTCTCATTTTACTAGATTTAGTAAAAAAATCTGCAGTTTAGCAGTTTTTTCTGCAGCATAATTTTTAACAAATTTTTAGTAACTTTTTCTGCTATTTTTACAGATTTATTTCTATGAGTGTAATTATAAATTTTACTAGAAAAATTTTTAAATTTAAAAAATCCCTACAGTTGACTGAAAAAACAAAATCTGTCCCTTTTTCCCTACAGATGAAATTTTTGCAAAAAATCCCTACGAAAAGGGAAAAATCCCTACACTTGGCAACACTGCATTATATACAACTACATCTGATATTATTTTTTCAACGAATTTTTATAGTTATTGCAAATTATGTTATTACATATCCCCAAATCTGACTCCATATATAACTACACAAGCCATATAAAACTAATCAATTCGATACTAAGTTATATAACACTGTATGTGTTATTCATTCTCACACTCTTAACCATCTAACCGGCCTAAGCTTTTTTGCAATGAAATTTATACCATGTGTTTCTCACGAAAAATAAACAATAAGTTCTTCTACAAAATTTTTTTTCGTTGCCTACTTTAGGCGATATGGGCCAAAATAGTTTAAGGGTGAATCTCGAAAACTAGCGCATAAAAATTACTAGGTTTAGGTACAAATTATTTCTCTTACCAAGATGTAATTACAATAAAAAAAATTACATTTTTGGTGCTGTTACTTAAGAAGTTGTAGCGATTTTCGTTTTTCGAAAAATGCGAAATTGAGCGAAAACGTAGCAAAACTTCAATATATATTATTCAAACTTATAAGCTTTGCTACCTATACCAAATATATTCTTTTTACCAAATTTCAGAAAAATCTGTCCATTCGTTTTAAAGTTAAGGCGATGTCCTTTAAAGGTATGCTTATGGAATCCTGTGCATCCTTGGACCAAGGTAAGGAACTTTTTGAATAGCTTAAGCTCCAATCTTACTTCATGGTCACTATCAATTGTTTTAGTGAATTTAAATATGTTTTTAAGATTTTTGAAACTTTTGGTTGTTTTAAAATATTTAATTTTTGAAATTTTACGAAATTTTATCTTTGACACTTTCTCGCTTCCAAACCGTACATTGTATACAAAAAAATTCTTCACAAAAAATTTTACAAATTTTGTTTTCTGTTGAAAAAGCATAATTTCTTATTATAAAATACCCCTTTGGCGCATTTCTGGTCAATTTAATATACCCCGCCTGGAGGCGGGCTTGCTGGTTAGAGGGTTAATCCCAACAAACACTTTCGGCATTATGCTTACAATTTTTTCACACAAAAAAAAACTTAAAAATGATTCCTTGCCTTCTAATAAAATGTTCATACATTTTCCTATCAAAATCGCCATATTTTTATACAAAACTCTGAAAAGTGCATCTATTTTTCTGAAGAAAACCTCGGACGAATCCTTTCTAACCCCATATTCTGATCACTTAAATTACCGAGGTGGTCAAAAACAGTGAGATGTTCATCTTACAATTTTTTTTTCTACAAAATATTGAAATTTCATTAAAATAACATAGTAATGTTTAGTTTGAAGAAACTTCCTACCCGATTAAAAAAGATGATATGGTGACATATCTAATTTGATGAAATACAATAACTAATCAGATACAATTTAATCCGAAAAATGGTGAATACAATTGTATCTACGTGGATCAAATTGGATTTAATTACTTTAAATTATATACAATTTAATCCGAATTTTGACCAGACATTATTGTATTAAATAATATCTTAATAGTTAAAATTTGATGCAATTTGATTAAAATTTTGGAATTTTTGTTTTTATTAAATATTGCACTGAAAAACAATGGGGGATTCACGTAAGGTTTCGTTTACACGATACACGATGCAATTTGATTAAAATTTTGGAATTTTTGTTTTTATTAAATATTGCACTGAAAAACAATGGGGGATTCACGTAAGGTTTCGTGTATCGTGTAAACTAAGCAAATCTAGTAGCAGCACAAAAGATCTATATTGGTCGCTGTGCGTAGTGCCTTCGTAACTAATCTAAGCAAATCTAGTAACTTTTAGAGTCTATGTGAAACTGCATACATAAAAAGTATCTACTTATTAATGAGTACTTATAGGAGCTATAAGCTGTATTTTGTCTCATGCCTATCAATATTAAGTCTTTAAAGCAAATCTACGTTAAACCGATTGTAGTATAAAAATTTTTAAACAGGTTATGTTTGTAGTTTTTCCGTTATAATCGAACCTACGTCATCAAAAGTTTCTAGGAAGTAACGCGAATAAGTTACGTTAGATGTGAAAATGTATATACGTTGAGTTTTCAACGTTGATAATTATCCGTGTTGAAAGTTAACGTGCATACGAAAAGTAATGTGTTAGTTTTTGTCTTAAAGGCGTTTTTATACACTTTGAGGTTTTTTATGAGTTAACGGATAAAGTTAATTCGAAAACACAGCTATAGTATAGTTCAAGAATAATCCATAAAATAAAAATATTCTAAATAAAATGAAATTTCAAATAATTTTCCATAACACATTACTGGATTTTTCACTGAAGGTGAAATTTTTATTTTGAAAGTGAGAAAAGTTCAGATGAAGCTTTAATTTTTGGGCTATTTTAAAATGAGAAAAATACATTAAAATTGTGATAACAAATTTGACATGAGTTTTTAATAAAATTAAGGGGGTTATTTTGTAATACGCAAAGCGTTGCGTTGTTTTCCATACAAATTGTTTTTGTAACAATAACAATTTACACACAAATCAACACAACGCAAGGCGTTGCGTTTTACAAAATAACCCACTAAATGTCTTGAAATAATCGTTTAAAAATTTTTTGTTTGAATTTTCATTTGTATTTCATGATATCCTTCAAGCTTATTCATAAATTTGGTGCTACGTTATTCCTAAACCAAAATAATTACTCCGAAGAATTGGCTAACTTTTATTAATATGGCCCAATATTCAATTTCAATATAAAATAATCTGTTGTTTCGATGTAAATTTATAACATTTTAAATGAAAATGAATTTCAATTTGAATTTACTAAGATGTTAAGAGTTCATTTAAAACAAGAATATACCATAGATTATATAGGGAAAATAAATGTTTCTTTTTTAAATCAATAGGCTTATTTTGTTGCTATACATATCTGGTACGAAATCCTATACAAAGTCTGGCTGCGTATGTTAAGTATTAACTCTTTTAACATAATATTTTCATAATTTTCTCTACAATTGAATGAATTCCTTTTCTTAAGTAATTCACTGAATTCGTTCAACTGAATGCGTTCATCAAACAACAAATTCAAAGAATTAATTCAATTGAAATAGTTCTTTTTATTAAATCAAATGAATTAATTCACCGGTGAACGCGTTCAATTTTGTAAATCGAACGGAAAAAAGTGAATTAATTCCTTACTGAATTAATTCACTACTGAATTCGTTCAATTTCATTTTCGTTCAGTGAATTAAAAAAAATAAAATTACATTCAGTGAATTAAAAACAAAATAACAAGTTCACTGAATTGAAAAAAAAAAATAAAATAAGTTCACTGAATTGAAAAAAAATTAAATAAGTTCCCTGAATTCAAAGCCTGTTTTCTGCCGTTCAGTAGAAGAAAACAATAATGTACAAATAAAATTTTTAAATAAGCAATTTTACAGCGTGTGCTAGTAAAAATGAACAAATTAGAAACCGGATGCTGTTTATCAACCTACATGATTCAAAAATAAAGCCTTTTACTATTAAAAATAAAAACTTTACAGATATAGAAAAAAATATAACTATATAACTAGTTTGAAAAATTAATAGTTATATTTTTTTTCAAATTTATCTATAACTGTAAAGTTTTTATTTTTAATAGTAAAAGGCTTTATTTTTGAATCATGTAGGTTGATAAACAGCATCCGGTTTCTATTTTGTTTATTTTTACTAGCACACGCTGTAAAATTGCTTATTTAAACATTTCATTTGTACATTATTGTTTTCTTCTACTGAACGGCAGAAAACAGGCTTTGAATTCAGTGAACTTATTTTATTTTTTTTTTTCAATTCAGTGAACTTATAACTTATTTTATTTTTTTTTTTCAATTCAGTGAACTTATTATTTTTTTTTTAATTCACTGAACGTAATTTTATTTTTTTTTAATTCACTGAACGTAATTTTATTTTTTTTAATTCACTGAACGAAAATGAAATTGAACGAATTCAGTAGTGAATTAATTCAGTAAGGAATTAATTCACTTTTTTCCGTTCGATTTATAAAATTGAACGTGTTCACCAGTGAATTAATTTATTTGATTTAATAAAAAGAACTATTGCAATTGAATTAATTCGTAACAAACTAAATCGAACGAAAGCAAATATGAATTAATTCCATTCAATATATGGTGCTTAGTGAATTAATTCATCGAATTTTTAATTCAGAATTGAAAAATTGAATTAAGGAATTAATTCTTCAAAGCTCTGTGTATGGGTCATCTGTCAGATAATATCACTCAGATTCAATCAAAAATATTTTACCGGTTTTTCGTTTTCATGTTATTACTTTTTAAATCAGTTGAAGTTTTATCAAAATTTGTTTTTGTAAAATAATATTTTCCAATTAAAAATGGATTGTAATTGATTTCGATAAAAAAAAGATATATTTAGATATTGGGTCATATAAAAATTTTTCGAAAGACGAAAATTACGTCTTATTATATATAGTGCCATACAAAGCAATATATAACGAGACATAATTGTATTAAATAATATAAAATAATGTATAACCCGTTTTACTCGGGTAGTTAGATATCAACTAATTATTCATTTAGAAAACTATGAAATCTAAGATATTTAACTCACCAAAAAAGATTATGTGTTATATTTCTATTATTGAACAACTTTGCGATTCTAATAATTTTTCTTAAAGAAAAACTCTTATGGTCAATTTTATAATCAGAACTAAGATCGATTTGTTTCTTAAATATTTCTTAGGTAAGAATTTTTCAAACAACTTTCTTATTTAAGAAATATTTAAAACAAAAATCGATCTTAGTTCTGACTATAGAACTGACCCTTAGATTTCAACAAATTAGCTGCCTAGGAATCTAGTAGAGATTTTCCCAAACCAAAAACACAGGTTTATTTGATATAAAAAAAAGTAATATTGTGATACTTTTTGCCATTAAAATTATAGATAAAAAAATTGTAGGTAGATTTTTTTAAAATTCTGGGGTGGGCAAAAATCAGTCTAGGGTGGGCTTAGCCCACCCCAGGCCGGCCTAAGTCCGCCAATGCATGAAAGCTATTAAACTTTTTTGGATTTTGACAAAAGGACATTTTACAGGAAAGCATAAACGCCTTTAGTATTGCTTTAAACTGTTTGTATAAATTTTTTTAACAATTTCTTTCCATTGCAATGTAATATAAAATTATGTCCAAAAGGCGACTGACAAATGTTTTAGTGTGACTCTGAATGGGGTATATATAATTCTATCCAAAACGAAATCGTATTTTTTTGGAAAATGATATCATCCCGACTAAAAAAGATATTATATAATCATATATCACCATATATAAACCACTATATACGTCCATATCTAATTTGATCCGAATATTGGAATATATAATTATATCAAGCGAGATAAGCATTTTATCTAACCTGATACAATTTGATCCGAAAAATGGGTCTATCTAACTTCATCAAATTATATATTAGTACATATAATTTGATGAAGATTTTCAAATAAAATTTTAGTAAATATTTTTGAGATCACTTATTTTCATTCATATTAAATACTAATGCTTAATGTTTAGAAAAATTTTTGTTAATAAACTTGGAAATAGCTGACAAAATAAAACATTACAAAAATTTGTCGGAACAACTGTCTTATAAAATAAAAAAATAACTTTCAGAATTGATTTTTTTTCACGGAAAAAATAACTGAACTTAAACCATATTTATTTCAACATATGTTTTTCTAATTTTTATTTTTAAATTTAAAAATTCCCATTAAACTTTATAAAATTTTGTATAATTAGATATCATGTCAGATATAATTATATATAAAATTAATACAATTTTCTATTAACTTTGTTATATATTTTGATATAATATGGTTTATAAAAGCTTATATGCCATTATATATAATTATGTATGAACTATATTTGCAGATCTCTTAATATATGGCTGGAAACCAAATCGCATATGATTATATATAACGTTATATCAAACATATTTATAAAACCAAAGTGTTAATATAAATGTATATGGTTATATAAAGCCACGCATATAAACATTTAAATTTATATCAAATCATATAAGATTATATGAAAACTTTTTTAGTCGGGATATAAAAACATATATTATTTTGGATTATGTACTAAATAGTTATATATAATGTCATATAAAATTGGATTATCTGTATTTAATTGTAAATGCAATATACGATTATGTACTGATCGATATGTAATAAGATGCAACTAAATACGACATCATATTACAATTTTTTGAGAAAGAAAAAATTATATATGGATACATATAATTATGTCCATATAATTACATATAATTATACCTTATTATATAAAAACGTTTTTACTCGGGATGTAAAATCATGTTAAAAAATTATGCGTACGATTTAGAAGACAAAAGCATTCAACTAAATTTTTATTTTATGTTGTAAAATTTGGGCCTTTAAAATTGTTCAAACTATGCAAATTTCAATGTCAATTTAATAGGTGGTATGCATAAAAAGCAGGGACGTAACAGTTATAACTTTTATTCAAAAAAGTGATTGTTTTACAATTATTTCCTGTTTGAGTATTTTTAATTTTCTGTTTATTTGCTCTGTTTGATTTATATTTTTAATTCAAACAAAAACAATCCAAACACGATTTTTATTTTTTCAAAAATAATAAAAGTTATTTTGTGATTTTTTTTCTTTATCAAAAAATAACAATTAAGAATATAAATCAAAAGCCATGGAACCAATGACTTCACCAATTATAATATCCTGATAATGTCAACTAGTGTTAATAAAAGATTGAACAGTGATTTAAAGTGAGTAAATATGTATATTCCAGCAACTTCCGGCATTCAATTTAGGTCAATTTTTAATTTTTATTTTATTATCAAATAAAAAAGTTAGTGCTTAATTTTTTCAAAAAAATCATTCTGTAACTTTTATAAAAAGTTTTAAAATAAAAATCAAAAAACAACAGAAATTTATAGAGTAAAATATAAAAATTGAAAAAATGTAAATCTTTGCCAAACTTTGTGATTTTTTTGTGCAATATGATTTATAAAATATAGTGCATTATTGAAATATTATAATTAAATAAATTTGGGTGGTGACTTTTTTAGAAATATAACAGTTATTTTGGGTCTCTGATAAAAAGTAAAAAGACAAAATTATATAAAATCAGAAATTTTTATATCGAATTAGATATAATATGATGTCCTGGATATGGACAAATCTCGGATCAAACTGTATCAAATTATATCTAATTTTATATAATTAGACACATGTAGATGACCCATTTTTCGGATCAAGCTGTATATGGGGATTTATCAAATATATATGACACCATATTAAGATTTTTACCCGGGCCTGTAAAAATAGTACTGAAACCAATATTGAATTGGAGTTCACGTTTTGCACTTGTTTAATAAGTAATTTTATTGAAGAGAATAAGGAACAATATCTCGCATTAACAAAGTGGTGTTTTTAAGCCAGTCAATTTTCTAGATTTGCTATTGCTAGAATAGCAATCGTGAGGTCGCAAGTTCGATCCCCGGTGGCGGCAATGAAAAAGCTTTCGTAAAATAAAAAAAATATAATTTTTTTTTGTAAAGATTTTTTTTTTCATTTTTAATTGGTGAAAAAGAGTTTCCTTTGCACTCGTTCAAAAAGTACTGAAAAAAATTTGAAGTGGGAGTACTCCTCTCCTATGACAACTCAATGTTAAAATCATTAGTGTTTATGTTACAAAAGACCCAACAAACAATAATCATTGAAAAACATTCAATACTGATTTGATTCCAAGTTTTATTTTCAAACCTTACCCTTGAGAAAAAGTTGAGAAAAGCCTATTTATCGATAAATATAAAAACTAAAAATTAAATAACAATAATATTTGGCTTCTAATTTGCGACTTTTACCGCATCTTCAAAATTATACACATTAAGAACCTGGGTTTTAACTTTCACCTACCCTTTTGATTCCTGTAAAGAAAAAAGGAATGTAAATCTTAATAAATTAGTAATTTTTGTCATTTTTGCAAAATGTACATACCCGGTTAAAAATAATCACATATGTTCATGTATGGATGATCATATATGATTCCATGTATGAACATTAACGAAATTTGAGGTAATATGTAGATACATGAGCACACATGTACATTAATGAAAATCAAAGTGACATTCACATATGATCATATATATAAACGAGCTTATTATCATGTATGGTTACATATGTTTATTCATATATCTTCATATGCTTTTGCATATATTATTCTAAATTGAAAAAGCAGTTTTTTGTTTTAAAATGTTTATTTTGAATCAGATTTAAGATATCATATATAATTTACTAATACTAAAATTAATAATCCCCCTGATTATGTACGGCGTTAGCGTATTTAGTTAAGAATCAAAATTAGCAAAAACTAAAATATTCTTACCCAATCTAAAACAATTTTGATATAAGTATTACTTGACTGTTTAATATTGAAAAAATAGTCAGAACAACTTTACTGAAAAAACATATAAAAACGTCTACGCCTTACATAACCAGAGGGAATAACAAATTCGTAATGTCCGAACAAAATTGCGAATTTATTGCGAAACGGAAAGCTTTAAAAATCCCCTTGATTATGCAAGGCGTTAGCGTATTTACAAAAAACGCCTCCATACAAATCGAATTTTTACAATTCAAAATTAACAAAAACTATGTTGGCAAATATAAAAAATTTTAATAAAATATAAGTACAACTTTACTGTTAAATTTTGCAAAAATAGCCGTTATAACGATTTTTATGCAAAAACGCCTTAAAACGTCTACGGCTACGAAATACATAATCAGGGGGAATGTTTTAAATTATTTTTTTTCATACTAAAAGTCAAATTTCCCTTTAGAAGAGTTTATTTTTTGACGTATTTTTTTAAACTTTGTAAGTTTACCATTTTAACTTAAAAATTCACGAGAGCAGTTCAAACGTAAATATTTTACTTAAGAAACAAAAAAAGCGAATTATGTAATAATGATTTTTATCTTAATAAGATTGTATTTACTTTAAATTAAAGGTAAAAAAAGTTTGACAAAGACTATTTTTGGCTGACAGACTCTACAAATTAATTTTGATATATGTACCTACATTAAGCGGCGAATACATTAAGGAACATTAAGCAGGGAACAGAAATATCAAAAAAAATTGTAAAAACGAATTGCACGAATGTCAACACGAACATTAAGATACACAAATCAACATTCGTAAAAAAATCGCCTTTTTTCACGAATATTCCTTAGTGTATTCCCCGCTTTAGAGTGCCTATAATTTATTGAACATAAACATATTTTATGGTGATTCCCAGAATATTTCGGCTATTAGATTAAAAAACAAAAATAAATGTCTTTATATCGAATATATAGGATGATTTTTATAATCTTTCGATCTAAGAATTCTTCGAGTCTTTAAAATATAACAAAATAATTGACAAAAGTTGTCTTAACAATTTTTTTTTTCGTGAAGTTTTTTTTTTAGGTTTGTCAAAATAATTTAGCTCACGGGCGGTTATCGCTAGAGCCTAATATTTTAGGAATTATAATAAAACATGGCATGGTTTATTAGGTGGGTGCATCAATTACTTTTCCTGTGGCCCTCTTATCTACATTTATAAAATTATAATTTCCTTATGTATAAATACTTTAACATTTCCAATTAAAATAACCAGATTTTCTTATCAAATTGATATTTAAAATCATTTTAGTTTGTTTAAATAACATTTTAATCAAAAGTCCTACTTAATACTGCCCTTATTGTATAACTTTTTGTTTTAAATAAAATCGTTTGATACTTTTATTAACAAAATTCAATTCTTTTAATTTTTTAAATAAATTTAAAATGCTTCCAAACGAAATAAAAAACGAAAAGTTATAAAATAAAGTTATTAATTTAATGGAAAAATTTAATTGCAATTTTCTTAATTTTAATTGGAAATGGATGGTGAAGGGTGAATTATAGCAACAGTTTATCTACAATTTTTCAAATGGATATTAATAATTTGTTAAAACGCAGTATATACGTAAACGAACACTCCCTACCAAGATTATCGTGAAAAACTTTAAATGATAATGTTTGACGAAAAAAGCACTGGTTGATTCTGCTAACCTCTGCCACATACCAAATATTGCCTTCAGAAAATCTTTTAGAAGAACTGGATAATTTAAATGGCTCACCGCATGTAAAAATTAAGAAGAAGAACATTTAAACCAATAAAGCAAACCCATCTGCAATATTAAAATAAAAAAGATCATCAGTCTAGCGTTTTCATATGGCTTACGCGAAAACAAATATATTCAGAACATGTACATGAAATTTAACTAATGTACATATACTTACTTCTTCCTTGTTGTTTTTGTTGTCTTCTTGATTTTCATCCTTTTAAGGAGCATCATTATTTCTTATACATTTCGCCATCAAGTTTCTGAATTTGTTGTTTATCTAAAACTGTTGTACACCATTCCTCCGATTTCCTTTGAGGTCCTAACAAATATTGGTATATGTGACTATTATTTTGTTAATTAGAAAGAAATGAAAAAGAATACTTACTTAGGTGATAAGGCGCTTATTGGTCAAGGCGATGACAGTATATGCATTAGCAATAAAAATGATTCACAGAATTAGGCAGATCGTTCATCTCATTATATTATAATGTATGGTTTTAACTTAAGATAGACTATAACTGTATTATTTTTTGATTACTTAACACGCGTACTCCTACCAACTTTTAACATTTTCTACTTATTTTTATTTGTTTTCCAAGATTTTTATTGTTCGATGAAAACTATAAAATTGCTAAAGCACATAATTCAAAGTAAACGATTAAAATGGTAAAAACAACAAGTGTTTTTGTATTTTTTAGATTTTTCAATGCTGCCAACACATATTAAAAAATATGTGCACTTTTCCACAAAAATATCATACCAAAATTTCAGAACAAAATTCCAAGTGTGTAATTCAAAAATTAAAACCAATTTTACTCAAAAGCGTCAGTCACTTTCTCGTATTTTTTTAATTTCAATAGAAATTCGGGCGTACTGAAGGTTTTTGAGTTAACTATTAGTTAAGCCAAAAATGTATTGTTGTTTCTTAAGCGGCGAATACATTAAGGAACATTGAGTTTGAAACAAAAAATATCAACAAATTTTGTAAACACGAATTGCACGAATGTCAACACGAACATTAACATACACAAATCAACATTCGTAAAAAAATGCCCATTTTTCACGAATGTTCCTTAGTCTATTCCCCGCTTTATATATTTTTTGACATTTTCTTTTGCGTACGTTTCAATCAAACTAAGAAACTACAATGTATATTATTCTCCACAAAATTATTTTCTAAGTGGACCAAAAAACATCTTTTTTTATATATATTATATCTGTTATATCTTTTTTTATATACATATTTAATTAGACATTAAAATTGAAAATTCTAAAATGTATAATACAAAATATATTCTAAATTTTTTTACAGATATTTTTTGTCCATTTGGAAGATCATTTTATGTAGAATAATTTTTGGTTAACTAATAGTTTCGTTCTGAAAGATTGGATTTATATTTTTGTGGAAAAATTATATCGATTTATCCAAAAAATATTTATTGAAGTTAAATTCCAAATTGTATTTGATTATTGCTTTGTAGTTTGAATTTTAGGTTTTTTTGGTCAGAGACTATTAATTATAGAGATAGGAAATCAAAACTTACACTACTCACATGTAGGGGGCGCTTAAATTTAGTATCACTTCAGCAACTATTTAGTATTACTTTAGTATCAGCTGAGCCTATATTTAAAAACTCAAAAATTGCTGAAAACTGCACAAAATAAGAAAAAATCAAGCGCAAAATATATTTAAATAATAAAATTTGATAATTACTTTTTTTTCTTTGCTTTTTTGTTTGTTATTATTTCAATTTAAATAAAAATAGAAAATTGTCGATTTTTTGAACAAAGTGCCACCTAGTGATAACGATGTCGTTATAACTTTTGTTTTCGGTGATGCCATACCCCTGTTTTTGGTAGTGTTGTTACCAACATTGTCAACATTTTTTGTCAAACATCAAAATATTATGGTATTTTCATTTGTCAAAATTTATAAAAAAAAAAAATATGTCTATGTATAAATATGCTCAAAACATTCGCCAAAAAGGTAAATTTAGAATTATTTAATCCATCTTAACTAAACAAATGAAACGAGTTAATCCTTGCAGTTATAATCCAACTAAATTCAATAATAAGAGTGGTGCTTTAAATTAATTGCAAATGCATGGATGCTGCAAATGCCTTGTTCAAAGTACTAAATTTGGTAAAACAATTTTGTAGCTATGGTAAATAAATAAATCAGAATTTTTTTTGCAGAATGCCTTCAGAGTATGTTTTTTCTAAAGCTGAGGATTTTATAATAAAAACTTTTCCAAAGCCCTATGAATTTCTACAGAAAATGCACGGAGAAAAAAACATTCGTTGTGGCAACTGAATTTCTGGGCAATTGCATCAATAATATTTCCACAATAATTGAAGTTAACTGTCACAACTGAACTTCTGTCGCCACGATCAAATATATAGGTTTTTGCAATCAAAGTATTTAGTGGGCAGCAAATGTGTGTCTGTGTGGCATAGACTGTAAAACGATTTTGGATTTTTTAAGAGATAATGATGTTTAAAATACCAGCTTCCTTGATTTCCCAAAAAATTCATTTGAATTCCAACAGTTGCCTGAAAACTCTTATTTTCTTTCGCCAAAAGAGAAGAAGCTGAAAAATATTTAAAGTAATTTTTTCTCAACAATAACCGTTTTTTCTTAGATTATGGAAAAGTCTTAAGACTTAAAATTGTTTTTCTTTTTCTTATCTTTATAGACATTATATAAAAAATGTACAAATTCAAGAATAAGGCCAAATATCCAGAAAGAGAAAGCATATATGTACATTTCATAAGCGGTATTCTCAAGTACGTGTTTTAAGTGCCTTTATATTCAATACCAACCCGAGTACTCTTTTACTACGAGGATCATGAATACCGATATACGTAGATTTTAAAATTTGTAACAAAATAACGACACTCAACAAAAAAAAGGCCGCAAAGCCAGCAAAAATGTTTGCTGAATCGACAAAATTTTAGTCACGAGAGTGATAGCAGCAACAGATAAAAAAATACAAAAATTTTTTTCCACATTGCTTTCGTTAAGGCTAAACATTACTGATGCATTGTATATTTTAGTATTGAAACATTTTTATATTTTAATAAACTGTTTGAGATTTCTTTAGATTCGAAGAACTTTTTATCAATAAAAACTACTCTGGTAAAGCATTTCGATGTTGGCTTTTTAAATAAGAAAAATCTTCTTGGAAACTCGAGAATGCCCCCGGGGATAAAATAAAACGTTCAGATTCTGACTGTTTAGAAAAACATTCTGAGGAATTTTGAAAAAAAATATGCTTTAGAGAATATTTTCCAAAATAAATTATATATTCTAAAAATATTCCACATTATCTATAAACTCCAATTTAATTTTCAGAAAATTATAATAGGGATTAGCAAACATATAACTGGTGAATATATGCGTTTCCGTACGTAACTGCGGGAACCCAAAATATCCCAAACAATAACAACCCTACGGGGAATGAGGAGTCAATTGCCCTCCAAGGACCTATCCCGTGACCGGTCAACCGAAGGCATATTACTAAATTAGTACAAATATGAACAAAAGAAAATGAATTAATTTTTTAAGTATTTTCTGATCCGTTATTTTCACTGTGGCTTTTAAAAAAACTTGACTGATACCGAAATAAAACCAAAATTCGCGGCATATATTTCAAAATATTTTTTATTTATTTTACTCTTTTATTTATTTTTAACATTATTTTTTCACGATTTGCTTATTTTAGCTCTTATTTAAAATTTCTATAATGTTTTGCTAAGAAATTTTAAGTTTTGTGTTTTCAACGTTTTTTTAATGTTAAAGCTGTTTTAGTTTTAACAATTGGTATTTCATTTAACTTTTCTTTGTAACTTAAGGGGAATTTTTTAAATTTTTATTTATATTATCAGAGGTTTTGAGGTAATTTTCTAATTTTTATTTGATTTTTTAATTTAATTATGGCCAACGCAAAAAACAAGTCAACTGTCATTAAGGGACCTATCCCATGACCGGTCAATCGGGGGCATATTCAAGGCACTTCCACCATATTTGTGTGTGTGTTAATGTTGTTTTCTTTTCTATTTTTTTTTCCATGTTTTTTTATTTGCTGTGTGTGTGTTTGTTTTTTCTTTCTCTTTTTTATTTGAACAGAAACGAAAAACATATAACTTAACCATCAGCCAGCCATCATGCATAAGCAACGTTAGCTCAGACGGTAGAGCGTTTGCTTTACAAGCAGAAGGTTGTGTTATCGAGCCCTACTTCGACGCCAAGTGGATTATTTTTAATTCTTAATTTTTTATTAGATTATTTGAAAAGCTATTTTTAGACACACCACCTTACTGCCACAATGTGTCTAAACTGTGGCAATTGGTCATTTCCAATGACAACGCCATGTTAAAGTGATATGTCTCTTTCAAACAAAAAGACCGATCAGCGACCGGTCTCCGCCCCCTTGGGACCTATCCTGCGTGTCATCTGGGACCGGTCCCTTTCCCCGTAGGGAATATACACGCAATTAATACGGGAACGCTTTCGGGCTAGTTTGAGTAATCGCGGTAAAGTACGGGAACAGACATAATATTTATTAATATCAATTTCCTCGTTTATGTATAAATCCACTACATATGTAAAATAACAATAAAAAAAAAACAGATTCCATTAATAATCATATACGTACCAATATATGTATTCGAATATGAGAATGTATGACATAAATGGAACAATATATGACATATATCTCTACATGTTATAACATACATTATCACATATGGGTACTCTAGTGGAGTATATGGTCCCATGTATGTTTTCATATATGCCACATGTGTTCATACGTTATTCATATGTGTTCATGAGTGATTTCATGTATGAGAACTTATGAGCATGTATGTTTATTTTTAACCGGGTACCTAAAATTATAACTAATGGCTCTATTATAAAAATTGCTAGTTCGATTCCTGGTTACGGTATACGCTTTGTAGAGAAAGCTTTAGTACAGATGGAGACAATTTAGCAATTTTAAAGTACTTTGATTTCTTGGATGGGACGAAATTGCGGCAGTTTAATAATTCCCATGTGTCCGTTAAATTTTGCAATGAAAATGTCGGAAACCAGTAGTTTTCGTGATGCCACCAACGGCATGCAACTGAAACCACTTAAAATACACATAAAAAGTTAAAGGCTTAGTTTTTGATTTTTAACGTCCCATGGCATTCACCCGTACAAGATATGGCTAAAACCAGATGACCAAATTAAACTTTATATTGTGTAAAAATTTATTAGAAACGACTTAAGAGCAAAATTTGTAAACTAGCTTTACAAAAATTAGGGTAGAGGGGGGACCCTTCCCACTTTTTTTTCAAAGCACTGTCATTTCTTAACCCCTAATTATTTTCAAAAATTACTTTCGAATTTAAAACCTACATATCTTGGCTTTAATTTCTATGATTTTATTCTAATTGTTTGCATATTTTCTATTATTTTTTTAAATGATTTTCAAAGTAACTCAATTCGGCGAAACTGCCCCAAACCTGGGGTATATTCGCCAAAAGAGCTAGATACAATTTTAACAAAAAAATTTGTTAATACAGCAAAGTCAATCTTTTAATCACTGAAATAAACAATTTATAATAAGTTCTTTAAGATATGTCATTCTTTTTAATCAATAAATCTCCACTACATTAAAAAAAATAATTTAAAACTATAATATAATGATTCTTCAAAGTTACAAAAAACTGAATAATTAATATAAATTTAAGAATGAACACAATTGTTCTAATTTACTATTAAACATATAGAAAAGTCGTATAGAGCATTTTAGGCAGGGATGCACCAACTCTTTGTAGCTCCAGGGGCCATCTGGTGTTTGTGCCCCAAAGACAGGCACTAACATAAAATTAATATTTTTTCACACTTTTTAATCATTTATTAAAATCAAATTATTATTTTTCGAAGCCTTAGGATCGTAGGTCTAACATAATGAAAAATTATTTTCTTATCACATGATTTGAGGAAGTTATTGCAAAATGTAATTGCTTCCAAAAAACACAAAAATAGGTCTGTCTGCGACCACATGCGATATAAATTCATCAAAGTGGATGTCAAGGAAAGGTAATTCAAAAATGCACAAAATATATTTTTTCCAATTTTTTATCTCCCTTAATAGCAGAGAAAAATGGGATTAGTGTATGTGCCCCACTGGCGAAGGATCCCCCCTCTACCCTTGAGGAAGTTATTGCAAAATGTAATTGCTTCCAAAAACACAAAAATACGTCTCTCTGCGACCACATGCGATATAAATTCATCAAAGTGGACGTCAAGGAAAGGTAATTCAAAAATGCACAAAATATATTTTTTCCAATTTCTTATCTCCTTTAATAGCGGAGAAAAATGGGATTAGTGTATGTGCCCCACTGGCGAAGGATCCCCCCTCTACCCTACTTACGTTTACTGATAATGTGACTTGAATTTTGATATTTAATTTCCCAGTGTAGAAAATCATGTGGTTATGTAACTGCATACTTCCCAGTGTAGAAACGGTAATGACATATCATTATTTTTTGGACTACTAGTAATGACACCCACTTACCTTCTGCATTATTTTATAACATATAATAATGAGTTACTGATAATGACTTATTTTTATCATTATTGCAAATAGAACATAATTTTCTTGATTTTTTTGAAATCTATTTTTAGACTCAATATTTTTTAAACACTGGTAAGGATATATGTAACCACATATTTTTTGATTTTTTGTATGTTGGCGAGTAAGCTTACTTGTGTGCAGCAGGTCAATTATGTCTTTATCTATTAAATATTACATGTCGATATAGTTCAGATGGTAGAGCTATTGACTGGCAATCTGTAGACCCAGGTTCGATTCCCGCACCAGCAAATTTTATTAAAAAAAAAATACAATAAAAACTATTTTTTTTATATAATTTATTTTTTTGAACATCTCTTTTTAGACTCATTATTTTTGTCAATACTGGTAAGCACATAGGTAACGATATATTTTTTGATTTTTCGTATGCTGGTGTGTAACCGTAACTCATTATTTTTCGCGACATCGCCATATGAAGGTAATAAGAAATGTAATAACAGAAGTAACTAGTAGGGTTTGGGATTTCCCGGACTTTTTTATTTCCCGGGAAACAAGAATGAAAAAATATGATTCCCGGGAAACCCGGGAAATATTTTTGAACAAAATTGTTAATGAAAACCACCTATATAAGTAATTTTTGTTAAAAAAAAAACACTATTTCAGTACAAATGCAGTCTGTGTAGTGAGAATTCAAAGTAAAAAATATCAGAATGTTGAAAATTTGATTTCACATAAATTACTCGCAGCACTGCCAAATGAATTGCATGATTCCAGCAGAAAGCACCGACTACTGGACTGTCGGAAACAAACCGTTTCATCACACTTGGCCCATTATATATGGTGGCCACAATGTTATTTTCCAAAGACAAATAAAACTCTTCTAGTCTTATTTCTACAATTCTTCTTATTTCATCAGTATTACATCTTCCTGATATATAAATCAACCCCAGGTTATAAAATGAATTATTTCCGTTTTCTACATATGTTCAAATATCTCTTTTGTGATATTCTTGTCCATTCATCTAAGATTATAGTAAATCTCCTATTATTAGAAATATTGCTCAATATTTCTTTTATGATGATATCTTTTACATGATTGTAGTAATTTAATATACTGTTCTTTACATCGGTTTAATTTTTTTGCAATGCCAGGTTTTTATTATAAAAACTTTCTCGAATAAACTAAGATCTAGTTATGGTGCGGATTGACTGCGGCTAATTTGGATACCATTTCAGGAAATGTTTTCCCTACCATAAAACCTTTAATGCTTATTCAGCTTACACTTTTTTCTTCGGGTGCTTTGCTAATTTAAGCTGAAACGTTATTTTTGTTGTTGTTTTCTTCAATAGAAGTTGAAGTTTTTTTTGTGAACTAAATTTAGATGTCGGATAACCAAATTTAGATACCACCGTTAACCATTAGTCTTTTCTTTTCACATTTATTAATGAAAACGTTACTTATAAAATTATTGACTTATAAAATTTTGTTCATTTTGTGTATGAAAACCTTACAAAAGTATTTATATTTTCAAATATTTTGATTGGTTGAAAATAAATTAACCAATCAGAATGCTCCAAAAATAAACCAAGTCAAGGTGTACTGCCACCCAATATTTTAACTAAAGTCGATTTTACCTAAATTATACATTTGAAAAATTTGTATAGTAAGGGCGATTATTTGTAAGAAACAAAGCTATTTTTTCATATTTCTTTTAAACATTTTACCAAGTTTTTAGGTTTAACTACTTAAATTTTGAATAAGTTATGCGAAAAATCTTTATTAGTTGAAATGCTCCTAATTACTTGGCAAAGATTTTATTTGTGTCAAATAAATGTATTCCCTTTTAAAAGATTTTAACAATGACATTTTTGTTTTGGTATTTAAAATGTTTTTTATGACTAAAATTAAAAAATCCTATTCGGAACAAAAACAATTTAAAAAATTTAATATTTTTAAAATTTCCCTTTTCCCGGGAAAAATATATTATTTTCCCGGGAATTCCCGGCAATCTTTTCCCGGGATTTCCAGGGAATTCCCGAAACCCAAACCCTAGTAACTAGTTACCATTACCAAGTATGTAGTTTCATAACCACATATCTGGTAATGATTTTCTACACTGGGTTGGTAATGGTAACTAGTTACTTTTGTTATTACATTTCTTATTACCTTTATATGGCGATGTCCCGAAAAATAATGAGTTATTGTTTCACACCAGCATACGAAAAATCAAAAAATATATCGTTACCTATGTGCTTACCAGTACTGACAAAAATAATGAGTCTAAAAATAGATTTTCAAAAAAAAAATTATTAAAAACAAAAATATTTTTTATTGTATTTTTTTTTAAATAAAATTTGCTGGTGCGGGAATCGAACCTGGGTCTACAGATTACCAGTCAATAGCTCTACCATCTGAGCTATATCAACATGTAATATTTAATAGATAAAAACATAATTGACTTGCTAAACACAAGTAAGCTTACTCGCCAACATAACATTAACTTTATTTTAAAATCGGTAAAACAAAGAAAAATTTGGTAAAGTTTAAGGCACTGTCATTTTAAGTCTGGCGACCATTTGTAGAAAAAAATAATGCAAGACTTAAGAAGATTTTATAGGAATTCCAAAAATATACAGTTTTTTCAGAATTGATCAGTACTCGCAAAATTTTACTATTTAATTTGATAGAAGGTTGATATCCCTTATTTTTCATTAAAAGCCACTCCTACTTAAAACAAGTAACAAAATAAAAAAAACAGATGCCACGCTAAAATTCTACATAATTTTCTGAACTATCTCCTTTCATCTTTGAGTGAATCGATCCACTATTTTGATCTTTAAAAATAAAGGCAACGAGAATAAAATTAGAAAAAAACTTGAATGGCTCTATTTTATTGCACATCACTGTATCTACATATACAATGTTTATATTCATACTGTGGCTTTTAGTTTGTCAAAATAAAACAAATGCATTTTCACCGAAATAAATGCTTTATTAAGAAAATAAATTCATAAAAAAAAAATAAAATCGTATCAATTAACATTAAAATTCTCAATTAAAATTTAAAATAACGACAAATAAACAAAATTTAAAATAACGACAATTAAAACTTAAAATAACGACAAATAAGAGATTATAAAACTTATAAAAATGTTATTTAAAAGATGAGATTTTTTTAATTAAACTATTAATTTTTTGAACATTATTTACATTGTTTTTTGCTCCTCGAACGCAAGAAGGATACATTTTATAAAAAAATCTGAACAAAAATTCTAGAGTTTGTGAAATTTCTGCGGGATAAATTATATTAAAAACGTATAAAAAAATTATGGCGATGTTGATTTCCTCTATTAAATCTGCTTTTTCATCCAATACTAGTTGTTTCTCAATGAAAATATACGCCTTTTGATATCCGTTTTCCAATTCTAAATAAAAGAAAGTTTGCAATTATTATGAAATATAATTCGGTAAACCAAAAATATACATTTAGCCACTTTTTCTTACCACCATGTCAGTTTCAGTTTAACAGTGTCGGTTTGGTTAAAAAAAATATAAAAAATAATAATGTTGGAAAAAATTTAATTAGGTCCAGGTGCGGGGAAGAATAGGACTACTTAAAAATAAATAAGAGTATCATGTATGGGTGGAATAAAGCTGGCCATATTCAGAAAATTTACAAAGTTCGAAAAATTGTTACTGTTAAATTGAAAATCCAAAAACCTTGTCGATGCTTAAAAGCCTTTAATGGCCTCTATCCTAAATAAAAAATTTACCTTAAAGGCAATTCTAACCTTGACTACATATCCCAGCAAAACCTTGGTAATATGTTGGTATTACAGAACACATTACCTGGTAATACCATACCCCTTACCATTGCATTATTTCATAACTAAAATGTAATGTCTTGCGTATAATGTGCTGCATAACTACTGGGTAGTAATAGCAACTTATTACCAATGATATATTTAAACACCTCAAAGAAAAGAGTTACTTGTAATACACAACATGCACGCAAAGAAAAAACATGGTTGCGATGACCATATTCGAAGAGCATCATATATTTTTGGGTTTATGATTGCGACAATCATATTACGAAATACCTTTTTCTATCATAATATGATCCCTTAATTACTACATTATGATTCTAAACTGATCCCAATATTATAATATTATAGTCCTGTATATCATACTATGATCCCTATAGTTTTTTTTCCAGCATTCTCTTGAAGGTGAGTAAAAAAGCTGTGCATGATTTGTTTTATTCACAATAGTATATTTATTTATTCAATGACTAATTTACAAACTTAAATAATTTAAATTAATTTTAGTTATCACTTATATATAACTAAAAATAAATTATGGAAACATCTGATAACAGCGCGTAGAAAAATATTGTTAAAAATACAATTTTACAATGCATTTTCCTAATGATCATAATATTTCCTAATGATCATAATATTTTCCTCATGATCATCGTATGGTAATGAAAAAAAATGTTGTGATCATTTGGGATCATATTATGATCACCAGGATCATATTATGATCAGTACGTAAATATTATGATCATTTCGTCGTGCACTTACATTTTTTTTTTTAATTTTGCACTTTTTTCAATTTTTTTTCGTACAAAACTAAAATCTATCACACTTCTTATTACAGACGTTCTGAATAAAATCAATTACTTTTTTCACTTAATTTATAGCACTAAACAATTTATTGCATAATAAACAATAATTTCATTTAAGTATTGCTTGACAACCTATATCTCTCTAGACTTCTTGGGTAGAGCGATTTCTTTCTTCCAAAATCAATGTCACTATTAAAATTAATACAAATAAGATATTTTTCTATTTTTTAAGTCTTTTTTTAATACATTACAACTTCTTTTCACAAAATCTTAAACAAGACTGACGCTAACTTATAGATAACGCTCTTAAAAATGTATACTGATCATCTCATGGTTGTCGAAGAGAGAGGAATATGATTGTCCAAATAATATATGATTGTAGACGAGAGAAATATTATGATATTCGACAAAAAGGGAGATTTTAACTATAAAATGGTTATAGGTGACCATATCATTTGTAAAGTATGATTAATACATTAATAATTTGTTTGCAACAACCATGTATGGCAGTAGTGACCATAGTTTGGTAGCTGTGATCATATTGCAACCATATCTTTTCTCTGCGTGTGAGTTCTAAATAATAGCAGCGACTTATTACAGATGTGAGATTTTAAAACCGTAAAATAAGGAGTTACTTTTAATGTGATACGTGATCACTTAATAGAAATAGCCACTTATTACCGATGGTGTATTCAAAAACCTCAAAATAAGGAGTTATTTGTAATGCGATTCATGAGTGTTATTTTCTATTTAAAATATTCGATACAAATAATTTATATGTTTTAAACATATTGACTGAAATATTTTTTATGTTTTTTGTTAACTTTATATTAATCTGAGTAAATATTAATTATATATGAATATGCTTCGTTTTAGCATTTATAAAAAACCAACACGATAACATCTTATTTTAATTTTTTTTGTAAGAAGTAAGTATATATTTTTATACAGTAAGTAAGCGCATAGTTTTAATGTGTTATTTCAGACCTGTTTGTAACGCATTTTTTTGGGCTTACTTTAAGCTGTTATGTAAGTACACCGAAAAAATATCTCAGTTACTGGTTACTAAATTTTTAACTGAGGCTCAGGTGAAATACCCCTTACTAAGTATCAGTTAATGAAATTAATTAAATTTAACTAATTTTATTTTAAAAATACAATTCAACTGAGAACTCAGTCACTGGTAACGTTACTTTTAGTAAAACCAAATAAATATTAAAAGATCGTTAGAAATAACCGCTGATAAACGGAAAACCACTTATATTTCTGTTATTATAATAAAAATATGATTATTAAATATTATGTTATAATTTTTATTTAATTACAAAAAAATCCATTTTCAAATTTGTACAATATCATTTCAATTTCTGCATTTTAGACTTTTTCGTTCCGGTGTTCTCGAAAATTTTCCAATGAGAATTTACAAATATTGTTTTTCATGTTCTGGAAACAATAAAACGTTTAATTGATATTTTCCTGCTATTACTAAAAGGAATAGCTTTAACTTACCGAGGGTCAAGTAATCTAAATTAAAGAAAAAATTAATATTTAACTTAATTTATATTTCAATTCGTTTTATTATTTATTTGGAAAATTTAAATTTAAAACTTTTGACAATATACGTTTAAATGTGTTTTAACAGGGTAACAAACAATTTGTGTAATTTGACTAAAATAATAGTTGAGTTCCTCTATATTAGTTACTTAAAATATTTTCTGTTTCAACTGAGAAATTGTTTAACTGAGCAACTGAGAAATTTTTTCGGTGTAGTATTGTGCTCAGCATCGATTATGTAAGTGCTTACGTAACTCCTAACATGTAACATTAAAGTAACATGTTCTTATGTTGTTACCTAGCCCTAGGTTACATACCTTAATTTCTTCTTACAAACCTTATTACCAGGTAATAGAAACTTTTGCTGGGATATGATTACATGACAAATACTTATTTCGCTATTTTAACGAACACCCTTACCAAAAATATAAAGTTTTCAGGTGTTATCTCTACCTGATCAAAAAACATTATATCTAGCATATGTAGTCATATCTCATTTGATATAGATCGACATTTGATATTATCCAAGTTCATCTCAAAATTGGGGTATCCAGTAATATCCAATCAGATCCCTCAAATATATTACAGGATTAAATAAGATCCAAATAGATCTCAAAATTGGGAGATACAATAATATCCAATAATATCAAATTAAGATCCTGATAGATCCCAAAATATCCCATGGGATTAATTTACATCCAATTAGATGCATACGGATAAGCTAATTTTGGCAGATCGAATTGGATAATTTGAGATCAAAATTTATCCTTTGATATATTTGGAATTATTTAAATTTTAAAAAAATTTTAAAAATAACACAAAAAATTAAAAAAAAAATTTATTATTTAAAAGATATTTATTTCATTAAAAAAAAAACCAAAAAAAGAATGCCGTCGGCAGGATTTGAACCCAGGTTTCTGGTGTTGTAGTCGGCCACACTGCTACACAACATTACTGACTATATGAGACAACATTGTTCGTGTTACTGAGTTATATATAATTATATAAATTTATATATATAGATGACTTAGAAAAAATAAATTAATAACATTCTTTCAAAAAAAAACAAAAATTAAAAATCTTAAATGTTTTCCACTCACGGAAATTTTTTGGTGAATAAGATAAAAAAAAATGTTTATTGAAGGGTCAAGGCACCGATTTATATGGCTCAAAAATCTAAATATCAACAGTCTGTATTTGCGAAATTAATAATGGGATAAAAGCAATATACATGTTATTTAAAATGTAATATAAATGTATTTTAAATAAGGTATGACATATATAAGCTTAGCAATCCTTTGGAAAAAATACTCTTATCCAACACTTTTTCACAAATTGTTTTGTTTGTATTAAAAGTAGGAGTACAAAAATGAAAATATTGCCAAAATTGTATGTACAAATATTACAAAAAAAAATCATTTCGCTCTGGAAGAACTCAAATTCAGAACTTTAACGAAATTATTATATATTACGATATCTAATTATATATTTAAAATACTATTAATTGAAAACATAATTTGCAGATGCTGTTGACACAAAATGGTTTAACCTTTTTAAGATCTGTAAAAAAAATATTTTTAAGTAAATCAAGTTCAGTTAAAAAAAGTAAAAAAAAAAATTTTTTTTTTTGTGCCCGAGCTGGGATTCGATAATAGTACCTCAGTCACATATATAATATGTGTGGGGTTATATATGACAATATATAATAACCAGGGCAAGTTTTTTTTGGCATTTGCCATTAAATGCCATTTTTTCACTTATTTTGTAAAAATGCCATTTTTACAAATCCTTGCCAAAAAAAGCTATTTTGTCTATTTTTTAGACTTTTCATTAAAAAAGTGCTACAAAATTCAGTAAAAAAATCAATCTTTGTAAATAATTTTTGGAAAAAGTTTACAAAACAACGATATTTTTTTTAATATTTAATAAAATTCCAGATTTTTTTTTTAAATCATACACAGAGAAATCAGTAGGCACCAACAATGGGAATTTGTAGAAGCAATCACATTTTCTTTTAAATTGAAATTTTATTTCTAACAACTTTTTTTTGAAATATTTGTAACTCGTTTGTAAATTGTTATCTTTCATATAAAAATTGTTTAAAAATAAAAATTCAAAGTTACAAAAAAAAATGTTTTTTTTGGTCTTACAAATTTCTTTGTTGGTGCCTTTTAAAAAAGTTTTTTTTTTTGTATTTACAAATTTGGTATGAGAAAGGTGTTTAAAAATTTCATTAGAATTTTGTAAATTCTTTCTGTGTACGGCGAATGCACTTTAGCAGTTCAACGGTAATTTCCTTCATTATTGTATTTTTGTTAAAAACATTCAGAAAAACACTTAAATTAATTATTATACTTTAAAATTTTTGGAATAAGCGTGCCATTTTTCCGTTTTCTGTGCCAATTTTACTATTTTTTGTGCCATTTTGCCTGCCAATTTCAACTTTTTTTGTGCCATTTTAAACTTGCCCTGATAATAACATTTTAAAATATTATTAATTCCCAGTTGCAGTAAACATAACTTTCAGGTGCTGTTGGCAGTAAATGGCTTAATTTTTTTAAGATCTGTTAAAAAAATATTTACAAGTAAATTAAATTGAGTTAAAACAGTAAAAAAAAAAATTTTTTTTTTGTGCCCGAGCTGGGATATAATTATATATTAAACACATAGAAAATATTACTGACGTGGGACCATATATAACCATATCTAAAATTATATTGTTAATCTTGCACCATATATGGAATCATATATAATCATATCTTATATGATTTAATGTAATATATAATCATATATAAAAATATCTTACATCATACAACCAAAAAATTTTTATAACAGGGCATATATTACTATATCTCAAAATATATGGCTTATATGCCACCATATGTGATCATATATTATGTTATATATGATCATTCATAATTATATATGACAACAGATCTGTCATATCTCATTATGTATAGCATATATGGTTGATATCTAATTTTATAAAAGACAATATATAAAAATATATGGTTATATAAGGTACCACATAAGAAATATATAATTGTATATGGCTATTCATGACAACATATATACTCACATATTATAAGATAAAACAAGATATTACTATATACGACTATATATATAAATAAAAGAATAACGTGACTGACTGACTCAACATCGCCCAGCCCAAACCGCTGAAGCTAGGAAGTTGAAATTTGGTATGTGGGTTCCTCTTTCGGCGTAGACGTCCGCTAAGACGGGATTTTTGGAAATTCCTACCGGAACGGGCAAAAAGGGGGAAAGTCTCCCCCTTGACGGCCTGCCAAAACCCCTTTGGCTAGAAAGCTGAAATTTAAGACATGTGTTCCTTGGAGTAGGGGCTAACTTTTCTAGAAAGTACTTTCTAGAATTTTGGACAGGGACGTTGTAAAAATGGGGGTTAAAAAATGGAAAAGACCCCCCTTGACGGCCTGCCCAAACCGCTGGAGGTAGGAAGTTGAAATTTGGTATAAAGGTTCCTCTACTATCGTAGACATCCACCACGACGGGATTTTTTGTAAATTTTTACAGGGAGGGGCAAAGAGGGGAAAAAGTCTCCCCCTTGACGGCCTGCACAAACTTCTGGAGCTATGAAGTTGAAATTTGGTATGTAGGTTCCTCGACCGGTGTAGACGTCCGTTGAGGCGGAATTTTTGGAAATTCTTATCGGGAGGGGCAAAAAGGGGACCAAAAAAGTACCTTTTTCTAAAAAAGTACCTTTTTACAAAAAAAAGTACCTTTTTCCAAAAAGAAAATGCCTTTTTCCAAAAAAGTATCTTTTTCAAAAAAGTACCTTTTTCCACAAAAAGTACCTTTTTCCAAAAAAAGTATCTTTTTCCAAAAAAAAGTGCATTTTTCCACAAAAAGTAAATTTTTACAAAAAAAAGTACCTTTTTCCACAAAAAACCTTTTTCCACAAAAGTACCTTCTTCCAATAAAGTACTTTGTAAAAATAAAGTATCGTTTTCCAAAAAATTTCGCTTTTTCCAAAAAATTCCATTTAAAAAAATATAATTGCACAAAAAGTACTTTTTTTTCCTCCCCCCATGGATATCTCCACTAAAACAAGGTTTCTTGATATTCGGCATAGATGTCCGCTAAGACGGGATTTTTGGAAATTCCTACCGGAATTTCCAAATATATTCGGCATAGACGTCCCCATAGACGGTCTCACAAATTCGAAAAGTGTCCCCTTTAACTGCCTGCCCAAACCACTGGAGATAAGAAGTTGAAATTTGGCATAAAGGTTCCTCCACTGTAGTAGACATCGACTAAGTTTGTATTTTTGGAATTCGCTACAGGATATCCCAAAAGGAGGATGTTTCCCCGTTGACGGCCTGCCCAAACTGCTGAAACTATGTAGCCGAAATTCGGTATGTGAGTTCCTCCTTCTGTGTAGGCGTCCGCTTAGACGGAATTTTTGAAATTCCTATCGGGAGGGAGATAAGGGGAAAAGTATTCTCCTTGACGGCCTGCCCACTCCCTTCTGGCCAACCTAAAATTTTAAATATGTATTCCCTGGAGTAGGACTAACTCATCGGCAACGTAATTTTTCTATTTTGGAACAGAAACATAGTAAAAATGTGGGTTGAAAGGGAAAAATGTCCCCAATAACGGCCTGCCCAAACCGATGAGGCAATGAAGTAGAAATTTGGTATGAATGTTCCTCATCCATCGCACACAGCCGCGAAGATCGAATTTTTGTAAATTTCTAAAGGGAGGGGCAAAAAGAAGAAAGCCTCCCCTTGGTGGCCTGTAAAATACCCTTCGGTTAGAAACCTGAAATTTAAAATGTGGGTCCCTGGAGTAAGGGTTAACTTATTAGAAAGATACTATTTTGAATTTTGGACAGGGTCGTTATAAAATAGGGGCTCAAAAAGGAAAGTGGCCCCTTAACGACCTATCCAAACTGCTGGAACTAGGAAGCTGCAATTCGGTACTTAGGTTCCTCTTCCAACCTAATTCCAACCGGGAGGGAAAAAAAGTCCCACTTGACAGCCTGCTCAAACTGCTGGAACTAGGAAGCTGAAATTCCCTGTCGATGGATTTTCGGAAATTCCTACCCAGAGGGGCACATATAGTAAAAGTTGGCTAGAAACCTGAAATATATAACATATGTTCCTTGGAGTATGGGCTCACTTATTGGGAAGGTGCTTTGTGGAATTTTGGACAGGGACATTGCAAAAATGGGGATTAATGAAGCGAAAAGTGCCGCTTAAAGGCCTGCCCAAACTGCTGGAGGTAGGAAGTTGAAATTTGGTACTAAATTTCCTCCTCTATTGTAGACATCCGCTAAGATGAGATTTTTGGAAATTTCCACAGGTAGGGTCAAAATCAGGAAAAGTCCCCTTAACGGCCCGGCCAAACTGCTGGAACTAGGGAGCTTAAATTCGGTATTGGGTTCCTTATCCAACGTAGACGTCCCCTAAGACGGTATTTTTGGAAATTCATACCGGGAGGGGTAAAAAGTGAAAAAACTTGCCCCTTGACGGCCTGGCCAAACTGCTGGATATAGAGACCTAAAATTACGCAGACGTCCTCTAAGACGGAATTTTTGGAAATTCCAACCGGGAGGGGTAAAAACGGAATAATTATCTCCCTTGAAGGCCTAACCGAACCCTTCGGCTAGAAACCTGTAATCTATAATATGTTTTCCTTGGAGTATGTGCTAACTTATCGACAAGGCATTTTTAGGACTTTGGATAGGAACGCCTTAACGTCTGCGTCTTTAGCTAGAAACCTAAAATTTAAAGAACAAGTGTATATGGAACACTAAAATTAAGAAACTAAATAGGAAACGAGTGGAATTGAAACACTACACAAGTGGAACGAAATGGATATAAACGTTGAACGAGTGGAATTGAAATTATAGACAATGGAAATGGATTGGAAGAGGGAACGAAATGGAATGAACTATAGAACGAAATGGAATGAGAAGCGAGATGGCATAGAATGGGGAACGAGTGGAATTGAAACACTGCAGTTAAAAGAGGAATGGAACGGAGCAAGTGCAAAGAAATGGAATGGTAAGAGAAGCGACTGATATCAACATCGATACACAAGACAATACGACCTATCTACGCCGATGGCTTGAACAACAGACAAATAGTTGTTACATGCTCACGTGTTGGTATACTAAATGATTTATTTATATAAAAATGAAGAGGCAAAAAATAGTGTTTGTACTTAAACATTACAATAAATTTACCTTACCAATTATTTTACCTTAACAACAAATATTGTGTTTTATTTTATCTAAAAGAAATTTAATTCTAAACTTTAAGGCACGCTAACAATGTATATTATAAATCGCTTACCAACCCTGCTTTAAATGTTTTTTTTATTTTCATTCAAAACACAAATGAACAAAACTATTTGGGGGTCCATCTACCTTTGTGCGCATTTTACCAAATTATCTTGACATAAACACGTATATTGTCAAGAATTATTTTTCTGTCAAAATTATTTATTTGTGGTGGCTGGGTGAGTGAAGGTTTTTATTATAAAAACTGTATTTAAAAAAAGCAAATTTTAAGAAAATCAGCCACGAATATGACTTATCTATGATAAATTTACCTTAACAATTATTTTACCTTAGCAACAAATATTTTGTTTTATTTTATATAAAAGAAATTTAATTCTAACCTTTAAGGCACGATAACAACGTAGCGGGCTGCGCCCGATAGTGTTAAACAACATATAAAGAAAACTACACTTCCTGTTTGCTAGTTTTCGCTCTATTGTAGTCATTTATTGGTGCAAGTTTAATATAAGTCTTACTTTTCACAAGTATCAAGAATATAATAGTTATACAATAGCCCTATTTTCTATATTTTTTTCAAATACTAAGGGCGAAAATCAGCAAAATATAAAATGTGGCTTTCAAATTGTTACCATAAGCCCTACATATAAAAAATATATTATTCGAAAAACAAAAAGTAATGTTATTTCACATGTTCATAAGCTCCAGTTCATGAGGATAATATAAATTGGACAAAAATCTCGGTATGTAAACTAACAAGGGAGAAATCCCGATGGGTTCTCTCCGATTTTAAGGAAATTTAAATATGCGATAGAGGAGAAGATAATAAGAGGCACGTAATTTTTAACGGCAAATCTCACATTAAATTTAACCTTTAATTTAAGTGGAGTATAAAATAAATAAATTCTTCTATGAAAACATGTCAGAAATTTATGAAATCCAGATTTATTTATTTATACCGTTAAATAAAAACTTGTATATGTTGCCCATGTGGTGAATCCAGGGTTGCCACTTAGTTACTTGAAATATTAGTAAAACGCAATATCGAAAAACCAGTTCGATTAAATTACGGAGGTATTATAGATAGATTCAAACTAACACCACCAACAATTTCATATACTCGTACAAATGTGCTATTCGAAAAAAATACAATAGCTGTATGTTTTTTTTTTCGTTTTGATGACGGTAAACGCGTCTCCAAAAAACTTTCATTCGATATCCAATTAGACGCGCTTTTTAACCCCCAAAAATCAGAATCTTTTTCTCCTTTATTACATATCCGAATCTAAATAAAATCAAAGAGAATCCATCGGGATACCTTCCTTGGCGATAAAAGAAGAGCTTATAAAGTTTCAAACTTTGTAATTTCCACATTTCAAGGTTTAAAATTTTAATAATAATAGCATATATGTCATACATGGGACTAATTAATTAGGTGGACTAATTAATTGATGATTTCATTACCATTGCATTGATATCAATTGTAATGACATTATTTTCATTACCATTTTTTTAATTAATGGTAATGATTCTAAAATTTAATTTCATTGATTAATGACAATGATTTTAAATTTCATTACCATTGATAATGAATAAATTAAAAAAAATAATTGCCATTGACAGAAAAACGTAAAAATGGAGTAAAACTTGCTCAAATCGAAGATGGAATATGCTCATTCAGTCTTATTCTCATTTGAAATTCCATTGTTATTTGTATCCAGGTAAAGTTTAACGGAATGGATCCTCCTTAAAAAATTATGTTTTACAACTTCCCCGGCCAAACCCGTTGTTCGTTTTCATTTGTCTGAATTTTTTTGTAAACAAATGGTTTCTAATCAATTGTAATTAGTTTTTTTTATACATTAGTGCAATTTCATTACCATTAGTAATGATTTTTGTAACTAAAAATATTTCATTACCATTAAATGGTAATGAAATTTTTTTAATTGTTATTAGTATGAACTAATGGTAATGAAATTTCAATGGTAATGAAAAATTCCCATGTATGATATATGTACATATTTTGGTTCTTTAATTTTTTTTCTTGCTAAATAAAACTACGTACCAACATGAGAAATAAAAGGTGTGTTTGTAGGAATTTGCTTTTCTATATCATCAAGAGTTTGCCCTATCTGCAAAGAGAAAGGATTCAAATAAATACCAAATAAAGATATTTTTTTATTATTTAATACAAGCTTACTGTAAACTGTTTCAGTAAAAATCCAACATCTTCTCCATAGTATTTAGTTATAGCTAAAAGCAACCCATATTCATTTGGCTCTTTGGTTAAAATATCTGAAATGGATGGTTTGTTAAGGCTTCTAAGAAACTGAATAACTTTGTCTTGAGTCGACTTAAAATTTTTAGTAAAGGTGGAGGGCTCAATATTCATAAGCCTTTTGAAATGATCATAAACATATTCCTTATGAAAAATAAAGGGCCACTCTAACTTAATTGACTGCATTGTTGGATATGGGTTTGTGCAGTTAAAATACAGTCTTTGTATTTCAAATGTATCTGCCATAAATTTCTTTATTGTGGGTCTGTTTTCATTGCTTAAAATAGTTCCGTTAAGCTTCGGTAAAGTAGTTTTTTTGTACTGAACAGTAGCCATGCTGTCTGGTGGATGAATTGTTGGGGGTTGCCAATTTAGGCACGTTTTCTTGAAAATATTTGTTCTTCTTCTGTTCTTTACTGGAATATCGTTATCTAACTCTATATCCCTTTTTGGCGTGGGGTTCAAAAAGTTATTGCGATTTCTCATAATGGTTATGAGTGGTATATTTGTGCAAGAAATTATATTTCCGTCATTATCTTTTTCTAAAAATGAACTTGAATGTTTATTAATAGTTTGTTGTACCACAGCTCGCAAAGAACTCATCGAGATCGTTGTAGAAATTTGTGGCATTTCATCAACTAGAAGGTTAGCGAAAGTATTAAGACGTTTGCCAAGATTTTGATTATTTTGAAGCATTTTTAATATGTCTGTTGGAACTTTATCCCAAGGTATTATAAAACTTTGAAACTGGCTCTCAATACAAAGTGGAGGAGGTTTTGCTGTATTTTAAGATCCACTTAAGATTTGATATTCTTCTTTTGATATTGCAAATACGATCGATTCTTCAACTGTACTTGGTGGTGGGTCGGAGGTGGATATTTCGTTATCCTTAGGCACGGTTATGATTTCTGGAAATAACAGCGAGCTCTTATCTGTCACACTGGATGAAGGGGTTGTTATAGAATCAGAGTAATTAAAATGTTCAACTAATAAGAAAGTCGTATTTGTTTTTAAATAATAAAGCAAAATATCATCGTTACATATTTCAGTACCGTCGTTTTGAAGTACTAACTTGTGACCATGGATTCCTAACGCGTTTGCTGTAAAAATTACCAATAAATTAATTTTTTTTAAATATATTATCTGATCTTTATTTCAAAACAAAAATTTAAGTTTTTGCAAAATCTCCTATATAAGATTTTGCAATTCTGGTTTTAATTTATTATTTTATATTTAGAAACATACATGAGACTAAATAATTATTTGGGCAAATTTATTGATGATTTCATCAGCATTAAATTGAAACAAATGCTAATGAAATTTTTGGCATTACTAATACTTCGACTAATGCTAATGCTTTGAAATACATCGACTTCATTACTAATGCCAATTGTATAGTAAATTCATTGCGATTACTAATGCCTCAATTATAAGAAAGAATAGGCATTTATAAACTTCACTTTACACTAGAGATACCGATGCCGAAATCCCGATCCCGAAAATCCAGGGATTTACGAATCCCGAAATCCCGGGATTGTTCTTGAAAAAATCCCGGGATTTCCGATTTCATTATTTGTCATATTTTATCACTTTTTGTATTTATTTTTATTGTTATATTCGATTCACTTAAAAATCTAATATCTTATTAAATTTTATTAAAAAAAACTAATTTCTACTATTCGTAAATAACACACGCCTACAAAATTTGATGAAATTTTCTAACCAAGAATGAGACTATACTTTTCTGACGGTCTTAGACGTGCTGAATCCGAATCTGACCTAGAAGTGCAAAAACACGTTTTTTGGGTACATTTGAGGTCCTATAACTTCCATAAATTTATTTTTTTCATAATCGGATTCAGCATGTCTAAATTTTAACGGACATGTTTTTATTTATTTTATTCATGATTTACTGAAATCTTAACTTCATGCAAAATAATTTTGCCAAATATTAGTGTGCCAAAAACAGAAAATTTTTGTTAAAGTATTTAGTAAAACCTAACAATCTACCTTTCTGAAATCAGCAAAGATATGTGCTCAATATTTTATATTAGTACACTTAAATAATCCAATATATCACTAAATATTTTTGATGATTTCAGCAGAGAGGTTTGTGTGGACATTCAATTAATTTTAGACAAATATAACTAAAAATTTGTAGACATAGCTGTGTTTTTTGCTAATTTTAATTAAAAAGTTTTTTCTCATAAGTTTTAGAGATAAATTGTAATTTGTAATTAATTGAATTAACCTTAGAAGTATATTACTTATAATTCGGAAATTTAACAATTATTTAGCAAACACGTTCTGCTGATTTCGGTAGTTTTTATGGCGAAACTTTTTTGCTAATTACTAGTAACTTTTTCTGCAATTTTTACGTACTTATTTATATTATGGGTGTACTTTCGTTTAAAGCCTGATTCACAATGCTGTAGTACTCCACTCTGAGCTGATTTTGTTTCTTTCTTTTTCGCACATCTATATTTTTTTGTATCATGCCATCTGTACTTTAGTCTACTCCACTCTGCGGCGTTGAACACTCCAGCGTTGTGAATCCGGATTAATTTGTTTATTTTTTTATACTACAAGAAATAAATAAGTAGATTTGTAATGAATTATTTTAATTTGTAGGGTTTATTTCAGCTATTTATTTTTAAAATTAAAAATATAATGAAACAGGAAAATCAAGAAATCCCGAAAAATCCCGGGATCCCGATAAATCCCGGGATTTCAATTTTCAAAATCCCGAATCCCGGGATTTGTAAAAACCAGTCCCGTTCGGCATTCCTACTTTACACATTTCATAATCATTTGCTAATGATTATGCAAAAAGGGTTTTGTGGTATAAGAAATTAATTAAAATACTTAATTAGCGATTTTCATTGTGCAAAGGAATATATTGATTCAAAAATTTTACTTTTTGTAAAATTATTTTCCGCGACTTTTTTCGAGTCTTTGGTACAAGTTATGGGTATTATAATCCTAGAGTATGAATTTTAAACACAGCACTAAAAAAATTGCAAATTAATGGCGGAACGCGAAAAAAGGCGTTATGGTACAAAATATTAATTAAAAAACTTAATCAGCGATTTTCATTCTGCAAACAAATATACTGATGTAAGAATTTTACTATTTGCAATTTTTTTCCGCGACTTTTTTTTCGCGATTTTTTTTTGCAACTAGCCACCAAACTTTGTATTATAGTTTCTAGATTATATATTTAACAAAACGGTACCTGAAAAATTGCAAAATATCGGCGGAACGCGAAAAAAGGCTTTATGGTACAAAAATTGTACTAAAAAACCTTATCAGCGATTTTCATTCTGCAAACAAATATACTGACGTAAGAATTTTCCCTTTTGCAAATTTTTTTTGCGCGACTTTTTTTTCGCGATTTTTTTTTCAACTAGCCACCGAACTTTGTTCTATGAATTGGGTCCCTAGATTATAAATTAAAAAAAAAACCGCACTTGCAGAATAATCGCGGAAGTGAAAAAAGTTTTATGGTACAAAAATGTAAGTAAAAAACTTAATCAGCGGCTTTCATTCTACAAACAAATAGACTGATGTAAAAATTTTCCTTTTCTTCGCGATTTTTTCTCAACTAGCCAAAAAGAAAATTTTTGCAAAAAGAAAAATTTTTCCATTATTATAGTTATTTGCAGGATGTAAATCGCTGATTAAGTTTTTAATGCATTTTTTCAGATAATCAAAATAGTTCGGATCGAAGAGAGATCCCAATTGATTCCATATTTATAAAACAGCCTTTTTTTGTAAACAACTAAAGCTAATGAAATTTCAATGCCAATGAAAAATCCCAAGTGTGTTTAGAAATTAAATAAAATCATAAAAAATAGGTTATCGACCAAAATAAGTGGAAAACAGTACTTTTTCACAAACGCTTTTTTAAATAATTTGTCTTTTTATATTCAACATACCAATATTTTTTACAAAAGTTTCTTAGTGAAGCAATCACTATATTCTCAAAGAATTTTTGAGTATGCCTAAATAGCTTAAAATACCCCAAGAATCGCTACCTTATCTAGTTTTTAAAATTTCATATATTATGAAAAAAATAAGGCCAATTTCGTATTTGGCTTTATGTCAAAATATATTTGTGGTTTTCTTCGAATTTTTATCCTTCTATATAAGATACTAGCGGGCAAGACCCTTAGAATTAGCGGCGTGCCTTAGGCCTAGTTTTTGGGATGTCAGTTAAATCGAAAACGAATTTTGTCGTATCGGGCAAGCCCGCTACGTTGTTAGCGTACCTTAAAGTTTAAAATGTAATTGTTTTATATAGGAATTAAATATTTTTATGAAAATAAAATACAATCATCTTTACTATAAAAAAGAAAAAGTCGATTTTAAATCACAAAAGCCAACTATTATTTTAATTTTCGTACCATACAAAATATTTAAAATATACTTTAAAAATCTGTTTTAAATTTGAAATTTTCAAATTTTGTTTACTGTTTGTTTTGAATATTTTGTTTTGGTTTTCAATAAAAATAAACAATATGTCTGTTCCCGTACTTTACCGAAGTTACACAAACTTGCCCAAAGGCGTTCCCGTACTCAAAATTGCGTGTAAATTGTTGTTGTTTGGGCCGTTTTGGGTTCCCGCGGGTACCCGCGGTAACGTACGGGAACGCACATAATAAATAAAAATAAATTTTTGAATGTATATGTTTGGCATTATTCTAAAAGTTCTATTTTAAATATTTTGCTTTAAAATAAAGTCGTCTTTAACAAAAATATACCTTTGAAAAATATTGATAGTAAGGCTGAATGTTTTTTATTAATGTAAAAATCTTCAAAATAAAAGCTCCCTTCGATGAGAATGCTTATTAGGAGCTTATATAAAAAAAAAAAATAATTTCAAAAATTATTATTCAGACGAAGTAAAATAATATAACAGGGCTAGGAAATAAACATCCTCAACAAAAGTTCGCCAACTAATATTCTAAAACTAAAACAATTTTCAAAAATCTGAAAAATATAATTAAGTTACTTTTAAACTACTGCTAATACACACAAAGTAAGACTACAGCTTTGGCTTTTAAAAACGTCATTACTTTGGTCCAAGCACATACAGGATTCTATCATAATACCTTTCTGTGACATCGTCTTAACTTGAAAGCGAATTATTATGAAATTTGACAAAAAGAATAAATTTATTATTAGTACCAGTATTTATTAAAATTAAGACCCGTTTTCGCTCAATTTCGTAGTTTCCGAAAAACGAAAATCGTTACATCTTCTTAATCAAAGGCCCAAAAAATTACATTTTTGGATATTATTTATACTTTGGTGAAAAAGCATAGTCCGGGTAGAGGATAAAATAAGTCAGTCAGTCACTCTTATATGTAAACACTATGACTCTCTTTGCGATTTGTTTATTGTCATTGCGAAACCATTCATTCCCCGTTCTGTTTCATTTCCTTTCGCATTCCATTCCATTTCGTAATCTGTTCCATTGCCATTTTCTCGAGATTCAATTCCACTTGTTCCCCGTTTAATTTCCCCGTTCTTTCCCGAAAGTGTGTTAAAAAAAGTGTTTAAAAAAACAAAAAAAAAATGGTCGTAAACAAACTCTATATTACTTTCCTTACTAAAAATGTGTGTTTAAAAACAAAAAAAAAATGTGTATAAAAAAAAGTTCGCCTAGACAAATTTTCTTTCCCGAAAGAGTGTAAAAAAAAAGTGGCCGTGGACAAATTTTCTTTCCCAAAAGTGTGTTAAAAAATGTTTCCACAAAAAAGTGCTGCCACAAAAAAAGTGTTTCCACAAAAAAGTGTTTCCACAAAAAAGTGTTTCCAAAAAAAAGTGTTTCCACAAAAAAAACGTATTTCCACAAAAAAAAAACGTTTCCACAAAAAAAGAATTTCCACAAAAAAAAGTGTTTCCACAAAAAAAAATTGTTTCCACAAAAGTGTTTTCACAAAAAAAAGTGTTTCCACAAAACAAACAAAATTTCCAAAAAAAAAAATGTTTCCACAAAAAAAAAGGTGTTTCGACAAAAAAAAGTGTTTTTGGAAAAAAAAATGTTTGCACAAAAAAAAAAAAGTTCCACAACAAAAAAAAATTTACACAAAAAAAGTTTCCCCAAAAAAAAATAAAGTTTCCTCAAAAAAAAAAGTTTCCACAAAAAAAAGTTTCCACAAAAAAAAATGTTACAAAAAAAAAAAAAAAATATTTCACAAAAAAAAGTTGCTACAAAAAAAAATGTTTCCACAAAAAAAAAAAACAAAAAAGTTTCCACAAAAAAAAAAATAAAAATTTCCACAAAAAAAAAAGTTTCTACAAAAAAGAAGTATTTCCAAAAAAAAAAAACTTTTTCCACAAAAAAAAAAGTTTCCACAAAATAAAATGTTTCCACAAAAAAAAAAATTTATATGTAGGGACGCCATATCTCCGGAACCACTCAGCCAATTTCGTGAAGACTCCACATAAACCATCTACAGACCATCCTCAACGTCCGCTGAAATTTTGGTTGAAATCGGTTGACAGAAATCCGTTGAAAAATAAAAATTTGTATGTCGGTCACACATTTTATATGGGAAAAACACACTATCACAAAAGTGTGCGTATAACGCGTATGCGTAGACAGTTTTCGTAATTTTTTTTTTAAAAACCATCAGTAAAAGTAGACCTTTCCATCGCATGTATTGGTTTGTAAATCGGTTGAGTGCTTCTCGAGTTATAAAATGACGAACATATACCAACTTATTTTTATATATATAGATTTTTGTCGTGTTTGTTGCAGAAAAGCACAGCTATTAAACATACCAAAACGGATAAATTTTTCGGTTCACATCCTGAGATTTAGCTCCTTTAAAATATAAAATCGTTTAAGCCCTGACCCCTTTAAAGATTTGCAACATTGATGGACTCAGTAGAAATATTAAAGATTTTTTGTTTTTATAAAAGTTTATACCTTCACGAATTAGATCAGATAATGAAGGATTTGTCATGAACGTTTTTTTTATTTTGCTATCCCAACTCCACACTTTGCACGGATACATAGCCATTATCTAAAAATAAAGAATTTTAATTGTAATTTTATATTTATATAAACAGTCATTTTACTCACTTTACTCTTCTTGAGTTTTGCAAATGATACTCTTTAATTATGAAAACAATGACTTTAGGTATGGTTGTTATTTACTTATTTTAGAAATTTATAGGGGTTTGCATTCGGGTGTTTATTTTGAAAGCTAGAAAATATTTAAATTTCAATGAATATAGATTTTTATTTAATTATATAAAATTTTGGAATAAGTTATTTCTTACCTTTATATTAAACTTCGCAAAAACTATCATTTATAGATGAAAATAATGCTAAGTAATATGTATTTCTTAAATAATACATCTTAATGGGACTTTTCACAACTAAATCTTTTAAACAAATCAGAGTATAAAATGTGTCTATTTCATAACTTTGATATAAAAGCGACTTATAATTGTACCACATATTAATGACATTTCCATTAAAAATTGCATTTTTATAATCAGCATTCAAAAAAATTGTACTTATTTTAAGTACCTTAATGGTACCATCTTCATTTAAGTCAACGACAATAAATTCTTTAAACTTTGTATTTAGGTATGTAATTTCCTTTGTTACAAATTGAAAAGTTTCGGGCAATTCAAAAATAAACATATCTTGATATAGATTTTCAACGGAATCACAAGTGGGATTGAAATTGAATCTATTTCCATGGCAACTTGATTGAAATTGTTGATGATTAACAGTAAGAGATAATGTATTATTCTTGAAATTTCTGAGGCGTTTTGACACCATCTTAAAATATTGGTGTTTGTGTTCAAACCTCAGGGTCCACAAATGTTGCAGAGGTCCAAAACATTTTATTTGTTGTGGGTAGTGCTTTATATAATGGTGTTTTGGACGCAAAGACCTTGCTGGGAAACATTCTCTGCTAGATGGCATGTAATTATTTATATAATAATCAAGGAGATTTATCTGATTTTTATGAATTTCCGAACTTCATATCAATCGGCACATTTCAATCATTGATGTCAAAAAATTTCATACTGGATCTTCATAATTTAATTTAGGAAAAGTAATGGAAACATAAACAGAAAATGTCGAACCTCGTCTGCTTTTCCGGGAATCGTTTCCGTTTCCGGAAGTATGAAAACTTAATTCAACATCCGGAAACGAAAGTCTTAATTTAAATAATTTTTTTGTTGTTACAAAGAACATAATAAAATAACTAATTGAAATTACGTTATTTATGCAAAAATATTTTAGTATTTCCATAAGGTCGTATGGAATTACACCTTCAAACAAGTCGTGAGCCAAACAAGACGGAAGGCCCTCAATGACATTGTAAAAGTCAAGTTGATTTAAACACGATTTTCTACGTACTCCCATTGGATCTGTATCATTATTTTCAACACATTCGTTGTAATTAGTACAGGTTCGTTCAGCTTTTTTTCTACATCATATTCTTTAAGAGATTCTCTTGTTATGAAACAAAATCTACAGAAATATTTACTCGCATTAAAATTTTCAGTAAATCCACCAATTTGGTGACTACAAAATTGTCACCAAGTACAGCTAGCAAGCTTCCTCGTAGGATTTTCACATTGTTGTTAATATTTACATGTATTCCAAAATTTTACAGTAATTTTAAATCTTCGATTAACGGTTTTAAAACTGCTTCAAATCCAAACTCTTTAATGTAACTATTTTTACACAACAGCGCAAGTTGGATGTTTTGTGTGTGTGATCTATACTGAATTGGTATATTTCCTATTGTAAAATATACTCCTGTTAATTTGTGCTTTCTTTTCGACGATCCCAGAGGATTACACAATTCAAATGCGTCTTGCAAAAGTATAATTTCAATTTTATTGCTCTCATTAAAAAAGTTACTGATTTTATAAATTGACCCATCATTATAATCAGAGACCCAAAATAACTGTTATATTTCTTAAAAAGTCACCAACCAAATTTATTTAATTATAATATTTCAATAATGCACTATATTTTATAAGTCATATTGCACAAAAAAATCAAAAAGATTGGCAAATATTTTAATTTTTTCAATTTTTATATTTTATTTTAAAACTTTTTATAAACCCAGCAAAATCTTTCATTACCAAATAAGTGGTTATATAATAGAAATTCATAGCTCCGCACAACTTATTTTTTGGCGCCTAAACTCATTATTTTTCTTTGGCGTGGTCGTTTTTATAAGTAGTCACGCTTACCCGCTCGCTTACGAAAAAATGAGAAATAAGTAGTTATGAGGTTTTGAATAATAAGTGGTTACACACATGCTTACAAAAAGTTGAATTATAAGTGGTTATCAGATTGCTTACTTGATTCTTAAAAATAAGGAGTTAGGCAAATACTATTAGCTTAAGGAAATAAATTCAGAAAAATTTAAGTTTTAGTTTTAGGACACGTCATACAAATTTAAACATAAAACATATTCACATATAATAAATAAAATTTTAATAAAATTTAACTGTGTAAAAAGTACTTATTTAAACTATTACGAGTAAGTCATTATTTTATATTTAGAAACAATGAATACAATAGGCCCTTATTAGGAAGTCATTATTTTAAATTATAAAATAATGCAAAAGGTAATGATTCATCATTTTGGGTAATTCAGATAGTAATGAGGTGTCATTACCAATATTTTGCTGGGATAGTAAATTTAAATGTTGTTTTTAGAGTGTATCATATATGATCAGGGACTTAACAGTTATAACTTTTATTCAAAAAAGTGATTGTTTTACAATTATTTCTTGTTTGAGTATTTTTAGTTTTCAGTTTATTTGCTCTGTTTGATTTATATTTTTAATTCAAACAAAAACAATCCAAACACGATTTTTATTGTTTAAAAAATAATAAAAGTTATTTTGTGATTTTTTTTCTTTATCAAAAAATAATAATTAAGAATATAAATCAAAAGCCGTAGAACCAATGACTTCACCAATTATAATATCCTGATGATGTTAACTACCCGAGTAAAAAAAATTATATATAATCATATGTGGCATATATTACAATATATAATTAGACATGTGGTTATGTATATCCATATATAATTATATATGACGTTTTTTCCGAAAAATTTTCCTTATATTATGCCATATATAATTTCATCTAATTAGATATCGGCCTTCATAATATTAGATATGGCATATATAATTATATATTACATAACATGGTTGATCTTATTGCATATATAGTTATATATAGAACTATATCTTAATATATATGATGGCATTTTAGCAATATATAATTATATATGGTATCATTTAAACAATATATAATTATATATGGTGACAGTTAAACTAGATATTATCATATATGGTGCCATTTCAACAATATATGGTCATATATGGTACCTCATAAACAAAATCTTTAATTCAGTTCCAGATATGATAATATATGGTACTATATATAGTGGGATATATATTTATATATGGTGTTATTTAAGCTATATATTATCATATATGGTGCCATTCAAACCATATATTATCATATATGGTACCATTTAAACCATATATTATCATATATGGTGCAATTTCAACAATATATGCCCATATATGGTACCTCATGAACAATATTTTTAACACAGTTCCACATATGATAATATATGCTACCATATATAGTGCCATATATATTTATATATGGTGTTATTTAAGCAATATATTGCCATTTAAACCATATATTATCTTATATGGTGCCATTTAAACAATATATGCTCATGAACAACATTTTTAATACAGTTCCAGATATGATAATATATGCTACTATATAGTGCCATATATGTTTATATATGCTGTTATTTAAGAAATATATTAACATATTTGGTGCCATTTAAACCATATATTGTCATATGTGGTGCCATTTCAACAATATATGCTCAATATATGGTACCTGATGAACGACATTTTTAATACAGATGCAGATATGATAATATATGCTACCATATATAGTACCATATACTTTGATATATCGTATCATTTAAACAACCCGAGGAAAAATAGTTACATATAGTCATATATATGATTAAGTTATATCTGTATAAATATACAGTTTCATCCGAAGAATGGCCCGATATATTTTTATCAATTGTTTATCAATTTTTATCTAAATGTATCAGTTTAGATCTGACCTGATTCAATTATGTGTTAATCAGATGAAATTGTATCAGATTTTTGATGTGATACAATTTAATCGGTTTGATCGTAATTGGTTCAATTTTATATAAATAAAATATAATTGTATCCGACATTTACCTTATACAATTGTATCAAAGTTTTAAACTGATATCAGGTCAAAATTGGGATATAACTATATAATTTTGTATACAAATATATCTATTTGGACCTAAACTGATACCATGTAATATAAACCAATAAAATTGTATCAGGTCAAAAATCTGATACAATTTCATCTGATTAACACATAATTTAATCAGGTCAGATCTAAACTGATGCAATTAGATAACAACTGATACAAATAAGAACTGATACGATTTTATCGGGCCATTTTTCGGATCAAATGGTATATGGATGAATCTAAGTTATATATTACCATATAAAGCTCCATATTGGTGCCATTTAAACAATATATTGTCATATATGGTGCCATCATATATGGTAACTCATCAGCAACTACAATATTAACTGTATTTCAGTAGCTATTAATTGTATTTCAGAAATTTTAAATGTATTTTAGAAATTATGGAATGTATTTCAGAAATTTATTAATTGTATTTCAGAAATAATCAAATCTATTTCAGAACTTGTTGATGGTTTATCATAGTTAATAGAGAAAAATTTCTAAATTACATTTCATAATTTCTGAAATACAATTGATAATTTCTGAAATACAGTTTGATAATTTCTGAAATACAGTTGTGAATTTCGGAAATACAATTAATAATTTCTGAAATACAATTGATAAATCTTAAAAACAATTGATACAATTGGAAATGGTGTAGAGCGTTAAAAATATGTAAATAAAATTATTTTTTAAAAAAAATTCAATTTAATAAAAAAAATATAATTTTATAAAAACATTTATAGAAAATAAAATTATAATTTTATAAAAAGAAATTCTTTTGAATGGGGGAAATGTTTTTAGTTGATCTGTTATTTTAGTTTGACTCAAGATCATAAATTAATATCACTTTCTGTTTAAATTATTTTCAAATCAAAGAAAGATGATACAATTTTTACAAGTAAATTACAAAGAATAAAAATTATTGAAAAAATTTCGATAAGACCAGCAAGGAGAATGCGCATTTTTATAAAAAAAATGCATAGCCGTGAAAGGTATCGAACTCGAGACCTTCTGAGTTTAAACCTTATTTTAACAAAATATTGTAATTTTTATAAAATCAGTGCTCTTCCAGTGTATTATTTTTTGAACTATTATCAATATCTGTCTGGGATCTTATTTAATCCCAAATAAATGGAGATCTTACGTAGTACCCAAATATAATGCGGGATCTAATTTTAGCTGTCATTTTTCTGGATAGTTTTAGATGTCAATCTCCAAATATATTGCTGTTTCTAATTCGATCTGCAATTTATGGGATAAATTAAGATCCTAACAAATCCCCAAATATATCACTGGATTTAATACGCAATCCCGAAGTATATTACTGGATCTAATTTTATCTGTAATTTTTTGGATAAATTTAGATCTTACTTAATCCCCAAATATATTGCTGGATCTAATTTGATCTGCCAATTTTCTATTCAATTTATATCCAAGTTTATCCACAAATATATTGCAGGATCTAATTCGATCTGCCATTTTTCAGATAAATTTAGATCTAAGTTAATCCACAAATATATTGCTGGATCTAATTTGATCTGCCATTTTTCAGATCAATTTATATCTAAGTTTATCCACAAATATATTGCTGGATCTAATTCGATGTGCCATTTTTTGGATCAAATTAGATCTAAGTTTATCCCCAAATATATAGCTACATCTAATTCGATCTGCCACTTTTTCGGATCAAATTAGATATACGTTTATCCACAAATATATTGCGGGATATAATTTGATCTGCCAAAATTGAGATCAAATTAGATCTAAGTTTATCCCCAAATATAAAGCTGGATCTAATTGGATCCGCCATTTTTCGGATCAAATTAGATCTAAAAATATCCGCAAATATATAGCTGGATCCGCCAATTTTCGGATCAAAATAGATCTAGGTTTATCCCCAAAGATATCACTGGACCTCCCAATTTTGAGATATAACTTGATCTTAGTTTATCCCCATATATACAATGGGATCTAATACGATATGATTGGATACACCCAATTTTGAGATCTAATTGGATCAGCTAGATATTACAGCAGATCTTAAACAATATCAAATTGGATATAATTAGATATTGCGCGAGATCAATATTTTTTACTCGGGTAGTGTTAATAAAAGATTGAACAGTGATTTAAAGTGAGTAAATATGTATATTCCACAACTTCCGGCATTCAGTTTAGGTCAATTTTTAATTTTTATTTTATTATCAAATAAAAAAGTTACTGCTTAATTTTTTCAAAAAAATAATTCTGTAACTTTTATAAAAAGTTTTAAAATAAAAATCAAAAAACAACAGAAATTTATAGAGTAAAATATAAAAATTTTAAAAATTAAAATCTTTGCCAAACTTTGTGATTTTTTTGTGCAATATGATTTATAAAATATAGTGCATTATTAAAATATTATAATTAAATAAATTTTAGTGGTGACTTTTTTATTTAGAAATATAACAGTTATTTTGGGTCTCTGATTATGATATCATTTTCGATATCGAAATCGCCTGGAATAACGATAGTATTTCGATGCTGGACCAGATTTTGGCGATTTTACTATCGTTATTCCAGCGAATTTCGATAGCGAAAACGGTATCATATTTCCTTGGAAATACGATATCGTTATTGTTACATTTTAGAACAAAAAATTTATCGTTTTCGTATCACAAGTGATTATCATATATGTTAATCAGTGCAAGTTTTTTTTTGGCATTTGCCATTAAATGCCACTTTTGCCATTTTTTCACTTATTTTGTAAAAATATTTTTTTTAAATCATACTAATATACGGCGAATGCACTTTAGCAGTTCAACGGTAATTTCCTTCATTATTGTATTTTTGTTAAAAACATTCAGAAAAAGACTTAAATCAACTATTATATTGTTACGTTTTTACCTTTTAAAAACGTTGGTTTATCTCCTTTAGATAAACCGGATTCTTTTCTATTGCAATCAAAATAACCAATCTAAATCCAGACACCAATTGTTACGTTTTACCTTCAAAAACGTACGTTTATTTCCTTTTAAATAAACCTGGCTGGCAATTAAAATTAACTAAAAACGCACACACACTTGTTGTTTACTATTTATTGTTTATTTCTTAACACTTTATTACTTTACAATTTCACAATGATTTACTAGAGCACAACTTAACTGTACAAACGCTACTGCGTGACTGACTCCTTAACACAAGTTGCAGCCCTTTTATAGTGTAATGTCTGCAATTGTAGAATGATCTCGAATGTTCCAGAGACACCCAGATTGTGTGTGTGGAATGAACTAGAAGGTTCCAGAGACATCCAGATTTGTGTAGAATGAACTAGAAGGTTCCAGAGACATCCAGATTTGTGTAGAATGAACTAGAAGGTTCCAGAGACATCCAGATTTGTGTAGAATGAACTAGAAGGTTCCAGAGACATCCAGATTTGTGTAGAATGAACTAGAAGGTTCCAGAGACATCCAGATTGTTAGCCATGGTTGTAGAACATACCAGAAGTTTCCAGAAGTATCCAGAGTATTCGTGGCGGAGACACCAACCACTTGGATTTTAGCCGAGACACAAACCACTTCACAGTATAACACTTTATAGCACATTATAGCATAATGTTGTATACTCAAATGTAGCGTTGCCAGATTGACAGGTTTAGTGAATCCCGTTTCTCGGGATATTCTAATTCCAAAATACCAGAACCAGATCAATCAAATTTCGTAACACTGTTACGCACGAATTCATGAAGTTCTTCGAGGTCGTTCTTGCAGGGGTTTCCACCGTCTTCCTCTAGTGGTGTAGGTTTAACGCCAAACTCTAAGTCTCCAGGCAGTCTTAACTCAGTTCCAAATATAATCTTTGCAGGTGCTCGTGAGGTGGAATCATGCACGGCTGACCGGTATGCTAGCAGAAATTTTGGTATGTGCACATCCCAATCCTTTTGATGCCTGCTGACCACTTTTCTCAAATGTTCCTCCAGGGTACGATTAAATCGTTCAACCATGCCATCAGATTGCGGATGTAGTGGTGTTGTCCTTGTCTTTCTTATGCCATATAATTCACACATTTCCTTAAATATGGCCGACTCAAAATTCCTACCCTGATCGGAATGCAATTCTAATGGAACTCCGTAACGGCACACCCAGTTGTTCACAAATACGTCTGCTACAGTTCTAGCTTCTTGGTTGGGTATGGCATACACTTCTGGCCATTTGCTGAAATAATCCATAACCACTAGAACATATCTGTTTCCAGCCTCACTGACAGGAAAAGGACCGGCTACATCCATTGCGATACGCTCAAATGGTGCACCTGAATTGTATTGTTGGAGTTGTCCGCGGCTTCTTCTTACTGGACCTTTGGCCGTAATGCATTGTGGGCAATTGGCTATCCAATCGGCTACAGATTGCTGGCATCCAACCCAATAGAACCTTAGTTTTAGTTTTTCTAACGTTTTTGTTACACCAAGATGACCGCCACTGGGACCATTATGGAACTCTTTCATTACTTCGTTTATTTTGGAGGTTGGCACAACAATTAAATCAGTTGCTGCTTTTCCGCCTGCATCTTCCCATGTCCGGTATAAACAGCCATTTACTAGTTTAAGACTATCCCATAGGGTCCAATATGATTTAGTTATTGGGCTTTCTGAAAATATTTCGTGGCGAGCTGGCCTTCTGCCCTGTTCTTTGGCGGATATAATTCTCGATAATATGGGGTCATTTCTTTGCGCCGTTGACCAGTCTACGCTGGAGTCTATGTGAGTTAGTCGAACATCAATAACGCATTCTTTCCTCTCTGCCCTGCTACAATGTTTGCACTCCAGATTGCAGGGACGTCTTGAGAGAGCATCCGCATTATTATGCTTTCCACCTCTTCTGTACTCAATGCTAAAGTTGTAGCTTTGAAGGCGTTCAATCCAACGTGCAAGTTGCCCTTCAGGATTTTTAAATTGTAGTAGCCACCTGAGTGCGGAATGGTCTGTTCTTAGTGTGAAGTGTTGACCATAAAGATACTTGTGGTAATGTTTTACGCACTCTAATAATGCTAGGAGCTCTCGTCGCGTTACACAGTAATTCCTCTCAGGCTTCGAAAGTATTCGGCTATAGTAGCCTATGACTTTTTCAGTCCCATTGACTAACTGAGAGAGCACACCTCCTATTCCGTAACCGCTCGCATCACTATCTAGCACAAATTTCTCTCCAGCAATTGGATATGCCAGGACTGGTGCTGTACATAATAACTCTTTGAGTTCCTGGAATGCCTGCTCTTGTGATTCACCCCAATGGTAACGCCGGGACTTTTTGGTCAGCTCATGTAAACTTGCAGCCACTCTGGCAAAGTTTGGCACAAATCGTCTGTAGTATGTGCAAAGTCCTAGAAAGCTGCGCAGTTCATGCAGATTTTGTGGACGAGGCCAATCCTTTACTGTCCGTATTTTATCTTCATCGGTCGATATACCTTCTGCTGCAACGCGATGTCCCAGGTACTTAACTTCTTTCTGAAACAGTGCACATTTCTTGGCATTTAGCTTTAGCCCAGCCGCTGATATACGATTAAGAACTTCTTCTAGGTTTTTGAGATGTTCGTCAAAAGTCTTTCCCGTGACTATGATGTCATCAAGGTACATCAAACAAGTCTTCCAGTGAAGTCCTTTTAACACCCGTTCCATCAAGCGCTCGAATGTGGCCGGAGCGTTACAAAGTCCAAATGGCATCACATTAAACTGCCACAAACCATCACCCGCACTAAAGGCAGTTTTCTCTTTGTCTTTGTCTGCAATTTCTACCTGCCAATACCCGTTTTGCAAGTCTAATGTGGAGAACCATTTTGTTCCGGCTAGCGTGTCCAAAGTGTCGTCAATTCTCGGTAGCGGATAACTGTCCTTCTTGGTGACGTCATTAAGTTTTCTGTAGTCGACACAAAATCTGGTGCTGCCATCTTTCTTCTTTACCAAAACCACTGGCGAGCTCCATGGACTTGAGGATGGTTCTATTATACCGTTTTGCTCCATTTCATTGATTAACTCTTTTACTTCACTTCGCTTTGCTAAGGGGATACTTCTAGGCGCTTGTTTAATTGGCCTTGCTTCGCCGGTATTTATTTCGTGATTCACAATAGCCGTTCGACCATGACTTTGACTGTTTAAGGCGAAGCCGGAGGCATATTTCTTAAGTAGCTGTTTAGCTTTATTTCTATCAGGCGCCGCCAATCCTTCTACCCATTCCCCCACATGTTCGGTTAGCATCTCATGTTCCTTTTCTGACAATGTAACGGGTTTCGGCTTTCTCTCACAATTTATTACCGCCTCTGCTGGAGCGCATTGACCAATGTCGGTGTTTTGGCTGAACAATTTTTCGCTGCTGGATAGATTTATCACTCTTACAGGGACTCTTCCATCGTTGCAGGCTTTGACGAGGGCTTTGGCTGTTATAATATCACTTTTTATTTCTTTAGGTTCTACTACCCACAACCGGTTGTCCACACAATTTCCCTCTATTCGTGCCCACACTATAGTTTCCGACTGCGGTGATAGTTTCTGGCGTCCAACAGTAGCTAGCTTTCTTAATTGAGCTTTACTTTCATAACCAATATCAAGGGGTATTTCAATGTTGCGCCAAATCATGATTTGTTGTCCCATATGCAGATTAATGTTATGGCTAATCATAAAATCTGCACCGATTATTACTTCGTCCACAATATCAGCAACAATAAAAACGTGATTTACGTGGATGTTGACTATGGTTAATTTCGTTTTAATTTTACCATACACGGTAGCAGGCTCCCCAGTAGCTGTGCGCAGTCTTATATTGTACACTGGTTCAATTGTACCTTTCACTAAATCGGGCCTAATAATTGACTGTGACGCTCCTGTGTCAATCGTGAAGATGTGCTTTTTGCCGTTGATGTACCCACAAGTAGTAAGATTGCTGTTTTTCTGCTGCATTACTGATATGGAAATTGTGGGGCCCTCGTTTGTGGGAGCTAGCTCACGCCCCGTAGTGCTAGCCCGTTTTAGTTTAACGGTGACTCCTGTGATGATTTTTGGTGGGCTCTCTTATTGCTCCGTGGTGGCGAAGAAGATCTAGATCGTTTTCTTGGTGCTTTACAATTTCGCTGAAAATGGCCGACTCTACCGCAGTTATAGCATTTAGCTTGTGGCTTGTTTCGTTTCTCCTCTAGTGCTTGCATAACTGCCTCTTTTATGTCGTTGACTATATCTCTATCTTTCTCAGCGATAACCTCCAGATTTCGCACCTTATATATTTGCGGCTTAGTAATTATTTTAGCTGTCTCCTGTGCCAGTGCAAATGAAACAGTTTCTGCAAAAGTTGATTTCTGTGTAGCGCATACTGCATGTTTAACATCGGGATCACGAATGCCATTTACAAACGCCTCAATTTTGAATTGATCCAAGAATGGGTGGTTTTCACCAGGGTATGTCATCTGCACCAATCGTTCAACCTCCATCGCGAAATCTTGCAACGTTTCATTGACCTTCTGCACTCTGCCTCGCAATTCCATTCTGTAGATTTCCTTTTTATGTTCTCCACCATACTTTCGTTGTAGTGCAGCCATTACGTCGTCAAAATTATTTCTGCAGCTCATTGGTATGCTTTCAAGGACTTCTGCTGCGGTTCCTTTTAAGGCCAAAATCAACTCAATGGCTTTTTCTTCATTTGTCAACAAATTTCTGCCAGCCACAGTTTCAAACTGGAACTTGAATACATTAAAGGGTGTACTGCCATCGAAACATGGTGTCTTTATTCTACTAGAGACTTCTGGAATAACACGAAGTGGTCCACCTTGGCATTGAAGATTGTTAATTTTCGCCTCTATGTCAATTTCCAGATTATTCATCTTACTCTCTAAATCGACAAGCTTCTCATCAAATTTGCTGACTTGTACCTCAACGCGATCCATTCTTTGGTTTATGGCCTCTGTCATTTCTGTCAATTTCTCATTTGTGGCTCTAGTTTCTCTAGAGTTTTCTTCCATTTTCTCCATCATTTTTCTAGAGTTTTCGTCCATTTTCTCCATCATGACTGCCAACGCTGCATTAATGTCCATACTGCTTGCCGCTGAACGGGTACATACCTCCATTTCTTCTTTTCCATCAAATACGTAAGTATTGATGTCAATGCCAAGCCGCATGAATTCATCTATTAGCCTTTTTTGAAGTTCTGCCTTATTACCTGTTGTCGGCAGCTCCAACTTACTCAACTCCTGCTTGAGCTGTTCCACTTTAAGCTCTTCAAACTTCATTGCTTTTAGTTATGTTTATTTTGCAAACTCCTGGCTATTTTTTTTTTTTATTTTGCAATATCCTGGTTACTTATATTTTGCAATCCCACTTCTGACACCAATTGTTACGTTTTTACCTTTTAAAAACGTTGGTTTATCTCCTTTAGATAAACCGGATTCTTTTCTATTGCAATCAAAATAACCAATCTAAATCCAGACACCAATTGTTACGTTTTACCTTCAAAAACGTACGTTTATTTCCTTTTAAATAAACCTGGCTGGCAATTAAAATTAACTAAAAACGCACACACACTTGTTGTTTACTATTTATTGTTTATTTCTTAACACTTTATTACTTTACAATTTCACAATGATTTACTAGAGCACAACTTAACTGTACAAACGCTACTGCGTGACTGACTCCTTAACACAAGTTGCAGCCCTTTTATAGTGTAATGTCTGCAATTGTAGAATGATCTCGAATGTTCCAGAGACACCCAGATTGTGTGTGTGGAATGAACTAGAAGGTTCCAGAGACATCCAGATTTGTGTAGAATGAACTAGAAGGTTCCAGAGACATCCAGATTTGTGTAGAATGAACTAGAAGGTTCCAGAGACATCCAGATTTGTGTAGAATGAACTAGAAGGTTCCAGAGACATCCAGATTTGTGTAGAATGAACTAGAAGGTTCCAGAGACATCCAGATTTGTGTAGAATGAACTAGAAGGTTCCAGAGACATCCAGATTGTTAGCCATGGTTGTAGAACATACCAGAAGTTTCCAGAAGTATCCAGAGTATTCGTGGCGGAGACACCAACCACTTGGATTTTAGCCGAGACACAAACCACTTCACAGTATAACACTTTATAGCACATTATAGCATAATGTTGTATACTCAAATGTAGCGTTGCCAGATTGACAGGTTTAGTGAATCCCGTTTCTCGGGATATTCTGATTCCAAAATACCAGAACCAGATCAATCAAATTTCGTAACAATATTTTAAAATTTTTGGAATAAGCGTGCCATTTTTGCGTTTTTTGTGCCAATTTTACTATTTTTTCGTGCCAATTTGCCTGCCAATTTCAACTTTTTTATGCCATTTTAAACTTGCCTTGATGATAATAAATATCACCTATGTGATATCGTTTCGATATCGTGACGATATCATTTGGTTTATTGGGTTTATATAGAAGATATTACTTACATTCTTTATAATTTTCCGTTTATATTAGTTATGTATGTCGAAGAAAAAAACATAAAACAAAAAAAAATGTATAACACATCAACTTACGAGTATAACAAGTAAACAAAAAAATGTGTATTCAATAGACCCCCATGAAATGTATGAGCTTTTTAAAAGAGCTTTTTTTATTCGCTCCACCGGCAGTTTCCGATAGATTGGGCATAAAAAATAATATGTGTACAAAAATTGGATCTCTCCGGGTCATACAGGCCAGTCAGTTTGAACCTTTGACCCTAAAAATTACCTAAAAAAACTTCAAAGCTTTGTTGCGCCATAACTTATAAATTTGACGTTTTTTGAAAATATACTATATAGGCATTTTTATGTAGAATAAGAAGATAAACACTTCCTTCATACCATACTTCTACCTAAATATGATGTATAATGAAGTTTTAAGGGGAAAAAGTCAAAATTTGTGTGAAGACTTCATTTTAAACGACCCTCGTTAAAATTTCGACATATACAGATAAGATTGGTTTCCACTAGTTTTCAATAAAGTAATTACATTTTTAACAGATATCGGTTATTCCATAAAAAATTTACCAAAATTTGACTTTGAAGTATCGGTTTATTATACATATATGTTGTACGGAAACCGTTAGTAACATGATTTGGATACGCTAGAACCCCTAATTTTGTGAGGTTTGAAAAAAATGCATAAACGAAAAATTGGGAAGGTGGGGTGGTGACCAATGGCTCCTCATCGGGGTCAAAGGTGGTGGTGAAGGGTTAAAAATCCACAAAACGCCCCACAACTTCCCCGGAGTTGACCCTAGAGCGGTAAAACGTAAGACCGACCCCGATTGATTTGTCTTTTTCAGCATTTTTTCTGAACATATCTATCGCCTATCTCCACTCTGTAAGAGCGCTCCCATACAAATGACATTTTTATAAAATTTACTCTCACCGCTTTAACTGTCCTAAGGGTGCCCCTAGAGAAGTCAAATGTATGACTGACCACCAAATTTTTTTTTAGTTTCAACATTTTCTGGGAATATATCTACCCTCTATCTTTAACCCTTAAGGCAGTCACCATACAGTTTTTTTTATTTTTTATAATTTTTTTTTTATGAAATCAGCTCTTATCGGTCCCCTAGACGGGTGGAATGTAAGATCGACCCCAATTAATTTTTCCCTCAAACGTGTTTTCCGAACATACCTAGTCCCTATCTCTAATCCGTAAGAGGGCTCCCATACAAATATGACATTTTTATAAAATTTCCTCCCACCGCTCTAACTGCCCCAAGGTTGTCCCTAGAAGAGTCAAATGTATGACTGACCCACAATATTTTTTGAACCGCAATATTTTCTCGGAATATATCTACCCTCTATCTTCAACCCTTAAAGCGGTCCTCATACAAATTTTTTATTTTTTTATAATTTTTTTTTATGAAATCAGCTCCTACCGCCCCATGGAGCCTCCTAGAGTATGGTATGTAAGACCGATCCCCATTAATTTTTCCTCCCAATATTGTTTCCGAACATACCTACCCTCTGTATCTACTCCCTAAGGGCGCTCACATACAAAAATTAAATTTTTTAAAATTTGCTCCCATCGCTCTAACTGCCCCAAGGGTGCCTCTAGAGGACTGAAATGTATAAATGACCTCCAATATTTTTTCAACCTTAACATTTTTTCGGAACGTATCTACCCTTTATTTTCAACCCTTAAGGTGGTCCCCACACAAATTTTTAAGTTTTTATAATTTTTTTATGAAATCGAGGAGGGATTTTCTTGCCAGGACTTGCTAAAGTGCCACGCCAGCGGTTTTCCGTTTGCATTTTTCTGGCTGGGTATTTACTCCATTGACAAACCAAGAAATATAGGGAATTAATCGAATATGCTGCTCTATAGCACTAATTCTGCATGTGCACAACGTGTAATAAATAGGTACTTAAGTCCGATTTTGGTCTCTCTTTCGTGGAATAAGAGATCTATGTTGCAAATGTAATTGTTTTTAAAAAGCAACATATCTTACTCTACAAAGAAATGATAACCGATCCTAACTGTCTCTGTCCAAATTTTAACGAGGGCCGTTTAAAATAAAGTCTTAACACAAATTTTGATTTTATTCGCTTAAAACGCCACGAGAAGTAATAATAAGATTATTATGAAGAGAGTATTTGTCCTATCATTCCGCATAAAAATACTTATATAGTATTTTTTCGGAAAAGATGTGTTTTTAGGTAATTTTTAGGGTCAAAAGTCAAAATTGTTTGGCCTATATTCGCCCGAGAGATCCAATTTTTGTACACATATTATTTTTTATGCCCAATCTATCGGAAACTGCCGGTGGAGCGAACAAAAAGTACTTTTGAAAATTTGGGTGGTCTAACGAATATGGAAGACCAAATATGATCAAATAAAAATACATATTGAAAAAATGGCAAAGCTAATTGTATTTATGGCAAAGAAATATTGGAAAACAGAAAAAAAAACCGTGAAAATACAACCGTTAAAAAACAAAAAAATTAGAGAACTAAACAATTTGTATGAGTGAAAAAAGAATTTTAAAGGGGAAATCTAACCATAGGATTGTGTATTGTTGCAAAAAATAAAACAAATTTTAACCTTTAAAATAAAAAAAGATTTGTAATTTTTTTAGCTAATTTTAGCTAATCGGGTTTTAAAATTTAGTAAAATTTGTAGCATTAGCAACTCAAATTAGTAAAAACTTCTGTAATTTGTAAAATGAGAATACCAAATTATTTTACTAAAAAACAACTTTATACTAAAAATTTGTATAATACTACACCCTAAAAAATACGTAGTTGCTGATCACTAGGCCAACCAAAAAGAAGCCAGTGCATGTTTTTTATTTGAAGAGATAGAACAGTTTAGATTAAATACAACTTCTGATCTTAAAAATATAAGAATTTTAAGCTATATTTGTTAGAGCTTTTTTTTGCTTATTTTATCTAATTTTGCTTGTTTTCGCTTATTTTGTAAATATTGGCTTATTTTTGCTATTTTCTTTGAAAAATAAGCTTATTTTAGCTTTTTTTATGCGAAAATAGAGCATATTTTTGCTTTTTTTTCATAAAATCAGTCATTTTTTAAATTATTTTAAGTCGACATAAATTTTTTTATTTAAAATTTGTTTTTTTAAATTTATTTTAAATTAAAAAATTTCTTGTTAAAATAAACTTTTTGTTTTTCCAACCTGAATTCTAATAGTAAAAATATGACAATGACGATTTCCTTAGGCAAGAATGATTTTCGCACATTTAATTCTTTAATGCATTTCCGACGAAAATAAATTTAACCCTTTGACACGGGAATTTTAATGGCTGGGAATTTTTCGACCAAATTTCGTGGAAATGTAGATCTATTCCCAAGAAATATTGTTTATTACTTTTATGGCTTTGCAGCACCCCGTAGCGGAGATATTTGAAATTAAAGTTCAAACATTAACATGCTGCCGTCCCCGAGCGGGTTAAAATTTTAATTTTCTATTTTTTATATTACTAATCTCTACATAAAATCCTTTGACTTATTGAATTTGATTCATCACACAATTTTGAGACTAAAATTTAGCCTCCTAACTTCCAACACATTCTCTGCAGCGTTGACGATCACAAGACAAAACGCACTCTACTGATTTCATGTTATTTTGAAATTTCACAGCCTGCATAAAATTTTAATAAGAACAAAATAACGAACCGATAACAGTAAATGAATAGCGCTTTGGTTTAAATTCAAATCAGTGACGAGTTGATAAAGTCGACGTACATTATAATGTACGCCACTCGCCAAAGGGTTAAGAATGTCACAACTTTGTCTGATTCCTGAAGTTCCAAGGAATGTACCATTGTATTAAATAAAAAATTTAAATTTTATGAGGATTTTAATGAAGAAGTGATGAAGTTTTAGGGCTTATTTTTGCATTTTAACTGCTTATTTTAATGTTTTTTAGAGCTTTTTTTAAGAGCTTAAAACATTGCTTTTAGAGCTTTTTTTTTGGTTGCCCTACTGTTCACTATTATTTTAACTATATCATAGGTGAAATAACCCTCACTATGGCATAGTGTATACGATATAGTGGAAGTCAACTAAGTTTACTTCAAATCAGCAAAACAACTATGGGGAAAGTAATCGGCAACGGTTTTCTAGTTGAAATCAAATAAATTTAAAAAATGGTAGATATTAACGGAGTGTTTTAGAACAATCGTTAAAGGGAGCCATACATATAACAATTTGAAGTAATACTTATATGAGAATTAACACACAAACATATTTTATTATTTTATTACATATTAAAATTTTAAAAATTCACAATTTCATTCTCCATTTTCCGCTCTTCTGCCTTCGGTACATAGAATTTTGCGCATTATTCCTTACAATAAAATTAGCAAGTCATTTATCTGTAAAAAATTGTTTAATTAAGTACTAAAATAATTTTAAAAGACAAAAATAACATTTACTTACAATAAATATTTAGTTTGCTTTTCGTCTGTAAATTTTTATTTAAAGTTTGTTTTTTGAATATTACCTCGAAATCAAATATTTGAAATTTCAATTCAGAAGGTAGGTCAAGAATGATTTTATTTGCCTTTGTCCATAGTCGTTATTAATTATAATAGTGAATTTATATAAAATTCAGAATGACTATGGATTTTCTTCACTATGCCACTACGTACTTTTTTGGGTGTAGTATAATAAAATTGGAAACCCTTTTACTTATTTTTATACTAACTTTTTTTTTTTAGTGCGAGTTTAATTTTTTTATTCGATTTAGGCCCAATTACTGAATGATCAGTTAGCTACTAACTGGGATTTTTATTGTTTGTCATATAAAATTTGAATTTAACTGTTGGCTAAATTTTAAATGGGCATTCAGTAATCGGGCCTTAAAATAAATCACCTAAAGTTAAGACAAAATGAAAGTTAAAAATCCAAATTTATGTATGTGGAATTTGACATCTGTCAAATTATTTATTTTTGCTTTCCTTAACCTAATAATATTTGACAAAAAAAAATTAATTTTAACCATTTTTAAGCATTTTACACAACTTTTTCTACTAGTATAGTATAAGAAATATTTCAATTTAATAAAATCTCAACTTTTCAGCCTAGAATATGAAAACTTTTTTAAATACATCGAGTTAATATGCCACGTTGATATATAAGAAAAAGAGGCAGCTTTTTGTATTTTTATTTATAAAAATATTAAGGAAATACGTTTTTTCAAACGCGTCATATAGACCAGTTGCAATTAATATTGCAATTAATATGCATCTCGGGACCCTTCCTCGGGCCTAGTTCATATCATGTGAGGGCATGTAAGGACACTCCAGTGTTTATTTAGTCCGTTTTGCTCTATCTCGCTTAGTTTTCGAGATATGGGCCATTTTATGAAGTGAAAAATTTTTATTATCCTTTTTTTTTTGATAGATATAACCCCTTTCGCTACACTCTAATTAAATTCTGTTGAAATTTACCCAACTTATAGTAGGAAACTGAACTCCTACTATAAATTGGGTAAATTTACTCTATGTGCGTAATTGAAAAAAAAATACGCACATTGTGTTTAAGTTGGTGCACAAATAATTTGTAATTTTACATTGAAAGTGCGTATAAATTAAATGAAATTTTGAAATTAGTGTGTTAATTTACTAAATTTGTGTGTAAAAAAGCACGTTTCACGTGTAAATGTACGCATAAAATGCGTAAAAATCCACAAAAAATGCGCAAAAAACCACAGAAAGTGCGTAAAAATAAAATATAATGCGTTCATTTACAACAGGTGTGCTAACTTTAAGCACCACCCAAAAATTTTTTTAAATAAAATAACAAATTAATTTTTAGTACGTATTTTATTAATAATAATATCCGAGTCATTCTCTCATAATCGTTTATGTTCAAATTAGTCGTTTTGGGATCTTAAAGGTGCGTTTACAATGATGGATTACTCCAATCTGTAGCAAATTTAGTTCTTTTCTCTTTCTTACTAATATATTTTGGTATTTTGCTCTTTTTTTATTCCACTCCAGAGTCAAAGTTGTTTGACTCTGGAGTACGGTTTAGTTGCACTCTGGAGTTAACATTGATCTGTTAACTATTTAACATGACAAATATACCTTAAAAAACACATCACTAATTTGTTCACATCTCTAATTGTCAACAAATTTAAAAAAAAAATATTAAAAATCATAAAACCAACACAAAATAATTGTGTTGGACATTTTAAAATTAAATAAAAAAATATTTTAAAATAAAGGCAATGGATATAAAGCCTGGACTTTCGCGAAAAGAAATGTAAGTATTGAAGTGTCAAATATTTTTTGAAGTAACTCTACTCTGCATTTTGAACAGTGAACATTTCAATCTGTGCTGCAGAGTAGAGTCACTCTACCATTGTGAAAGCACCTTAAGGCATTTGTATAAAATTCATATAAAAATTTTGTTATAACTATTAAATGGGTACGATGACTCCTGCTCAACAAAATGCCTTCTTTGAAAGGGGGGCAGTAACCGTCAATAATAATGGGAGAAAACGCCTTAAGAGAGATATGGCATACGCAGGAACAACTGAGTGCAATGACTCCTGCTCAACAAAGTCAGTATTCATTGAGTACTGCCTAACTTGCAAAGAAAGCTTTTTGTTGAGCAGGAGTCATTGCACTCAGTTGTTCCTGCGTAGGCCATGTCTCTCTTAAGGCGTTTTCTCCCGTTATTGTTGACGGTTACTGTCTCCCTTTCAAAGAAGGCATTTTGTTGAGCAGGAGTCATCGCACCCAGTTGTTTTACCTAGGCCGTATCTCTCTTACGGCGTTTTCTCCTGTTATTGTTGACGGTTGTTGGTTGACTGCCTCCCTTTCAAAGAAGGCATTTTGTTGAGCAGGAGTTATTGCACCCAGTAGTTCCTGCGTAGGCCGTGTCTCTCTTACGGCGTTTTCAATTTTGAAATGAGGTTTAGACTACCACATGCGTTAATAATAATTACCAAAAAACAATTTCATGCTTATGTTGCTATTTCCAGACTCTAATGTGTTTGTGGAAATATTGTAATTCACAAAAAATAATCCGTTTTCGCTTTTTCTTTTTATTATTTATAATTTTTTTCAATTTTTTCCAATTTGAAATGTCAGAGTATTTATTACTATTATTGGATAGTATATTTACCAACTTTGTGCGTAAAAATTTTATTTAACAAAACAATAGTAATTTTAGGCACAATGTGTTTATTTATAAGCACATAATGTCTAAAAATACTTTGTGTGTGTATTATTGCGTATGAAAGTGTGTATAAAAAAAAGTTTACGCATTTTATGTTTATATTTACCGAAATTTCGTAAAATTAAACAAAATTTTACCCATTTTATAGTAGTAAATTTACAAACATTTTTTAGAGTGTAGGGTTACAAAGTTAGGGGTAGTCGAAATTTTCATCAATTTTGCTCTATCTCTCTTAGTTTTTGAGATAGGGGCCATTTTAATAAAAATCGGGAAGGAAAGATATAGCGCTATCTTTAAAACTTCGGAAACATTGGTTGCGCCATCTACCGGGTAATAACAGTAACACGCAAATATTATATTTTAACAAGAAATTAGTAAAATTTAACGAATGGGTTCTTAAAATTAAATTTTAAATAATTTTCAAAATTAACACTCAAAATAAGTTAAAGTACTAAGGATTTTTTGTATTCCCGTGTAAAAAAAATAATATGATGTTATATGTAATGATATCTTATTTAATATAATTGGAGATATGCTATGATCCGAAAAATGGTGGATAAAATTATATCGGATAAGATCTAAATATATTGAATCATATAGAATCTTATCCGGATTTTGACTCGATATAATTATATCTAATTTGATGTAGAAAGACATAATTATATAACACTTCATACTTCAAGATCAAAACAAAAACTATTAAAAAGTACTGAAAAAAAAACACCCTTAAGTTAAGAATTAAAAATTTAAATAAAAATTTAGAAGAAGTTGTACATAATTGTAACCAAGTCTTCTCATATAAACTTGTATTCTACCCGTAAACTGTGTAAACCTGGTATGTTTATGAGTTTAATGTCAAATTCCATACATAAAAATATGGCTTGTATTTATACAAGGTTTACAAGGAATTTAGGAGTTTTAATGAGTACGCCTTTTATATTTTGAAATCATACATAAATATATCTCAAAAAACATAGAATTTTTTTTACATTGCGCTATACTTAAACATATCTAAAACAACTTAGAAAAAAAAAAATTAACATTGAGCTATATAAAACTTTATATATTTTCCGATAAAGCCATTTTTAATTATATATGACGATGTATTAAAATTGTCATAGCATATGTAAATAGTTATGGCACATATAAATATAATTGGGGACATGTATATTTATACTGATCTATATATGACATCATATAAGAAATTTTTTAAAAACTCAAAGCTATACATAATTATATCCGCAAAGATATAGTGTTACACTTGACTATATATAAACATATTAATTCATATTAAATTATATAATTTCCTATATAAGTATTTTTACTCGGGTTGTTTTAAGTAAAGATAATTAAAATCTTTGCTTAAATCAGTGTTTCAACTAAAAATTTGTCAAAAATTAGTCAAATCGATTTGAAACCGGTTTGATAGACTTTTCTACTTACGTATTATTTTAAGTGTATGTATCCATATCATACATTTCATTTTCATTAGTATGAACTAATGGTAATGAAATTTCAATGGTAATGAAAAATTCCCATGTATGATCCATATATACTTTTTTCTTTCTCAAAAATTTTTAATATTATGTAATTGTATATTGCATTTATAATTAGATACTGTTAATCAAATTATATATGACGTTAAATATTCTTATTTAGTACATAATCCAAAATATATATTTTTATATGATGTTGTATTTAAAAACACACAATTTCGTTTCGATAAAATTACCAGGAAAAAAATTGGAAGTAATGCTTTAAAGCTACATTTTTCACTGCTTCACAAGTATCCGTTAGTGTATTTTTACTGCTTTATTATAAAAAAGATTTGTTCAGAAAATTTTAATTTCTAATATGAGTAAAAGTAAATTTTGAATGCCGTATGAATACTTTTGTAACTGTGTGTACTTATACGACCACCTTCATTGTACTCATAAGATGTAATAAACACATTTAAAACAATGAATACTAAAACGTAATCTGTTGGGTTTTTTTTTGGCTTTTTTTTCTTTTGCTGATTTCGTAACATAACTTGAGCTCTCTCTTATAATCAACAGCCTCACGTACGATAATTTACAGACCCATAAATAGTTTATACCGTTTTAAGTGCGGATCATTCGTCAGTTCATACTAACTCAGGCAAGCTTGCATAATACAAAACGGGAATGCGTTGTTTTCTTTTACTTAGTGCTTTGGGAGTAGTAGTGATTGCGGCACCACAAGGTTATGTATATAAAGAACCTGCGCCTGTGAACGAACATAATGGCTTTCAGCCATTAACTGGCAATTTGCCATGCAAACATGTACTAAATCATCTGAATGATGCTGCGTCTGCTCTAATACAATCGCAATCTACATCTAGAATAGTCAACCACCAAAAACACTTTAGTGCCGATCACAATTTAATAACTGCCGCCAGCGGATATAGTACTCAATCCCAACAGACGAATGCTGACAAAACATTATTCAATCAGGACGCTACTCAAACATTCCAAAGAGGACATGGTTACGTCCAAAACGGAGGAAATTTTGTAATGCAATTTTCACCACATATACAAGCTCAACCGTTTAATTCCGTCAGTGTTGGAGGTGGACCTGCCCACAATCAAGGATACGTTTATAATCAAGCCGTTTCTTCACATGGACAAAATCATATACACCAGCATAATCAAGATAATTTTGCATCTTTAAATTCTCCATCACAAAATCTTGTAATACCGCCAGTATATCCATTGCAGTCAAGTGGCGGACCAATCATTCCTGGTTTAGTAGGGAATTTGGCAGCGCCCAGACCAGTACAGACATTCGGTGGTGGAAATGTGCATTACCAAAATGGATATGCGGGTTCTTTCGACCACTTCGGACATTCTTCGTCGCAGTTAGTTTCTACAACATCAGCACACAATGCGCAGCATACCGCTAATAGCGCTTCTTCTTTCAATTTTGAAAATGCTGGACCATCATCTTTTTCCACACCTGGTGCCGCTGATGCACTCAACGGGCAGCTAGGTCATGTTATACGTGAGACATTTGCCAATGCTCCATTAGATCCTTCAGTAGAAAAACACATATATGTTCATGTTCCCCCAGAAGATCTCGAAGAACACAATCACCAACAATATTTTGTTCAAGATCAGCTAATGCCACCACCCAAAAAGCACTACAAAATTATATTCATTAAAGCTCCATCGGTTATATCACCAAATTATAGCCAATTATCAGCAGTTACTCCACAAACCGAAGAAAAAACAATTGTGTACGTTTTAGTGAAAAAACCAGATGAACCATCAATTGAGCAAATCCAACAAATTCAGCAGACTTCTTACAAATCGAGTAAGCCTGAGGTGTACTTTATCAAATACAAAACACATAAGGAAAATGTACCTGGTCCATATTCTTCAAATTCACAAAATCCAACTGAATTATTTGAACCACCACAGTCACAACATACTGGATCAATCACAAATGATGCCAGTGACCTCATTGATATTAGATCGGGTGGAGACAGCAGTTCTATAAGCAAATCCACTTCCCACACGTCGCCGTCATCATCATCTACGGGTGCAATTAGTGATGGACCAAAACATGAACTTTATGGTGTGCCATTGAATTAGAGCAGTCCAAACGTTAACAAAATTTTAGAATTTAATTAAAATTCTTGTCACTCATACAAATCATACAATATTTATTACACAATTAGTTACATACATACATCACATAAAATTTGATAAATTTATTTATTTATAAATCATACTCTCGAATTAAAGATACTTTAAAAAATTTTAATAATGTTGCTTTTCACTTGGGTGATCGATTATAAATTTTGACAATCTTTTAATACCCCAGTAGAAATTCGGAAGCGGTAAAAATGATTAGTGCTTCTTTTCTGCTTCGTTTACTGCTTCTGAGGATTTATAGCTTGCAGTACTTAGTGAGTTAAAAAAGGCAATAGAGTTTTCTTTACCACACTTTATCGCTCTAACAAAGCACGAAAGAATGAAAATGATAACCGAATTTACTAGCTAAAAGCTGTGATTTCATGCCATTATTTGGAGTTATGATAGAAGCGCATATCGGATTCATCCTTACATTTTGGAGCCATAATTCGTAACAAGAATGAAATTAGTCTACATAAAATCATTCAGGCACACAAACTTTAAATAATCCTCACCCGCGTAAATAAAATGAATTTTACTCCCATTTATTAATCGAACGTATTTTGATAAATTCCATATATAAATTTTTTATAGGGTATAACATTATCTACCTGGCCGGATTCTTTAAAAAATTCTGTTTACATTTTCCTGAATTTCAATTGATGTTTTCTGAATTTCAAATGATATTTTCTGAATTTCAAATGATATTTTCTGAATTTCAAATGATAGTTTCCGAATTTCAATTGATAGTTTCTGAATTTCAAATGATATTTTCTGAATTTTAATTGATATTTTCTGAATTTCAAATGACGGTTTCTGAATATCTATTGATATTTTCTGAATTTCAAATGACGATTTCTGAATTTCAGTTGATATTTTCTGAATTTCAATTGATATTTTCTGAATTTCAATTGATGTTTTCTGAACATTAATTGATATTTTCTGAATTTCAAATATTATTTTCTGAATTTCAAATGATATTTTCTCAATTTCAATTAACATTTTCTGAATTTCAAATGATATTTTCTGAATTTCAATTGATATTTTCTGTATTTCAAATGACGGTTTCTGAATTTCAATTGATATTTTCTGAATTTCAAATGACGATTTCTGAATTTCAATTGCTATTTTCTGAATTTCAATTGATATTTTCTGAATTTCAATTGATATTTTCTGAATTTCAATTAATGTTTTCTGAATAATAATTGATATTTTCTAAATTTCAAATGATATTTTCTGAATTTCAATTGATATTTTCTGAATTTCAAATGATTATTTCTGAATTTCAATTGATATTTTCTGAATTTCAAATAGAAAATCTGAATTTCAATTGATGTTTTCTGAATTTCTAATGGAAATTCTGAATTTCAATTGATGTTTTCTGAATTTCAAATGGAAATTCTGAATTTCAATTGATATTTTCTGAATTTCAATTGATATTTTCTGAATTACAATTGCAAAAGGTGTAGTTACTTTTGTTATTACATTTCTCATTACCTTTATATGGCGATGTCGCGAAAAATAATGAGTTATGGTTACACACCAGCATAAGAAAAATCAAAAAATATATCGTTACCTATGTGCTTACTAGTACTGACAAAAATAATGTGTCTAAAAATAGATTTTCAAAAAAATAAATTATATAAAAAAAATCATCCTAATTTTTGCATTAAAAATACAAAAATTGTTTTTTTGGACTTTCTATATTTTCATATATTTAGTTAGAATATTCTTCTACCTTAAGTCCAAATTCTAATATGATATTGTCATATTAGATTTTATTTGTTGTTTCAAAAAGGGGGTTGATCATTTTCATGATAGACAATACAATTATTTCATAGGCATCACCCTACTCTTCAGTTGTCCGCAATAAGAAAATGATAACTTTCTTACTCAAACCAAGACATTACATAAGGTACAAAAAATCAACGTGACGAGAATTTTATACTTTCGTATATGAACTGTCTGATTTGGTAAAACCAGTTATAAATCAACTCCTTTTTGAAAGCAACAATTACATAAAAGTACCCTTTGGGTACTATTTATATGTATGTTTGTTGTCAATACATTTTGTAAAAACAACTAACTTTAAACTCAAAACAAAATAAATATTTTGAATGAGATTGATTTTTTGTACCTTATGTAATGTCTTGGTTTGAGTAAGAAAGTTATCATTTCCTTATTGCGGACAACTGAAGAGTAGGGTGATGCCTATGAAACAATTGTATTGTCTATCATGAAAATGATCAACCCCCTTTTTGAAACAACAAATAAAATCTAATATGACAATATCATATTAGAATTTGAACTTAAGGTAGAAGAATATTCTAACTAAATATATGAAAATATATAAAAAAAAATATTTTTTATTGTATTTTTTTTCTTAAATAAAATTTCCTGGTGCGGGAATCGAACCGGGGTCTACAGATTGCCAGTCAATGGCTCTACCATCTGAGCTATATCGATATGTAATATTTAATACATAAAACCATAATTGACCTGCTGCACACAAGTAAGCTTACTCGCCAACATACAAAAAATCAAAAAATATGCGGTTACATACATATATCCTTACCAGTGTTTAAAAAATATTGAGTCTAAAAATAGATTTTAAAAAATTGTCAAAAAAATCTAGAAAATTATTTTCTATTTGAAATAATGATAAAAATAAGTCATTATCAGTAACTCGTTATTATATGTTTTAAAATAATGCAGAAGGTAAGTGGGTGCCATTACTGGTAGTCCAAAAAATAATGATATGTCATTACCGTTTCTACACTGGGGTAGATCTCATATCTTCTTAAGGCACATCTACACGAGAGAGAAAACTGCTAGAGATAGAGCAAAAAACACCTCTAAATAGCTTAAATCATTCACAATAGACCTAATTAGAGGTGTTTTTTGCTCTATCTCTAGCAGTTTTCTATCTCGTGTAGATGTGCCTTTACCCTTTCAATTACTTCTAAGCTGAATGTAACGAGTTACCGATAATTATACCCCTCACATAGGATTTCCAGAGGGGCAATTCTGTAACTTTTTAACGACAAAATTCGGTTGTTAAATTGACAAGTTTTCATAGTAAACTGACAATTTAACTACCGAATTTTGTCGTTAAAAAGTTATAGAATCCCACTACAGATTTGAAATCGACAAAAAAAGTACATCGAGGGAAAAAAGGCAGTGCAATTATTAAAAAAGAAGTACACTTGTTTTCATTAAAAATATCTTAAAATTCAGTAACAATTTATGTACTTTAGAATTTATAACAAAATTTGCCAATCACGTTTTATTGACCCTTTCATTTCCGATTTTTTGTTTGTGAATATGCTCGTATTGTCTTGACTTCAGAATCTGTTAAGTGCCTTCAAATAAAAAAACAAAAACATTTTATATTTCTTAGGCCCAAAAACTCCTTTTTCTTCGAGATAGTGATGGCAGATTAAAAATATTTCGTTGATAAATATTGCGGCTATAGCGTTGATTTTTTTAGTGGCCAAGAGTCAAATACACATAAAATTGCAGCTTTAATTGAACCATAAATTTTTAAAAACTTTTTATGGTTTCGAAATCTATATACATATAGCGTATTTTTTAATCACCTGGATTTAGAATTTTTCATACAAAAAGGGGATTTATTAAATCCAAAAAAAGCTGGATTTAATAAATCCACAATAAAAGCATACATATATGAAACAGCCTATTAATTTAATGTCAGAAAAAAATAGGAATGAAAATTAAAAGTGAAACAAAAAAATTGAAAAACTAACAAATAAAAGGTTTTTATTAAATTTTTTTTATGAAATATGTTTAAAAAAAAAACTACACCTCACCAAATACATATTTTCATCTTGGACATAGAGAAATAGGAATGGCAATTTTTCACTCTACTGTAAAGGCTGAGTTACCCAACCGTAAACGTATCTGTAACGAATCAGCTGTTCCGATACCACAAGAAGAAATGTATACGAATGGTTACTAACACGTAAATGTAAACGAACTTGCCGGATCATTCTGTTGAAATCAGAATTTTCTATCCGGCATCGAAACAGCTGAATGATTTTAGTCGAAAAAAATATGAAATGAATAAAGAAAATTGATTCAAACAACAAATAAGGAATAAAAATTAACAAATAAATGGAAAAATTTAGAATAAAATATAAAACCACATGAAATAGATGCTAAATAGTAATGTCGTTTACGATAATCTATAAGTGTACTTTTTAGCTACGGCACGGTACAGTTACATCAGATTTACGTTTACGGTCCCATAATCCGCCCTTAAGTAATTTAATTAAATCCAATTAGTGAATATTAAATATTGTTGTGGAATTTTACAATTGTGAAAAAAAATAAATTGAAGTGATAAAACTGAAAAGGCAGACTGTCTATCGCTGTTTTATATAAAATATAATTAAAACTTTAAAGATAAAGTAAAATCCTTCATCATCGAATTCGGTATTAAAAATTAAGGTGAAAGAAGTGTCAGATAGAAAATTCTTTTTAAAATAGGGAGAATCTAACCCCATCTGTTGAGCAGTTTTAGAACTACTTTTTGGATTTATTAAATCCAAGTAATTAGAAAATACGGCTATAGTTAAGCTTTCATTTGAGTATCGTAAAGTTTTTTAATATTGAACGATATTTCCATGATTATTTTAGGATTCAGAAATCTGTAATTTTGTTGTTTTATATTCATAATTTTTACTACAATTTCGTTGATGACAAATTCGTTGTTTTAGAATAATACGTAAATTAGACTCATTCAGAATCGTTATTTTGTATCGAAACTGAAAATCAGGGACCCAAAATAATTATTAAAAAATATCTACATCAAATTTTTATTTTTTTATTGCTTTGTAATAATTACCCAAGAAACATTTTTACGGACTCTCCGGCAAGTACGGAATCATGAATCCGGCTTTTACGGCAAATTAACGGTCCGTAATACACGTATCCATCACAACCTGTACGTATACGGAACATTAACGGACCGTGTAATCGGATTTTCGAACACAATACGTTTTAACTCCGTTTCCGTACCGTAAAATACGGACTTAACCCCCCGTTTCCACATGCAAGTAAATGGTTGGAAGTTGAGAATACGTATTATCAGCGAAAATTTCGAAAATTACCGAAAAAACATGAAAATTTTACATGTGTCCACATTACTTGCTGCAAGTTCATTTTTAAAATGACGTCGAAGGCATAGGTTGTCACTAAATAGCACTCCAGTATTGCCAAGTGTTCAATATTCTAACAAAGCTGGGAAAAAATTCTTAACAATTTTTTTGTTCAAAGACCTTTAAAAATTATATTTTAAATTACCATTGAGATATGTCGTTATGTTCTTTTTTACATTTTTTTTACAAATAAATACAAAATCAGTTGCATTACAAGTTTTACTTTACCAAATACTACACCTTTTGCAATTGTAATTCAGAAAATATCAATTGAAATTCAGAATTTCCATTTGAAATTCAGAAAACGTCAATTGAAATTCAGAATTTCCATTTGAAATTCAGAAAACATCAATTAAAATTCAGATTTTCCATTTGAAATTCAGAAAATATCAATTGAAATTCAGAAAATATCATTTGAAATTCAGAAAATATCATTTGAAATTCAGAAAATATCTATTATTATTCAGAAAACATCAATTAAAATTCAGAAAACATCAATTGAAATTCAGAAAATATCAATTGAAATTCAGAAATCGTCATTTGAAATTCAGAAAATAACAATTGAAATTCAGAAACCGTCATTTGAAATTCAGAAAACATCAACTGAAATTCAGAAAATATCATTTGAAATTCAGAAAATGTCATTTGAAATTCAGAAAACATCAATTGAAATTCAGAAAATATCAATTGAAATTCAGAAAATATCAATTGAAATGCAGTAATCGTCATTTGAAATTCAGAAAATATCAATAGAAATTCAGAAACCGTCATTTGAAATTCAGAAAATATCAATTGAAATTCAGAAAATATCATTTGAAATTCAGAAAATATCAATTGAAATTCGGAAAATATCATTTGAAACTCAGAAAATATTATTTGAAATTCAGAAAATATCATTTGAAATTCAGAAAATATCAATTGAAATTCAGAAAACATGAATTGAAATTCAGAAAAATGTAAACAGAATTTTGTAAAGAATCCGGCCAGGTAGATAATGTTATACCCTATAAAAAATTTATATATTGATTTTATCAAAATAATTTTGATTAATAAGTGGGAGTAAAATTCATTTTATTTACGCGGGTGAGGATTATTTAAAATTTGTGTGCCTGAATGATTTTATGTAGACTAATTTCTTTCTTGTTACGAATTATGGCTCCAAAATGTAAGGCTGAAAGTTAAAGCCAAATAATAGTCTTTAATATCAGCGTTACGTTTTAATGTCTAATGGAGCCAATTCGTTACAAGAAATAAATTAGTCTACATAAAATCATTGAGGCACACAAATTACTTATTTTGATAAAACTCATATATAATTTTTTTATAGGGGATAACATTATCTACCTGGACAGATTCTTTTAAAAAATGTGTTTACATTTTTCTGAATTTCAATTGATGTTTTCTGAATTTCAATTGATATTTTCTGAATTTCAATTGATGTTTTCTGAATATCAATTGTTATTTTCTGAATTTCAAATGATATTTTCTGAATTTCAAATGACATTTTCTGAATTTCAATTGACATTTTCTGAATTTCAAATGATATTTTCTGAATTTCAATTGATATTTTTTGAATTTCAAATGACGGTTTCTGAATTTCAATTGATTTTTTCTGAATTTCAAATGATATTTTCTGAATTTCAATTTATTATTTTCTAAATTTCAAATGACGTTTTCTGAATTTCAATTGATATTTTCTGAATTTCCAATGATGATTTCTGAATTTCAATTGATATTTTCTGAATTTCAAATGACGATTTCTGAATTTCAATTGATTTTTTCTGAATTTCAATTGATATTTTCTGAATTTCAATTGATATTTTCTAAATTTCAAATGATATTTTCTGAATTTCAATTGATATATTCTGAATTTCAAATGATATTTTCTGAATTTCAATTGATATTTTCTGAATTTCAAATGATATTTTCTGAAAATCAATTGGAAATTCTGAATTTCAATTGATCTTTTCTGAATTTCAAATGGAAATTCTGAATTTCAATTGATATTTTCTGAATTACTGTTGCAAAAGGTGTAGTAAATTAATAGAAAACGTTAGTAGGCAACACTGTTTTCTTTAATCTGTCATTTCACTTGCCGCCAGTGTTGCCACTTTTTGAATAATTATTCAAAAACGGGACTGTTTACACATTCGTTGGATAATTTTTGAATAATGACATTTTTGTGTAGTTTTTGTGTAATTTCACTTTTTATAGAAATTCCAGTAAATTTTTAATAGCCCTGCAGCTTTTTAATAAATTAATAAAAATTAGTCGATATTAAGACAAAACGAGTTTGTCAGTGAAAAATTTACCACAAATCTCCATTTTCTGGTTAATTACTTTTGTAAATTTTTTCAACATTAAACCCAATTTAGAAGAAATCAAAAATGGTGCTATGTATTTTTTGTTTTGTTAAAAGCATCACCTTTTGTTTATTTTTAGCGAAAATAATTGTCAAGCTTCTTTTAAAAATTCTCTTGGTTTGCAAGAACATTTAAAAATTCAGCGAGAGAGTGGGAAAGTTTGACTTTGTTATGATTGTGACTTTCTAATGTGTGAAAATTTTTTGCTGTAGTTATTACTTATGATACCGGACATTGACCAGACACAATTTTTGTTAACGCAGCAAGAAATTTGTTGATACACATACTGCAAAGAAATTTCATATTAAGGTCTGCCTTGCTACAAACAGAAAATTTTTACAAATACGGAATTTTTAAAATTTTTCCTGTCTTGCCGACATTTAGAGCTAGGGTTGAACAGGGCTTGTGCCATCACATTACGGACGCCTTGGAGGATCTACTCCAGCTTTTTTTTTTAATTCCAGCTTTGTACTCAGAGAAAAATTGGTTTAATTTAAATAGAAACGGTTAAATTTTGAGGAGTATGGGAGAGAATAATTGGCAAGTAATATTTTTCCGTGCAATGCATCTGAATGAAGTAGCCTTTCTGAAAAACATAAATACTTTGTTCTGAAAGAAACTTTTAATATGGATAAAATACCATTTTTTTAATATTCAGATTTAAAAACACGCTATTTTAATCCTGAAAATATAATATGGATAAAATACCATTTTTTTAATATTCAGATTTAAAAACACGCTATTTTAATCCTGAAAAAGATATTGCTAATAATTGTTAATAGAAAATTTGTTATAATATTTTTAGAGAAATTGGCCTGGATTTGCTTTTGCAGAATGCAAAAACACGGACCAGGTTATAGCAAAAATGCTAAATTTTAGTTTTAAAATGCAAATAACTTTTGCACTTTGATAGAAATGTTACGTCTTTAAAAATCGGTTTGTAAATAGAAAAATGGCAAAACTTTGGAGTCGAATGGCATAGCTCCCGAAGTTTCGGCCATCCAAAACTTACAGTGTGAAATTTCATATCAGTGGGTAAGAAATTGCGAAATTCTTCCCAAAATATTTGTATTTTTCTCCACTGTGCCCAGGAGAGTTTATTTTGAAATAATATGAAAAATATATTTGTTGTGTAATTTTATACGGTTTTGGATAATTTTTGACCTACAGCTGTGTATTTTTTTGTTTTACTAGTGGCAACACTGCTTGCCGCAAGTATCAAAAATCCACTGTCTTCAAAATTTACTTGCAAGTTGAGTCGCAAGTCGTATAAGTGTGATTGTATTAGTGAAAAAGTGTGAGTGTGTTGAGTTTTTTGAACTTGCACTTGCATGTGGAAACGGGGGGTAAGTACGAAGTATACATGCGTGTATTGTATGCATGCGTACACATAATAACGAAAATCATGGGTAAATACTTAAGTAACTTTTTTTCAGAGTACTTGTTGTCAGTCTCTGATTGATACATCTAACATCACTGGTTACCGTTTCATTTTGAAAATAACGGTAATTATCTACCATGCCGATACTAAAATTGATTTGAATATTTTATATCATCGATATCAGTTAGGGCAATTGTCTTTATATTTTGGCGTTTTTATTTTCTTGGTTTGCCGGTTCAATTTCTTATTATTCCCAAATTACCGTTATAAATTGCTGTTTTGGCATTTTAGCTGTATTATAATGCTAATATGCATATATTACGCAAGTAAACCAATGAAATATCGAAATAAAAGCGGGTAAATATAAAGACAATTACTCTTAATGGTAACAGCGTTTTAAACCGTTGATATGGGGTTTGGTTTCAGCGTGGTTGACAATTACCGTTATATTAAAACTGAAACGGTAACCAACCTTGGTTTGTTTCTTTATTTTGTATGTTTTTTGTTCGATTGTTAAAGTTAGAGTGTTTTTTAAATAATTGGGTTTACGTATTGATGCTTAACAATGCATCAATACGCATTGTTAAGCATGCATATTGATGCAACAATAACAATAAGTAAAAAGCAGTGCTTCGAAAGAATTAATTCAATATGAGCTTAATTCACCCTAAACTGAATTCAGAATTAAAAAGTGCTCATATTTCATTCCTAAAAACCATTCCATATGAATTAATTCACTAGCTTCATTCCCAGAACTTTTAACTAAAAGGAAATCATTCCTATATAGAATTCATTCCTATTCGAATTACATTCTACTTATGAATGATTAATTATTTAATAAATTCTAATCTATTACAAATTGGCTGAAGTATTTTTTCTTTCATTCCATTTGAAATAGATTAGATATATAGATTAAGTGCTTCCAGATTTTTATTTTAAAAAATCCGTTATTCTCGGATTATACATACATTATAAAATAAAACATTTGAATTTTTTTCTTTAACTCATTTATTTTTTAAAAAAACAAGTAGTTATTTATATATAACATCACAAAAACTAAAAATAAAAAATTCAGTTTATAAAATAATAGTTTTTCTTTGTTTATAAAAAAGAATAGTTGAATACGTAATATCACATATGAAATGTATTGTAAATATTCAGGATTGTATTCACAAAAATCTCTTGAATTTAATTAGATTTTAATAAGACAAATTTACATGCAAAACAACAACAAAAAGTCTTCAATTGGCCTTTAATAACCCGAGTAAAAAAAATTATATATAATCATATGTGGCATATATTACAATATATAATTAGACATGTGGTTATGTATATCCATATATAATTATATATGACGTTTTTTCCGAAAAATTTTCCTTATATTATGCCATATATAATTTCATCTAATTAGATATCGGCCTTCGTAATATTAGATATGGCATATATAATTATATATTACATAACATGGTTGATCTTATTGCATATATAGTTATATATAGAACTATATCTTAATATATATGGTGGCATTTTAGCAATATATAATTATATATGGTATCATTTAAACAATATATAATTATATATGGTGAAAGTTAAACTAGATATTATCATATATGGTGCCATTTAAACAATATATGGTCATATATGGTACCCCATAAACCAAATCTTTAATTCAGTTCCACATATGATAATATATGCTACCATATATAGTGCCATATATATTTATATATGGTGTTATTTAAGCAATATATTACCATATATGGTGCCATTTAAACCATATATTATCTTATATGGTGCCATTTCAACAATATATGCTCATATATGGTACCTGATGAACAACATTTTTAATACAGTTCCAGATATAATAATATATGCTACTATATAGTGTCATATATGTTTATATATGCTGTTATTTAAGAAATACATTAACATATTTGGTACCATTTAAACCATATATTGTCATATATGGTGCCATTTCAACAATATGTCCTCATATATGGTGCCTGATGAACGACATTTTTAATACAGATGCAGATATGATAATATATGCTACCATATATAGTCCCATATATATTGATATATGGTGTCATTTAAACAATATTAATATATAGACATATATGGTATCATTTAAACAATATATTGTCATATATGGCACAATTTAAACAATATATGGTCAAATTTGGTACCACATCAACATTTTGAATACAATTCCATATATGGTTTAATTTGAATAATGTAAAACTATGTATGGCGCTATAAAAAATATTATCAGATATGTTACTTCATTAACAATATTTATAATACAGTGTCATATATTGTAATATATGTATATCATTCAATATATATTGATGTATGGTAATGGTACAATCATTCCAATATCAGTTGAGATACAATTTGTGGGTCCATATCAACAATTTGTTCACGTACATTTAACATATATATATGTACATTTAAGTTATAATTTATAAACACTTTATAAAGTTAAATAGTTCCATAAACCTCGTCTAACTGTATAGAATGTTTATGAATATACGATTTAATATATAATAATTACAACTACAAATTGGTGCCATTATCTAAAATTTAATTTAATGTTAACTTATAATAAAATAAAAATGTATTTCCTAAAAATAAAAATATAGTGTTAATTAATGTTAATATACAATAGGTTTAAGTTTAACATCCCAGACAGAAAAATATAATTCGGCACAATGCTGGCAAACCGTTGGCGATGGTCGGTTATGCGTTGGTAGAACGTTGCATTAACTATCTTGGCAAAAAAATAGATTTCAAAAAACATTTTTCAAAAAATTGAGAAAACTTTTTTAATATTTGCTTTTAAAAACATGAAATTTAACCCAGTCCACCAGATTGTCAGCCAAGACCTCTACACTCTAATCTAACGAGACTTGTTAAAGATGTGTGATAGCTACAAATTAAATGAATGATAAAAGCAGTTCGAGCTAATTTATAAGCATCGAAAAAAGGTATTCCAGAAATTATTAAATGTATTTTATAAAATTTTAATTGTATATCACAAAATATTATTTGCACTTCAGAAACTACAATATTACGCAAATTTAATTATTTATTTATTTAGTTGTGTCCAGAAATAATGAAATCTATTTCAGAATTTCATAGCTAATTGAGAAAAATTTCTCAAATACATTTCATAATTTCGGAAATACGATTGATAATTTCTGAAATACAGTTTGATAATTTCTGAAATACAGTTGTGAATTTCGGAAATACAATTAATAGTTTCTGAAACACAATTGATAAAACTGAACTTCAATTGACTAGTTCTGAAATACAATTCATAAATGTGAAAAATAATTGATGAGTTCTGAAACACTTGATAAAACTGAAATTCAATTGGTTATTTCTGAAATACAATTGATAAATCTTAAAACAATTAATACAATTGGAAATGGTGTAGAGCGCCAAAAAGATGTAAATAAAATTGTTTTATTCAAAGATTTCAATTTAATAAAAAAATAAATATATAATTTTATAAAAAAATTTATAGAAAAAAAAATTTTAATTTTATAAAAAGAAATTCATTTTGTAAAAGAAATGCATATTGAACTCGTTACCTTCTGAGTTTAAACCTTATTTTAACAAAATATTGTAATTTTTATACAATCAGTGCTCTGCCAGTCTATTATTTTTTGAACAGTTGGCAATATATGTCTGGGGTCTTATTTAATCCCAAATAAATGGAGATCTTACGTAGTACCCAAATATAATGCGGCATCTAATTTTATCTGTCATTTTTATGGATACTTTTAGATGTCAATCCCCAAATATATTGCTGTTTCTAATTCGATCTGCCATTTTAATACCGAAATAAATTGCTGGATCTAATTCGATCTGCCATTTTTCTGATAAATTTAGATCCAAGATTATCCCCAAATATATTGCTGGATCTAATTTGATCTGCCATTTTTCGGTTAAATTTATATCTAAGTTTATCCCCATATATATTGCTGGATCTAATTCGATTAGGAATTTTTCGGATAAATTTAGATCTAAGTTTATCCACATATATATTGCTGGATCTAATTCGATGTGCCATTTTTCGGATCAAATTAGATCTAAGTTTATCCCCAAATATATAGCTAGATCTAATTCGATCTGCCACTTTTTCGGATCAAATTAGATATACGTTTATCCACAAATATATTGCGGGATCTAATTTGATCTGCCAAAATTGAGATCAAATTAGATCTAAGTTTATCCCCAAATATATAGCTGGATCTAATTGGATCCGCCATTTTTCGGATCAAATTAGATCTAAAAATATCCGCAAATATATAGCTGGATCCGCCAATTTTCGGATCAAAATAGATCTAGGTTTATCCCCAAAGATATCACTGGACCTCCCAATTTTGAGATATAACTTGATCTTAGTTTATCCCCATATATACAATGGGATCTAATACGATATGATTGGATACACCCAATTTTGAGATCTAATTGGATCAGCTAGATATTACAGCAGATCTTAAACAATATCAAATTGGATATAATTAGATATTGCGCGAGATCAATTTTTTTTACTCGGGAAGACAAAAAGTTTTTTTGTGAATAAGCATGCCAGTCTTTAAAATTAAGAAATTATTGTTTATAACGCTTTAATAAGAAAATTAAATTTAAGATTTAATATAATATAAACGTTTTTAACAGTTATTGATATTTAACGTTTACTTTTAAAAGAACCAATTGTTCAAAATTAGTGTCTGTTAATGCAGAACGTCTTGGTGCATTTACTAGAGCAGCGTAGGAAAACATCCGTTCGACTGGTGCTGAAGACGGTAATGGAGTGTTATACTTTCTAAAAATTCTTTTTAGATCCGGGTAACGATTTAGCATTTCAAGTTCAGTTTCAGAATCGATCATATAGTTTAAATATGCTTTGTTTGAATTTGTTTTTATACTTGTACACGCTGGAGCTTCTTCTAAAAATAGTATAGACTTTTAATTTAAAAATTCATTACAAAATTAAGTTTAATCTCACCAGAAACATTAAAATTGAAATAAATATTTTTAGGTTTTTGCGGTGTTGTATTCGTGTTATTTAACATCTCAGATTCAATTTTTCTTTTAATACGTTTTCCAATTTCCTCAATTTGCAACTGACTCAATGGCGGGTCCATTGCTTTGATCCAATTGAGTTTTAAGTCTGGACAAAGCACTGATGCTGTTATAGCCATATCCACATCGCTCTCTAGCTTAAAACATTTTTTAAATCCTTCTACAAGGCTCGCTTCCATTAAATCTATAATATCTTGACTTAATATTTTTAATGTAGCATTAGTTTTAAGTATTCTTAGCTGATTTCTTATAGTGGCTAGTGTTGGAAATATAGCCAAATAAAATGTTTTTTTCTTGCTGTAGAAAATCAATAGCTTCTGCTATTGGTCTGGTAATGATGATGTACTTTTGAATGTACAAAAAATCATTTTCTGTTAAACAAGGAACATTTAAAATGTCGCATAAATCTTTCAGTTTATCTTTTATTTGTAAGATTTGAGAAAATGAATCGTATAATGAGTTCCATCTTGTAATTACTGGAGATTTAAAAAAAAATCCCCAAACCGATTTTATTTGCTCCGCCGACTTGGGTCGTCGAGATTTGTTCCATATCTGCGAACAATTTTGCAATACCTTAAATAGTTAATTGTTAAATAAATATTGATTAATAAAATGCACTTATATTTCTCATCATAATTTACCTTTTTGTGACAATCGTATTTTAAGGTTTGTTTTAAGTTATCTTTAAAATCTTTTGTTGTAAGTAAACTTAAAGTATGCGAACAACATCGTATGTGTATTGGCAGATACTTGTGCAGCTCCTCATTGTAAAACTCATAGTTATAATCATCTGTTGTAAAGTCTAAAGTATCATAATAGCTTTGGATTCCATATTCTTTAAAAGTTTTTACAAAATTGGAACCGTTGTCAGTTAATGTGGCTATTATGTTTCCATTATTAAGATTATATTCGCTGTGAATTTCGCGTAGAATTTCATTTATTCGTAAATAAGTGTGAGAATCCGAAAATCTTCTACAGGCCAAAGCAACGGATTTGCGTTCCAAGTTTTCATCTAGCCAGAGGCAAGTATAACCAAAAAATGAGCGGCTGCTAGTAGACCAGATGTCGGCTGTTGTACAAACCATTCCTGCTTCTTGAATTTCTGGTTTTACGTCATTTTTCATTTCCATGAAGTTTTTTTTTATTAATTTGCTTGACGACTTGGAAGTGAATAATTTTCATTTAATTTTTCCAAAAATATTTTAAATGGTTTACACTCTAATAATATAAATGGCACCAAACTGTGGGCAAAAACTTCCATTAGTAGTTTGTCCAGATCTGTTTTACGATTTTCCTTTTTGGCAATTTCAGTTTTGTCGCGCTTGTATTTATCAAAAAGGCTTTTATGTATTTTCAAATGCCGTAAAAATTTTGAAGCTACATTCATCGTTCCTTTGACTTCAGCATTACAAGCTTTACATTTACCTAGAACTCCACTATTTTTCATTTGGTATTCTGTTCCTGATAGCTAATTAAATGAAAACGTATTGGTATATTTTTTTGTAAATATTATGGTCTATTTACCTTTTGGACAATATCAGAATATTCTTTGAATAAAATATCATTTGTTATGCTTGGTTTTTTGTATACTTTTCTTATTCGTTTTTGTTTTGGAACAACGTAATCTTTATCTTTCATTGAATCGTCTAAAGAAAAATCCACCGCGCTTGTTTCGGTCATTTTGCGATTCGATTTTTGTATAAAATATTAAAAAATTGTTTTTAACGAATTGATTAGCTTTGCAAATTGAAAATGCGTAAAAAATATGGCCCGTCTCGACATCATACAAAAAATATGGCAATATCGTCAATAAACTTGAAAGAACAAGTTGAATTAAGCGATTCACTCCATAGATCGATATGAACTAGTTCGCCATTATTCGCTGCTTTCGCTTTGTTTTTTTTTTGTTTATATGTATGTGTTTTTTTGTACGAAATATAACATAACTCTTCCAAATTAACAAAAACAAACTCCCTAAAAAGAATATTTTATTCCACAAAAAACATTTCAAAACTTTTCTTATTAAAGTTGTAGTTTTACCGATTATTTTTTCTATGTACGCAGAAATTAATGAACAAATATATAAAACATAAGTGTGCAAAAAAAATCCCAAATTTAATGACTCGGTTCACAAAAGCCTTAACGAAGGAACAATTAGTTTGGAAACAAAAAATACGACACATTAACATACACAAAAGAACATTCATAAAAAAATGGGCATTTTTCACAAATGTTCCTTCGTGTATACTCCGCTTTATATACGATCAAGCATGCTGTGCAGCTTGTTTGACAAACAAAAAATGGTTTTTGGAATACACAGTCAAGCATGCTGTAAAATTAACTTCAGAAAATCAACACAGCGGATGATAATTACGAAATTATTTTATTAATTTTTTTTTGGAATTTCATTTTTGAATTTCTGTTTTTGCATTTTTTAGTTTATTTATTAACGTTTTCCCTTTCTTGTCACAAAATAATTGATTCAAAATGTAAAATTCTCCAATGTTAAATTTTTTCATACACGGTAAAGCGTGTTTGTCAAACCTGCCGAAAAATAAAAAAAAATTGTTTTTCATCCAACATGCTTGACAAGCCGTCAAGTTAGACATTACATGATCAAATTCATACAGCCGACCAACATGCTGCATGGTATATAGGCCGCTACAAAAAAATAAAAAATTTGAACGAAATAGTTCACTGACTCGTATTGAACGATAATGAACGAATCACCAAAATGAACGATAACGCCAAACTACAATCTGAAATCAGCTGTTTTATTTGTATCTATTACTTTTTTCCACAAATAAAAAAAAACACAGTTTTGCAGAAAATTTAAATGATACAAATATAAAAAAACAAAAGATTGTATTACTAAAAGCAAGCAGATTATAGTAAATTGCAGTTTTTCTCATTGGTAATATTTTGCATGTTTGATTGATTCTACACAAAAGAACATTCATAAAAAAAATGGGCATTTTTCACAAATGTTCCTTCGTGTATATAAAACTAACGTATGTTATATTATACAAACATGCTTTGGTAAAAACGATTTCCTACAGAAAAAAATAGTTTTCATTAACTTAGTTTAAATCAAACCCTTAAATTTTTATATAAATTACCCAAAAACATAATTTTTTATTGGTACATTATAAATTCTTTTGTACATTATGTTAAATCACTTTCTTTTCTTTTCTATTTAAAAAATTGTCAATATTTAGATATATTTTGGGAAAATGAAAAAAAAAATTATGTATAAGACCCAAAATAAACTTAGGAAGTTTCTCTAATTTTATTTTACAATTCATTTATTTGTTGCCAGATGTTTGTAAAATGTATATAATTCCTAAAAATAGCATTAAAATTGCCAAAGTTGAAAATTGTTAAAAAAAATAAAGAAGATAAAACAATATGGCGAAAAGTAGATGCCAAAAGTGAAAAAAGTTAGAAAAATGTAAAATAATATAAAATTTTATGCTAAATGTCATATGGAATTGTCGGTGGGTAAGGCTAATGAACAATCTCAAACGGATATGGCTTTAAATTCACATAAGACACAACTATCGGTGCGTTTACAAATTTATCGTCCACATTATCATCATTTTCATCATCACCTAAAACTTTTCGGTTAGTAAAACTATTATATAATCAAAATAAAATAGTTAATAACTTTTGATATTTGCATTGCAGTTTAAGATTTAACAATTTGATGCCATCTGGAAATGGTTGGCCGATTATCCATAATGTGCTGATTGTTATTTTTCATGGTTACAGTCACAAGCTAGCGGTGATCAACATGTTTTAGCCTTGAAGGCTGTTATTTATATGGTCCAACGATTGAGACTGAGAAAGGAGTAAGTATTACAATAGGACATGCTGACAATCCTTTGTTTGGAATGGTAACGAATTAAAAAATTAGTTTTTATATTGTAATTAAATAGTTTCCCAAATTTAATATATTAAAGCAAAAATGAATATTATAATGCTTTAATTTGCATCCAACTATTAATACCAGTAATAATTATAAAATAAAAAATTTTATAAATTAATTAAATTGTTTTAATAAGGGAGAAGGAAAGAGCTAAATAATTTAACGTAAATTAATAAATAAAATATGGCTTAGGTTTAATAAATTAGTTCTAATAATTCCAAAAACAGAATAAGAAATATTTACCAAGTTTTTTTGTATAGTAATTGTTAGTTTTTGTCTTCTTATTTTATACCAAGCATATTATATAAGTTATACCCAAAACTTGGGTAGAGCTATAATACATACTAAAACTAGGTAACTTATACCCTTATTTTATGTAATTTCCCCCTTTTTATTTTTTGCGTGTATGTATTTTATATCTAATCTTTGAATTTAGATTTCAGCATAAAACATTATGGAAAGACTTTCCAAGTTCTGCCAGCCATTGGAACTATTTTTCAGTTTGATTTTCCATTTTGCCTACTTCTGTAATTTACGGCGGTAAGACGAAACAGCCCATAGATAGGCTCATTGATGTTTTACGCTATGGGTTAAAGCTTTAAGTTGCGTTTTATAGTTTTGGAATAAATGATAAATTCAACCACAAATGATAAATTCAGGACAAACGTAAAAAATTGTATAACAACTGAAGGGGTTTTGTTTTTAACGCAAGAGCGAAAGTGTATGTTTTGTTCATATTTTGCATTTTATTTGTTATTGTATTATGTTTTTATCGGGCATTTATTTAAAAATGTATTATATTTAGTATAACATTAAGATATAATTTATAAAGTTACAAGTCAATTTTATTAAATTGCATACATATTCTTACTACATTGTAATCATAAAACCTCGTATACTGGAATAAATTTTAAACAAATAAAAATATACACAAATGACAGAAAATTAAGCGAATGTGTGTTTCTTTTTTGTGTCACACATTATGAAGCACGGTCTGGGCAGCCCCTTTTATGTATCTCAATAAAATTTAGACATGCTGTAACTCCACAGAAAGTATAAAGCAAATTATATATCAAATTGGTATTTTGAAAATCTATTCAATGGGAAAGAATTTTCTAGAATTAATCGAGGTTGAAGATTAGTCTCAAATTGTATTTTAAATTAGCAACAGATAGAATTTTGTTATATCAGAAGTCAGAATCAAAAACAACCGAAAGACAAAACTTATATTTTGTTTATAACTTTTAAAATTCCCAATAAGCACTCAAAAACTAAAAATTCCAGTGCTTTAAATTTTACTGGAATTTGACTTGCTTTATTGCTTCATTTTAAAGTAAAATTCCAGTTCAAACAAAAAATTTTTGAAATGTTTTATTTGAAAATCGTGTCACAAAAATAAAAAGTAAAATCTGAAATTATAAAAAATAACAAAAAATATAAATAATTTAATTTAACCGTTTCAAACAGTGATTGTTTAGTGCAGCCGTGAATAGTTTGTGAGCCGTGAACAGTCTGTGAGCTAAAACGTTGGATACGAGTAATTTTAAAAAGTGAGTAACATGCCAAAACTAAAAAAAGCTAAAGCAGACGCAAACAAAATAGTTACATTGTTAACTCAGCGCTGCGAAGTCATCCGTTGTAATTCTTCCGCTCTCCATGACATTTCTCCACAAGGTGAAATTCCTTCTCTTTGTGAAACGTCACCTTTTATTGATATTTCCTCTGAATTAGATGCTCATGCTGACAATCATGATATTTATTATCAAGGATTAAAAAGAAACAAGGAGCTCAAAGACAAATTGGCTAATTGGGCAATATCTTTCAACATAACTAATCTTGCGTTGACCAGAAAATTTTTGTTATCGATTCGATTTCAAATACACCGGAACTTAATGTAGTAAAATCTTACGAAGTGCTTAATTTAGGAAATTTCTTCGATTATCCAATCGAATCTAGCCTTCTGAATATAAAAGCTTGCGCTGAGTTTAATTTGGGCAATGTAATGTTTGAGCACTGCTGGAGTGAAATAGGAAATAAAGTAGCTATGTTTGAAAATTTCGAAAGAAACTCATTTCTTTTTATACCACTTATTCATACACCAGATGGAATCAAATAACCAATTTTTAATTAATAACGACAAACAGGGAGTTGGAAATGGTAAATATATTTATATACAATATTAAATTGATAACAAAAAATTTAATTAAACAAAACTTAATTGCAGATGCACAAGTAGTTTTGGAAAATCAGGGAGGTATCAATAATACGATGAATTTTAATAGCCAATTTATAAGTAACAATGACAATCGGGAAATTCAGTATGCAACAAAGGATGGTAAGAAAATGAAGCACAAATTATACAAAAACAGACATAAATTGATTTCAAAAATTACAAGTTGATTTTGTCATGGACTTATTATAAATATTATTGTGATGATAGAAACAAAATACTTCTTCCATTTTTAGCAAATGTCTATTAGCAAGCTATTTTGGACAATGCTGCTAATTAATCAATTAAAAAGGGTCGAAAAAACAATTTTTATTTTTTAAATAAAAATTAAAAACCAACATTTAGGTAGTTCACAAGGGGTGTGCTATTTGTTGTATAGTTGTATCGTCCTAACAAAAAAACAGAGTTGTTAGAATTTAAATTGAAAAAATACAACATTTAAGAATAGCACGATACAACATTTTTACGTATGTTTAGACTCCTATGTTTGAGTATGCTAACAGATGGAAAACCCAATAGAAAATCGTTGTTGAAGACAAATAAAAATTTTAACAACTCTGTTTTTTGTTAGGACGATACAACGATACAACAAATAGCACACCCCTTGTGAACTACCTAATTATGTTGCTTTAGTTTCAAAAAATTTTGTAATGAATCTGTCAAAATTTTTGAGTTTTTTATATGTTATAATTTAGGTCTATTCGATTATTTTTCTCAGTCAAGTCCAGTAAGAATTACTCAGTACAAACTTACAGAGAGTAAGACCAGATTTACTCTCAAAATAAAATTTTCCCAAACATGTACGCGAACAGAAAATTTGGAACAATTTGGAAGTTTGTAGACACAGTTGATTACAACACCAAATATAGCGAATAGTTGTGAATTCTTTTTTTTTATATAAATTTCTTATCGATCAGTAGCCGAACAATCGTGAAATCTCTAATATTTGTTAACCGAATAAGTTGCCTAAATATTAATTTCTTATTAGACCGACAATGTAGTATATTGATGACAAAATTTACAATTTAATTATTTTTTGTAGATGTGCAAAAAATTTTGGAAAATCAAGAAAGTACTCAAAGACTTATAAAGAGATTGTTTGAGGAAATCAAATTGATGCAAAATGATCAAGCAATTCATAACTCGCATATAAAAAACTCTACATCAATATTACCTAAAAACCCATTTGAAAATAAGAATGATTTTCTTAATTTTGAGCACACAATTCAAGATTCTGAAGAAAACTTTTTAAATTTGGTATGTGAGAATGCAACTTGCATTATACATATATGAGGATTTCCATACTAACTTTACTAATACAGGAAAAAGTATATCCTATCAATGTCAAACTTACATTACTATTTATTGTCCTATATGGTATGAAGAAAAATTCAATAACTTCTTTAGTTATTCTAAAAGCGAGCAATTTTATTAATATATTTATTATAAATTCTTTTAAATTTGATTATTTTAATAGAGTTTTATATGGGGCACTAAAATATTTAAAAATTTCTGAATTGATAGAAAAGATTAAAACTTTGTGTATAAATAAAAAACATGTTTACAATTTTTAGATAAATTATTTTTTAGATAAATTAGATAAATTATTTACCCACATTTTGGAAAAGTTGTTCCATTTTTTATCCGTATTACATTGGTGTGGAAAATCTCATATGTGCATTTATACACAAGCTTTAAATAGTACATGCATTCAAAAATTAAATTTTTCAAAAACTCCAAAATTGCAGATATTCCTGACAGATTACACTACTTGAAGTATAAAAAATAAAAGAAGGGGTTTTACCATCAGTTCTATATGCTTCGGAGATGCTGACATCGTTTTTAAAGTTTTTGCGAATTCAAGCGATTGTCTAACATCTTCATTATAAAAAAAACAAACATGATATATTAGGTCTGTTCTGTCTATAAATATATCACAAGTGTGACGCATAGAATTTCAAGGTGACCCCCGAGTCCTTTTTATACCTTTTAAAAGTCTAGGTAAAAAAAAAATATATGGAATTGATGGTGGTAACTCTTTCAACAAAAAAAAAATGGTTTCCTACATATACATAATATTACATATATATAAAAAATATAATTTTAATTTTTTAGATGAAAGAATTAAAAGAAAAAGCAACTGGAAACTCTACAAAGTTTATAAAGAATTGCTGGCGATTAATGATACAGGATAATATTGGTCAAGAGTTTTGCTGGCAGGGGTCTCCAACTAAAATGGCTTTAAAACACTTTTCAACAATGCTTGCGGTTAAAAGTATGCTTTTCATTTTGACCTTAATTAGTATTATTTTAACCAGTTTAAACATTTATTTTAGTGGCTTATGTACAAAAATTTACTGAACATACTGATGCTGAATTTGAAAAATCAGTTATAATGTATTTTCAACAAGCAAAAAATCGTTGCACAAAAAAAGTTCAAAACAAGAAAAATTTATTTCATTGAGTTACAACCCCAATAAGCACGTAGGTTATAAAAATTCAAGTGCTTTAAATTTTGCTTGAAGTAAAGTATATTTCAAATTCTAGCACTTGTTTTTTTAACAAAAATATTTCAAACTTGAATTTTTGTTTCCCTTTTGCTGGAGTATGCTATTGAAATAAAATGTAATACAAGTTGAATTCAAGCCTTGAAGCTGGAAAACAGGGCTGGAATTGAACTTGATTTCAACTTGAATTCCAGTGAAAATGTTTATAGGGAACAATATCCCTATTTATTTTAAATTACATATGTAAAGGCTTGCCATTTTAGCACCCGAAATTATTCTTTGTTGACATACAACTTTCTTTGATTTTGTAAGAGTGGTTAAAAATAAAAAACAAATTAGAGAAAGATTTCAAAACCCGTATGACACTAGCTTTTTTCTACACTTTTTCTTGGCTTTTTTAGGGTTTTTATTTGATTTTTTTCTATTCATTTTTAACTTATTCATGAATAACCAAAAACTTTAATAAGAACCCTAAAAAGTCAAGAAAAAGTGAAAAAGCTAAATTTGGGTGTCAAAATGGCAAGCCTGATTATGTATCTTCCGTTCTGTATTTTATATATGTATAACAAATTATTTTTTTTTCATTATTTTAGTATTGTATTATTAGTATTCCATATTATTATTGCTGTTTTCGTTAATTATAGAACTTATTTTAATAAAATAAAGAAATATAAAAAATCAATGTAGCATTTTTTTTTTCGCTTGATTTACGTTTGAAGTTAGGGCTTGAATGCAAGTGTTTTTAGTATGGTGTTTGAACTTTAATTGAATTGTAATTCAAGGCTTGAATTGAAGCATATTTACACTGTTATGTTCGGCTGGAATTCCAGTGTCCCTTTTGCTGGAGTATGCTATTGAATTACAGTGTAAATCAAGTATAAATCAAGGCTTGAAATTGGAAAATGTGACTGGAATTACGCTTGATTTCAACTTGAATTCCAGCAAAATTGCTTATTGGGTTATTTCTATGCACACTCAGATTCTTTGAAAATACCTTTCGTTCCATACTAGGGATACCGATCCCGATCCCGAAAATACCGGGATTTTCGGGATTTACAAATCCCGAAATCCCGGGATTGGTCTTGAAAAAATCCCGGGATTTCCGATTTCATTATTTGGTATATTTGATCTCTTTTTGTATTTGTTTTTATTGTTATATTTGACCTAAATCACATAAGTCTAATATCTTATTAAGTATTATTAAAGAACTAATTTTTCCCATTCATAAATAATAGATTAAAATATATTATAGACTAAATAAATCTGAAAAAAACCTTAATAATTTAAAAACATTTATTCAGCTGTGAAACACAAGACGAAATACACTGATGATGGCTTTATAGCGAAAGCCGAAAATACGTATTCTGTATTGCTGGTCTTATCGAATTCTTTCAAATATATTTTTATTCTTTGTAATTTACTTGTAAAAATTGTATCATCTTTCTTTGATTTGAAAATAATTTAAAACAGAAAGTGATATTAATTTATGATCTAGAGTCAAACTAAAAAGAACATTCATTTACTTAAAAATAAGAGATCAACTAAATATTCCCCCATTCATCTTAAAACACATTGACACGGTGCAAAAATACAATTTAAATAATATACATTTAAATTTAACGGTTCGTTGTAATTCAAAAATCTGTGGTTATCATACACAGAGTTGAATAGAATCAGCTGAGATATCTTAATAATTAAGGTTCAAAGCAAAATAGAGTAATAATAACAAAGGATAAAAATAGCATTGTTAAATTTCGTTGATGTTAGTCTAAGTTGAGTTGTTGATACGAAATTCGATTTTCTTTCAGCGGTCACATAAGTAGACAAACATTAAAATATTAGCCCACACAAGACGAAATACACTGATGATGGCTTTGTAGCGAAAGCCGAAAATACGTATTCTGTATTTCTGGTCTTTTCGAATTCTTTCAAATATATTTTTATTCTTTGTAATTTACTTGTAAAAATTGTATCATCTTTCTTTGATTTGAAAATAATTTAAAACAGAAAGTGATATTAATTTATGATCTAGAGTCAAACTAAAAAGAAAATCGTAATTCAGTTTTTTTTTAAATTTTAACGGTCATGTTTTTCTTTATTGATGATTATACTTCATGCAAAATAATTTTGCCGAGCTTTCTGAAATCAGCAGAGGTATGTGATTAATATTTTATGTTAGTTGATTTAAAAAAACTAATATTCACTAAATATTTCTGATGATTTCAGCAGAGTAGTTTGTGTTTGCATTCAACTGATTTTAGCCAAATATAACTAAAAGTTTGTAGATTAGCAGTGTTTTAGCTACTTTTGGTTAAAAAGTTTCTTCATGGGTAAAGTGTAATTTGCAATTTGCTTAAATTTAACTCATAAGTATATTTCATATATTTCGAAAATTTAACAATTATTTACCAAACAAGTTCTGCTGATTTCAGTAGTTTTAATCGTGGAACCTTTTTTAGCTAATTTTTAGTAGCTTTTTCTGCTATTTTTACATACATATTTCTATGAATGTAGTTTTTGTTTAAAGTCAGATTTGAAATGCTGTAGTACTCCACTCTGAGTGAATTTTGTTCCTTTCTTTTTTGCAATTACATATTTTTTGTATTATGCTATCTCTATTTTACACACTCCACTCCGCAGCGTGGAGTACTCCAGCATTGTGAATCCGGCTTAATTTGTTTATTTTTTCATACTACAAGAAATAATAGGAAGATTTATAATGAATTATTTTAATTTGTAGGGTTTATTTCAGCTATTTATTTTTAAAATTTAAAATATGATGAAACAAGGAAATCCCGAAAAATCCCGAATTCCCGAAATATCCCGGGATCCCGATAAATCCCGAGATCCTGAAAAATCCCCGGATCCCGGGATTTAAATTTACAAAATCCCGAATCCCGGGATTTGTAAAAACAGTCCCGTTCGGCATCCCTATTCCATACCCAATTTGTCCATATTTGTTTTCGAAAAGTAATAAAATTAAAAACCAAAAATGGTTACTTTACTATTTCCTTAAAGAATCAAATTTCTTTAGTCTATTACAAAACGAATGAAGGAAAATTTCTATCAGCTAATTTGTAATAGATTTTAACTAAATAAAAATTTAATGATTCAAGTTAGTTTTCATACCATTAGGAATTAATTCTCGACAGAATGAATTCATTTCTGATGAAGCTTTAAGGAATTAAGCTTTTGAATTAATTCCCAATGAATGCTTTTTTGGAATGACAAAGAGAATTCATTTAATTCGATTTTAAAAATTGAATTAAAGGCTTAAGCTTTTCGAACCTCTGGTAAAAAGAGATTCAGCAACACAGTTACAGCGCGGCTCATCAGTTTAGTGCCACACTAAAGGGCATTAGTTTAGGGACATCTCTAAACAAAACTCATATGGATTTTATATAAACATATTTATTTATTTAGTCTATGAAAATAAATCCTTACAGGCTGTAAAAAGTGATAATTACTAAATTTACAATAGATAATTAATTAGTGGTATTTAAAAACAAAATTATATAACGTTTAATACTTCCACATTTAAAGAAAAATCCAATAAAATATAAAGGTCGTTGAAATCATTATACATTCTTATTAATGGATCCGCATCAGCATATATTTGACGAAAGAAAGGAATATATAATGGAATATAATTTCGTGTTGATCTTGGAGGTACGAAAAGTGTAATATTGCTTAAAAGAAAGCCAGAACATAAGTCACCATTAATTAGTTTCATTAAAAACGTAACGTTAAACATTGTTCTTCGGCTCTTCAGAGTGGGAAGGTTAATACGTGCTAGTCTGGTTGTATAAGGGGATATATTATTAATTGTATCAGGGTATGAACTTCGTAAGCAGAACAACAAAAATTGTTTTTGAACTGACTCAATTTTGTCACTTCGAACTGTTGAAGAAGGATCCCAAATTACAGAATATCAATCAAAAATATAAGAGTTTAGCAACTCTGGATATAATTTTCTACCAGTTTTTATTCAAGGTTGTAATAAAGATAACAAGCTATTTTACCAGCCAGTAAAAGAATTCCTTGTTCAAATGTATTCGATTTAAAAGGAACAGTGTGTCCAAAGTGAGCTATAAAGCTCTACACCGATAAAATTCCGTAGTAGGATAGTTAATTATTTATTAGTTATTTTTCAAAGTTAGTAGAAAAATTAGTAAAACCTCTTGTATATCAAGTTTACTAGTTTTCAGCAATTTTTTTGCTGCAATTCCGTTTTCAGCAAAAGTTTTAGTTATATTTTTTTAGCACTAAACTAATTTTGAACTAATGTTTTACTAATTTACTTTGCTACAAAAATTGTGCTGATAACCGCAATTATAGCGTAGACGACAACCAGATAAACAAATGTAGATGTCGCAGCTTGTCTGGATGTAGTACACACAACGGAAATGATTAAAAAGAAAAACAGCTCTACACAATTTCTATATTTAAATTTTCAGCAAATAAATTAACTATAGTAAAATTTCGCTACAAGTTTTTTGAATTTTTTTCAGTCTACTAATATTCAGCAAAAAGTTTAATGATTTTAGCAGAGATTTTTTTCATTCGCCTTCGACTAAGTGTTAGCAAAACTTTTGCTGAAGATTACTTTTTTTTTTGGTAAAAATCAGCTCGCTGAAATTACCAACTTTTTTGCAAGCACGCTCCTGACTAAAAATTTGCTGACACAGCAGCATTTTTTGCTGACTTTACTGACTTTTTTTTGAGTGTAGTTGAATTAAAAAAAAAAAATTAATAACTATTATAATCATAACCAACTATTGTTACCTTTGATATTAATAATATTTGGTTTGCCCTGTTTATGAATTAGGGATGCCAATCGGGATTGATATTTGAAAATCCCGGGATTCGGGATTTTTCGGGATCCCGGGATTTTACGGGATTCCGGCATTTAAATTTTCCTTTTTTTATAAATTTTTTTTTGTTATGTAACTAATTTTTTTATAGAACAAAGCATTTTATATTTATTTAACAGTTGTTAATTAAAATGTGGTACATTTTATGAATATTGAAACATTCCAGCCAGAAATTTCCAGTTGTACAAAAAATCCAGTACCTGCATACCACTGGGTAACCGCGGTGTTAAAAATAAATGACTGGCAGAACACTCATATGGGACGCTGTGCCAGCGTTTGCAAAAAGCGTTTTGTCAGTATTTGTTTTACAAAAATTTCGGTGGTTTATAAAAAAAACCACTGGAAAAGAATGGGCTTAGAGTGCTATACCAACGTTAGCAACCAGTGGTTATCCAGTGCTGCATAGTCAAAAATTGCAGCGGTAAAAAAATCAATTCACTGGTAGAGCAATGATTTTATAAAAATGATGACGTTTCGTTAAAAAAGATTTGTTATGAGAAGGTTCCGAGTTCAAATCCGGTTACAAGAAAAAAAAATTTTTTTAATTAAAACTTTTTTTGTTTTGTAAGATTAAATTTTTTGTTTGTGGAAAAGCTTCTTTAAAGGCTCATCTACACGAGAGAGAAAATTGCTAGAGATAGAGCGAAAAACCCCTCTAAATAGCTTAAATCATTCACAATAGAGCTAATTAGAGGTGTTTTTTGCTCTATCTCTAGAAGCTTTCTCTCTCGTGTAGATGTGCCTTTAGACCAAATTTGTGTTTTGTTTGCCCAGTTCTGGCATATTAGTTCCAAAAAACTTTTTGCGAGTGCTAGCATTTTAGTACACCCAGTACTTGGAAAATATAATTCCAGACCACCTATGTATTGGTTTTGCCAGCGTTTTTCCAACATTAAAAATTTTGTTTCTCCAGTACTTTTCCGGCACTTTTTGAACAGCCGGTCCTTTTGTCTAACGACGTTATCATTTTGGAAATGGGAAAGCAATTACTTGTAACACCTGTTAAAGTACCTTGCCATCGCTTTCCCGTGTGTATTTTTCTGACTGGGATAATATATGAAGACCTGCACTTAAGTACACTATCGCCCAGTATTTTGTACGCAGATTTTTTACAGATTCGTTGCTACAACCTTTTCCACTGATCCATGCAACAAGGTTATCTTTTTTCATAGAAGAATTCAAACTTACTTTCCCAGCCAAAATTAGGTTTCAGTAGTCGAATTTCGTTTGGAAGAATAAACCGGTAAAATAACAAGCAAATTTGATTTTTCGCATGAATTACTCAAAAACTTAATATTGTTTACCAAATTTTTAAATTTTTCTGCAAAGTCTTTGCACAGTTTACTACACCGATAAAATTTCTCAGTTGCTCAGTTAAAGAATTCCTCAGTTAAATTCGAAAAAAATTAAATTAACTGAAAAATCGTTATCGCCCAAGAAACATTTTTACGGACTCTCCGGAACGTACGAAATCATGAATCCGGTTTTTACGGCACATTAACGGTCCGTAATACACGTATCCGTCAAAGCTTGTACGTATACGGAACATTAACGGACCGTGTAATCGGATTTTCGAACACAATCCGTTTTAACCCCGTTTCCGTACCGTAAAATACGGACTGAGCTGATTTTAATTTGTGTTCAAAATAAAACCAATTAAATTTAAAAAAAATTAATCTCAACCCTTCAGTCGGTAAAAAAGTATTTTTGTGGCGAGAAATTAGTCGCGATGGCGGGAATATATGCAACACATCATTAATCAAATAACTTCAAGTTCCATAGATACATTAGATGGTAAGATTTATGAAATTTAGTGCATGTTTCACAATGGTTTTCGTAAGATGGTTTGTTTTTGTAACAAACGCTCTGTTCCACGTACATTAACGCGTCTACCCAATTTTTCCAAAAAGCGTTTCCATCGTCAAAATTATGCGTAAATTGTTGTTTCGAGTAAATTGGGAACCCGAGGTAACGACGTGGATCAAGCCTAAAGTGTGCGAATTTGAATCGTATGCAAAACACCATTGTAAATACAATCAGTTAAACCTACACTCATAAAAAAAAGCCCGTACAAATAGCTAAAAATTCTGCTAAGATAACAGAAAATAGTACCTGAATTTGCGCCAGCAGAAATTTCAATGATGTTGAGAATCATAGTCTGCTAAATTTAGGTGAACTAAATTTTAGGTAAAAAAGTTAGTTCAAATACAATAATTTATAAGAAATGTTTTTTAATGGAAATGAAAATTACTCAGCTGAAATCAGCATATGTTTTCTGCTAAATTTTAGTTGGTTATAAACAGTTAAAAAATTTAGTTAACATTCAAAAATTTAGAAGAATTTTCGTTTAATAGAAATGAAAGTGGGTCAGTTGAAATCTGCAAAACATGCTGCTAAAATTACAATCACTTTTTGTTATTAATTGAATAAAAACAAATTAATGTAAATATTGTAATTTTATTTTCAAATAAATTACACAATCCATAAACACTATTTGCACTTTTATTTTCTTGCCAATATGTTAAACTTCCGCTGGAGTTGTATTATGTATTATTTGGTTCCTTTTTTTCGTCTACCTGTGGGTCGAATTTAGATGAACATGTTAAAGGGCTGAAATAAAAGAAAAAAAAATAAAATATTTATAGTATTCTCTTAAATATAGTTTATATTATAAAACAAACCTCTATTATTTTATTTTTTTAAATACAATTTTAGCTGCGAAATGTTAATGTCCAGTATACCTCCGTTTTCTTTTACGTTCCTTTGCTGACTAACAGAAACAAAAGAAAACATGCTCTTATCATATTATTTTATTTACTATAACTTTCTAAATAAGCGCATATTATTTTTATTTGTATTGGTAAGCGTCATCAGTGATGACTCATCACACACATTAAAATACACTTACTAGAAATTTTCTAATTTGTATTGGTCGGCAAACTCACCAATACACACTTCACCATCAAGCGCCATCAAGCACCATCAATCACTACCCTACGGGGTATGAGGGGTCAATTGCCCTGAAAGTACCTATTCTGTGAGTGGTTAAATCAAGACTTGACACAGGATTGGTATAATTTACCATTGCTGTGGGTTAAGCAGTGACAATTATACTTAAAGGACTAGTCCCATGACTGGTGAAACGGTGGCATACAATTTAATCGTCTTCAAAGTACCTATCCCGTGACTGGTAAAAAGAGGACATACCACTAAATTGCCCTCAAAGTACGTATCCCGTAACTGGTTAAAGAAGGACTTGCAGCAGGACTGATATAATTTACTATTGCTATGGGTTAAGCAGTGTCAATTATACTTAAAGGACTGGTCTCGTGACTGGTAAAATGATGACATACCACTGAATTATCCTCAAAGTACCTATCCCGTGAGTGGTTAAAGATGGTCTTGTCGCAGGACTTGTATAATTTATTATTTCTATGGGTTAAGCTCTGTCAATTATACTTAAAGGACTGGCCCCAAGACTGGTGCAAAGAAGACATACCACTTAACTGGATAAGTGTGTTATAAAAAAATCCACAAGTAAGACTTTATTTTTTTTTTAAAGAGAAGCAACACTCAGGAAATTCTTCCTATTAATTAACGTGTGAAACATGAAAGATGGTGAAAGATGAAGGGCTTCAAATATGGCAACACTGTAATTGCGCGAGATGTTGAATTTTAGAACAGTTGTTGCGCTCCATCTGATGGTGATTTGGCGAACTTTGTTGAAGCTTCTTAGTTCATAGCCCTGTTATATTATTTTACTTCGGTGGGGTTAAGTGCTATGGGAACACCGAAGGAGGACACTGCGATATGTATGAGGGATAGAAAAACGTATACACATTTATATTTTTCATAAATTGATGTTGCCTTGGTTGGGGATCGGACCCGCAACCTCACGTGTAACGGTCCAACGCGAATGAATTTGTGAAAAATTACGATTTTTTGATAATTTTAGTTCTAGTTCTAGGCCCTATGCTCCAACTTGGAACGACGGGAATAAATATATATATATACTAGCCGGCGCAGCCCGCTACGTTGTTAGCAGCCCCCCCCGACAATTTTTTTTAAATTCGCTTTTTATTTAAAGTACAGTTTTTATAATAAAAGCCTTCACCCAGCCCCCACAAATAAATAATTCTGCACAACAATGGGTTTAAAATAAATAAATATTTGATCACTTTTTCTCATGAAAGTGGATTGTTAGTAATGAATCCATAATAAATTGCAATATACGTGTGTATGTTAAGATAATTTGGTAAAGTGCGAACTTAGGTAGATAGACCCGTAAGTAGTTTTGTTCATTTGTGTTTTGAATGAAAATAAATAACGTAAGGCAGGGTTGGAAAGCATTTTATAATATTAAAAATAGCGGGCAAAGCCCGCTACGTTGTTAGCGTGTCTTAAAGTTTTTTTTTTTAATTCCAGTTTATGTAAAGGTAGACCTGGCAATTCAAGTAAATTCACAAATTCAGTTGGAAAATTTACTGCGTCGGTTTCTTCCACCGGTGCTTCGTTACATGAAGTTTAAATATCGGAATATATAAGTTCCATTCCTTTTCTTTTAGAAAATTTGTTTAACTTTTTCGAAAGTATGTTTCAATGCTACATAAGTTTCATATTCCGTCGATAGTGTTTGAACAGGTAATTCCCTCTTCCAATCCATTTGCATTGTCTATAATTTCAATTCCACTCGTTCAACGTTTATATCCATTTCATTCCACTTGTGTAATGTTTCAATTCCACTCGTTTCCTATTTAGTTTCTTAATTTTAGTGTTTCATATACACTTGTTCTTTAAGTTTTAGGTTTCTAGCTAAAGACGCAGACGTTAAGGGGGTGGGGGGTCAATTTTCCCCGTTTGAACCACCATTTTTACCACGTTCCTGTCCAAAGTCCTAGAAATGCCTTGTCGATAAGTTAGCCCATACTCCAAGGAAAACATATTATATATTACAGGTTTCTAGCCGAAGGGTTCGGTTAGGCCATCAAGGGGGAGAATTATTCCGTTTTTACCCCTCCCGGTAGGAATTTCCAAAAATTCCGTCTTAGAGGACGTCTGCGTTGGAGGAGGAACCTACTACATACATAATTTTATGTAGTTTGGCCAGGCCGTCAAGGGGGAAGTTTTTTCCCTTTTTACCCCTCCCGGTATGAATTTCCAAAAATACCATCTTAGGGGACGTCAACGTTGGAGATGTAACCCAAATACCGAATTTAAACTCCCTTGTTCCAGCAGTTTGGCCAGGCCGTAAAGGGGGAGACTTTTCCTGTTTTTGACCCTACCTGTAGAAATTTCCAAATACCTCATCTTAGCGGATGTCTACAATAGAGGAGGAACTTTAATACCAAATTTCAACTTCCTACCTCCAGCGGTTTGGGCAGGCCTCTAAGCGGCACTTTTCGCTTCATTAATACCCATTTTTGCATTGTCCCTGTCCAAAAAGCACCTTCCCGGTAAGTGAGCCCATACTCTAAGTAACATATGTTTTACATTTCAGGTTTCTAACCAACTTTTACTATTTGTGCCCCTCTCGGTAGGAATTTCCGAAAATCCATCGACAGGGAATTTCAGCTTCCTAGTTCCAGCAGTTTGAGCAGGCTGTCAAGGGGGACACTTTTTCTTTTTTTGTCCCTCCCGGTTTGAATTAGGCTGGAAGAGGAACCTAAGTACCGAATTTCAGCTTCCTAGATCCAGCAGTTTGGACAGGTCGTTAAGGGGCAACTTTCCCTTTTTGAGCCCCCATTTTATAACGACCCTGTCCAAAATTCAAAAAAGTATTTTTCTAATAAGTTAGCCCTTACTCCAGGGACCCACATTTTAAGCTTCAGGTTTCTAGCCGAAGGGGTTTTTACAGGCCCCCAAGGTGAGGCTTTTCTTCTTTTTGCCCCTCCCTTTAGGAATTTACAAAAATTCCATCTTCGCGGCTATCTGCGATGGATGAGGAACATTCATACCAAATTTCAACTGCATTGCCTAAGCGGTTTGGGCAGGCCGTTAGTGGTGACATTTTTCCCTTTCAACCACCAATTTTACTATGTTCCTGTTCCAAAATAGAAAAATTACGTTGCCGGTGAGTTAGTCCTACTCCAAGGAATACATATTTAAAATTTTAGGTTAGCCAAAAGGGATTGGGCAAGCCGTCAGGAGGAGACTTTTACCTTATTTCCCCTCCCGATAGGAATTTCAAAAATTCCGTCTAAGCGGACGCCTACACAGAAGGAGGAACTCACATACCGAGTTTTCTTTTGGGATATCCTGTAGGGAATTCCAAAAATACAAACTTAGTCGATGTCTACTACAGTGGAGGAACCTTTATACCAAATTTCAACTTCTTACCTCCAGTGGTTTGGGCAGGCACTTTTCCAATTTGTGAGACTGTTTATGGGGTGACTTTTCCCCTTTTTGCCCGTTCCGGTAGGAATTTCCAAAAATCCCGTCTTAGCGCACGTCTATGCCGAATATCAAGAAACCTTGTTTTAGTGGAGATATCCGTGGGGGGAGGAAAAAAAGTAGTTTTTTTGAAATTATATATTATTTTAAATGGTACTTTTTGGAAAAACGAAATTTTTTGGAAAAAGATACTTTGTTTTTACAAAGTACTTAATTTGTACCTTTTTTGGAAAAGGTATTTTTTTTAAAAAGGTGTTTTTTTTGGAAAAATGTATGTTTTTTGGAAAAAGGTACTTTTTTTTGGAAAAGGTACGTCTTTTGGAAAAGGAAAATTTTTTTAGAAAAAGGTACTTTTTTTGGGAAAAGGTACTTTTTTTTGGAAAAGGTACTTTTTTTGAAAAAGGTATTTTTTTGAAAAAATGTATGTTTTTTTGGGAAAAGGAAAATTTTTTTAGAAAAAGGTACTTTTTTGGGAAAAGGTACTTTTTTTTGGAAAAGGTACTTTTTTTGAAAAAGGTATTTTTTTTGGAAAAATGTATGTTTTTTGGGAAAAGGTACTTTTTTTTGGAAAAGGTACTTTTTTTGGAAAAGGTACTTTTTTTTTGGAAAAGGTACATTTTTTTAGAAAGAGGTACATTTTTTGGAAAAAGGTACTTTTTTTTAAAAAAGGTACTTTTTTTTGGAAAAAGGTACTTTTTTTGGAAAAAGGTACTTTTTTCGAAAAAGGAATTTTTTTGGAAAAAGGTACTTTTTTTGGAAAAAGGTACTTTTTTTGGAAAAAGGTACTTTTTTTGGAAAAAGGTACTTTTTTTGGAAAAAGGTACTTTTTTCGGGAAAAGGTACTTTTTTTGAAAAAAGGTACTTTTTTGGAAAAAGGTACTTTTTTTGGAAAAAGGTACTTTTTTTGGAAAAGGGTACTTTTTTTGGAAAAAGATACTTTTTTTGGAAAAATGTACTTTTTTGGAAAAAGGTACTTTTTCTGGAAAAAGGTACTTTTTTTGGAAAAAGGTACTTTTTTTGGAAAAAGGTACTTTTTTTGGAAAAAGGTACTTTTTTTGGAAAAAGGTACTTTTTTTTGGAAAAAGGTACTTTTTTTGGAAAAAGGTACTTTTTTGGGAAAAAGGTACTTTTTTTGGGAAAAGGTACTTTTTTTTGGAAAAAGGTACTTATTTCGAAAAAGGTACTTCTTTTGTCCCCTTTTTGCCCCTCCCGATAAGAATTTCCAAAAATGCCGTCTCAACGGACGTCTACACCGGTCGAGGAACCTACATACCAAATTTCAACTTCATAGCTCCAGCAGTTTGAGCAGGCCGTCAAGGGGGAGACTTTTTCCCCTTTTTGCCCGTCCCTGTAAAAATTTCCAAAACTCCCGTATTGGTGGATGTCTACGATAGTGGAGGAACCTTTATACCAAATTTCAACTTCCTACCTTCAGCGGTTTGGGCAGGCCGTCAAGGGGGGCCTTTTTCCCCTTTTTAACCCCCATTTTTACAACGACCCTGTCCAAAATTCTAGAAAGTACTTTCCAGAAAAGTTAGCCCCTACTCCAAGGAACACATATCTTAAATTTCAGCTTTCTAGCCAAAGGGGTTTTGGCAGGCCGTCAAGGGGGACACTTTCCCCCTTTTTGCCCGTTTCGGTAGGAATTACCAAAAATCCCGTCTTAGCGGACGTCTACCCCGAAAGAGGAACCTATATACCAAATTTCAACTTCCTAGCTTCAGCGGTTTGGGCTGGGCGATGTTGAGTCAGTCAGTCAGTCACGTTATTCTTTTATATATAGAGAATATATATACTAGAGGGCTGAATGAATGTCTTACAAGACATTCTCTTGCATGCGCTGATGAGAGATTTGACGATTTTTGATACTAAATAAAACAAAAATGGACAATTTTACTTATTTGTAGTTATTTACAAGATGTTAAAATTCAGATCATTACAAAAAAAAAAAATAAATAAAACAGAAAACAAAAAAAAATATTTTGGTGTTGTATAAGAAAATGTTTTGTGAATGTCTTGCAAAACCTTCATACTGGCCTCTAATATATACTAACAAAGATTATATACTTTATAGATTGACTATGCTACTCATGGTTCTGTCGATAATTAGCGAACTCGGGCAAAGAGAAAAATGCATAAGAAAACCTATTTATAAAAAATGCCACTAAATAAATTGAGCGAAGGTTGATCGAGATAATGTGGATAGAAACCCACTGGTTCTAAGCTCTTGGAGTTTTCTTTAAATTTTAGCATCAAGAACCCTGAGCTTATTGCTAACAACTTCAGCTCCAATCTTTTGGAGGATTTTACAGGAATTTTAGAATCGGTAAAAGGTTCGACGCATATATATATCTTATATCTTGAAAGAATATCTTAAAAAAGGAATATGTATTTCATATTTTATTTCTGTGAAAAAACATACCCAAAGTCTTCAAAAAAAAAAAAACAAAATTTTATATTTTAATTTGTTGACAAATGAAAATATTTGTGCTTTTTTTACATAACAATTTTGTCAAGGTTTTGCTGTGACAATTTTACTTATAATACCAAAACCATAATAATTTCCATTCACCTCAGTTTTGTCACTGTTTTTGTCAGTTTTGTAATGGGACTTGTTCTGTATCAGTTCCTTTTAGGTTAGTTGGGTGACATGTCACAAAATATACAAAGTGTGACTCATTATTTGACGGATCCTTTTGGGTTAGTTGCGTGACATGTCTCTTTAAGTCAGTTAGGCGACATGTCCTTTGGGGCTAGACCTGCGACATGTCGGAAGGTGTCTAATCTGTGGCAATACGTCATTTCCAATGACAACGCCATGTTAAAGTGATATGCCTCTTTCAAAGAAAAAGACCGATCAACGACCTGTCTCTGCCCCCTTGGGACCTATCGTGTGTGTCATCTGGGACCGGTCCCTTTCCCCGTAGGGTATACACTAGCGCCCCTATCGTTTTCTTTTGAAAACACAAATATTAAAAAAGTTGCCAATAAATTTATCTATATTAGCTGATAACATTGTCAAAATCATTTATAAAAAAATAACTAAATATCAGGAGAAAAAATTAGTTCACGTACAGCAGAAATATGGTTTTGTGGTGAAATTTGATAACTACCAACTTTAGCTAAACAACGGATTTAAACGAAAACAACAGGAAAAATTAGTTCAATTGAATTAGAACGCGTTTAACAGACTTTTGTACTAACTTTTTTTTATGAGTGTAGGGATGCCAATCGGGATTGATATTTGAAAATCCCGGGATTCGCTTGGAAGAATAAATCGGTAAAAAATATCAAACAAACTTGATTTTTCGCATGTATTACTCAAAAACTTAATATTTGTTTACCAAAATTTCAAATTTTTCTGCAAAGTCTTTGCATAGTTTACTCGAATAATCTACTTAATTTATAATTTTACCAATATCTTGGCATCAATTTCTTGTCAATATGAGAAAATTCAAGAAAAAACGTAAGTAATCTAAAATTGCTCACTTTGTTTATTTGCGTTTATATTAATATTAAAAAATAAGATTATCTCGAATCCCGGGATTATTTCTCAACAATCCCGGGATTCGGGGTTTCGGGATTTCCCGTTTGGCATCCCTAGTTAAACCATAGCTAATTTATTTTTCTCTTTTCATGTAGATGATCGATTTTATTATGGGTCCCTATCGCGTATTGATTCGCTGGATAGAGCTAAACTGAGCGGAATGTACTAATATATATTGTAAATAATTAATATCGTTATCAATAAATTTATAAAAAAGCATAAAAATTACTACTCAACATTAGTAAACATATGGTCAATTTAGGTAGATATACAAGTCCGGAGTCACTCCGTTAATACATGACATAATCATTGACGGACTTTCAACGGACTTGTACATTTTTCACACGACACAACGGTCGGTAAACGGTCCGTCATTGACGGATTTTCAACGGATTCGAATCAGTTTCGATGTTCCTTAAGTTCCGTTTTCTGGATCCGTATCCGTACGTAAACGGAGTTGGATTCCGTTTATGACGGACCGAAAACGGTGCGCAAACGGAACGAATTGTTTGTTGGGCGGTTATTATTTAAGTTAAAAAAACGTTTCCTCTGATACCCTGTAAATACAAATACATAAATTGAAATTCTCAAATATTTCAAAAAAATAAATAGAGCGCAAACAAAATAAGAAAACAAATTTTATAGCCTAATTTCTTAAAACACTACACTTCACATCACCTAGTTTTTTTAAAATTTCGTATTTTGTAAATCCCGGCGATGAACGCGGTGATCGTCCGTGCTGACTTACGTAGTTTTTAAACAAAATTATATGAAAAAGCAAATTTTGTAAATCTCCAGACTGTTATTTTGATCACTTGAATTGTCAAGTATTATCACTTGCATTTTTTAGGTGTCGAATGAAAAATAATGCAATAAATCACCAAAAACTTATGAAAAAACACTAGTAATTAACGATAATTACGCTGATTAGGTTGGTTTATTTCACTGGATAAGATAATCCAGTGGAATCCGCCAAACTTTGTTGTATGAAATGGGTATTGTAGTCCCTAGAAAACAAATTTAAAAAAACCGCCCTTAAAAAATTGGCGAAATAATAGCGGAACGCGAAAAAAGACTTCATGGTAGAAAAAATTAATTAAAACACACAATCAGCTATTAACATTCTGCAAACAAATATAATGATGCAAAAATTTTAAATTTTGTAAAAATTTTTTGGCGATTTTTTTTGCAAACTAAGCATCAAACTTTGGTGTTTGAAACTGGTATTATAGTCCCTAGATTATGAATTTAAAAAAACCACTTAAAAAACCACGCAAACAAATATATTGGTAGAAAAATTTCCGTTTTTTCGTTGATTAAGTTTATAAATTAATTTTTTATACCATAAAGCCTTTTCTCGTGTTCAGCGATTATTTTGCAAATTTTTAAGTATGGTTTTTTTAAATTCATGGTCTAGGGACTATATACCGATTTAATAGACGAAATTTTGGTGTTTAGTTTGTAAAAAAAAATCGCGAAAAAATTTTTTTACAAAATGGAAAATTTTTGAATCATTATATTCATTTTTAAAATGTTAATCGCTGATTGTGTGTTTTAATTAATTTTTTCTACCATAAAGTCTTTTTAGCGTTCCGCTATTATTTTGCAATTTTTTAAGTGCGGTTTTTTTAAATTTATAAACTAGGGACCAGAGAATGGTTTGAGTACATTCGTTTTTATTGTGCAGTCATACCATTCATTGCTTTTGCCATGTATTCATACAACAACAATAACTAATGCTATTGCTATTATATACATTCATTGTTTTTGATGAGTGGTTTTTACGCATTATTTTTATATTGCCACTACATGTCAATCAACGAAATGAAGAGATGACGAATTAAAAAAATAAAATCAATAACAACATTCATTTAGTAATCGTTGACCTGTTGCAGTATTTTGAAAAATGCAGTGTGAAGAAATTTCCATTTTTTTTTTATTTAAATATGAAATATGTATTTATTTTATCATTTTGTTAATGTTTAAGTGAAAAAAATAAACACCAAAAATATACTAAAATATTTGACAGAAAAAAATTTTCAATTTTTATACAACCAACATTGAGACCATTCGTAATAATCGGTTTGTATTCATACCAATCATTTTATATGCGTTGCTTTTGTGAGTGTTAGGTAAGATTAATAGAAGACATGCAGTGCAATGCATGGCTTTCGTCATACTCATTTTTTTTCAATTGTGCTTTACTGAAATGATGTGTATTGACAACAATATGCACATTTTTTGTGATTGCATTCAAAAGCATAAAATAAGGCACTCAAACCGTTCTCTGCTAGGGACTCTGATGCCCAATTCATACAACAAAGTTCGGCGACTAATTGCAAAAAAAAAATCCAGAAAAAAGTCGCGGAAAAAAAATTTGCAAAAGTGAAAATTCCTACATCAGTATATTTGTTTGCAGAATGAAAATCGCTGATAAGGTTTTTCAATGCAATTTTTGTACCACAAAGTTTTTTTCGCGTTCCGCCAAAATTTCGTAATTTTTTAGGTGCGGTTTTGTTAACTATATAATCTAGAGACTACAATACCCATTTCATATAACAATGTTTGGTGCATAATTGCAAAAAGGTCGCGGAAAAAAATTTGCAAAAAGGAAAATTCTTACATCAATATATTTGTTTGCAGAATGAAAATCGCTGATAAGGTTTTTCAATGCAATTTTTGTAACATAAAGTCTTTTGTCGCGTTCCGCCAAAATTTCGCTATTTTTTAGATGCGGTTTTGTTAAATATGTAATCTAGAGACTATAATACCCATTTCATATAACAATGTTTGGTGCATAATTGCAAAAAAATCGCGAAAAAAAAAGTCGCGGGAAAAAATTTGCAAAAAGGAAAATTCTTACATCAGTATATTTGTTTGCTTAATGAAAATCGCTGATAAGGTTTTTCAATGCAATTTTTATACCATAAAGTCTTTTTTCGCGTTCCGCCAAAATTCCGCTATTTTTTAGGTGCGGTTTTGTTAAATATGTAATCTAGAGACTATAATACCCATTTCATATAACAAAGTTTGGTGCATAATTGCAAAACAATCGCGAAAAATAGTCGCGGGAAAAAATTTGCAAAAAGGAAAATTCTTACATCAGTATATTTGTTTGCAGAATGAAAATCGCTGATAAGGTTTTTCAGTACAATATTTGGACCATAAAGTCTTTTTTCGCGTTCCGCTATTATTTTGAAATTTTTTAAATTCGTTTTTTTTTAATTTATAATCTAGGGACTATAATACCTATTTCATACAACAAACTTCGGTGGCTAATGTCAAAAACAATAAAAAAATCCGGGAAAAAAAATTGGCGAAAAAAATTTGCAAAAAGGAAAATTTTTCCATTAATATATTTGTTTGCAGAATGTAAATCGCTGATTAAGTTTTTTAATTAATTTTTTGTACCATAAAGCTTTTTTTCGCGTTCCGCGATTATTTTACAATTTTTTAAGTGTAATATAGGGACTATAACACCAATTTCATACACCAGAGTTTGGTGCTTAGTTTGCAAAAAAAAAAACAAAAACAATCGGTAAAAAAAAGGTTGGAAAATGGAAATTTTTTGCATCATTAAGGCACATTTATACGCGTGAGAAAACTGCTAGAGATAGAGCAAAAAGCACCTCTAAATGTCTCTATTGTGAATGATTTAAGCTATTTAGGGTTGCTTTTTGCTCTACCTCTAGCAGTTTTCCCTCGCGTGTACATGTGCCTTTAGATTGGTTTGTAATCGCTGATTGAATTTTTGATAAATTTTTTCTACCATTTTTTAAGATATTTTGCACATTTTTCTTTTTTGTTTAGATTTTTATTCTATTTTAAGGGATACCAATAATAAATTATATGAATTCCAACAAAAAACGGTTAAAATTTGTCTATTCTTGCAGAAAGATGGCAACTCTTAAATGTATGTATTTGACAATTCAAGTGATAACGTAAAAATCAATCACGAATACGTAGTGATTTATAAAATAACATTTTTTATTCCCCGCGTTAGGTGAGTGAAGTGAAGTGTAGGTGATGAACGCAGGTGATTTACATAATTAGGCCATTAATCTAATTATATTTTTTTGGATTTCGGTCATTGAAATACATATTGTGTCTTTTAACTTTAATTCTTAAGGAAAATCCATGGAATTTTTCACAAAAGAAAATATTAAGGTAAGCTTTAATGGTTTCATTATATTTAAAAATGTTTTAACTTTACTCATATTTGTAAAGAGTGAAGGAAGAAATACAGAGCGAAAAATTTAGAAGAACAATATGCGAATTATATATTCAATATGTGAATAATAAAGAAATGCGTTGTAAAATTAAGCTGAAATCCAATTAAGTAGGCCCTTTCATGTTGTCTTAGGAATAAAACAACTCTTAATAGTGAAGACGCGTAAGAGTTTAATCACAACTGGGTCCATTGTCGACCGACGACAGCAAAAGTCGTCACGATTAATTTAAATTCAGCGACAATCAACCGTCGACAGTTGTTGACGTTTAGAAAAAGAGGAAAGCAAAACAAGAATATGGCTGTATTTGTTTCACCACAATTCTTTACCAATTCAATTGGTCTTTCACTAATTCTTGCTGTTTTATATTTTATTGTAAGCTGTGTTTTCGACTTAACTATATCCGTTAACTCATAAAAAAACTCAAAGTGCATAAAAACGCGTTTAAGACGAAAACTAACACATTACTTATCAAAGTTAAGAACTCAACATTTATACATTTTCACATCTAACGTAACTTTTTCGCATAACTTCCTAAAAACTTTTGCTGATGTACGTTCGATTATTACGGAAAAATTATAAACATAACCTGCTTAAAATTTTTTTATACTACAATCGGTTTAACGTAGATTTGCTTTAAACACTTAACGTTGATAGGCATGAGACAAAATACAACTGTATTTAATTTTGTTTTTTTGTGGTAAATTATGTATTTTAAATTTCAATTATATTTCTTCTGTCAAAAAAATAATTTTTTTGTAAACAAAGTACGAATTTTTGCAGCTCTAATACGAATTTCTAACAACTCTGTTCCAATGGCTAACTTTAATTAGTTAAAAATATGGCAACAATTTGACAAATATTTTGAGTGCGTATTAGTGTGTCGTCAGGAAAATAGAATAGATTCTTTTATGACGACAAATCGCCGGACGACATGGCGACATTTTGCTTCCCAAACAAAATCTTTGAAAAAGCAATTCTCGATGTCGTTGTCGACCCAGTTGTGATTAATCTCTAATACGGAAAAGGTTATATATTTTATTAAACTACCCAGCAAAAAAATTGGAAGTAATGCTTCACAAACTACTTCTTTCAATGCTTCACAAGTATCTGTTAGTGTATTTTTACTGCTTTTTTAGAAGTTCTTCTGAACAACTTCAAAAAATCACTTCTTTCATTGCTTCCAAAATATCCGTTAGTATATTTTTACAGCTTTTTTAGAATTACTTCTGAACAACATCCAAAAAATCACTTAAGTATTGCTTCTAATCATTTGGCATTTCCGTACAGAGGGTCGCGGGTTCGATTCCCGGCGGGACCAATATTTTTTTTATTTTTTTTTAAATTTTTTTTAGTCTATTAATTTTTTTTTTAATATTTGTAATTACTTTGTTTAAATTCAATATTTTTTTAATTTTTTAAAAATATTTATATATAAAAAAAAATGATGAGAAATTGCTTTTTATGCACCTGTATATACAGTACTGAAAATAATATTGAATTGGAGTTCACCTTTTACACTTGTTTAATAAGTACTTTTATTGAACAGAATAAGGAACAATATCTCGAAGTAGCAAAGTGGTGTTTTTATGCCACTCAACTTTCATATCAAAGAATAGCTCAGCGGTAGAGCGCTAGACTAGCAATCGTGAGGTCCCAAGTTCGATACCCGGTGCCGGCAATAAAAAAGCTTTTGTAAAATAAAAAAATATAATTTGTCTGCGACGAATTTTTTTTTAACTTTTAATTGGTGAAAAAGAGCTTCCTTTGCACTTGTACAAAAAGTAGTGTTGAAATGGGAGTACTCCTCTCCTACGACAACTCTATGTTAAAATCAATAGTGTTTATGCTAAAAAAGAAGTACATCTAGATCATCAATTGTAGTGCTTTTTCTACTGCTTTGGCATCTCTTTTTTTGCTGGATATTAAAATAGTTTTGTAATATAAAATATAAATTTATTTACGGGAATAATAAAAAATATTGTATTTATTTTCTTCAGTTCTTTTATATTTTCATTCCCTTCTACCTGGAGAAAAAAAGAAAGCCAAACAATAATTTCATTCCTCACAGACGGACATCTAGAACAATTTCTTAATAGTGAACAGTAAAAGTGATATTAACCCGAGTAAAAAAGAGTATGTATAACATATATTTTTTAATATTAAAATATATGATAATATAAAAAATTGTGTGCGACCTTATATGTTTTTATATGGTGATATATTAGAAATTTTTTTTAGAAATTTTCTCATATGTAATCATATTAAATCATATATCAGTATTTGCTTTATTGCAAATTGTATATATAGGAATATATTATTGATAAAACCGTTCAAAATTTTATATATAAATAGATACGAAAAATATTTTTAATTTTATTTTTTATATAACAATATCGTCGACTTGCCTGCAAGTAGTGTTATGTGTTCTTTAACAGGTTTTCAGGAGGGCGAAAAAACTGGTTTATATTATCCTTTTAATATATTTCATTGACATCATATGCCTTACTAATGATTGTAATAAATAAGGTCGTGAATCATTAGGGCATATGATGTTAATAAAACATCTTAAAAGGATAATATAAATCAGTTTTTTCGCTCTCCTGAAAACCTGTTAAAACCAAAAACATAGCACTTCTTGAAAGCAAGCCCACGATATATTAGTTAATCAGACCCATGTTCGAGATTGTCAGTTGATTTTTAGCAGTTAAAAATAACTTCATATTGCAGTTGATTTAAATGCAAATGTAGTCTACACCTTTTTAACTGCAAATGCAGTTATTTGAACTATCATTTGCAGTTGATTTTGCCTACATAATTCCCTGAGTGTATATTGATGACTAAAGGCGAATTTTGGCAAAAAAAATTGTTATTTTATTGGTTATCCTACGGACTTTTCAGCCGATTTGTTAAAATATAAAAATCTATTTATCAAAATCATTATATCGTTGGTCATCCAAAATTAGTTGCAGAACAGAAAACGCCCTTAAACTTACTTCTGTAGCTGGGATAGCATGGATTTTTCTTAGAAACTTAAAAATTTTAATTATTATATGTTAAAAATTGCTAACAACTATTACACTATGCGACAGTCAAAATCGGGATGGGATGAAACCAACGGGAAATGTTATATCGTTCAAAAACAAGTTATACGTGTCCCGGCGTTTCGCTGGGTCACCCCTAGGAATCGAGATATATCTTTTTTTTTGACATAACTCGAGAACCACTAGTCCGATTTTGCTCAAACAATTTAAAAAAAATTAAAAATTACAATTCCTTTAATCTGTTCATATAACGTTTTTCTATATACTCAACAGTTTTGCCGGTAAAAATAAATGTTTGTTACCGCTACCATAAAAATCAATAACCTTTGGTTTATTACTTTTTTTTAATATTTTAGGCAAAAAATATTTTTTTCTTCATACATTTATTTTTACCGGCAAAACTGTTGAGTATATAGAAAAACGTTATATGAACAGATTAAAGGAATACGGACCAGAAAACCGATCATAAGGAACATCGAAACTGATTCGAATCCGGCCAAAGTCCGTCAATGGCGGACCGCTTACGTACCGTTATGCCGTGTAAAAAACGGACATGAGTCCGTCGAAAGTCCGTCACCGACGGACCGTTTGCGAACCGTTATGTCGTGTAAAAAACTTGTAATATATCTATTTAAATTGAACCTATTTTTATTTATTAATTATGAGTAGTAGTTTTTATATATTTTTATTGATTTATTAGTAATTGTGTTTATTTCAATTTACACTATATTTACATCCAGTGCAGTTTACGCCTCATCCAGCTCACCAATTCACAATAGCGGCTCCATAATAAAATCCAATATTTACATGCAAAAGAAACACTAAATTAATTAAGGTTTAATTGATTTTATTCATAATGGAGTTTTGAATCACTTTAGCTCTGTTCGGCGTACGTTGCCGCGGGAATCCAATTTTACCAAAAAGCGTTTCTATTGTCAAAAATGTGTGTAAATTGTTGTTGCTTTGGGTAAACTGGGTTCTCGCGGGTACTAGCGGTAACGACGTCGAATAGACCTTTTGTTACCAAAACAACTAAAGGTGCAAATAAATATTTCTCATTTGCATAAGCGCCCACAAACCATCTTGATTGCAACCCACGAAACATTTTTACGGACACTCCGGCACATACGGAATCATGAATCCGGCTTTTACGGCACATTAACGGTCTGTAATACAGGTATCCGTCAAAACTTGTACGTATACGGAACATTAACGGACCGTGTAATCGGATTTTCGAACATAATACGTTTTAACTCCGTTTCCGTACCGTAAAATACGGACTTAATGGATTTTAATTTGTGTTCAAAAAAAAAAACAATTAAATTCTTTTAAAAACTTTTTGTGGCGATAAATTGGTGGCGGTAGCTAGAATATATCCAACGCAACATAATCAACACATCATCAAGTCGCATACATATATTAGATGGTAAGATTAATAAAATTTAGTGTGTGTTATACTATGGTTTGTGGTTTATGTAAGATCGTTTGTTTTTATAACAAAAGCTCTGTTCCACACACAAATTGTGTGTAAATTGTTGTTGTTTTGAGTAAAACGCCATCGTAAATACAATCAATTAAACCATAACTAATTTATTTTTTCTTTTACATGTAGATGATCGATTCTATTGTGGGTGTCTGTCGTGAATTGATGCGCTAGATAAAGAGGTAAACTGAGGTACTAATTATAGTGTAAATGTAAATAATATCGTTACAAATAAATCTATTAAAAATCAAAAAAAAAAAAATTTACTCAAAATTAGTCAATTTAGATAAATATACAAGTCCGTTTTTGGTCCGGAGTCACTCCGGTTATACACGACATAACGGTCCGTAAATGGTCCGTCATTGACGGACTTTCAACGGACTTGTCCGTTTTTTACACGACGCAACGGTCCGTAAACGGTCCGTCAATGACGGACTTTCAACAGACTTGTCAGTTTTTTACACGACATAACGGTCCGTCATTGACGGACTTTCAACGGATTCGAATCAGTTTCGATCCTTAAAATACGTTTTCTGGTCCGTATACGGATCCGGAAAACGGTACGTAAACGGAGTTGAATTCCGTTTATGACGGACCGAAAACGGTACGTAAACGGAACGATTTGGTTGTTGGGAAGTGTTGAATATCATAAATAGCTGTGTTTGTTCGGCAAACTATCAACGTTGGCTTATGTCATTCCCGTACAAATTTGACGTTAGTAACGTTTAGAGTTTAACACTAGACGTTGACTGGTGTCAAAATTATATGGGAATGACATAAGCCAACGTTGATAGTTTTCCGCACAAACGCAGCTAATCTAACCGTATAACATCCCAACAAACAAATCGCTCCGTTTACGAACCGTTTTCGGTCCGTCATAAATGGAATCCAACTCCGTTTACGTACCGTTTTCCGGATCCGTATACGGACCAGAAAACGGATTTTAAGGAACATCGAAACTGATTCGAATCCGTTGAAAGTACGTCATTGACGGACCGTTTACGGACCGTTACGTCGTGTAAAAAACGGACAAGTCCGTTGAAAGTCCGACAATGACGGACCATTTACGGACCGTTATGTCGTGTATAAACGGAGTGATTCCGGACCAAAAACGGACTTGTATATCTATCCAAATTGACTAATTTTGAGTAAATTTTTTTTTATTTTTAATAGATTTATTAATAACGATATTATTTACATTTACACTATTTAAACTATATGTAGTACATCAGTTTACCTTTGAGTTTACCTCTTTATCTAGCGCATTAATTCACGATAGTCACCCATAATAAAATCGATCATCTACATGCAAAAGAAAATATAAATTAGTTATGGTTTAATTGATTGTATTTACTTAAGCCGCGTTCACGTACGTAGAACAGAGCTTTTGTTTAAAAAACAAACGATCTTACAAAAACCATTGTAAAGCACTCACTAAATTTTATTAATCTTACCATCTAATGTATGTATGCGACTTGAAGTTAGTTAATTGATGATGTATTGGTCCTATTCCATCTACCGCCACCAATTTCTCGCCCTAAAAAGTTTTTAAAATAATTTAATTGTTTTTATTTTGAATACAAATTAAAATCAATTAAAATTTTACGGTACGGAAACGGAGTTAAAACGTATTGTGTTCGAAAATCCGATTACACGGTCCGTTAATGTTCCGTATACGTACAGGTTGTGATGGATACGTGTATTTCGGACCGTTAACCGTAAAAGCCGGATTCATGATTCCGTACTTGCCGGAGAGTCCGTAAAAATGTTTCTTGGGATGTTTCTGTGACTTGAAATTGTTCCTCTTATGTATGTTAAGACAAATCCAAACTATTGCCACTAATCCTTCGCCTCAATTTTTGCATTTTTTAATAATAATTTTAACTTTTGTGAAATAATTTAAATATTTTTAATAACAAACTAATATTGGTGAAGTCCGTATTTACCGGTACGGAACCGGATAACCCAAAACGGAGTTAAAAAGTATAGTGTTCGAAAATCCGATTGCATGGTCCGTTAATGTTCCGTATACATACAATCTTTGACGGATACGTATATTACGGACAATTAACGTGCCGTAAAAGCCGGATACATTTATAATAACTAAATTATTTTAATGGGAGCGAGCTTTTTTAGCGGCTCGATTTCAAAAAACTCAATTAAATTTCGTTAAAGAGCTGCTCGATAAAAAAAGCTCTATGAATTTTTTTATACGAGCTGCTCGATTTAAAAAACTCTATTCAGTTATGTAAACGAGCCTTTTCATTTTTATAAGCTCTTTATTTTTTTTAGTTGCGAGCTTTTTTCATTTGACCAGCTCTTTTAATTTTGGCTTCCGGGCTTTTTAAAAAAATGTGTATATTTTTAGCTCGCTCGAGCTTTTTTATTCCATCCCTGGTTAAAATACAAATTAACAAGACACCTTGTTACTTTTGATTCTGCATATGGAATGCTTTTTTATTATTCTATATTCTTATTAATACCCTAAAGATTACTTAAAAAAGTGCTGACACAATGTCTGCGATTTTTTAGAACAAGCAGGTAGCCATTGTAAGTCATTCTGCCCGGATACTGAGGGCACTAGTTGACGCCCTGTAGTTGAACTTTCTCAAAAGCACAATCCAGGATCTTGACGAGCTTTGGCCGGGTATGAATGTCGATATCGTTCCCATTGATCAGGTCCCTTTTCAGACGACCGTGAAGGTGTGGGTTCCTCCTCCAGTGATAGAGGATGAAGCCATACTGACAATACTGAAACGTAAGAACAAGGGACTGTGTTCAGATGATTGGAGAATCGTCAGGGGACGAGCGAGGGACAAAGGAGACGCAAAGGACCTCTGGCTAAAAGTCGGCTCGGAATCTTTGCGCCTCCTGCGCCTCTCCAACGGATCGGTGAAGTTTGTGTTAAACCATCTTAAGATGATTCTACCCAAGGAAGATACCAGCAATGCGTCCTAGATTCATCAAGTTGGTGCAGATAAATCTGCATCACTGCGAGGCAGCGACCGATGAATTGCTGCGTTTCATGGGGACGGAGAACATGGACGCGGCCTTGATTCAAGAACCTTGGCTTTCTGGCAACAGTGTTCGGGGACTTGGGTCACGCAAGTTCATGCTTCAAGATCAGGAGCTGTATATTGTATAGGAAGGGCATTAATATTTTTCTTATGTCTCATTACAGCAATGGAGACCTAACGGTGGCGGCACTTGAGCGCAGGGGCATGCCCACTCTGTTCCTTGCCTCGATGTATCTCCCGTATGAGGAAGACAACCCTCCATCATAGGCAGTCCGTAATCTGGTCGAGGTGGGCATGACCAAGGGCCATGATCTGGTGATGGGGGGTGATGCCAATGGTGAGTCACTGTTTGATTACCTACTGTCCACTAATTTTATTATATGTAATAGAGGCAATAGGCCAACATTCTATAATAGGATTAGGGAAGAGGTTATTGATATAACCATGGTATCAAATACTGACTCTGTTGGAGTCCAAGACTGGAGAGTTTCACACGAATGTTCATTCTCTGACCATTATAGGATTCTCTTCCGCGTTGATCTTTCTGTTGGGGAAATGATTCCATATGGGAATCCTAGGAAGACAAACTGGGCTAAATTTCGTAGTCTTGTCCAGACCATACCGGGACCAGAGCGGGACACCCCGGTCAGTGTGCGAGACGTGGAAGGTTCAGTTCGTGTATTGACGGAAAATCTTAGGGAAGCATTTCTGAACTCGTGTCCTGAGCGCTTGTCACCGAGCAAAATTCACCAACCATGGTGGACTCCGGGGCTTAACACGCTTAGGACGGAGAGCAGAAAACTCTTCAATAAGGCGAAGAAGGAGGACAGACCTGAGGACTGGGAGCGGTATAGTCTCAGTTTTAATGCCTTTAAGAAGGGGACTCGAAGGGCAAAACGGGAATCGTGGTCTAGGTTCTGTGGGGAAGTAGAGGGCACTACGAAGGCAGCGAGGCTCCGTAAGGTTCTTTCTAAGGCACCCAGTTCACCAGGATCCCTTATGAGGCCTGATGGTACTTTCACGGATAGTAATAGGGAAACCATTGAGCTCCTGATGGAGACTCACTTTCCGGGTTGCAGTGATGAGGTGATGTACAATGTCCCGTTGGACGCATTGTCATCGACTGCAATTCAGATAGGAGAGCACATCTGGTCAATGGTAGACGAATGCAAAATTTCTTGGGCGATACGGTCTTTTAAGCCCTACAAATCAACAGGGCCGGATGGTATCTTCCCGGCACTTTTGCGGGAGTCCCTGGACATTATCATGCCATGGCTGCTGCGTATTTTTACTGGTAGTCTGGCCGGGGTATATACCGTCTGGGTGGAGAGAGGTCAGGGTGGTCTTCATTAAGAAAGCGGGGAGAATAAACCACAGCACTGCCAGGGACTAAAGGCCTATTAGTCTCTCGTCGTTTTTTTTTTTTTTTTTTTTTATCGTTTATTTATTTACAATTATAGAAAAATATTTAAACTATTATAAACACTAGTTAACAATAATAATCTTTTATATACAAAGTCCCCTAATCGAGCTCTCGAGTATAACTTATATAGAAATAGATTTTTATTTAGTATTTAATTAATATTTTACAGACTTCAGATGAAGATTATATAATATTTTTTGTAATGAAAAATAAATTATTAAAAACATTACATTTATATTGGCAAATTATGAAAAATATGGTCTAAAGGGTAAAATAAGAAAAAAAAAAATGTAATCTAGTTACTCATTTAGCCACCAAAACTTTTTAGTTTTTGAGACACAAAGTTCTCTATTAGATAAACTAGTATTATATCTGTAATCATTACTTGTTGTTGCATTTAAATTAACTGCTTTGTTATTTGCCCGTCTATATTTATGATAAAAGACTGGGATATTATGTTCATCCTGTATCATATTTATCTTATCGAGGTATAAAAAGGCCTCAGGTGGAACAAAACCTTTTTCCATGGTATCTATTATATATTCTTCATTTGTATAGTATGGTGCCATTATGAGATTATTTTCTATACATGATGTACATCTTAAAATATTATTTCTTATTAAGTGTATGATAAAATTATCAACCCTAATTATATTCGAGGTGTTATACAATACTTTATTTGATATATATTTCATATAACTACTATGTGACGATCTATACATTGACGTACAAGCCCTTAAACATTTTCTTTCGAAAATCCGTATTTTTTCCATATAAGATGGTGAAATATTAAACCATATAGGGCATGCATAAGTTATTATCGGTCGAATTAATGATTGGTACATAATGATCTTAACTCTAGATTTTATATATCTTGAGTAGAATAAAGATTTGTACATGAAAAATGCCCTTTTTGCCTTTAGTAATAATTCATTTACATGGTTGTTAAAATATAAAAATTTATCTAAGTAAACACCTAAGTATTTGACAGTTTCCTTATTCGGTATATTAACATTGTTTAGATTAGATTTGATTCCAAACAATTTCCAGTTCTTTCTTACATCATTATTACATTTATTTACTGGTGGCCTAAATAGGATTGTTTCACATTTTTGTGTATTGATATTCATATTCCAATCGATAGTAAACTTTTCAACAATGTCAAATGATTGTTGTAGGTTCTGATTTATACTTTTAATCGTATTGTTAGCGTGATATATAATTATATCATCTGCAAAGGATATAATATTTTCCATTTTATTTAGCAGGTCTAAAATATATAAGTTAAAAAGAATGGGTGAGTTTACCGTTCCCTGTTGTAAACCATTAGTAATAATAAACGTTTTTGTGCTTTTATGGTTTTGGTGAAACACTCTAAACGTTTTGTTGCTTATCATATTATAAATCAGAATGATCTGATATAACGGGAATTTATATTCATTCAGTTTAAATAACAAACCAGGTATCCAAACGCTATCAAATGCTTTTTCCATATCGATGAGGCAAGCCCCCGTACAGAGTTTTTTGTTCCAATTCCAGTTGATATTAGATGTCAACAAATTTATTGCATCAGTGGTCGAATGTTTATATTTAAAACCAAACTGTTTTTCGCTTATTAAGTTTTTGTCCTTACAAAATTTATTTAAATTTCTATTAATGCATATTTCGAATATTTTACTAATATTAGGAAGTAGACTAATAGCACGAAGATTTTTTGGATTACTCGAATCTTTATCCTTTTTTGGTAATATTACAACTCTTGCCTCTTTCCATTTTTCGGAAAAATATGAATTATTTAGCATATTATTAAACAGTTTGCAATACTCAAAAATCATCATTTCGGGTATATTCTTCAGCATTATATTAGGTATATTATCTACACCTGAAGATAATTTTCCTCTTAAATTATAAAAAATGTACAAAATATTTTTTCTGGTTATAAAATAATCTTCAGTTTGAGTTTCATCTAAATTGTCAGATGTTTTTTCAGCGCTAAAATTTGTTTTAGTAATTTGATTAACTTCAAAGTCTGTTTTTAATTCTAAGAAATGATTAAAGAAATCATTTACTTTCACATGAATATTGTTGTTTGAATTAATATCTTTATATGCGTGAACTGACTGCAAAAAAGATCCAATTGTATCTAACATTTGTTCATGATCGCGTATAATAAAGTTATTTCAGTTATCTTTTTCCAGACTGTCCGTTGGTATTCCTGCATCATTTAGTAAGTGTTCTGAATTTTTCGATATTTTTATGTTCTGAAGATTTAAAGGTTTAAATTTCTTAAAATTCTTATTTATTTCCTCAAACATATGCTTTGAATCCTTAGGATCCAAAATAGATAGCTTTTCTTGAACACGTTTATTATAGACAATTTTGAAATTCTCATTTATGAGTTTTTTGATCAGCTTTAACTTAACCTTCAAAAGATTTAGTGTAGATTCGGATAGAGTAAGCTCTAATCTGTTGCGCCTCTTAATACACGTTAGGATTTTACTTTTTTCAAGATGCAATTTTCTTATAGTTGAACTAGTTCTTTTCGTTAATGTATCAATGTTTCCATACTTAGGTGTGACCTCTTCTATAGTACTTACGATTATTTCGTTAAGTCTATGTATATGGGAATTGCTAAGATTTCTATCGTTGGGTATTTGTCGTTCATTTTCCAATTTACTTATTATCTTGTTTTTAAACTTTTTTCAGTTTGTTTTCTTATAGTTGTATTTAGGTATCTGCATTCCTTCTATAAAAGTAAACTTTTGTTCCCTATTTATCGAAGCAAAAATTTGGATAGCGTTATGATCACTGTCATATTCTAATGTTTTAAGACAATTTAGAGTATCGTTTTCAGTAGTGATGTTTAATCTGCAATCCGCAATACACACATCTAAATACGACCCTGATCTAGGGAATGAAGGTAAATTTGAGGCATAAAATTTGCATCTAAAAGTTATTTTGTTATCCATCAACCATTCTTTAAGTTTAATACCCTTTGAATTATTGGTAGGGTTACCCCAATCCGAATGTCTACAGTTTAGATCTCCAGCTAATATATAGTAATTGTTTATATTCTGCAAGTCTAAGGACTCAAACAGATTATGTATTTCAGTTTTAATATTTGAATCATTATTACCGGAAGGGTAATAAGCCGATATAATATAAATTGTTTGATTAGTAATCATTGGTATTCGAACTATGCAAGTTTCCAAAAATGAGAATGAATTTGTTGTATTATTTGAATAACTATAGTATTTAAGATTCTTTCTGATTAATATGGCAGTACCTCCTCCTTGTTTAGCACCAGCCCTATCTTTCCTAATCATATTGAAATCGCTAAACTGGGGTTTATGTCTAGGATTAAGTTTTGTTTCATTCAAAAGAACAACATCTGGATTGTGTTCGTTAAGAAATTGCTGAAGGTCGTATCGTCTACTTATAGATATTAAAGAATTTACATTTATATGAATAATTTTAAGATTTTTTGATATAGTGTTAGTCTGATTATTAGCCATATTTATACACCTACCAAGGAAAATATTGTATCTATACGAGATGTTTGTATCTGTAATTGTTTTTCAAAATTTGCCATTTGATTACTTAGAATTATCATCATATTTTTCAATTCCAATAAGAAATGATTAGTAGATGTATAATTTAAATTATTTACATTATTATTTAGATTATTAGTCCCTCTAACTATATTCGCAAAGCTAACTTCGGGGTTAGTAAATGTGTTAATATTACTTGTTCTATTTTCTAATAATATCTTTTTTCTAGATCTAAGTTTTTCTTGTAGTAGCTTATACTTTTCACAGCCTCTGTACGAGGCAGGGTGACCATATTTATTACACACTACGCAGAACAACTTGTCTTTTTCAACAGCTGGAACATCACCTGTAGGACATTTTCCTTTTTTATGCTGATTGTTACATTTTACACATTTTGCTTGTAGATAACAGTTTGCGGCACTGTGGAAGAACCCTTGGCAGTTACGACATTGAGGTATTTCCGGACGTTTTACTTGCTCCCATTTAACACAACGGTGAAGAATAGCTTTAATGTTTTTTAATTTGTTTATATTACTAGTTGGCGTTATTTGTACTAGAAATATTGGTAAAATATAGCCATTTTCAGTTGATTTTTTTGTCGAAAATTTACTGACTTTAATGAATTGTAAGTCCTCTGTTTGGAATTTTAATAATTCTTCGAATATTTCTTCAGTAGATATGTTAGACTGGAGGCCCATACGTTTTCGTTTTTAAACCTTTCGGTGTAAATGTAAAAAATTTAGCTTTCGATTTTTCCAGGTAAGCTTTTACATAAATAATGATTTTTTATTTTTGAATTCCTTAATTTTGAATTCCTTTATTTTTAAGGCATTTTTGATAAATTCAATTAGTTGTTTTGTTTCGATGTCGACAATGTTTATTGGGGGTACTTTTTTGTTATTGTTTTTAGCAGTGTTAACCACGGTATTTTTTTCTTTTGATGTTGAAATGTTTTTGTTTACTCTTTGCACTTCATCTAATGCTGCAATAGCTGAATTAAATTTTTGAGACTTTATATTGTTCTCTTTTACATGATTCTCAAATTTTTTTAGCATTTCTTGATCACATTGTGTATCATTATCAATGTCAAGCACTGCATAATAATTGTTTTTATAATGTTTTGACATAGACGAATCCATGTTGTTGTTTTTTCTTTTTCTATTAATTACAATATTATGGTTGTTGTTGTTATGATGAACAATATTATTTTTTTCTGAGTTTTGAGCACTTTGCTCACTCTTTCAATTAGTCTTTACGTTTTGTTTTTATTGTTTTTTTTTTTTTTTTGCGATTCCGAACAAAAATAAATAAAGGAAAAATTTAATATTAAGAAAAAAGAGTTAGCTATTATGTTGTAACTAATATTAGTATAACACCAGACCACGATTCTGATCTCCGCAATGCGTCCTTTACTCATCACGGTCGCGATCGAACTCCTCTCTCGTCGTTTTTATTGAAAACGGTGGATAGACTGGTAGATGTTCATGTGAGGAACATCCTCTCTGCAGACAATTTCAGCAGAGCCCAACACGCATACCTCAAGGGGAGGTCGGTGGAAACGGCTCTGAGTGAGGTTGTCGGCACAATTGAGGATACTCTTCACGACCGTGAGTATGTGTTGGCGCCCTTCCTGGATGTGGAAGGAGCTTTCAACAACCAGGAAGGATATCATCGATCATTAGTGCCGTAGGGGGTATTGGCACTGACGCGCAGATAACCCTGTGGACGGGCAATATGCTCAGGAGCAGGGCTATAAACTCGAACATAGGCGGTAATGGGGCGCGGAAGGTGGTCACAAGGTGTACTTCACAAGGAGGGGTCATTTCTCCTCTTCTGTGGAATCTTGTGATCAATGGAATCCTTGACTCATTGGAGAGAACGGGGACGAAGGTTGTGGCATACGCCGACGTTGTTGTGCTACTGATCAGGGGGAAATTTCTCCAGACGGTCAGTCATCTCATGGAGTCGGCGCTTACGATGCTATCCAGGTGGGCAAGGGAGAACGGTCTGGGAGTCAATCCATCTAAAACCGAACTTGTTTTGTTTACAAGGAAGTACAAACCGGAGAGGTTTAATCTCCCTAGATTGGACGGAGTTACTCTTCAACTCCCGGGGGAGGCAAAGTATCTGGGTGTCATTCTGGACTCTAAACTTTCCTGGAAGAGGAATACCGGGGAGAGAATGACAAAAGCCTTATGTGCTTTTTACACCTGTAGAAGGACCTTTGGGAAGAGGTGGGCTCTACAGCCGTATATCATCCACTGGATGTATGCGGCGATTATCTGACCAATCTTGAACTACGGGGCACCGGTATGGTGGAGGGCGGTGGACACGGGTTCATATCTCTCCACTCTCGCAAAGTTGCAACGACTGGCTTGTCTGGGTATTACGGGGGCGGCTCGTTCCACACCCCAGGCAAGTTTGGAGGCATCCCACCACTGGATATTTATATCAGGGGCACGGCGGCAAAGGCAGCTCTCAGACTCAGGGAGATGCAAGAGCTGAGGCAACCAACTTGGGGGAACAGTACCATTCTGCATGGTATTGGTGGTGCACTACTGGATCGTAAAACGGACTGTATTTTACCGGTCACGAATTATTATTATTATTATTCTTTATTCAGTCTATGGAACATCATTTCCTTACAGACTATGATTAAACTATAAAATAATTATAAATAGTAATTATTATTATACATGTTTTAAGATATAGGCTTTTGAAAGAACAAGAACGGACGCACTTTTACATTAGTTGGCCGCAAGGAAGGCTCAAATAGATTATCATATAATTCAGCGGAGATCCCAATTTTAAAAGAAACACTCCTCAATGTGTTCTGCTCAATTTCCTTTTTAACCAATTTAAAACATTTTAGATGGGTTTTGGAAATATTAGCAGCTTTTGCAACATAACTCATGATTTGTTCTACTGTTACGCTACACCGAAAAAATTACTCAGTTACTGTCTACTAAATTTTTAACTGAGTCTCAGGTGAATTACCCCTTACTAACCCTCAGTTACTTAAATTAATTAAAAACAACTAATTTTCTTCAATTACATATTTCTACTGAGAACTTAGTTACTGATAATGATGTTGTTAATTAAAATGAATATTTGTGGGAAAATAGAAAAAATAACCGCTTAAAAGTTACAACCACCATATTTGGTTTACATTTTTAATTACAACAATAAAAGGGCTTTGAGCCTTTAAAGATTTTATTTTAATTGATGTCCACATAAATTGATTCAAGACTTTTTTAATTTTTTTGCATTTTAGCTTCTCTCGGGCATAATAAAATTTTTAGAGCCACTACCACAACATCAACAGCTTAAACCAGTAGGTTCCAATAATTTCCGATTTTTTCTATCCGTCTGTAAAAATAAAAGATATAACAAATATTGCATTTTAAAAGGTCTCACTAAAAGAAGTAACTTATCTCAAACCCATCTAAACTTTGGCGAATTTCACGGCTAGACAGACAGTTAGACATTCCAAATGTTTGGACCAAATGCACAAACAAATCCGTGAAATAAAACAAATCTTCAAACTTTTATTATTTTTATTTGAATATATTTTAAAATTACTTTGACAATTATATAATTATTTTCAACTATAACGAAAGTTGATGACTATTATTTCAGTTAATTTGAAATATATTGGTTTTAACTCAGGAATTTTTTAACTGAGCAACTGAGAAATTTTATCGGTGTAGGCTTAAATGAGGAAATATGCACCCATTTTTGATTAGCAATAACTTCTAAGTAGTTAACTTCAGTCCATCCAGTATTGTTAACCGGGATATTACTTTCTGCTTGAGAGTATGCAATTGAAGCTGAGCTAACAGTATTGTCAGAGTTTTGAGAACAACAAATGCTAGCTCTTCGTTTAGAATTTAAAACGTCATTTGGCTCAGTAGCAGCAATAACATCATTTGGTTTAATAGTAGCAATAACATCATTATGAATATCATCATCATGTAAAGAAAGACAAAGACTAGCTCTACGTATTCGCATATTAGAATTTAAAACATTACTTGGATCAATAGTATCAACAACATCTTTACGAAAAGCATAATTATCAGAACTTGAAGAAAAGGAATCACTCAGAGTTGTATAACCTTTTTGTTGTAAATCATTATTTTTTGAATTTAAGCTTGACTCAGCATGTATGTTTTTATTTTTAATGGAGGTACTCTCAACTGCATTGTTGTTGTATATACAGGCATTGAATAACTTTTTTAATTCTCTTACTTCATTTGAAAAAATTGTTATTATAGCAATTAAATTATTAGATCCTTTAGCGCATTTATTGCAGTTATAAACAATATTATTTGATGAAATTAAAACATTAAAATCACGATCACTATTGACACCAGAGCACCCTTTATGGAATAGACACTGCATTTTATGCATCTAATAAATATACTACCAACTGCTATAAAGCAACTAACACAAGCATTATTAGACTGCATTAGGAAGAAAAAATAAAAATGAACTTGTTTAAACGACAATCACTACTGAACGTTTGTTTAAACGACAATCACTGAATTTGCAGAGGACTTTTGAGGTGATTGTACCGACCAGGGAAGACTGGGCAGCCGACTCCGTTATTCGGAGTGGTGATATCTAAGTGTACACGGACGGTTCGAAGACGGACATGGGGACAGGGTCGGGAGTTTACTCCGGCGAACTGGACCTTCGAATCTCCATACGACTCTCGGGCGATTGTAACGTGTTCCAGGCGGAAGTGTATGCAATTGACATGGCCGCACGGATGCATCTTTGCGGACAGTCTTGCTGGTTTGGAAGCCCTGGAATCCGATACTGTCAGATCGGGGTGTGTGCGACACTGTATTTAATCCCTCGACCGTATTCGTCGGCACTCGGTAAGGCTGGCGTGGGTCCCAGGACACGCTGGGATCACGGGGAACGAGTTGGCTGACGAGTGTGCGAGGAATGGCTCCGAGTCGATTGAGGACCCTATACAAACGGAGGTCCTGGTTCCTTTGGTGGAGCTATTCGGTGTGATAGGCGATATATCGAATAGGGAGACGAGGACAAGGTGGACAACCTTGACCGATTGTAGGATATCTCGGACCCTATGGCCACTGCCTGATCCGGGGAGGACAAAGAGTCTTCTTGGATTTGGCAAGAGGACTGTCGTAATGCTTGTAGGAGTCCTAACGGGACACTGCGCGATAGGCCGAATGGCTGTGCGTTGGGGTTACACCCAGGCGGACTACTGCAGGGGCTGTGGGGACGAGGAGGAGACAGTGCACCATCTGATTTGTGAATGTCCGGGACTGAAGGAACGGCGACTCAGGTATCTGGGATGCAGGTTCTTCGACGACCTGGACAGTCTACGCAATGTTTCTCTGTCTGGTCTTGCGGACTTTTTAAGGAGATCGGGATGGTTCTAGATTTCCCGGGTCGTGGTATTTGTTTCCATGTGGATGAGGGGAAGATTAAGGGAATCGCAATGGGCGCTATGGCCTCCGAGTGAACTCGCCGTTCTGGCGGGCTCCCATTCAACCTAACCTAAGTAGTATTAACAATGGCCTTGCAACTCTCAAAATTTTTTTATGGGAAAAAATATTATGCGGCTTCGAACAGGAACGAACTCCGACTGGTTATTCAGGGATGGGAAAGGCTCACTCAATCGGGCTCTTATACCAAATAATGTTAGATCGCTCTTACATATGTAAAAATGTAAGTAACTAAAAAAAAGCTTCCTCTTTGGCTCGTTAAAAAAATTAAAATTAAATATTTAGATATTAGCAAATATTAGTAAAAATTGAAAAATTTTTGCAACAATATATTCGTTTGCAGAATGTCGATCGCTTATTAGCTCCTTAAATTCATTTTCTGTACCATAAAGCCCTTTTCCAATTCCGCCGTTATTTTGAAACTTTTTAAATGCGGAAGTGCGTTTTTTTTAAATATGTAACATAGGGACTATAATACCCATTTATACAATAAAGTTTGCTGGTTGATTGCTAAACAAAACGCGAAAAAAAATTCCAAAAAGGAAATTTTTAGCATCAATGTACTTATTTACCGAATGTAAATCGCTGGTTAAGTTTTTTAGTTACATTTTTGTACCATAAAGTCTTTTTTCCCGCTATTATTTTGCAATTCTTTACGTGCGTTTTGCTTTTTTTTATTTATAATCTAGGGACTACCTCATACAAATAGTTATATGTGCATAAATATTTGTATGAATTTTTCCACTAATTGGAACATTACAGTTGATTTTTTAGTTAGTTTGTTTTTGTTATTTGTTGTTTTTGTTTACGATGTTCCAGCCTACTGTTTATACACCGTTTAAAGTACCGTTACTTGAGAAATGTATCATTGCATATTAAGATCAGTAGTAAATAATTATATGTGCATTGCATATTTAGTTGGCTGTTGATTGAATGTTTCAAGTGCTCGAATCGGAAAAAAATCGTTGTGAAATACAAAGTAAGGAGTCTTTCGTTTTTAATAAATTAAATTTATTTAGTTATTTTTTTTTAGATATTTAAAATGCCTCGCGGAACGAGCCTTTCTGAATATGAGCAAGGACTTATAGAGGGTATGAGGGAAAAAGGGTCTCAAATTAACGAAATAGCACAAAGGCTTAATCGTCATAGGAATACTATAACGAATTTCTTAAAATGTCCCGGAAATTATGGCACAACTAAACGGACTGGTAGAAAAACCACCATCGACGCTCGGTGTAAACGTAGAATTCAACATTTAGCAGTGGCTAAAGGAATGAGTAGTGGACAAATAAAAAGCCAAATGGGTCTTACAGTAACAAGAAATAGAATAGTTCAAATTTTACACGAAAATCCCAAGGTTACACATACTTCCATGACAAGACAACCTAAATTTTTCCCCGTCATATAAACGCGCGGTTGGCTTTCGCTACTAAATACCAATTTTGGGAGGACGAATGGCGTAACGTTATTTTTAGTGACGAAAAAAAATTTAACTTAGATGGGTCTGACTGTTACAAAAAATATTGGCGGCACAGTGATCACCCGCGGCGCACTTGCCACACACGTGTTCATGGTGGAGGGTCGGTGATGATTTGGGCTACGTTTTGTTATGGAGGAAAGACCCCAGTGTGTTTCATAACAACAAAAATGAATGCTGAAATGTACGTTGAGTTATTAGACTGCGAACTTATAGAATTTGCCGGCCAGCTTTATGGTGATAACTGGACTTTTCAGCAGGATAATGCACCTATACACTGTTCAAAGCGTACAAAGGAGTTCTTTTCTTCCAGAAATATACCATTATTACAGTGGCCAGCAATAAGTCCTGACCTAAACCCCATTGAGGACCTCTGGGGAATACTTTCGGGAAAAGTGTACCAAAATGGTCGGCAATTTGAGACAGCTAGGGAGTTAAAAATAGCAATAGAGGAAGAATGGAGGAATATCTGCCCTTCCGCTAAAAAACTTAATAAATTCAATGCCATTTAGGCTTAGCCAAGTTGTTTTTAAAAAAGAACTACATATCAATTATTAATATAATTTTCTTTTTTAATTTGTTTTATTGTTTAAATTGAAATAAGTGAAAATCGTCTATACCAGTGCTGTGCACATATAATTATTTACTATTATGAAATATGCTTTTGTTAAGTTTTTGTTTAATTTAAAAGACGAATGAAACAAGTCTGTATTATACTTTGTTACTTCCGTTATAAATAATAAAACTGCAAAAAAAAAATTTTATAATTTTAATTTTTAGCGCAGGAATAAATTTAGAAGTTGTGCACATATAATTATTTGTATGAGGTATAATACACATTTGATAAAACAAAGTTTGGTGGCTAGTTGCAAAAAAATCGCGAAAAATAAAATTTTCAAAAAGGAAAATTTTTGCATCAATATATTTGTTTGCAGAATCTAAATCGCTGATTAAGTTTCCTAATTAATTTTTTGTATCACAAAGTCTTTTTTCGCGTTCCGCTTTTATTTTGCAATTTTTTAAGTACGTTTCTTTTTAATTTATAATCTAGGGACTATAATACACATTTCATACAACAAAGTTTGGTGGCTAGTTGCAAAACAAAAAATCGCGAAAAATTAAATTTGCAAAAAGGAAAAATTTTGTTTTCAATATATTTGTTTGCAGAATGTAAATCGCCGATTAAGTTTTTTAATTAATGTTTTGTACCATAAAGCCTTTTTTTCGCTTTCCGCGATTATTTTGCAATTTTTTAAGTGTGTTTTTTTTTTAATTTATAATCTAGGGACTATAGTACCAATTTAAACACTAAAGTTTGGTGCTTAGTTTGCAAAAAAAAAAGAATCGCGAAAAAAATATTTGCAAAAACCAAAATTTTTGCGTCATTATATCCATTTGCAGATTGTTAATCGCTGATTGAGCTTTTTAATTATTTTGTTCTACCACAAAGTCTCTTTTCGCGTTCCGCGATTATTTTGCAATTTTTTAAATACAGTGTTTTAAATTTATAATCTATGGAGTATAATGCCCATTTCATAAAACAAAGTTTGGTGGTTAGTTGCAAAAAAAGAAAATTTTGACATCATTTGCAGAATGTAAATCGCTTATTAAGTCTTTTAATTAATTTCTTGAAGCCCAAAGCTTTTTTTCGCATTCCGACATTATTTTGCAATTTTTTACGTATGGTTTTTTAAAATTCATAATCTAGGGTTATAATACTGTTGCAATAGTATAATTAAGGTTCCATTCTTGATTTTTATAATAACTAAATTATTACTTTCCATCCCTGGTTACAATCGATGTTTTGAGTCATGCAAAGAGCGAACATATTGACCCTGCAAACATTTGGAAGATATCTTCCAAGACGATATTAAAGATATCTTCTATTTGTCATTTGAATGAAAATAATCAGTAGTATTTACTGTAAAAATCGTCTTCCTTTTATCATTTGGAAGATAATTCGGCGATATTTGGAGAAAAATAATTCATAAATTTTATCTTTTGTCATAATTTTTTATGCAAATATTGCGGCAATATCACCTTTGTATCATCTGGAGGATAAACATATTTGTTTGAAATCTTTTGCCATTTTGGAAAAAATTAAACCTTAATTTTTGCAAAAACAATCAACAGATATATAGGAAATAAACTCGTGAAAAGTCAAGACTAATTGCGCGGGAAAAATCGGCTAAAATGAAATAAAGATAATTTATAAGTTGGTCAATGGATTATGTATGCAGATTAGAGTGGTCCAAAAAAAAAAAAAAAAAAAAGTTGGAATTTTCACGCTCCACAACCCTACAAATATGCCACTTTGAAAAAAAATGTAGTCTGATCAAAAAAATCTCCAAAAAAGATTTGTTTAGAGGTAGCACATCGCAATTGTAGTTTCGAGGTTGTACTTGTTCTATTATTTTTAATTAATTAAAAATAATGGAAAAAATGAGAAAAATTAAATATAACACTATTCGACAGTCAAAATCGGGATGGGATGAAACCAACGGGAAATGTTATATCGGTCAAAAACAAGTTATACGTGTCCCGGCGTTTCGCTGGGTCACCCCTAGGAATCGAGATATATCGTTTTTTTGATATAACTCGAGAACCGCTAGTCCGATTTTGCTCAAACAATTTAAAAAAATTAAAAATTACAATTCCTTTAATCTGTTCATATAACGTTTTTCTTTATACTCAACAGTTTTGCCGGTAAAAATAAATGTTTGTTACCACTACCATTGTTTATTACTTTTTTTTAATATTTTAGGCAAAAAATATTTTTTTCTTAATACATTTATTTTTACCGGCAAAACTGTTGAGTATAAAGAAAAACGTTATATGAACAGATTAAAGAAATTGTAATTTTTAATTTTTTTTAAATTGTTTGAGCAAAATCGGACTAGTGGTTCTCGAGTTATGTCAAAAAAAAGACCACCAAAGGTCAAATCGATATATCTCGATTCCTAGGGGTGACCCAGCGAAACGCCGGGTCACGTGTAACTTCTTTTTTACCGATATAACTTTCCCCGGTAGTTTGAACCCTTCCCGATCACTGACCCCTACCATTTGTCTCACAGTGTAATTATTATGATCGCGACATATCAAATCTAATATATTTTTAGGCGTACATTACGAATATGAAATCAAAATTGAAATCGGAGTCGCGGATTTCGCGAAATTTTAAAATTTCATACAAAAAAGAATCAACTTCGATCAGGATGTTTTCTTATATTTACCAATATGAAAATTTCGTTTATGCTAAATGTCCTATTATGTGGGATAGGGTTTTTGGTAGCAATAAAATTATAACAATCTAAATAATAGCGAAATATTAAAAAATGTCAAATTTTAACTTAATTTGCAAGGATATCTTTTATCCTTTTTAAAATTAAAATCAATGTTATATATAACGAAGGTCCTTGGTAATTAAATTGCAAAAGTATAACAAATTGCATTTTTCGATAACACCGTTTACAGGTAATTGAGAAAATATCTCAAAAAACTTGAGTATTTTTTAATTTTCAAAAACCGCGAATAATTCATAAACCACAAATTTTTTTTTAGTTTCGATTGCTGATTCATAATCTGCGTTAAAATAAAGATCAGATTTGAGAAATTTTCGCATACAAGGCAAAAACAAGTTGAATTTTTAATTACATCTTTTCGGAAAATTTCGAAAATTTGACTAAAATATGTATTTTTTGTATAAATTTAAAAAAACCGCGAATTACTTAAAAGTTACTTAATTTTTTTAAGTTTTGATTTCAAATTCCTTATATTCACATTAATTAAGACCAGATTTAAAAAAAGTTTTTAAATAATAGCGTACAGGTTAAGAAATAATTAAATTTAAAGTCAACCCTACTTTTTGTATAAATTACTCTAGAGATAAATTACTAATTCTTAAAAGACAACTTTTTGTGCTACCTCTAAATAACAGCGGATTTAGCTGAAACTTGGCACAGAGAGTTTTTAGACATTAAGGAATAGGGGCAACATTGTGGAGATCGGGAATTCCAACTTTCATGTTTTTTTGGACCACTCTAATGCAGATATTGTTTTTAAGGCTTAAATGTAATAATGAAAAATGTAAATCGTTTTTTTTTTGTACATAATAGAACAAATGCTTTCTCAGTAATAGAGAGTCCCCCAATCTCTTTATTATGTATACTCTTTGGTATTAACCAATTGCAAAACAGCAGGTAATAATAAGGAAAGCAGTAAACAATTTATAACATGATACCAATTGACAATAGTGGTATTCATCAAATAGTAGGGGTATCGCATAGCGTCGCTAACTTATATCTTGATTAACAAAATCTTTTGAATTCATTTGAGATATTTGATGTTTACTTAAAACATCTCAAAGTTTATCCGCAAGCCCAAGTTTTTCTTCTAAAGTTCCTAAATTGGTAGATGTTAAATGAATTTGAAGTTCTTGGGGAAGTTTCCGTATCCATAATTTGTACAGGAGTTCATTGCCAATCATTGAAACTTACCCCGCAATATTCGACATGTCCCTATAAAACTCCGACGGTTTGCGGTCATCCAGTTGTTTGTCAGAAAATAATTGTTCTAACCTCTTCTCTTCACTTAGAGAAAATCTTTCACATAATGTTTTTTTTATAAATTAATTTTTACCAGTGTTTGGTCGTTTCTGTACTACATCCAAAATCTTAATTATAACATCTTGGGGAAGTGGTACAATAACTTGTTGATACTTTAATGAATGGTCTACAATTTGTCTAATATTAAACTGCATTTCCGATTGAATGAACCATGCTTCTGGCCATGTAACCCAAAAAGATGATAATTTAAGAGTTTTGTAGTAGTTTTGATTTAATTTAAGTAGTTTTGATTTAACTGCCTTTTTATTAAGTGCACATTTGCTATAATTGCACAAAATTTTGGCTTCGTTTCTATTTTACAAAATTATGTACGCAATTGTCTTCTTTAAGTGCACTTTTTTTTTACCTGCTCATTTAAGATAACTGCCTCATATTTTTGGCAGTTTTACATTATTTTCATAAAAAAGATCACCGTTAGCTGCCTCTTGTGTTTTGCTTTGTTTTTCAATTCTAGGAAAAAACACACACATAAAATAAATATGTTGTCAACTTTTTTTCTGACAAAAATATTATACTTTAGTCGTTTTTAAACCATAAAAATCGCAAGATCTGGTGCAAAGCGCAAAGTTTTCATCATTAGCTTCATTTGCTTTTGTTTGTTTTCAGTCTGTATTGATATACATACCTGCACATTAAGGCAGTTAAAAAATTTGACTTAGCTGCGTTTTTGGCTTACCTGCACAAAAATTCTTGCAAAAATTGGTTGTGCAGCTAAGTCAAAATTACTGTACTATTAACTGTCATTGCATAACCTAATTTTTGAGTATTCATATTCGAAAATGTTGGGTTATAAATAGCTGTAATATTTTCACCTCGGTTTACTAAATTTGTAATTGATGAATTTGATATATTTGTGATTCTGTAGGGTCGGTATCTAATAGTATATTGTTCCTGGTCGAAGATCTAGTTAGAAAAATAACTAATAATGCTGATGAGAGTGTAGGTAACAAAAAATATAAGCAATAACATATAACAAAACAAAAACTAACTACTTATAAATTTAAATGAAGAACAACAAATGATATTATCGTTATTTCAAAAGATTGTTTTCTGAATCAATAGTTAAATTATATACAGCTATGGACATATAAATGGCACATTTTACCATGAATATTTCTTATGCTACTATATTGCAAATACTATTAACAACCAACAAGTTTTTTATTGGTATAAACTTTAATTGAAATTCATTAACCCTTTGAGGACCATACATTTTCTGCGATTGGCTCCATAGAACCCCTCCTTACCCCTCATTTCGCTTGCCAAAAATATTTGCTATTTGATGACCCTGTCGTTCCGGAAGAAGCGATTTTTATTATTATTTTATTTTCGTGATCTGCAACTAAGTTATAGATATTTTACAAAAAATTGGCATCATAGACCTATTGCTTGCCCTTTATTTCGCTTGTCAAAATTTGTGCTTTTTACCCCTTAAATGAAGAATTCTAGTTAACCAACTTCGAGGGCTCGCAAGGGGAAAGCGGGAACAGGTAGGGATTTACATCCTACATTTTTATTCTCCCAGCCCTCCTTTACAAATAACCTTTTGACATATTTCCTCTATCTTTTGTCTGGGCAAATATAAGTGCGAAAAAAAACCCATTGAAATGAGCTGGACACATAAATGGCACAATCTTAAAAAAAGAGAAGAAATGGTTTTAATATTGCATTTGTTAAATTTTTTGGTATGTACAAATATTTTACCGTTAACATTTAGTGCTGTGGCCTTTGTTTCTGACGACAGCTTCGCACCTGCGACCCATACTTTCCACTAGTTTTTGGCATTTTGTTTTGGGGATGGCGTACCAAGCTTCCTGTGCGGCCGACCACAGTTCGTCCATATTTTTGTAAATTTTCTTGTCGATTTCAACCTTGACTTCATTCCATAGGTTCTCTATTGGATTTAAGTCAGGGCTCTGGGCTGGCCAATCCAAAACATCAATATTCTCCCACAAAACCATTTTATTTTACTAGTTGGGAGGAGTGTTTGGGGTCATTATCTTGCTTGAATTTCCATTTTATTGGCATGGAGTTGAAGGCATATGGCTCCATATGGTCTTTTAAAATATCTAAATACTGAAACTTGTCCATTTTTCCATCGATTTTTATAAGCGGACCTACGCCATGCCAAGAAAATGCAACCCAAACCATAATACTGCCACCTCCATGTTTTACCGTCTTCTGAGTGAACCGAGGATTACACTCTTGGCCTTTAGAACGACGAACAAAGATTATGCCATCTGGTCCTATCCTGTTAATTTTTGTTTCGTCACTCCATAACACGTTTTTCCAAAAACGAATGGGATTTTCCTTATGGGTTCTGGCGAAGGTTAGTCGTTTTGAAATATTTTTTTTTTTTTGGGAGCAGGGGCTTTTTTGGAAATGCGCCCAAATAAATTTGCCGCGTTTAGTCTTCTTCTGACAAATCTGCTTGATATTTCCATGTTAAAATTTTCATTAATATCCGATGCTATCTGCCTTGATGACTTGAATGGATCAATTTTCACCATTCGTACTATAGCTGCATCCGTACGCTCATCTGTTTTTCGTGGCCTTGGCTTCCGAATTTTACCCTTAGTTAATATATCGGGATCCTCAACACAAGAATTAATAGCACCCGAGTAAAAAAAATTATATATAATCATATGTGGCATATATTACAATATATAATTAGACATGTGGTTATGTATATCCATATATAATTATATATGGCGTTTTTTCCGAAAAATTTTCCTTATATTATGCCATATATAATTTCATCTAATTAGATATCGGCCTTCATAATATTAGATATGGTATATATGATTATATATTACATAGCATGGCTGATCTTATTGCATACATAGTTATATATAGAGCTATATCTTAATATATATGGTGGCATTTTAGCAATATATAATTATATATGTTATCATTTAAACAATATATAACTATATATGGCGCTAGTTAAACTAGATGTTATCATATATGGTGCCATTTAAACCATATATTATCATATATGGTGGCATTTAAACAATATATGGTCATATATGGTACCTTATGAACAAAATATTTAATACAGTTCCAGATATGATAATATATGATACTATATATAGTGCCATATATATTGATATATGGTGTCATTTATACAATATATTACCATATATGGTGCCATTTAAACCATATATTAATATATATAATGCCATTTAAAGAATATTTGGTCATATATGGTACCTCATGATCAAAATTTTTAATACAGTTCCAGATGTGATAATATATGCCACTATATATAGTGCCATATATATTTACATATGGTGTTATTTAAGCAATATATTACCATATATGGTCCCATTGAAACCATATATTATCATATATGGTGCCATTTCAACAATATATGCTCATATATGGTACCTCATGAACAACATTTTTTATACAGTTCCAGATATGATAACATATGCTACTATATATTGTATAATACCATATACTTTGATATATCATATCATTTAAACAACATACCATATGGTGCCATTTAAACAATATATTGTCATATATGGTAACTCATCAGAAACTACAATATTAACTGTATTTCAGAATCTATTAATTGTATTTCAGAAATTATAATTGTATTTCAGAAATTATCGAATGTATTTCAGAAATTATTAATTGTATTTCAGAAATAATCAAATCTATTTCAGAATTTGTTGATTGTATTTCATAGTTAATAGAGAAAAATTTATTAAATACATTTCATAATTTCTGATATACAATTGATAATTTCTGAAATACAGTTTGATAATTTCTGAAATACAATTGATAAAACTGAAATTCAATTGACTAGTTCTGAAAAACAATTCATAAATCTGAAAAATAATTCATAAGTTCTAAAATACAATTAATTATTTCTGAAACACAATTGATAAATCTTAAAAACAATTGATACCAATGGAAATGGTGTATAGCGTCAAAAAGATGTAAATGGGTGCTGTGGTGTAATGGTTAGCGCGTTGGACTGTTACACGTGAGGTTGCGGGTTCGAGCCCCAACCAAGGCAACATCAATTTATGAAAAATAGTAATATGTATGAGCTTTTCTGTCCCTCATACACATCGCAGTGTCCTCCTTCGGTGTTCCCATATCACTTAACCCTACCGAAGTAAAATAATATAACAGGGCTATGAACTAAAAAGCTTCAACAAAGTTCGCCAACTCACCATCAGATGGCGCGCAACAACTGTTCTAAAATTCAACATCTCGCGCAATTACTGTGTTGCCATATTTGAAGCCCTTCATCTTTCACTACCTTTCACTTCTTCTCTATCCCCTTTCCAAAGGAAGCAACACATTAATTAATAGGAAGAATTTCCTGTGTTGCTTCTCTTTAAAAAAAAAAAAATATTTTATTAAAAAAATTCAATTTAATAAAAAAAATATAATTTTATAAAAAAAAATTATAGAAAAAAAATGATAATTTTATAAAAAGAAATTCATTTTATAAAAAAAAAAAAATGCATAGCCATGAACGGTATCCAACTCGAGACCTTCTGAGTTTAAAGCTTATTTTAACAAAATATTGTAATTTTTATAAAATCAGTGCTCTGTCAGTGTATTATTTTTTGAACAGTTGGCAATATCTGGCTGGGATTTTATTTAATCCCAAATAAATGAAGATCTTACATAGTACCCAAATATAATGCGGGATCTATTTTTATCTGTCATTTCTGTGGATACCCTATTAAAAAAATTAATGAAGTACAACATACAATCATATCTTTTTTTGATACCGGCCAAAATAAAATTTTATTCGAAAAATGGTGGATCGTACTGCAGTAATTTAGATCCACCTTGGATCTAATATGATGAAATACGATCCGAAAAACAAGTTTATCTAATTATATAAAATTGGATGTGACATAATGATAATCAAGAAATAATTTCAATAGAATGGACATTTAATGCAATCTGAGCGATATCTGAATGATTTCCCAACAAACCACACGATATCGTTTCGAATTCGTAACGATATCATTTCGATGATACGTTTGTCCGAGAATGATATCATTAACGATTCATAAGTAATAGGTACTGTGAAGAAAAGTGCACATTCGTTAATGATATCGTTTTTTCATGAAATAACGATATCGTTTTGATATCGAAAATTTCAGGCAGTCATATTGCAAAATTTTTGTCGTTATTTTATCACCATTCTATGAAAATATGATATCATTGACAATATCGAAATAAAGAAGTATATATGATATCTTTAACGATTAAATTAGAACAAGCAAATATGATTTTTTCAGAAAATTTATCGTTATTTTGAAAAATTATGATATCATTACGAGTTCATATTTTTGTATCATAAACGATAGCAAATATGATACTTAATATGAATTCGTTAACGATACTGTATCGTTTCATGGTTTATTGGGTTATTTTTGTCTAATGGTATCAATTAAAATGTAACTTTTTGTATTAAATCTAATTTTATATAATTAGATTAACCCATTTTTTCGGTCTGCCATTTTTCGAATCAAATTAGATCTAAGTTTATCCCCGAATATATTGCTGGATCTAATTTGATCTGCCATTTTCCAGATCAATTTATATCTAAGTTTATCCACAAATATATTGCTGGATCTAATTCGATGTGCCATTTTTCGGATCAAATTAGATCTAAGTTTATCCCCAAATATATAGCTAGATCTAATTCGATCTGCCACTTTTTCGGATCAAATTAGATATACGTTTATCCACAAATATATTGCGGGATCTAATTTGATCTGCCAAAATTGAGATCAAATTAGATCTAAGTATATCCCCAAATATATAGCTGGATCTAATTGGATCCGCCATTTTTCGGATCAAACTAGATCTAAAAATATCCGCAAATATATAGCTGGATCCGCCAATTTTCGGATCAAAATAGATCTAGGTTTATCCCCAAAGATATCACTGGACCTCCCAATTTTGAGATATAACTTGATCTTAGTTTATCCCCATATATACAATGGGATCTAATACGATATGATTGGATACACCCAATTTTGAGATCTAATTGGATCAGCTAGATATTGCAGCAGATCTTAAACAACATCAAATTGGATATGATTAGATATTGCGCGAGATCAATTTTTTTTACTCGGGCATTTTAGACTTTTTTGCGAGAAATTTGCATTATCTCGGCAATTTTTGCAACTTGATGGAAAATCTTCATACATTTTCCATATGATCCGCCTTTCCTCACCTGTGGTATGTTTTCCTGATCCAATTTTAAAAATTTTTTAAGTTTTTATATTTATTTTTGAACTACGAAAAATATTTATTGCTTTGAATTAAATCTACACGACTACTGCGAATTTTAAGTAAATTGTGCCATTTATATGTCCACTTTAAATCAGCATTGTTAACGCAAAAATGATAACGGTAAATAATAAGCAAAACATAACGGAACATTTGAGCACTATTAAGACAAAAATTTTTTTCAACAATAATCAGAAGAGATAAAACTTGCATTTTAAAATACATTTAGTTGGAAAATACTTAAATTTATGCGCAATTTAAATTTGTGCTAATTATATGTCCATAGCTGTATGTATATTCGCCAAAATGCGTTTTTAAAATTTGTTTATCCAATGGAAGCAAAGATTTCATATATGAAAAAATTAAGAGATGAGAAGATGTACAGATTAATAGTAATTGATGTAGATTTTTAACTTTATAAGTGCGCATGAAATTGAAAGAAAAATCTTTCTATGAAATTAAAGATATTGTAGTTTTGCAGTAACCAAATAGATCTTGATATAATCGTCTTATGATGAATCAACAAGATTTTCGTAATTTGAGAACAATTATCTTGAAATATTCTGTCGGTAAAATTTTTTTGTTGTATCTTGAAGATTTCTGTCGTAATTATCTGATTTTGTATAATTGATATATTAATTCTTATAATTTCGTTGACAGGATCGCCAATTTATGTAGGTAAATAAATGTTTTAGTAGGTTTGAGGTTAAGAAGAAGAATAAACCTTCCTCAAAAGTTATAAATACGTCCTGTTAAAACGTCCTAAAAATGCCCTGTTGGCTGTCCGTGTCCAATATAAACAAATTGCCTGCACTTGTACGTACAAACCATACGTCAATGTGGCAATATTTGTGAAAAGGTGACACGGAGGAAATAAGAAGATAAACAGAGGAAATCTGAAGTAGAATGTTTGTATATGTCTGTTTGATCACTTCTGAAATTATTCATATAGAGACAATCTGACATTTAAAATATAAACAATAATACAATTTAAGGGAAGATCACTGATGAAGCCTGTCGATAAAAAGGCAGAAACTAGATCTAGTCTGATTTGCAAATTTAATGTGTTTATAACTTTTGAGGAAGGTTTATTCTTCTTCTTAACCTCAAACCTACTAAATTAGGATTAATAAAAATACATATTAATGACAATATTAATTGTATTTGGTCTATACGACGCGTTTGGAAAAACAACACTTTATTATAGGAAATAAAAATGCCCTGTTGGCTGTCCGTCTTTAATATACACAAATTGCCTGCACTTGTACGTACAAACCATACGTCAATGTGGCAATATTTGTGAAAAGGTGACACGGAGGAAATAAGAAGATAAACAGAGGAAATCTGAAGTAGAATGTTTGTATATGTCTGTTTGATCACTTCTGAAATTATTCATATAGAGACAATCTGACATTTAAAATATAAACAATAATACAATTTAAGGGAAGATCACTGATGAAGCCTGTCGATAAAAAGGTAGAAACTAGATCTAGTCTGATTTGCAAATTTAATGTGTTTATAACTTTTGAGGAAGGTTTATTCTTCTTCTTAACCTCAAACCTACTAAATTAGGATTAAAAAAAATACATATTAATGACAATATTAATTGTATTTGGTCTATACGACGCGTTTGGAAAAACAACACTTTACTATAGGAAATAAAAATGCCCTGTTGGCTGTCCGTCTCCAATATACACAAATTGCCTGCACTTGTACGTACAAATCATACGTCAATGTGGCAATATTTGTGAAAAGGTGACACGGAGAAAATAAGTAGATAAACAGAGGAAATCTGAAGTAGAATGTTTGTATATGTCTGTTTGATCACTGCTGAAATTATTCATATAGAGACAATCTGACAATAAAAATATAAACAATAATACAATTTAATGGAAGATCACTGATGAAGACTGTCCATAAAAAGGCAGAAACTAGATCTAGTCTGATTTGCAAATTTAATGTGTTTATAACTTTTGAGGAAGGTTTATTCTTCTTCTTAACCTCAAACCTACTAAATTAGGAGTAATAAAAATACATATTAATGACAATATTAATTGTATTTGGTCTATACGACGCGTTTGGAAAAACAACACTTTATTATAGGAAATAAAAATGCCCTGTTGGCTGTCCGTCTCCAATATACACAAATTGCCTGCACTTGTACGTACAAACCATACGTCAATGTGGCAATATTTGTGAAAAGGTGACACGGAGGAAATAAGAAGATAAACAGAGGAAATCTGAAGTAGAATGTTTGTATATGTCTGTTTGATCACTTCTGAAATTATTCATATAGAGACAATCTGACATTTAAAATATAAACAATAATACAATTTAAGGGAAGATCACTGATGAAGCCTGTCGATAAAAAGGTAGAAACTAGATCTAGTCTGATTTGCAAATTTAATGTGTTTATAACTTTTGAGGAAGGTTTATTCTTCTTCTTAACCTCAAACCTACTAAATTAGGATTAATAAAAATACATTGATTGATGACAATATTAATTGTAGTTGGTCTATACAACGCGTTTGCAAAAACAACACTTTACAAATTATATTTATTTATTGAGAATTATATTTTTAATGAAAATATTTTTTGTTATCTTTCACAAACGACAATTTAAAAATTGATAATAAAAAGCAAGAAATACAAATATTTGAAACAGTAATTTAGGAACAAGTTCCTACACGCTCCAACATTCCGGCTACATAGAATGATTGGAGACTATTAGTGATATCTGTTTAATAATGGGATGCATAAAAATGCCGCTTTTGGGTTCACCTCCGCCACTCTGACCTTGTCCTTGGCCTTCGATTACCTGGATGACCATTTCAAATAATATTTATTTCATTAATTTACAAGTTATTCTCTTTTAAGTGTTTAATTTAAATATAACATCAACATATCAAAATAAATTATTTACATTAATTAAATGGAAAGATAATAAAAATAAAACATTATTTGTAAATATTAACAAAAAATAAAATAGTGTAGTTAGTGCCTCCAAAAAGTCGTAATGACTCGAATAATTAATATAATCATTCTGTTATAGTTTCTATCTTATATATAGACTTATTACTTGTACAAGTTATCCCATCTTAGTGTTGGACATCATTATTTATTGGCTCCATATTCTGAATGAGATAAGGATTTTCCGTGTCTTGAGGATGATTGTACTGGCATGATTGTACTGGTGATTGTACTGGCATTTCTTGTAGATCTATTTCACTAATCATCATATCACTTTTGGTACTTTGGTCCATAGCTAACTTGGCAATTGAAGTAGCAATATCTGCCAAAGAAGATATATTAATGCATGGTACAGATGGATGTATTGTTAGGTCTTCAATTTTCATAACTTCATATTTGTCAACATATCGTCGAGAAAATTTTTTTGGGCACAAAAGATTTGGTGGCCTCAAAGCTTGTAATGTTTTACCCTAAAAAATAAATTAGTAAAAATTTGAAATACAAGATTTACATATTAAAAATTTTAAGACAGGCAGCCCTTGTCCGCAACAGTAGTATCAACTTATAAAGTCATCTGATACCTTTTAGTCCGTACAAGCAGCACAGTCGTAAAAAGTCGTGGAATCAGTACACAACCGAAGCGACTCCTAAGTCTTCAATACACGAAATTTATTACAGACGGTGACTGCACTGACAATGCACGGATCCTTTCATGCAACTTAATGTACATTGAAAAACGACAAATACACTTATACACAGGGCCGCAGCCACGATGCCCGGTCCAAACCAAAAATTCTTGACAAATTTGGAAATTGTAAACACTAATTAATAGCAAACAGAAAAAATAATGAAACAGAAAAATAATTGATGAAATTTTATAACAAGAATAAAAACTAAAAAAAATTTTTGAATATCAAGTTCGTAAAATTTAGGTGAAATGTGCTGTATTTTTTGTGATTTTCTGATCATAAAATTAGGAAAACTTTTATTTTAAAATTAATGAATACAATCCAAGTGATTTTCCACATAAAAGCAACAACAAAATTTGGACTTCACCACCATGCGCAGAACCAGGATTCGCTCAACATTTTTTAAATCTTATACGATTTTGTCAATATAGCTTCTAACTTAAGACAACTGTCGGTTGAGTCAAAGTAAAGCTTATTCGGCAAGTTTTTATTAGAACCAACAAAATTAATTTGAGTTTTAGTTTTTTTGAAAGTGTAAGATTTAACCAAAAAAATTGTTAACATAAACTTCTAAAAATTGCTATTATAATAAGTTACGATATATTTTCTATATTCGAGAAGTTTTTTCGGTACCTATCGAATTTTGTCATAAATAAGTTAAGAAATCGCAGTACAGAATTCTAACTATTTTTAAGAAAAAATATCTCTAAAATATTTAATTTAATACGTGTAAAAATCCTTTAAAAATTAAATAATATTTTGTGGACCACAGCGCGCAACTCTTGCACATAAGGTTGCGGGTTCGATCCCCATCCAAGGCAACATCATGAAAAATAATAATATATGACTTTTTTCTATCCCTTATATAACAGGGCTATGAACTCAAAAGCTTCAACAAATTTCGCCAACTCTTCATCAGATAGCGCGCAACAACTGTTCTAAGATTCAACATTTCGCGTAATTATAGTGTTGCCATATTTGAAGCACTTCATCTTTCACCACCTTTCACTTCTTCTCTATCCGCTTTCCAAAGAAAGCAACACGTTAATTAATAGGTAGAATTTCCTGAAAAGAAACAAAATATTTTCATAGGAAACACAATGGAGATTCTGATACGAAAAAAATTCTCAGAATATGATAATAGGAATACGCAGTAAAGTGTAAAATTTTTTGCAGTGTCTGTGAATCTTTTATAAGAAAAATTACTTCAAAACCTACAACTTTCATAACAAACCTAGAATATAGAGTTTTTCAAACACAACAATTTTCCCTAATCTAATAGGTTTCAAATAGAAGAAGTCGGAACAATCATCTTTCAAAATTTCTTATTTAAGAAATACTAAAGAAACAAAAATTTCTTACTTAAAAACATAATATTATAAGGAAAAATCAACATTTGTTCTGACTATGAAACTGGCCATAATTATTACAACTTTTGAATAAAAAAAATCATTTCACAAGAACAATGACCTAAAATTTTAAAAGATTTCCATACGAAAAATTTCGAAACAAACCCTTTAAACTATCCCGATGGGTTCCTTCCAATCTTAATAAAATTCGGGTATGTGATACGAGTTCTGCGGCAAATGTTGTCAAATATCCAAATCTCAATAAAACCTTCTATTATTTCCCGGTAATGAAATTTCTAAGACAACAGGTTAAGGTATGCAACCTCCTAATTTTCTATTATATAACGTATTATTTTAGCAAGGACATGTCATTTTGACACCATGCTCTCATACAGGTTAGGTTTGATTTTTTTCTAGAAAATGCGTTATTAAAGGCTTTTATGTCGATTTTCATGTCTTTTTTACATTTTAAAAATTTGGTTTCATTTTGACCCAATGTGCCTATAAGGGTTAATTTCTAATTTTTTATTACTACAGTAAAATTTGCTTAATACGAACTCGGTTAAGACGAATTCTCGGTTAATACGCACTAATTTCAAAGTACCGACGATTTGCTATCATTTTTCATACAAAAAACTCCTTAATACGAACTCGCTTAAAATGAATTCTTGGTTTAACCGAACTGTTTGTGACAGTCCGAAACAATAAATTTCATATTACCAATGGCCTTGCAACTCTCTCAATATTTTTTTATTTAATGGAACAGGAACGAACTCCGACTGGTTAATCAGGGATGGAAAAAGCTCACTTAATCGGGGTCTTATACCAAAAAATGTTAGATCGCTCTTACATATTTAAAAATGTAAGTAAATAAAAAATAGCTTCCTCTTTGGCTCGTTGAAAAACATAAAAATTAAATATTTAGATATTAGCAAATATTAGCACAAATTGGAAAAAAAAAACATTTGCAAAAAGCGAAATTTTTGCAACAATATATTCGCTTGCAGAATGTCGTTCGCTGATTACCTCTTTTAATTCATTTTCTGTACCATAAAGCCTTTTTCGGATTCCGCCGTTATTTTGCAATTTTTAAGTGCGGTTTTTTTAAATATATAACCTACACAGTAAAAAGTTTTAGTTTAATTTTAATACTTAGGGTACTTGTTTTGAAACTTCTTTGGAATTAAATTTGAAATTAATTCCGAACAAGTTTATATATAAAACCATATTTTGAAAACTTAATACTTGAGGGAATTGTTTTAACACCATGACAAATTTGCGACTTTTTTTAATGATTACTTGGAATAAAAATAACACCAAAATTAGAATTAAATATTTTCATGAAAAAAAACAATTCCTCTTAGTTTACATCTAATACCGAAATAGGCATAAGTAATTTCTTTCTTTTTAGTTTAATACTTTTAGGTTTATTTTAATGCCAAAAATAGAATTAAATTTCTCTCATATAACAATTTTTTATTCCTTCAAGTTTAAAAACAACACTTAATAAGGAATTAAAAAGTGTGTAAATTGTATCTCTCTTATGTATTTTCTTGTTTTGGTTTAAAAACAACACTTGAAAAAGAATTAAAACTCTCCCTTTTCTTTCAGTTAATACCGATAACGGTATTAAAGTTATATTTTCTAAACCATTCGGTTTAAAAACAAGAATGTGCTTATTCATACAAAGAACTTGAAGAAAAGAATAGCATAATGTTTGTAAAAGTCAAAAGTGGTGGTAATTTTTTTTATGTGGAAATTAGTGATCCAGAAAGTGAGGAGTTCACACCAAATGGCATAATAATTTCAAGTAAGTATGTTATTGCGTACAAGCGCTTAAAATTAATTACTTTTTTTAATACAGTTTTTTAACTTTAGTTGTAAACAAGCTTAATTTGGACGTAGAAGGCAGGGAACTGCAATTTAAAGATCGTGACGGTGCCGATATTAATTTTGATGATCTCCCACGAATATTATCGCAGTACAAAACCTGTAGCTGTTTTTTTTTGTGGAATTTTGCTTTATGTAACAACTGCATCAGTCAGCAATCTTAAGAAGGTAAGTAAAAAGCTATTCATTTCATTCTTGCTTTATTGTAAAACAAATATTGCAGGAATTAGAATCGTATTTATTGAAAGGAGATTTTTGTGGAATTTTTGAAGAATATTACACAAAACAAACATTGAGCGATAGTTCTCGTCGTTGTATGGTACGCGAGTCCATAAATTTTTTACGCCAACGAAGTGGCAATTATCCCAATCGGGAGGACAAGATCGCGTTAGCTGAGGCTATAATTCAGTTGTTCCCGGCGTATAAAGTTGAGAACAGCAATTGTGGTGGCATCGTAAGAATTATATTGTATTAAAAATGCGATTGTTGATTTTCATTTGTATATCCTTTTATTTGTGTAATTGTTTTAGGATCTATTTTTTAACCCGGCAGCTAATACCGGTTATTTAGTTGCAAAATTAAAAAAATTCAACAAAAAAAGACGCAAGTTGTCTGCAACATCTGGAAAAGGTGAAAAAAGCCAACCTAGTGATAGTGATAGCGAAGATGAGAATACGACGGTAAGCCAAGAAGACCTCGAATTTTTTCAAAATTGCCTAGTTGCTGATCAACTCGTTGTAAAACAAAAGCTGCAACAAACATTAAAAGCACGCATCAAATATTGCACACCAGACGTGAACGTTTTAGAGACCTTTCCCATATTCGTGTTTGATTCTTCATTGGTAATATACTCTTTACAATTTACAAAAAGCTCCTATTTAATTCAGTAACTTTATCCTTACAGATTTTGTTTGATTTTGATCTTCGCTATGGGGAGTTAAAAGCAAAGGAACTGTTTAATATTTGGAACAAATATACAAATTTTGTAGATGATATAGCACAAGAGGCTGGGGTACAAAGTTTGGAAGTGTTGGCTGAGTGGTCTAATGACGTCTTACCATTTTTAACTCTGTTAAAGTTGCTTCCGTCGACTGCTGGTGGACGAGAAACGAAAAGAGCAAAGATTCTAAAATCGGTGGACAGCTTTATAAGATTTGAAGAGGTAATTTATTGAAAAACATTATTATTATTTAACTGGTTATCTTTTTATTGTAGCTACACACACCAATTGAAAAATACAAAGTTGGATCCCAGCAGCCAACTATAATAGCTGTTGGAGAAAGCAAATCATCAATTACCCAATATTTTATAAGTTTAGATAGTAAATGCATCAACTTACCACTTGACTTCAATTTTATGCAGGTATTTGATCTTTATTTTAAGTGTTTTTATGTATTCAATATTGAATTTGATATAACGTTGGCAAATTTTTTGCGTTATTTCGCAAAATTTATATATGGAATTGAGAAAAAAAAGGCGACAAGCACCAGATTGGTTGAAATCCATTCGAAATTTCAAAATAAATTTAAAACTTTGGCCTAATAAATAGTAATAGTAAACTTAAAGTACAATTAAAAAGTAAGTGGCCTAATGAATTTTTTGCGTTACTTAAAATTTAAAACTTTGCCCTAATAAATAGTAATAGTAAAGTTTAAGTACAATTAAAAAGTATACTATAACTATTTAAACAGCAATATTAAATTAGGCCTTCAGTTCCATATACTCATTTAATATTTATCCAAACATGAAACCATTTTGCTGCATTTGTGACCGAGTATTTGATACAACTTCATTTGTTATATTTCATTTAAAAAACGAGCATTTTCTCGCTGAAGCTCAGGGATTAAAATTAAAATGTCTTGCCTCTAAAAATTGCAAAAAACTGTTTTGTACATTCAGTTCGTTAAGCAGACATTCTAAAAGTTGTATTGTGGCATCTACAGAGAATTATATCGCCTTTAAGAAAACAAAAAAAACAAAATTAACCCCACCTGATGTTATGAACAGTTTGAGCAATGAAAGTAATGATTTTAGTTGTAATAGTGATTTCAATACTGTTAATGATACTAGTTGTAATATTAATAATACTGAAGCTAACTATGACAGTAGTATTAATGATGAATCCATCTGAGAACTGCCTTCAATTCAAAATACGACAGTATTTTCGTTATTTTCTTCGCTTTCTAAACAGCTTTCAACATGTGGTGTTTCAGAAAAAAATACAGCAGAACTGCTTAAAACGTTTGAATGCATTTGCCAAAAAAGTTTTGAGCAATTTGAAAATTATTTATTAGAAATGCATTCAGAAATTGATAAAACTCAATTTAAGCTAAATTGTTTAAATTTTAGAAAAAAAATCGATGCTGATAGTAAGAAATATTCAAGTAAATTCAAACGAGATAAGCAAAATTCTAAAGGAAATTTTTATGTTGCACCAGTTCCTAGGCCCTTAGGAGGTCGTTGGGTCATCCGAAATAAAATGAACTGTTTGCATTCCACTGAACATTTCGTTCAATCCACATTTCAATATGTACCTATTCTTTTAACGTTAGAAACACTTTTTAAAAATCAATCGTTTAAGGAACTTTATTTTGCAAGCAATCATGTTTGTGATAACAACAAGCTTGTGAACTTTTGTTGTTCGGAAAATTTTTCCAATTCCGTTTTCTTTAAAGAGGAAATAAACGCTTTGCAAATTCAAATATTTTACGATGATTTTGAAACGACGAATCCCCTAGGGAGTAAAACTGGTATATGTAAAATCGGTGCAATCTACTTCACCATCAGAAACCTACCTTTTCATTATAATTCAAAAACTAGCAACATTCATTTGGTTGCCCTTTTTTGTGTAAGGATCTAAAGAACGACGGTGTTAGTTTTAACAAGGTATTACAGCCACTCATTAATGACCTAAAAGCACTTGAAAAAGTTGGTGTAAGAGTAGATAATAGATTTTTAAAAGGTACTTTAGTTTCAGTTGCTCACGACAATTTAGGAGGAAATATTTGTTTTGGTTTTGTTGAATCCTTCAGAGTTCTGCACTATTGCAGATTTTGCAAAATCGATCGACATGAAGCTCAACATACATTCGAGGAGAGGGATAACTATTTAAGAACACAAGTAGAATACGACGAATTATTATCTTTGAGTACTAAGAGTTTTGATTACAAGCTTACGAAAGGCATTAAACATCCGTGCGAGTTCAATAAGTTAACATATTACAACATCTTTGAAAGCTTTAATGTAGATGTAATGCACGATATTTTAGAAGGGGCAGTTCCTTTCATCTTGAAATTGTTTTTTAAAAAGGTTATTGAAAACGGATACTTATCGATGCACGAAATTAATGCCAAAATAGTAAATTTCAACTACGGATATTTGCAAAGCTCTTGTAAACCTCCTTCAATAAGTGTTGATAAGAAATGTCGCACTTCTATAGGGCTTACAGCTTCTCAAAATTTATGTCTCATTTTACACTTCCCTTTTATTTTTCTTAACATTCATAATAATTTACCTAATTTGTGGAAAGGAGTCATATCTCTCATAAGAATCATTAATATAATAATGACTACTTCGATTAATAAAGATTACATAGACGTGCTTAAAACTGAAATACAAATTCATTTAAAAAGTATCGTTGAAGATTTTAAACAAACACTATTGCCAAAGCATCACTTTATAACTCATTACCCGTCAGTCCAAAAAAAATTAGGACCACTGATTCATACGTGGGCAATGAGATATGAAGCTAAACATCGTGAATTTATTAAGGATGTACCAGTAATCAATAATTACAAAAACATATGTAAAACACTTGCCAATAGATACCAAACAAAAATGAGTGTCAAATGGGAAAGCACATGTTTTAAGAATACATTCGTATTTAGTAAATTATCTCTGATTTACCTCAAATATTTGAATTTCGAAGTTCAAAATTATTTCTATAACACCTTGAGCCTTACTGTCGTTTCAAACGTATTTGTAACTAATAACTTTGAATTTTAGTACGGTTACAATTATAGACCTTCATTCGTTTTATATCTAAAAAAAGAAAACGGATTTTTCATGTTTGGTAAAATTAAGGAAATATATGTAGTTCGTGAAGAGCCTTATTTACTTTTAGATATATATATAAGTATAGAATTAGACAGTATCACTAATTCTTATGAAATAAATTCACAAAATGTATCAAAAATACGTAGTTTTAAGGAAATTGAATTTTTAAGGCCATATGAATCTTATATTATTAATTTAAAACAATACTTGTTAACACCCGATCTCGTACCACAATAAGCAATTGTAATTTTAATAAAATTAAAAATTTATTAACTGAAATATATATAAAATATTATAAAACTAACAATTTAATTTGTTTTATTTTTTTTAGAAAATTGGTGTTAATTTTAAGCCTGCCTATATTAAAAGCAACACCCGTTTAGCATACAATTCATACCGGTTGGGTATTCCGGATGGTATTAATTCAATTCTTATTAATAATAATAATAACACTTGGTTCGGTATAGAACTTATTATATAGGGCATTATATTAATACCTACATGGTATTAATCCAATTCTTATTAATAATAATAATAACACTTAGTTCGGTATAGAACTTATTCTATAGGGGATTACATTAATACCTAGTTACTTATTAAATATTAATATTTTGGTTGTATTTTAACACCAAAAAATAATAAGTTGTAATACATATTGGTATTATTTTTATGCTCTTAATAATAAATTAAAAAGAGAGAGTTCTCTCGTTCAATCTCTTTAAATGTATACTATAATGGAATAGATTTAATTGTTTTTGGAATTGTTATATATACACACCGGCTCGGCATTAAAATTAAACCAAAACTTTTTACTGTGTAGGGATTAAATATTTGTACCATAAAGTCTTGTTTTCAAATTCGGCTATTATTTTGCAATTCTTTACGTGCGTTTTTTTTTTTTTTAATTTCTCATCTAGGGGCTATAATACACATTTCATACAACAAAGTTTGGTGGCTAGTTGCAAAAAAAAAATCGCGAAAAACAAAATTTGCAAAAAGGATAATATATTTGTTTGCAGAATGTAAATCGCTGATTAAGTTTTTTAATTAATTTTTTGTACCATAAAGCCTTTTTTCGCGAAAAAAATATTTGCAAAAACGAAAATTTTTGCGTCATTGTATTCATTTGCAGATTGTTAATCGCTGATTGAGTTTTTTAATTATTTTTTTCTACCACAAAGTCTTTTTTCGCGTTCCTCTATTATTTTGCAATTTTTTAAGTGCGGTTTTTTAAATTTATAATCTACGGAGTATAATGCCCATTTCATAAAACAAAGTTTGGTGGTTAGTTGCAAAAAAAAAAATTTTTGGCATCGTTTGCAGAATGTAAATCTTTTAATTAATTTTTTAAACCCCAAAGCCTTTTTTCGCATTCCGATATTATTTTGCAATTTTTTACGTATGGTTTTTTAAAATTCATAATCTAGGGCTATAATAATGTTGGAATAGTATAATTCCATAGTATAGTTTCAATCTTGATTTTTATAACTAAATTATTGTTTTCCATCCCTGGTTATAATCGATGTTTTGAGTCATACAAAGGGCGCACATAATGACCCTGCAAACATTTGAAAGATACCTTCCAAGAAGATATTAAAGCGATATCTTCTATTTGTCATTTGATTGAAAATAATCAAGTAGTATTTACTTTGACATTGTCTTCCTTTTATCACTTGGAAGATAATTCGATGATATTTGGAAAAAAAAAATAATTCAAAAATTTTATCTTTTGTCATAACTTTTTATGACAATATTTAGCCAATATCATCTTTGCATCATTTGGAAGATAAAGCAAATTTGTTTGAAATCTTTTATCAATTTGGAAAAAATTAAAACTAAATATGTACAAAAACAATCAAAAGATATATAGGAAATAAACTCGTGAAAAGTTAAGATTAATTGCGCGGGAAAAATCGGCTAAGATGAAATCAAAATAATTTATAAGTTGGTCAATGGATTATGTATGCAGATATTGTTTTTCAGGCTTAAATTTAATAATGAAAAAATTAAATCGTTTTTTTTATTGTACTGGGAGTTTATTTAGCGATATCCCTTTTATCTTCTATATGAGTTATTGCTTTCATATTGCCTGGAAGTATTGTTTTAGTGCAACAGTTGTTTCCGACGGAGGATAGAACAAATGCTTTCTCAGTGATAGAGAGTTCCCCAATCTCTTTATTACACTCACAATAACTTTACCGTAAAAGTTCAACAGTTGTTTAAAAAGTAAATCAGTAAAGTTGTTTCAATTGTATAAGTAGTTAAATTGCAAAGAAATATATTTTTTAACTTTTTCTATCAGTTATTCAATAAACAAAATAAACAAAATACGGACTTTCGGTAGAAGTTAAAATATTCAATCAAAATTTTCTGTTAAAAACAATCAGTTGTTATAATACGAATAATTTTAAAATAAAAGAGAAATCTATTATTTTTACCGACTTTGCCAGTTAATAAATTAACAATTAAAAATAAACGACAAAATACAATTGTTTTGAACGAAAAGTGGGTAGTCCTTTTTTTAACTTATTTTCAATTGTTTTAATGAACATATTCGGTTGATTTTAAGGAAAAAATATTGTGAGTGTATGTATACTCTTTAATATTACTCTCCATGTTTAATACGAACTTCTAAAAAACTGGGAATATTCCTCATAAATATTTTTCAATTTGAAGAATATTATATTTAGCGGCGTGCCTTAGGCCTAGTTTTTGGGATGTCAGTTAAACCGAAAACGAATTTTGTCGTATCGGGTTAGCGTACCTTAAAGTTTAAAATGTAATTTGTTTTGTATAGGAATTAGATATTTTTATGAAAATAAAATACAATGTTTTTTATTAATGTAAAAATCTTTAAAATAAAAGCCCCCTTCGATGAGAATGCTTATTAGGAGCTTATATAAAAAATAAATAATTTCAAAAGTTATTATTCAGAGGAAGCTTAGGTTAAAACAAATTTTCTTCTTTTTAAGTAAAAATAAAATCAAATAGGCACACTTAATAATTAACAATAAATAACGATGACGATGTGAGAGCTGTGGTGTAGTGGTTAGCGCGTTGAACTGTTACACATGTGGTTCGATCCCCAGTGACCGCAACATCAATTTGGAAAAATAATGTGTATGATTTTTTTATCCCTAATATAGTGTCCTCCTTCACTATTCCCATAGCACATAATATAACAGGGCTATAAAATAAACAGCCTCAAGAAAAGTTTGCGAACTCACCATCAAATGGCGCGCAACAACTGTTCTAAAATTCAACATCTCGCGCAATTATAGTGTTGCCATATTTGAAGCCTTTCATCTTTCACCACCTCCTATCTCTTCTTTATCCCCTTTCCAAATAAAGCAACACATTAATTAATAGGAAGAATTTAATGAGTGTTGCTTCTCAAAAAAAAAAAAAAAAACTTCGAATATGAAATCCAAATTTCAAATTGCTCAAAAGCTATTGAGACATTAGCTGTATTTTGCCTCATGCCTATCAACGTTAAGTATTTAAAGCAAATCTACGTTAAACCGATTGTGGTACAAAAAAATTTTAAAAACGTTATGTTTATAATTGTTTCGTTATAATCGAACGTACCTCAGCAAAAGTTTTTAGGAAGTAACACGAATAAGTTACGTTAGATGTGAAAATGTATAAACGTTGAGTTTTCAACGTTGATAATTATCCGTGTTGAAAGGTAACGTGCATACGAAAAGTCATATGTTATTTTCGTCTTAAGCGCGTTTTTATGCACTTTAAATTTTTTTTATGAGTTAACGGATATAGTTAAGTCGAAAACACGGCTATTGTTGAAATAAAATAGATGTTTTTTCCTTAAAATATTTCCAGGTTTAACTTTCAATATTGAAATTTTTACATTGCATATTTTTGCTTTATTAAAAAAACATATATCCCTATAAATTCAACTTTCGAATAACACTGCTCTACAAAAAAAAGGTGAATGTTATTGCAGTGGTTTTAGGATATATAGGGGGTGCTGATTTCGAATCTGCAACCAGTTTGTTCAAATTGGCTCTAGGTTTTGCGCAATTCGCGATTTAATTTTTTTCAATTTTTCAGCCGATTTTTTCAATAAAAAATTTATAATTTAGTAACTATAGCCTCGGAAAGAAAACGCTTTACACAGTTTAAGCTGAATTCTGTGCCCTATTTTTCAAGCTTATATGTGTATCAATATCTCAATAACTTTTCTAAATATAGTCGCTTAAAATCAAGATTTAAAAATATAAAAAAAAAATTTTTTTAAATATAAGTCGAAGGCCGATTTTGATATCAAAGCCAATTTGGAAAGAAAAAGGTCCAAAATGTTTGTGCATGTCATATTCCGTTAACAAATAATGTAAAAAAAGGTGTTTCCACAAAAAAAAGCGTTTGCACAAAAACAAATGTTTCCACAAAAAAAAAGTTACACAAAAAAAAAGTTTCCACAACAAAAAAAAAATTTACACAAAAAAAAGTGTTTCAACAAAAAAAAAAAACAAAATGTGTCACCAAAAAAAAATGTTTCCTCAAAAAAAAAGTGTTTGCACAAAAAAAAGGTTTCCACAAAAAAAAATTTTACCCAAAAAAAAAAAGTTTCCACAAAAAAAGAAAATGTTTCCAAAAAATAAAACTTTACACAAAAAAAAAATATTTGACAAAAAAAAAGTTTCCACAAAAATAAATGTTGACACGAAGAAGTATTTGCACAAAAAAAAAAAATGTTTGCACAAAAAAAAAGTTTCCACAAAAAAAGGTGTTTCCACAAAAAAAAAACTTTTTCCACAAAAAAACAAATATTTCACAAAAAAAAGTTTCCCCAAAAAAAAATGTTTCCACAAAAAAAAAGTGTTTTTAGAAAAAAAAAAAAAAATTTCCAAAAAAAGAAAAAAAAGTTCCCACAAAAAAAATGTTTCCACAAAAAAAAGGGTTTCCACAAAAAAACATTGAGATGAGATAAAAGAGATAGAATGAGCTGAGATTAGATTAGGTTAATGCTATAAGTGATGCCTGGTTGTCATAGTAACGCCAAGGCCTGGTTGTCATAGCAACACGAAAATTTTGTATGGGTATATATAGGAAATATATAGGAAAATCTAAATAACATATCTCCAGAACCACTGGGCCAATTTCATGCAAACTTCACATAAACCATCTACAGACCATCCTCAACGTACCCTGAAATTTTAGTTGAAATCGTTTGAACGGTTTCCGCAGTTAGTAGTGACATCAAAATGTACACTTATTTTTATATATATAGATAAGCTACTATATAAGCAAACGTAATAAAAGGATTATACTATTATTCAAATTTTAATTGTATTAAAAATCTAAATTATTTTGTGTATAAAAAAATATTATAGACAAACTGGCCCACAGTGGTTTGAAATAAAAAAAGTGGTAATAAATCTGTATCTTCTAAACTATAAGTCCGATTGTATCAGTTTGTATGAGATAATTGTTAAGGAGGACCCACGCTTTCTGAATTTTGGATTCATGGTTACCCTGTGTTATCACAGGGTGACTTATTGGGCGTCAAAGTAGACCACCTCAAAAGTAAAATAGTTTTTGGATCGTGTAGCTCTTTCAATTATTGCCCAATATGGTTGATTTTTATATTTTGGAATGAGCTTGGAGAAGCGAAGAAAAAACATGCTCACTTTACTATAATAACTATTATGGGTTTTAAGTTATTTCATTTCAAAAATAAAAAAAACTCATTTTTGTCTTCGAAGTTTTTGGTGAATTCGATATTATAACGATAATTTTTTAAAAAATACTGACATATAGGCAACAGTTTAAGAAATGAGACTGTGAAAAACTTTTTTAAGTATCTCGAACCATTTAGTGTTGAAAAATTTCCAAAGTCAAACATTTTCGATGATCGAAAAAATTGCATTTTTTTCTCAATAGATGCTATCAATTTTTCACTTTTTTTTTTTTAAAGTAGCGCCAATTCATAAACGAATCCACAAAACATGATTTAATAAAAAATGGAAAATTTCCATACACCATAATTTTAATTGCAAAAAAAGGATAGTTTGGTTTATTTTTTTAAAATTATTTTAATTGTTTTACATGAATAAAAAAATAGTCTTTATTGCTGCAAAAAATCATTCACGTACCTTGCATAGTTTTTAAGATATTGATAGTCAACTTTCAAAGATGATTTTTTAAAAAATATACTTTTTAGTTTTTTCGTAGATTTTTCCCAGAAGTGTTAAAGGCTTTTTTGAATATTACTTAAAAATTAACAGTGCAATAAACTAGACATGTTTTCCTTTCATTGATGCAGGCACGTAGCTAGGGGGGGGGGGGATTGGGGGCTCGAGACCCCCCCCCCCCGGAAATGATTTGACAAATTTAAAACTTAACAAAATACGTCGAAAACAACAATATTTTTCAAAAAATTTAATAAAATATATTTATTTTTAGTTGAAATCAAATAGCAAGTGGTTTAGTTTCTGAAGTTTTCATAAATAAAATGGACTCGAAATTCAATTGCGAAAACTGTTTTCTAAAAAATTTTTTTGTTAAAGGCGTTTTTGTAAAAATCCTTAATAGTTATGTGTGCTAGGCATAATCAAAGAGGTTAGAAAATAAAGAGAATGCAATCCTGCAATGCAATTACTGAAAAAAAACTTTATAAAATGTGTTTAATTAATTTGGCTATTTTTTATTGTTACTACTAATAGTTTTCATCATATTTGTTATAATTTAAACATAAAATTGATGAATTAACCTTTGGTTTTTCTTAAAAATTACAGGTTTCCTACTTGTAGGCACAAGCTATTACACTCAACCAAAAAGATCTGTAATGGCTGCTGAAAATTTTGCTGTTATTATGGGAAATTTAACTGTTTTGAGTCCAGCGGTATTTTTTTTTGCTAATTTTAGCAAAATACATCTAACAAAGTTTGATGTATGTCTTTATACTGACTTTAAATAAATTTTTGAAATTTTAAATAAATTTACTTCAAAACTGCAATTCATAATCGATTTGCTAAAATAAGTTAAAAAATTTACTAAATATCAATAATTTTAGTACAATGAAATTGGTATAAATAATTAGTATACGCTACTAAATTTCAGTAAATTGTTGTAAAATGCAATTTAAAATCAATCTGCTGAAATTTCCAAAAAAGGATACTAAAAATAAACAAACTGTAAAATTAAAAAAAAAAAATAATTAAAATCAAATTTAATAAAAAAAAATATTTTTTTTCCTTCGATTGTAAAAAATATATAATTACTTCAACATATTTAAAATTTGGAGTAAAAATTGCAAACGGTTTTCCAGTTATTACCCTTTTATGCATTGGAGATAAAATAAAATTTAATGAGTTTTATTTCCAAACTAAGAATATATCAATAACAACAAATATAAACTAAATAAGAATTCTAAAAAAGCAACGAATTCTTGTAAAAAAAATTTTATTAAAGTATCCACTTGTTGTTAAATTAGTATATTTTTTAACAATTATTGTAATTTTTGCATTAAAAAATACAAAAATTGTTTTTTCGGACTTTCTATATTTTCATAAATTTAGTTAGATTATTCTTCCACCTCAAGTCCAAATTCTAATATGATATTGTCATATTAGATTTTTATTTGTTGTTTCAAAAAGGGGTTGATCATTTTCATGATAGACAATACAATTGTTTCGTAGACATCACTCTACTCTTCAGTTGTCCGCAATAAAAAATCTTCACCTTACTTTTGGTACATGGTCTGGCCAGACCCCTATGCATTTTGTATGAACGCATAGGCAAAGCACATGGCACGAGTTGGAAATTTGTATTTACTTTATTCTTTTATGCTTCTTTCTTTCTTCTGATTTTGTTTGTGAGTTAGTTATTCATTGAACGTTGAACAGTGAAGAAGTAATCTAGTTTTTGTGCGGTAATTTTGAACTTGTGAATAATTTTACGCAGGTAGATTTGTTGCGTTGTTAGTATATTATGGCTGATGAACTGGAATTTATTTATAATACACGCTTGCGTAGCGCGAATTTGCAACCCCAATTGTCAGAGGCATTAGTGCGTGATTTTCAAAGTCAGGTAGAAGCTGATGAAAATGATGATGTTTTTGAAAACGATGGTGACGACACTGCTGATTATGTGCCAGAAGATGATGCATCAGACATAGAAAATGATTTGGAAATTGAACCTAACGAACTTTATGATAGTGATGAAGACGTAGATGAAGAAGAAGAAAGTGGAAATGATGCTGAAGCAGCAAATGAAGTCGACTCAGGCTGTTTTTATGGTAAAGACGGTACTAAATGGAAAGAAACTGAACCCCCTGCATCTCGTTTGCGCCAGCATAATATCATGCGTTTTCAATCTGGAACAAAAACAAGGCTCACCAATCCAGTTGAGGTATTCAAGCTATTTTTCTCAACCAATATTACGTTCGTCATCATTAGTGAAACAAATCGGCATGGGCGAGAATCAATTAGAAAATGGAATGAAGAACATCAAGAGTCTACCCAAAGAAAATGGATTGATTTGACAAGCTCTGAGCTAGATGCATTCATTGGGATTTTGTTGGCTTCTAGTCTCAGCCATAATAATATGCAAGACTCCAGTATATTGTGGCGTTCTGATTCGCTGCCCATATTCCGTGCGGCTATGTCGCACAAACGATTCATTACTCTGTCCATATTCGTTTCGATAATAGTCGTACGCGGGCATTCCGACAGCAAACAGATAAAGCAGCTCCTATCCGGGACCTTTGGAATTTTCTCAATGAAAATCTGCAAAATTATTATGAACCTTATGAAAATATCACCATCGATGAGCAGTTGTTTCCGTATCGTGGGCGCACAAAGTTCACCCAATATATCCCATCAAAACCTGCAAGGTATGGGGTCAAAGTTTGGTGGGCATGCGATGCTAAGACTAAATTTCCATTGAAAGGAAAACTATACACTGGAAAGGAAGGAGACAATCGGGAGATAAATCAAGGTGAAAACGTTCTAATGTATTTCGCAAATTGTTACGCAAACAGCGGCAGAACAATTATTTCTGATAATTTTTTCAACTCATTGAACGGCGCTAAACGACTTGCTGCTATGGGACTGGCATTTGTTGGCACCATTCGAGCAAACAAAAGATGTCTTCCTAAGGAAGTTATGAAGAGCACCAGACGACCAATTCTTTCAAGTGTGTTTGGTTTTCATGAAAATCTTGTTGCACTTTGCAGCTACGTGCCCAAAAAAAATAAGGCAGTCAATTTAATTTCAACCGTGCATTACACGAAACATGTTGAAGGCGTAGCCATGAAACCGGAAGCAATTTTATTTTATAATTCAACTAAAGCCGGAGTCGATACGATGGATCAAATGCTAACTCATTACACAACAAAACGGTCAACCAGACGTTGGACATACGCGTTTTTCTGCAACATGATTGATGTGATGGCATTGGCAAGTTACATTATATGTAAGCTAAATGATGAAAATACAAGAAAAGAAAGAAGACGCATGTTTTCATATAAACTTGCAAAGCAATTGGTACTGGCCAACGTTGAAAATCGCATCAATAATCCGCACATTGTGGCTCAACCAACAACTCGTATAGCATTTGAAGCGTTCTTTTGGGGACCTCTCAATATAGCAAACCTTAATGTGGCTTCACGCAGTGGTCCAGACACATTAGCTGCCAAAAAAGATTGCAGAATTTGCCTGCAGCAAGGTGACAAAATACGCCGTAAGACACGCTTTTTTTGCTGCAAATGCAACAATCCTGTTTGTCAGCAACATTCAAAAGTAGATTATTTATGTTTTTGTTGCCTTCCGCAAAATTCTGAATAAAAAAATCAATGTATTCTTCATAATAATTTTCTATTTTGTCATAAACATTTATTACTTTACCCATAATAAAGAGAAATATATATAGAACAAAATTGTTGCCCTTTTCATTCCAAAGATTTTTTCAGGTCTATTTTTTTTTCCTCAGGTAGCTAATAACATAGTAAAAAGAAATAGAAACACAAAATATAACAAATATTTTCCTATCTTAGTAAAAAATTTAACGGCAAACAGCCCTTATTTCCATACAAATGCATGTAAATGCCAGACACCATGTGCCAGAACTAAGGGCTCAAAATATGTGTGATTGTACTATAGCGTGATAATTTAGCATAATTTTGACATTTTACAATTTTGTTTCCACCATAAATTAAGCATTATAATGTTGGCTTTTTATAATTTTTTTAAAATTATTAGGCTTTTTCATGTACAGTTAATAACACTGTGAGACAAATGGTAGGGGTCAGTGATCGGGAAGGGTTCAAACTACCGGGGAAAGTTATATCGGTAAAAAAGAAGTTATACGTGTCCCGGCGTTTCTCTGGGTCACCCCTAGGAATCGAGATATATCGATTTGACCTTTGGTGGTCTTTTTTTTGACATAACTCGAGAACCACTAGTCCGATTTTGCTCAAACAATTTTAAAAAAATTAAAAATTACAATTCCTTTAATCTGTTCATATAGCGTTTTTCTATATACTCAACAGTTTTGCCGGTAAAAATAAATGTATGAAGAAAAAAATATTTTTTGCCTAAAATATTAAAAAAAAGTAATAAACAAAAGGTTATTGATTTTTATGGTAGCGGTAACAAACATTTATTTTTACCGGCAAAACTGTTGAGTATATAGAAAAACGTTATATGAACAGATTAAAGGAATTGTAATTTTTAATTTTTTTAAAATTGTTTGAGCAAAATCGGACTAGTGGTTCTCGAGTTATGTCAAAAAAAGATATATCTCGATTCCTAGGGGTGACCCAGCGAAACGCCGGGACACGTATAACTTGTTTTTGACCGATATAACATTTCCCGTTGGTTTCATCCCATCCCGATTTTGAATGTCGCATAGTGTAATTTTAATTTTAAAAAATGTATATAAATTCGGATTTGTCCCAATTATCTTCTTGCAGTATATTTTACAAAAATTGATTCTGCGGTCAGCTTGTTGCTAAAACAAAATCCTCAAACGGTTTTGCAAATTTAGCTCGGATTTTAATTTGATATCCTCTTGAAATTTTAATCACGTCCGCGTAACAAAGACGCACTGTCAGCTGCTTATTTTTATTCAAATTGTTTGTTATAACCAGTTTTGTGTTAAAAATTGTCGAAATCGGTTTAGAAATTGTGAGTAAAAATGTCAGGACACCCGGAAATTTCCATACATAATGAAACATTTTGTACAAACAGACAATCGGAATAAAAATGACTAGAACTGGGCATTTTAGTTTACAGTTCAATTCAATCAATTTTATTTTTGAGCTAGTATGTTCTTTTAGTTCTCTCGTTCATTCGAAAAATGCAGGGGTATGGCATCACCCAAAAAAAAAGTTATAACGACATCGTTATCACTAGATGGCACTTTGTTAAAAAAATTGACAATTTTATTTTTTTATTTAAATTGAAATAATAAAAAACAAAAAAGCAAATAAAAAAAAGGAATTCTGAAATTTTATTATTTGAACATATTTTGCTCTTGATTTTTTCTTATTTTGCGCAGTTTTCAGCAATTTTTGAGTTTTTAAATATAGGCTCAGCTGATACGAAACATTAGAAAAGTACAAACAGCAAGAAAAAATCTGTTAAATTTACAAAATTTCAGCTATACATCACAAGCAATTTTAAGTTTTTAGTTTTTTTTTAATTTCTTAATGCGAATAAAAATCCACACTGCAGAAAGCAGTCTACTATTTTGTAGGAAATATTTCTGTTTCTTGTAGCAGGAGTGACCGTTATTTGTATTCAACTCAACTAAATTTAAAGATAGATCAACTTTTGAATATATAACAATTTCTGCTAATATTCATCAACATTTCTTTGCCGGTATTAGGAAGGTAAATTTGCAATTCGCTTAAACAAAATTTAGTTCAAATAATACTAAAATTTCGTACACTTAACAGTTGTATTTTTGCTGTTCTTATTTCACTAATATTTAGCCACTTTTAACTAATTTTGAGTACCTTTTTTGTTTGCTATTTTTACAGGATTTTCTCTATCAGTATAAGATTATATTATGGCAATGGTTTGTTTGATAATTCCGGATAAAATAAAAGAACAGAAAGGAACAGTTTAAATTTAACTTATTTGTGAACGCGAGAGAGTTCCTAACTCTAAAAATTAACAATATTTTTGGGGTTTCGCGCCACACAGATATTTCAAGAGGCCATAACATAAAAAACCGAGCTAACTTTGCAAAATCCTTTGAAAATTGACTTTCATTTGGCATTGGAACCACGGAGTCGATGTTTAGCAAAAAATGGGTAAAACAACATACCTACACCATGTCGAAAACGGATGGGGAAAAATTTTAAATATTGACAAAAACCGTAAAATATTTGAAAATTGAAATTAAATTACATTTAAAATATATAACTTAGTTTAGAACTTAGAAAATGCGTTAAAAATTAAATTTTCTTTTATGCCCATTTCTTTTTTAATAGATAAAAACATAATTGACCTGCTACACACAAGTAAGCTTACTCGCCAACATACAAAAAATCAAAAAATATTTGGTTACATATATCCTTGCCAGTGTTTAAAAAATATTGAGTCTAAAAATAGATTTTAAAAAATGTTCAAAAAATCTAGAAAATTATTTTCTATTTGAAATAATAATAAAAATAAGTCATTATCAGTAACTCATTATTATATGTTTTATTCATTACGGGTAGACCAAAAAATAATAATATGTCATTACCGTTTCTACACTGGGTGGTTATAAGCCATTCTTAATTGTAATATTTAAAAAGTTTCAAAAACATTTCCTTTTTGCGCTCTTGGAGATACTTTTATAAAATTTTGTGCCTCTGGCTATTTTATAAAAAAACATTTTTATACTGAAATTTTCTTTCTTTCATTATCAGTATCAGGCAATTAATAAATTAATTTTTCTGCTGAATTATCACATAAAAGGTCTGTTCCTTTATATTACCGCGGAAACCATTCTTACCAAAAAGCGTTCCCGTACTCGAAAATTGGACAGATGAGAGCACTCAAAATGGTGTATTTGTGTTTCTCTTTTTACTATCAACTTCGGAAAATTGTAAAAGGGATAACTGGTGTAATGATAAACAAATTGTGGAAAAAAATTTTAAATTTTAATTAAGCAAAGAAATACGCAAAATAAAACTTTTATATATAAAAATTAACTGAACAAAGTTAAAAAAACTTTTAAACGCAAAAATTATGTGCATCTGTGAGATTTTTCAGCTTAAATCTGTATGCATTTCAATTTTTTTCTTTTAACTAAGTTTTGGGCGTTTCCTTACTTTTGGGCAATTTTACCATTTAGAGAGAGGATTTTCTTCTTACTCTCATTTTACTGAACTTTACACAAAAAAAAGCAAAAGACCACACTTAACTTAAAATAACGAGTTTTTGGTAAGGGTTATACATTTTTTTTACTGGGTACATAGTTTTTGTTAGTATACCAAAAAAAAACACAGGAAAGATTAACCAAAAAAATTTTAAAAAGCCTCCCCCCCCCCCCCCCCCCCCGAAAGAAATTCCTAGCTACGTGCCTGCATTGATGTATTAAACATATATAAAAATTATTGTTAACAGGTAAAATTATTGCATTTAAAACACACCTCAGGTCAAAAAATATAACCACATGCAAATATTGCTCAAATATTAACTTTCTTGTTTTTTAGTTTTTTCGTAGATTTTTCCAAAAAGTGTTTAAGGTTTTTTTTGAATGTTACTAAAAAATTAGCACTACAATAAACTAGACATAATTCCCTATCCATTGATAAATTAAACGTATATAAAAAATATTGATAACATGTACAATTATTGCATTTATTATTTTTCCATTAACAATACCCAGTCAGAAATCGCCAGTGGTACAAAAAATCAAGCACTGGCATACCAATGGGTAACCATGGTATTAAAAATAAATGACTGGCAGAACACTCATTTGGGACGCTTTGCCAGCATTTGCGAAAAGCGTTTTACCAGTATTTTTTTTACAAAAATTTCGGTGGTTTATAAAAAAAACCACTGGCAAAGAATTGGCTTAGAGTGATATGCCAAGGTTTGCAACCAGTGGTTATCCAGTGCTACCTAGCCAATGCTACCAGGCGTACAAAAATCAATTCACTGGAAAACCAATGATTTTATAAAAATTCTGACGCTTCGTTAAAAAATGTTTGTAGTCGGAAGGTTCCGAGTTCAAATCCGGTTGCAAGCAAAAAAATTTTTTGGGATTTTTTTTAATTTAAAATTTTTTTTGTTTTATAAAATCAATTTTTTTGTTTGTGGGAAAGCTCCTTCAAGACCAACTTTTTTTTGCCCTCCAAACACTGGCATACTAGTTACTAAAAATTGTTTGCCAGTACTAGCATTTTGGCACAGCCAGTAGTTGTCCAGCTATTATCACTCATTTATGTGTTTAGCCATTAAATATTATATGTCTCGTTAGCTCAGTGGGTAGAGCAATCGTCTGCCAATCTGACGGCCTGGGTTCAAATCACGGCAGGGACAAAAAATACATATGAACTTTTTTTTAATTTTATTTTGTAAAATATATTTCCAGACCACCTAATTATTGGTTTTGCCAGCGTTTTGCCAACGTTTAAAAATTTTGTTCCTCCAGTGCTTTTCCGGCGCTTTTTTAACAACCGGTCCTTTTGTCTAATGACGTTATCATTTTGGGAATGGGAAAGCACTTTTTGCCAGTACTTGTACCACCTGTTAAAGTGCTTTGCCACCGCATTCCCGTTTGTATTTTTCTGACTGGGTATTTACATTTTTTAATAAATTAAATACTAAAAATTTGGTTTAAAATAACCCGAAGTGTCAAAAGTTAACATATTTTTTTCTTATTGCATTCAAAACATACACCACAGGTAAAAAAAAACATTTTTCATTTTGGGACTGGTACAATTATTGCATTCAAAACATACACTCCAGGTAAAAAAAAAAAAAACATTTTTTAACATGAGACAAATATTTTACAGGTGCATATTATAAAGTATAATATAAATAACTAATGATTGATTATTTACTCTCAGGATATTTTGCGTAACCCGTTTGTTAAAAATAAGTTAATACGTGTCTAAATTTTTACCTGTTGAGAATTATTATTCAATATATAAGCCGCGTTATTGTTTAAATAGTTGACTTATTAAGTATAATCTATCATGGAGATAACATTAAAACATTATTCCTTGTGCGAGGTCATTTGGCAAAATCTCGGAGATATATCTTTACGTGCGGGAAAAATAGCAAAACTTCTTGATACATTACATCTGAGGGAAATATCAAAATTGAAAAATTTTATAAAAGTTATCAAAAAAAATACGAAGCTAAGATGCCAAAGACACGGTTTAAGGAGAAATATAATGATTGGATAAATATGGAGCTGAATGTAGTGATCGGCGGAAAGAAATTAGGTCGGCCAAAAAAGGATTACGAAAATGTTCAACAAAAGACAAAAAAAAATAAGACAAGAAGAAGCCGTTAAAAAATTTTCTTCGAACGAAATAAAGGATTCCTTCAAAGCAGTTTTAATACAAACACAACCAAAAAAAGCTGGAAAAATTGTAGGTGTATTACCAACAGCATCTCCCGAGCGATTGAATCGTATGGTGCAAAGTATTTCAACTCTAAAATCATCAAAATTTTTCACAGAAGATAATGCGTTAGCTCTAATACTAAGCTTAGGATTATCGAGAAACAAGTATGGTATCTAGAAAAAATCCCTCCAGGAAAAAGGATACGTTATTTGACCAAACAATCAGTCAATTAAAGAAACGGAAAACAAAATTGTGCTATCACCAGTAGAAGTAAACTCTAAAAGTGGCAGTGTTGAACTTTCCCAATTGCTAGATAAGCCAGCATCGAGAATTACTTCTAATTTTAGTAAGGAAGACTTAGAAAAATGCCACAATTCTGAATTAACGTTGATATGTAAATGGGGCTGCGATGGAACGGCTGGATTTACTGAATACAAACAACAAACTACACGCAATGAAGAAGTTGATTATTCAAGTGTTTTTATGACATCTTTGGTACCGATCAGAATGCGGTTACTTAAGGAAGACACTTCCGCATCAACTTCCTCCGCATTAAATAAGAATTACGAAGACTTATGGACAAATTTTACATCAGGTTCTAAGTTTTTATGTCGGCCAGTGCTTTTTAAGTATGTGAAGGAAACTGTAAGCTCAACAAAAAATATAGTGGAGAAAATAGAGTTAGAAATTTTCAACTTATCTCCTTTGTACGTGGAAATAAATGGATGTATCCTAAAGATTTCATTTCAACTAATATTTGCGATGATTGATGGGAAAGTAGCCAATGCCGTCATAGATACCGCATCAACCTGGAAGTGTAATATATGCGCAAAGAAAAGCTCAGAGTTTCACGAAATAGTCAATGAAACTGTCGTTAATGAAGAAGCTTTGAAATTTGGAATATCTCCTCTTCATGCAAGGATACGATTTATGGAATATTGTTTACATTTAGCAAATGATATATAATATCGGCAAATTCCAGTATATGAAAATAAAAGTGTAAAAAATAACACAGATTTGCAAAACATGCGATCGGAGGAAAAGAAACGAATTCAAAATGAATTTAAGCAACAGTTGGGGCTAATGTGGATAAACCTCTTCACGGTTATGGAAGCTCTAATAATGGAAACACAGCCAGGCGTTTTATTGAAGATCCTGAGACAACATCTGAAATAACAGGTCTCGACGAAACTTTAATCAAACGTTTTAAAATATTTTTAGCGGTGATTAATAGCAAAAAACATATAAATTCTGATAAATTCCATATTTTTAATGAAACTGAAAATGAAAATATTTTCCCATGAAAAAACAATAATAGAAAATAGTATCCTTCCTTTAGGAGCTAACAGAAGAAGCGCAGGAAGCTAGAAACAACGACGTCAACACTATTGGAAATTTAACACACGAAAACTCCCCAAAATTCTGATCTAATGTACCACTTACTTATATCTTCAGATCCAGTAATGAATTATATTAGAACAAAATGGCTGCCAAAAATAAGTTTAGCAGCTGATTCCGAAGCCAAAGAAATTAAAAATATGTTAACTTTTGACACTTCGGACTATTTTATACCAAACTTTTAGTATTTAATTTATTAAAAAATGTAAATATTGTTAATGGAAAAATAATAAATGCAATAATTGTACCCGTTACCAATATTTTTTATATACGTTTAATTCATCAATGGAAAGGGAAATATGTCTAATTTATTGTAGTTTAATTTTTTAGTTACATTCAAAAAAACTTTAAACACATCTGGGAAAAATCTACGAAAAAACTAAAAAGCAAGAAAGTGAATTTTTGCACAATATTTGCATGTGGTTATATTTTTTGACCTGAGGTGTGTGTTTTAAATGCAATAATTTTACCTGTTATCAATACTTTTTATATATTGCACTGTTAATTTTTAAGTAAAATTCAGAAAAACCTTAAACACTTCTGGGAAAAATCTACGAAAAAACTAAAAAGCGTATTTTTTACGAAATCATCTTTTTACAAAGTCAAATTTAAAAAGATATGAATTTTTTAATTTTTTATTCTCTTTTTTTAAGTTGAATCTTAATACAATAAAATTAAACAAATATTCAATTTTGAAATTTTGAGCAATAAACAACAAATTGAAGGCTTTAGAAGCACAGAAAAATGTTTAAATCGAAATTACGCTTTTATTTTTTTTTGGTAATAGTTGAAAAACAAATAGGTAAGAAATGGCATACTCTTCCATTTATGTATACATGTGTGTGTGTGTATGTGCCATTTCTTAGCTTATTTGTTTTTCAATTATTACCAAAAAAAATAAAAGCGTAATTTCGATTTAAACATTTTTAAGTGCTTCTAAAGCATAGTATAATATAGTAGCTTTACTCTTTTTCTGTCATTCGAAAAACTGAAGTAGTGCTTGTTATTTTACTTGTACATGTAGTTCTTAATACCACTACAACTACATGAGATAGGGACAAGCTCTCAATTTTTTAATGATATACTATGTTCTTAAGCCTTCAATTTGTTGTTTATTGCTCAAAATTTCAATATTGGATATTTTTTTAATTTTATTGTATTAAGGATCAACTTAAAAAAAGAGAATAAAAAAATTAAAAAATTCATATTTTCCCAGTGTAGAAACGGTAATGACATATCATTATTTTTTGGAGTACCAGTAATGACACCCACTTACCTTCTGCATTATTTTAAAACATATAGTAATGAGTTACTGATAATGACTTATTTTTATCATTATTTCAAATAGAAAATAATTTTTTAAATTTTTTGGAAAATTTTTTGAAATCTATTTTTAGACTCAATATTTTTTATACACTGGTAAGGATATATGTAACCACATATTTTTTGATTTTTTGTATGTTGGCGAGTAAGCTTACTTGTGTGCAGCAGGTCAATTATGTTTTTATCTATTAAATATTACATGTCGATATAGCTCAGATGGTAGAGCTGTTGACTGGCAATCTGTAGACCCAGGTTTGATTCCCGCACCAGCAAATTTTATTTAAAAAAAAAATACAATAAAAAATATTTTTTTTTATATAATTTATTTTTTTGAAAATCTATTTTTAGACTCATTATTTTTGTCAGTACTGGTAAGCACATAGGTAACGATATATTTTTTGGTTTTTCGTATGCTGGTGTGTAACGACAACTCATTATTTTTCGCGACATCGCCATATAAAGGTAGTAAGAAATGTAATAACAAAAGTAAGTAGTTACCATTACCAAGTATGTAGTTACATAACCACATATCTGGTAATGATTTTCTACACTGGCCCAGTGTAGAAACGGTAATGACCTATCATTATTTTTTGGACTACCAGTAATGACACCCACTTACCTTCTGTATTATTTTAAAACATATAATAATGAGTTACTGATAATTACTTATTTTTATCATTATTTCAAATAGAACATAATTTTTTAGATTTTTTTGAAAATTTTTTTAAATCTATTTTTAGACTCAATATTTTTTAAACACTGGTAAGGATATATGTAACCATATATTTTTTGATTTTTTGTAAGTTGGCGAGTAAGCTTACTGGTGTGCAGCAGGTCAATTGTGTTTTTATCTATTAAATATTACATGTCGATATAGCTCAGATGGTAGAGCTGTTGACTGGCAATCTGTAGACCCAGTTTCGATTCCCGCACCAGAAAATTTTATTTAAAAAAAAATACAATAAAAAATATTTTTTTTTATATAATTTATTTTTTAGAAAATCTATTTTTAGACTCAGTATTTTTGTCAGTACTGGTAAGCACATAGGTAACGATATATTTTTTGATTTTTCGTATGCTGGTGTGTAACGACAACTCATTATTTTTCGCGACATCGCCATATAAAGGTAATAAGAAATGTAATAACAAAAGTAACTAGTTACCATTACCAAGTATGTAGTTACATAACCACATATCTGGTAATGATTTTCTACACTGGGGGGGTTTAAAAAAAACGCCCTCTTGAAAATTCCAGGATCTTTTGAGATCAGTTTTATTTTAAAAAAAATTAAGCAAAAAAAAATAGGTTTTTGAATATTCGAATTTTTAAAATTTTAAAATTGAAAAACTTTTAATTTTTTTATTTTTAATATTTTTTTTTTTTTTGTTTTAATACGGCTAAATATCCTCTTTAAAACGAGCTAAGAACCATTTTTGTAGCTATTATAGTTTTCGAGATATTCAAAAAATAACCTCGCAACAAGGCAAAAAATTAGAAAAATTATGAAATTTTTTTTAAATGAGTGTTATTTTTGTTCGGTTTAAGATCAAATATTACAAATTCTAAATAGAATTTACAAATTTTTATTTTACAACCAATAGAGAAAAAACTTATGAAAAAACTTTCCTAGAACCAATGGTTGACAATTAATGCATTTTCAAGTGACACCGCATCACTATCATCAGATTGTCTTTATGGGGTCCTCTCTAGGCTATAATGTAGATTTTAGTTTTAGAAAATTTTATATTTGGAACTACCAAATACCAACATATTTTTGATTGAAAATATTCGGTAAGTAATTTTTTAGGAGCTTACTTAATATAATTAAGTGTTTTTATCATCTGCCAAGTACCAAGTTTTCGCATAGAATTAAGTGGTTGTTATTCAGCAGAAAAAGAGTAAAAAAAAAAAGAATTAAAATTTTTTTCTAAAAAAACCTTAAAACTTTTTAATTTTGAGTGACTATATTTACAAAAGTTATTGAAAAATTTAGAAAAATAGGGCTCGGAATTAGGCTTAAACTACCCAGTGTAGAAACGGGGCATACTTTTTGCTTTTTTTAAATTTATTTTTATCGGGATATACATTACCTAGCGGGCGCAGCCCGCTACGTTGTTAGCGTGCCTTTTAAATTTTAAATATTGCATAACTTTTGAAAAAAAAAAATTTGTAATTTTTTTTCTTTGGCAAAACTTCGTTATATGATGAAAGAAAAGTTCTCACCAAAATTCATCCAAATCGAAGGGGTCGAGTCCAACCATTGGTCGATTTGAAATGGAATGACCCATATATAATCCTTTAAATTCCTAGGAGGAACATAGGGCCACAACAAGATTCTTCCATTCATCTCTATTTTCGGCAATACGTTTGATCTGACTCCAACTATATCCTGCGCCTTGGATCTCATTGGTAGTGTTACGTCTCCAGGTATTACTCGGACGACCCCTTCTTCGGCTGCCTTGAGGATTAAATTCAAGCGCTCTCCTTGTGATGTTGTCAGGAGGTTTACGAAGAGTGTGACCTAGCTATCTATATTTGCGAATTTTTATAGACTCTGTGATCTGCGGTTGTTGGGTTTGAAACCAAAGCTCCTCGTTACTAATTGTGTCCGGCCAGAACACTTTCAGGATGCGTCGAAGACATCTGTTTACAAACGACTGTAGTTTTGTAGCATTGTTTGTGGAAAGGTTCCAAGTTTCACAGCCATAAGGCAGTGTTAACTTCACGTTGGAATTGAAGATATTTACTTTGGTGTGTCGGGATATGTTTGGTGACCTCCACACTTTATTCAGCATGCGGAAAGCTTGGGTTGCTTTGCTGATTCGTTGCTGAATGTCAGCAGCACATCCTCCAGATTTATCAATGATGGATCCCAGATACAGATATTCATTCACGTCTTCGAGGTCTTTATCATAAAGTTTAAAAGGGCGGGAGACGTCAGTATGAATACGCATAGATTTTGTTTTTGACGTGTTTATCTGTAGTCCCACTTTGTCAGAGTTTAGGACAATCTTATTAAGATTTTGTTGCATTTCGGCAAAGTTTTGAGAGATTTAACAAATGTCGTCTGCATAATCTAGATCGTGCAGTCTTGCCGATATACCAAGACTAATACCGCCTTCATTTGGGATGGAGTTTCTCATTACCAGATCGAGCACCACATTAAACAGTAAGGGATATAGGACACACCCCTGTCGGACACACACATGAAATTACTTTTTAAAGTCCACGAAAATGAGGTACTTATAATGGGGCTCTGAATTAGACAGATTGCTCCAATACTATACGCAGGCTGTTTATGTGATCTGTTGGGACGAAAGCCAGCTTGTTCTGGGCGTAAATTCGAGTCCAACGCTTTGAAGATCCGATGATGCAGAATTTGTGCAATGATCTTATTTATGATATTGAGGAGAGTGATTCCTCTCCAATTCGAGCATACTATTAAGTTTCCTTTTTTGGCAATTTTGATAAGTCCGATTTTCATATCATCTAGCATATTTTCCGAACTCCAAAACTTGGTAATTATCGGCATTAAAAATGTTGCGGTCATCGGGCTATTGATTTTGAAAAATTCCGGGGGTAAGTTATCTAGAGCACTTGATTTATGGTTTTTCAATAAATGGATAGCCTGCGTTATTTCCTCGATATCGGGAGTATTTGTATCTATTGGGAGGATATCGTGTATGTAACAGGTGCACAATGATTGGGTGTGGTATGAATTTGGGGACAATAAGTTTCTGTAGTAATTTTCCCATATACCAACTTGGTCATGTTTAGCACCATTCGCATCTTTTAAGGGTTTATTATTTGAATGGTTTTTCCCCACCATGAGTCTGGTAATCCTGTACACAGGCACGTAGCTAGGGGGGGGGGCCTCGAGCCCCGGAATGATTTGACAAATTTAATAATAAATTTTTATTTATAATCAAATAGCAAGTGGCCAAGTTTCTGAAGTTTTCATAAATAAAATGGAAATCCAATTGCGAAAACTGTTTTCTAAAAACATTTTTAAGCTGTTTGGTACCTAAAGAAAATGTTTTTTTAAAGGCGTTTTTGTAAAAATTCTTATTAGTTATGTGTGCTAGGTATAATCAAAGAGGTTAGAAAATAAAGAGAATGCAATCCTCCAATTTACTGAAAAAAACTTTATAAAATGTGCCTGCAAATAGGAAACTAAAATTTTTTTCACACCTCTTAATTTACAAGTGGCTAATTTTTATTGTTACAAATAATATTTTTCTTCATATTTGTTAAAATTTAAACATAAAGTTGAGGAATTAACCTTTGGTTTTCCTTAAAAGATACAGGTTTCCTGCTTGTAGGCATTAGCTATTACACTCAACCAAAAAAGTCCATAATGACTACTGAAAATGTTGTTGTTATTATGGGAAATTTAACTGTTTTGAGTCCAGCGGTATTTTTAATTTTTGCTAATTTTGGCAACATATGTCTACTGACTTTAAATAAATTTTATAAAAATTTTTGTAAACTGCAATTCAAAATCGATTTGCTAAAATGAGTTAAAAAATTTACTAAATATCAATAATTTTAGTACAATGAATTTAGTATAATTAATGAAGATCTTAAAAATTAATGGAGATCTGAGCATCAGTTCTATATATTTAGAATATGCGGATTACAATAGCGTACTTTATTTTTCGATCTAAGGTACAGATTTTTCGCTAAATGTGTTTAAAGTTGGACTTTGGGACAACTTGGAAAGCTATGCTGCCATATAAAATTTTTGAAAAGTCGCAATTTTAACGTATAGGCCGCTATAGATGAATACAATTTTTTGTTAAAATATTTTCCTTTTAATTGCTTCTATACTATACTACGGCATTTATTAAGGCTGATTTTGCTTTCAGCGAATTAATTAGCTAAAACCTTAAAAATCGTAAAAATGCATAAAAAACATGAACAATGGTTTTAATATCAAGTTTTATGCATCAAATTTTAAGCCTAAATATGAATACAGATCCTGTGCCTACTTTTCACCACAACAAATTTATATTGATTGCATTTGAAAATTTTTGTTTATAAAAAACTAAATGGAAATAAATGTGCCTGCAAATAGGAAACTAAAATTTTTTTCACACCTCTTAATTTACAAGTGGCTAATTTTTATTGTTACAAATAATATTTTTCTTCATATTTGTTAAAATTTAAACATAAAGTTGAGGAATTAACCTTTGGTTTTCCTTAAAAGATACAGGTTTCCTGCTTGTAGGCATTAGCTATTACACTCAACCAAAAAAGTCCATAATGACTACTGAAAATGTTGTTGTTATTATGGGAAATTTAACTGTTTTGAGTCCAGCGGTATTTTTAATTTTTGCTAATTTTGGCAACATATGTCTACTGACTTTAAATAAATTTTATAAAAATTTTTGTAAACTGCAATTCAAAATCGATTTGCTAAAATGAGTTAAAAAATTTACTAAATATCAATAATTTTAGTACAATGAATTTAGTATAATTAATGAAGATCTTAAAAATTAATGGAGATCTGAGCATCAGTTCTATATATTTAGAATATGCGGATTACAATAGCGTACTTTATTTTTCGATCTAAGGTACAGATTTTTCGCTAAATGTGTTTAAAGTTGGACTTTGGGACAACTTGGAAAGCTATGCTGCCATATAAAATTTTTGAAAAGTCGCAATTTTAACGTATAGGCCGCTATAGATGAATACAATTTTTTGTTAAAATATTTTCCTTTTAATTGCTTCTATACTATACTACGGCATTTATTAAGGCTGATTTTGCTTTCAGCGAATTAATTAGCTAAAACCTTAAAAATCGTAAAAATGCATAAAAAACATGAACAATGGTTTTAATATCAAGTTTTATGCATCAAATTTTAAGCCTAAATATGAATACAGATCCTGTGCCTACTTTTCACCACAACAAATTTATATTGATTGCATTTGAAAATTTTTGTTTATAAAAAACTAAATGGAAAACCGCCAAACTTTAAAGACATTAAGCGAAAAATCTGTACCTTAGATAAATTAGTAGAGTCAGAGCCCTACTAATTTATAAAAGTCAAGATTTTGTCATGCAGTGTAGGTAATTAGTAGACGCTACTAAATTTCAGTAAATTGTTGTAAAATGCAATTTAAAATCAATCTGCTGAAATTACCAAAAAAGGGTACTAAAAATAAACAAACTGTCAAATCTAAAAAAAAAAATAACTAAAATCAAATTTAATAAAAAATAATATTTTTTCTTTCGATTGTAAAAAATATATGATTACTTCAACATAATTAAAACTTGGAGTAAAAATTGCAAACGGTTCTCCAGTTATTACCTTTTTATGCATTGGAGATAAAATTTAATGAGTTTTATTTCCGAACTAAGAATATATCAATAATAAATATAAACTAAATAAGAATTCTAAAAAAGCCACGAATTCTTGTAAATAACATTTCCTTAAAGTATCCACTTGTGTACAAAATGTTTCATTTTGTATGAAAATTTCCGGGTGTCCTGACATTTTTACTCACAATTTCTAAACCGATTCGAAAATTTTTAACACCAAACTGGTTATAACAAACAATTTGAATAAAAATAAGCCACTGGTAGTGCGTCATTGTTATGTGAAAGTGATTAAAATTTTAAGAGGACATCAAATTAAAATCCAAGCTAGATTTGCAAAACCCTTTGAGGATTTTGTTTTAGCAACAAGCTGACCGCGATGATTAATTTACAAGGTCTTCTAAAACCGCAGAATCTATTTTTGTTAAATATACTGCAAGAATCTTATAACATATGTAACAATGTAACAACATATGTAACAATGTTATAAGATTCTTGCAGTATATTTAACAAAAATAGATTCTGCGGTTTTAGAAGACCTTGTAAATTAATCATCGCGGTCAGCTTGTTGCTAAAACAAAATCCTCAAAGGGTTTTGCAAATCTAGCTTGGATTTTAATTTGATGTCCTCTTAAAATTTTAATCACTTTCACATAACAATGACGCACTACCAGTGGCTTATTTTTATTCAAATTGTTTGTTATAACCAGTTTGGTGTTAAAAATTTTCGAATCGGTTTAGAAATTGTGAGTAAAAATGTCAGGACACCCGGAAATTTTCATATAAAATGAAACATTTTGTACAAACAAACAATCGGAATTAAAATGACTAGAACTGGGCATTATAGTTCACAATTCATTGCAATCAATTTTATTTTTGAGTTAGTGTGTTCTTTTAGTTCACTAGTTCATTCGAGAAATTTTTTCAATTGTTCATACACTAATATAATAGTCTTCAAAAAATTTTGCTGAAAAAACAGCTGAACTCAGCGGAACATTTGCTAAACATTAGAAAAGTACAAACGGCAAGAAAAAAATATCTTAAATTTACAAAATTGCAGCTAGTTAATCGAAAATGGCAATTCACACTGTTAAGATCGGCAAAAATTTTCCTGGATATTTGTCGACTAAAACATCACAAAAAATTTTCAGTTTTTACTTTTTTGAATTTCTTAATGCGAATAAAAATGTACACTGCAGAAAACAGTCTACTATTTTCTAGAAAATATTTCTGTTTCTTGTAGCAGGAGAGACCGTTATTTATATTCAACTCAATTAAATTAAAAGATAAACCAACTTTTGAATATATAACGATTTCTACTAATATTCATCAACATTTCTTTGCCGCTTAAACAAAATTTAGCTTAAATATTACTAAAATTCCGTATACTTAACAGTTGCATTTTTGCTGTTCTTATCTCACTAATCTTTAGAAAAACGGATTTACTAATTTCAAAAGCTTTCTTTGCAGGGCCCCTTTTAACTAATTTTGAATATCTTTTTTGTTTGCTAATTTTACAGGATTTTTTCTATCAGTATAAGATTATATTATGGCCATGGTTTGTTTCATAATTCCGAATAAAATAAAAAAACCGAACGGAACACTTAAAATTAAACTTATTCGTGTACGCGAGAGTTTCTAACTCTAAAAATTAGCAATGTTTTTGGGGTTTCGCGCCACACAGATATTTCAAGAGGCCATAAAATAAAATAGAGCGAGCTAACTTTGCAAAATACTGTGGAATTTTACTTTCATTTAGTATTGGAACCTGAAAATTCGCACGGAGTCGATGCTTAGCAAAAAATGGGTAAAACAATAACAACAGATTTTAAATATTGACAAAAAAACTAAAATTTTTGAAAATTGAAATCACCTAAAATTTAAATTACACTTGAAATATATAATTTAGTTTAGAAATTAGAAAATGCGTTAAAAATTAAATTTTATTTTATGGGTATAAGCTATTCTTAATTGGAGATAATTTTATAAAATTGGAGATAATTTTAAATTTTATAAAATTGGAGATAATTTTATAAAATTTTGTGCCTCTGACTATTTTATAAAACCCATTTTTATATTGAAATTTTCTTTCTTTCTTTCTTTACCAGTATCAGGCAATTAATAAAAGAAATTTGTCTTTTAATTTTTCTACTGAATTAGCACATAAAAGGTCTGTTCCTTTATGTTACCGCGGAAACCATTCTTACCAAAAAGTGTTCCCGTACTCGAAAATTGGGCAAATGAGAGCACTCAAAATGATGTATATTTGTGTTTCCCTTTTTTTACTATTAACTTCAGAAAATTGTAAAAGGGAGAGCTGGTGTAATGATAAACAAATAATACCATTGTGAAAAAATTTTAATTAACCAAAGATATACGCAAAATAAAACTATATGCATTTTAATTTTTTCCTTTTAACTAAGTTTTGTGGTAAAAAAAAAGTGATTTTGTGCGTTCCCGTACTTTTAGGCAATTTTGTCATTTAGGATTTTGTGCTTACTCTCATTTTACAGAACTTTACACAAAAAAAGTAAAGGAGCACACCTAGTAAACAAAAAAAAAAAAAACAAGGGAAAAATTAACCAAAAAATTTGAAAAAGTTTCATCTATAAGCTTCCAAGTTCAGTCGGATAACCATGGTTTATTGATCTTTTTTCATAGCCGATACATTTTTCTGCCGATTTTGTAAAAGCGTTTTTTACTTCTCCCCAGTAATCTTCAATGCCAGTAACTTCTCTTATCGACTGCATAAAGACCTCGACTTCTTGGCAGAATTGTTGTTTGACGTCTTCATTAATTAGTTTAGGTAAGTCAAATCTGGTGCATTTTACCCTGTTGTTGTGAAAAACAGCTTTTAGCTTGAGTTGAAGGTCTCCGATTACTAAATGGTGGTCGCTTGCAACATCTGCTCCTCTCTTATTACGGACGTCGAGTAGGTCGCCAGAGTTTGCTTATCGCGATATGGTCTATCTGGTTGCATGTTCTTTGATTGGGATGATTCCATGTAACCTTATGGATATTTTTTATGGGGAAATATTGTTCCTCCAATAACCAGATTGTAGTTGGCGCATGTCTCAAGAAATAGTTCTCCGTTTTCGCTTAGTCTCCCAATACAATGATTGGCCATAATAGCTTCTCTACCATTGTTGGCACTTCCAACCTGGGCATTAAAATCTCCCATGAGTATTTTAATGTCACCATGGTTTATATGGTTCAGCACGTTTGCGAGATTGTTGTAGAAGTTAAGTTTTTCGTCTTTATCTGTATCATCGGTAGGAGCATAACATTGTATACAAGTAATGTTTCTAGCTTTTGATCTAAATTTGGCAAAAATGATGCGGTCGCCATGAGGTTGCCATTCAATTAATGCTTTTTTAGCTTTACTTGAAAGTAAAAAACCGACTCCGCTAGCACTAGTTTGGTTACGAGGTCTGCCCGAGTAGATTAGCGTGGAACCATTAGCTGTTACGTGTTCGCCACTATCGCACCATCTAGTTTCGCACAGGCCAAGTAAAAGTAGTTTGTATCTGTTTAATTCTCTTTCTACTTGTTCAAGTTTGGAAATATCCAATAGCGTTCGTACATTTCATGTGCCAAATCGTGTCCTTTCTTTAATGCCAATGGTCGTCAACTGATTTCGATTTTGGTTTCTTCTTGATGTGGTTTCATTAATCGATTGTGATTCAGACGAGTGGAGGATTGGTCCACCGCGTCCTAGACTGGTACTGGGGCTGCCAGTTTTTAGCATCCAGTCCGGCTACTAATTATTACCAAATGGTAAGGCATTTATTATGTGATGGCACCAATTTTCGCCATGACGATTATAGCCTCATTGGCACTCAGACATTTAAAAGTTACACGGTTCCCACACGTGTACTTCTGAGACCCTCTTCGCTAATCCGCTGAATTGTCCGCCACTGCTTATTTAATTCGCAGTTTCCCATTATGCCGTACAATAGGTTATTTTCCCACTATCCGCAACCTGTGGAGGCGTCCTCTAGCACTTCAGCTATGCTTCCCTATTGGGCTTTATACATATTTTATTTTCGGGGATAGCCCCCGAGAGATATTATATAATATCTCAGGGGGGAAATTTTAAATAAATGTTGTTAACTTAAAAAAAAACAGAGTTTTTCATGTAAGAAAAACTTTAACTTCCATGTCAAGTTGGATTGAAATTTCGATTTTTATAATATTCTGAGGCATTTCCAGTGGTTTTGCAATTTTCTTACAAAAAATTGTTGATTACACTTGTTCTTGGAGGGCAATTGACTCCTCATTCCCCGTAGGTCTGCTTTACAAAAAAGTGAATGATATTGCAGTTGATTTAGGATAATTGCGGGGTGCTGATTTCGACTCTGTAACCACCCTACGGGAAATGGATCAGTCAAAGAGCTGGTCACGCGACTGGAACTTAGTGGGAGTTACCGGTCCTCGATTCGGTTTTTTTATATGAAAGTAACCGGCAACTATAACATGGGCGTGTCATAGGAGGTGTCAATTTCCACCTTTTGAGCTACATGTGACTTGTCGCAAAGCTTGTCGATTATAACATATTACTCTACTGCTTTAAGAGAATATGCAACAGAACAAGTTAAAATTAAGCGTGTTCGTTTGCCTACTACAAGTTACTACTTTTACTACAGCTGGAAAAAATCAATACAAAAAGTAAACAAAACTTTCCAGTTGTAGTAAAAGTAGTAAGAACACACTGGTTACCTAATACGCAAGTAGTCTCATGTTAAATTTTATGTGATATATACCGAAACTAGTGCGGAATAAAACATCAGGTGACTGGTTTCAATGCACATATCACAGAACTCAAGAATAATACGATGGTTACTATTTATATTTCGGGAATAGCAAATAATAACAAACATTTTCAAATAAAAATGGCTTTATTGTTTTTCAAAATATTCCCCTTGATGATCAACAGGGCAAGGACTTTCATGCAAATGCATGTTTGTAATCAGTGGCCCAAAAATTATTTTGACCAAATACTTTTCCGAATCAAAGAATTTGCAAAAAAATGGCATCGATTTGTTGTTGCATATTTTTGCATATTTTGTTATAAATGCATATTTTTGCATATTTTGCTGTTAAGTGCATATTTTATGATCTTTATTGCATATTTTTGCATATTTTGCACCTTATTGCATATTTTTTTCATATTTTTAAATATGAAATTCGATTTAAGAATTTATACTTTAAAACTAAAAAAAATTCTAAAGAATTAATTATTTGGAAGCTCTGTTGGTAATACAACACTACACTAGAAAGAGAAACACATAGTACACAATATGTTGTCATCCACTAACACATTTTTTATAGATGTAATTTTAAATTAACGTTTTCGGGTGTTATTGCTCACAAACAGAAAGTTGAAAAATTTTATAAAAATTATTTTAAGGAAACTTGTCCCCGAGCATTAATTTCTGCCACTTTTTTCTCTGAGTTACGAAAGTGAGTACGATTTTATAGTACACATATTTAATTTATATTTTCTAATAAAGTTTTTTTCAGGTAAAATGCCGCACACCCTTAATATTTACAATCGACTGTATTTCTTTTTATTTTCACTGAATTTTCTAAAAATATATTTAACTATGTGTATTTGAAGACATTCATTGTGTTCGTTTACTCGAATTTCTTACTACTTTCACTACAATTGCAAAGTTTTGTTTACTTTTTGTATTGAATTATTCCAGCTGTAGTAAATATAGTAACTTGTAGTAAGTAAACGAACAAGCTTATTGTAACCGATACCTGAATTTTTACGTTTATGTTGGTTTTTAATAAATATAATTAAAAAAACATTTATTTTTAATTGCATATTTTTTGGTTTTTAGTGCATATTTCGTTATAAATGCATATTTAAGTGCATATTTTCAATTTTATAGTGCATATATTAAGCGCATATTTTCGATTTTTTAGTGCATGAAAGTTCTTGCCCTGATGATCAATATACTTTTGCATTCGTTCAAACCATTTGTCATAGCAGTTTTTCCATTCCTCTTGAGGAACCTCCAAAACATGGTTTTTGAACGCTTCAACTGCTTCTTCGGCGATCGTAAATCGTTGACCACGCAGTTTACCTTTGATATTCGGGAACAAGAAGAAGTCATTGGGTGCCAAATCGGGATTGTACGGAGGATGAGTCATCAATTCGATGTTTTGACTGCTCAAAAATTCACCTGTTTGACGAGATGTGTGAAAGCACTCATTGTCATGATGGAGAATCATTCGTCTTTGGGGGTTAGTTTTACGAATTTCTCCGAAGACTTCCGGCAAACAAATGGTCGTGTACCACTCAGAATTGACCGTCCGATGTTGCTCAAGCGGAACAGTGGCCACATGACCCATTCGGCCGAAGAAATAGGCGACCATTTGCTTCGCTGTGCTTCTTCCACAAATAAATTTTGTTGGATTCCTCTCGTCCTCGGAATACCCACACGGTCGATTGCTGTTTTGTTTCCGGCTCATACGCATATATATCCATGATTCGTCACCTGTCATGATTTTATACATGTCTTTTGAGGCACCACGATCAATCTTTTTAATCATTCCCTTACACAAATCGATGCAAGCCTTTTTTGAGCGATTGATAAATTATGGGGTATCCAACGAGAGCAAATTTTTTTTACAATTAAGTGTTCATGCAAAATCGAATGTATTGAAGGGGAACTAATGTGCAAGGATGCCTCTATCTCACGGTATGTCACATGATGATCTTGCATTATCAGTTCACGCGCTGCATCGATGTTTTGTGGCACAACAACCGATTTTGGACGACCTTCACGGAATTCGTCGGTGTCCGAACTACGACCACGATTGAATTGACTATACTAGCGATATACTGTCGTTTTTGATGCTGCTTTATCGCTATACAAAGAGCTGAGTTCATCGACACATTCTTGTTGAGATAATCCACGTCGAAAGTTGTAAAAAATAATCCAAAGAAAACCTCCTCTTGAAATTTCCATTTTTTGGCCAAATTGAATTTCTTAACTCACTGTAAACAAAACAAATAGCACTTGTACATCAAAACATTGTGAGTACGTTTATGCTAAAAGATGTCAATTTTGTGTTGCCAGTTCCCGAAATATAAATAGTACTCCTCGTATTTGTTAAAAAACTAGTCACATATTAGTCAATATGTGAGTTGTTGCTGAACTACTACAAAATAATAGTTTCGTGACATATCACTATACTGCTCTAAGTTAACAAGTCACAGGACTAGCGGGAAATAATTGACATGTAACATGTCACTTATTATTCACCATGTGTCATAATAAGTACGGGTGCTGGAAGAACCCAGAAGGATCGAGTCACTGAACTTACATAAAATAACAATTCACTGCATCTGTTTTAAAAACATTACAAAGTCACAAAAAGTTATATAAAAAAAATATTTTTTTTTTCAAATAAACACCACAAACATAAATATTTGGCTTTTATTTTTTTAATCACCTGGATTTAGAATTTTTCATGCAAAAAGGAGATTTATTATATCTAAAAAAAACTGGTTTTAATAAATACACAATAAAAGCACAAATAAATGAAACGTCCTATTAATTTAATGTCAGAAAAAAATACGAATGAAAATTAAAAGAGAAACAAAAAAATTGAAAAACGAAGAAATAAAAGGTTTCTATTACATTTTTTTTTATGAAATATGTTTAGAAAAAAAACTACATCTCACCAAATACATATTTTCCATCTTGGATATGGAGAAATAGCTCAAATAGAAATGGCAATTTTTCACTCTACTGTAAGTAACACAGTTCAACATGAAAAAATATAACCATATACGGACACCACTACGTGATTAAAGACAAAAAAGACCCGTGTCTCCCAGTTTTGTCCCAAGTTATGGACTTTTTTTTATAGGCCCCCAAAAGATTTGGGGCCTCGGTGTCATTTTTGCAAAAAAGTGATAATTTTCTCAGGCTCATATCTTGCAAACCTTTCTTAATTTTGATTTACTCTCTGAGGCAAAGTTGTAGCTCTTGTCATTGAGCAAAAATTGTGAACATATAAAATAAAAAAAACGATTTTTCTACCTGTTTTCCCCTGTTCAGGTCCATAGGTAGCAAACCGTTCAAAATTCAAGGAAACAATCAACTACAAAAATGTACCTAAGATCTCAATAAATAAATTTGTAGAACATATGAACTTCCGAGAAATTATTCTTAACACCGTTTAGGCAGCACTTAGGTAGCCGCAAAAGTGAAAAATTTCCGGAAAATTTTTTTAATTTCATTTGTTTTTTTCTTTACTTCAACATTGAGATACTATGCTATCTATTACAAAAATAATAAAAAAATATTCGTATTATGTTTATAATGTTGATGGCCCTGGACTTGCAAATCGCACTCTCTTAAGTTGTGGATCCAAATCGTCGTCCGAATCGTCCGAATCTGACTCTGATTCAGAACTTATGGTGTCCACAGGCACGTTGTTTCCAGACTGCCCTCCATCATCAGCTTTTTCTTCTTCAAATACTTCATTAACATCATACAGGGTGATCTTGTGACTCCACCAACATACCTGAAATGAATTAGAAAAGACATCAAAAAACGAATGCAACACAATGCATCAATAAAATTGATATTACCTCTGCAAGCAATGCGTCGATTTTTTGGCCTTTTTAACGTTTTTCCATGGGCATTGTATTTTGGTGAAACCGTTCTCCTTGCTCATCGGATTCGGGAGGGAGTTGTTTGATAAAATCGTCAAAATGAAAATGAAGAAAATGCAGCTTTAATGTCATCGATGTGCCGATTTTCTCAAAATAATACAGCATTCCATTCTCTTGCTTCCGGTTCCCCGTCTCGATCCCCTCCCAAGACTCTGGTGCATACACGCTGAAGGTAAATCCATGCCATTGAATGATTTTCATCAAGCGATGAATCAAAGTTTCTCTTGAATGGCTTTCTAATGTCAGGGCCATTAAGTACGCCTGTTAAATGAAGACAAAAAATAAAGACAGAAAAGAAAACATTACCAAAGTGTATATAGTACACTCATACAAATAAGTCCGTAAAAATAGCAGAAAAAGTTACTAAAAATTTGTTAAAAATGATGTTGCAGAAAAAACTGCTAATATTAGCAGAATCAGTTTGCTAAATATTAATAAAATGAAAAGAGCAAAAAAAAACTGTTAAATTTACAGAATTTTAGTAATATTTGAGCTAAATTGTTAATTGCAAATAACAATTTAACCTGCTAAAATTAGCAAAAAAAATTGCTGAATAGTAGTATAATAAAAATAGCAAAAAAAAACTGTTAAATATACAGAATTTTAGTAATATTTGAGCTAAATTTTTGTTAATTGCAAATAACAATTTAACTTGCTGAAATCAGCAAAAAAATTGCTAAATAATAGTAGAATGAAAATAATAAAAAAAACTGTTAAATCTACAAAATTTTTGCTAAAATTTTCTGAAATCAACAAAACTTTTGCAGACTACTAGTGGACTGGAAAAAGGTAAAAAAGGAGCTAATGAAATGAAAATTAATAAATAAAAAATAAATGTGTATTTAAAAACATACTTGTGACCAGTTTATTGAATGTGTCAATTAATTGAAATGTTTTCAATTGGCATTCTTCAATGCCTAAATTCCCAATTGATGAAAGAAGTATTTGTTTTCATGTTTTAATCAAAGAATAAATTAAGAAAAGGACAGAAGGTGTGAACGATTAAAAATATCGTATTCTTAAAAAAATTAGGGTCATCCCCGTAAACTCCACTTGCTCCCCAAATACAAATTTTAATCACAATTTTCATATTAAAATGGTTCGTCCAAAATAAACCTTGATCTTTGAAAATTAATGTATTACGATAAATAGAAACTTTTCACATAAGTAGACGATTATCAAAATATTAACCCACTCAAAAGCGAAAGGCACAGATGATGGCTTTGTAGCGAAAGCCGAAAATGCGCATTCTGCCTTGCTGGTCTTATCGAATTCTTTCAAAAATGTTTATTCTTTGTAATTTACTTGTAAAAATTGTATCATCTTTCTTTGATTTGAAAATAATTTAAATAGAAAGTGATATTAATTATACCCTACACCACTATGTGGTCAGGGTATTATAAGTTTGTGCTGATGTTTGTAACACCAAAAAATATTGGTCACAGACCTTATAGTATACCGATCGACTCACCTTATAGTATACCGATCGACTCAGAATTTTTTTTTATTTCGATTTAACGATGTCCGTCTGTCTGTCCATGCATTCTTATGCGCACTCTACAGGTCGCAAATATTAAGATATTTTGATGAAACTTGGTACACCGACTTATGTCGGCCCAAGGACGAAGCCTATCGGTCCATGTTTAGACCTATTGCCCATATAAGGGTCCCCCCAAAATTGGCTTTGTTACAAACTGCAGGTCGCAAATATTAAGATATTTTAATGAAATTTGGTTCGCTGACTCACATTATAGAAAATTTTGACACAAGTCCCATTTTAACCCATTCGAATTTGGGATCCAAACATTAGTAGGCTTTAACCAGACTGGTGTAGGGTATTGTATAGTCGGCATGCCCGACTTTAACCTTTTTACTCGTTTATGATCTAGAGTCAAACTAAGATAGCATTCATTTAGAAACTTTTCTCATAAATTTTAATAATTTAGATATTTTATGAGTAGGACAAATTTTCAACCATTTCAATTTAGTTTTATTTAAAAACTTTTTGCATTAATTTTGTCGAGTTAAAAATATGCAGTAATTTTTACGAGTCATTTAACATTCTGTTTATAAGCGCTCCAAAATTGGTGGTTTAGTTTACAAAAACTTTGTAAAATTAGCAAATCTTCTGTTAAAAATTAGTAACTAAAATTCAGCAAAATACTGTAAAGTTAGCAAATTTATTATTAAAATTAGGAACTAAATTCAGTAAAAAAAAATAGCAAAAAAGTTTGTAGGTTAGTAATGTGGAGGTAGCAAAAAAATTAACTAAAAATTAAATTTTAACTAAAAATTAGTTAAAAGTTTGCTAAGTTGAAGTACTAACAGTTTTACTAACTTTTCTACAAACTTTTTTCTATGAGTGTACAATGAGGTGAACAAAAATTCGTTTTAAATTTACTACAATACCTTTTTTAATTTTGTCATCGCTACGTTTTGGAAAAACGCTTTTCAAATAGTCGAATGCGTTTGGACAATTTACAACGGCCACTTCGATGAATTTTTTAACAATTCCCAATTTTATGTGGAGCGGTGGCAGCAAGATGTCTTGAATATTGTCAATTAAAGGTGTATTCTTCAGTCTATTGTGTTGCATTTGTTCCTCCACACTTCCTCTTGGTCTCCACGAATTACATTGGAATTGATTCAGAGGTGAGCGCGAATTCCAATTACAAAGAAAACAAAAGAATTTTGGGAAGCCGCCCTTATCGATGATCCCTTGCAAAATGTTGATGACCTTCAAATCACAGCAAATCTTCCATTTATTTTCGTAGTATTTGATTTTTTTCATTATATCTTTCAATGTTTCATAGCTTTCTTTCATGTTAATACCCATTGCTAGCGGAATAGAAGGTTTTCGGTTCGATACATGCAACAACACTGCTTTCAAGCTTGAAACAGAACCATCAATAAATAGTCTCCACTCACTAGCGATGTAGTTCATTCCCATTTTTACCACCAAGGCTTTTATATCGTTGCAGTAAGCGAACGAATTGTCATCATTTAGAGGCTCTGAAATTCAGCTTGCCGTAGAGTTAACATTAGAATGTGTGAGTTTTCTTTGCTTTAAAAACGCTGTCAAAAATATGGCAAGTCGCTGCGATAGTCCCAATATGGCCACAATGAAATCCATTTCCATTTGTATTGTTAGTTGTGGTCCATCTCTTCCCTGGGGCTCATAATCGGTATCAAATGGATCTTCATAAGTAACACCACTTGCTCTACTCATTCCTGTAAATTCTGTCGTACGATCTGCAGTTGGCGGCCTTGGTGATACAAAATTTTCAGGTGCAAGCACTGGTAGTGTGCTGTTACAGTTGCTTTATACATTTTGTTCTTCTCAGCATGTCGATTTAGATGACATGTGTAATTTACGCATGTGTACCAACTGGTTGCGTCATGATCACCTAGGCGATTAATCCGGTATACCGGATTCATACTATCTTTGCCTCCACTCAACCATGCCATAAGATTGTTATAACATTGGCGACACTCTGTATTAGGTGTGTAATTTTCACCGGTCAAGTCTACTTCATCGAAAAACAACTTATATGCTCTAATGAATTCACTAATTAAAAAATTCTTTTCCTTTTGAAACCTTGTAGAACTTTTTTTCTCTTTTGATGACCGCAAACGTAGCAAAATAAATCAATTTTTTCATATTGCATATTGAAATTGTCAGTTTCCAACGTTGTTTGCGAATTATGCTGTAGCACTTTCTCTATAACTTTCACCGCTGAGCTCTCGTTGACGTCGCGCTGTGTAATGCCTCGATGTGAGCGTCGTGTCGCTTTTATATTGTGTGCTGCGTCCCTTGATGCGTGTGCTGAGCTTACTGCTTTGCCTGTGCTGCTGCGGTCGGTGCGTGATCGCGTGAGTTGTTTATTCATATCTTAGGTACATTTTTGTAGTTGATTGTTTCCTTGAATTTTGAATGATTGCTACCTATGGACCTGAACAGGGGAAAAAGGTAAAAAAATCGAATTTTTTTAAGTTTTTTGCGATTTTAATATTGAAGATGAAGTTTTTTTTGATTTTATATGTTCACAATTTTTGTTCAGTGACAAGAGCTACAACTTTGCCTCAAAGAGAAAATCAAAATTCCGAACGGTTTGCAAGATATGAGCCTGAGAAAATTATCACTTTTTTGCAAAAATGTCACCGAGGCCCCAAACCTTTGGGGGCCCATATAAAAAAGTGCATGACTTGGGGAAAAACTGGGAGACGCGGGTCTTTTTTTTTGGTCTTTTAGAACGTAGTGGTTTCCGTATATGGTTATATTTCCATGACTTAAAAAATTACACACAGTGTTATCCTTCATTTAGAAATGATCTGTAAAGTTCGGCTAAAAAATGTCCATCGGATCTATGACGTGTCAGATATGGTTTAGCCAGTTTAATTCCGTGCTAATTTATGATGAAATTTGTTATAAAAATGTTTCGTTTTTCCTGTAAGCATATTTTGTAGTATTATATTGCCAATTTCAAATTTACTTATGTTTCGATTTGTACCTAATTTTTTACAATATGAAAGTTTTATTGTAATTTTTGGGTCATATGCATAATTACTTTCTAAGTTTATAAATGGCTTATTAAACAAATATTTTATACAAAATTCATTTTATAAACGTGTTATAAGGTTTTCAAATTATTATGCATAAGCACAAATCTTAAATTTTAGTTAAAAAAATTGTAAGTGAAACAAATGTGCCGATTTAATATGAAAAAAACTGTAAAAAAAATCCATAATTTAAAAAAAATGTTTTTTACATGAAAAAACTGGAAACCTGTTAGGCATCCCAAAAAACTGTAAAAAAAAACAGTTAAAATTGGCTATATGGCAACACTGTTCATAGGCCTTTCAAATAAAACACAAAATCCATTGCTATCTCAAACACAAAATCCCTTTACCCAATCTCAATGTTGAAGGCAAAACTCTTTCACATCAACATGTAAAAGAGTGTCTCCAAAGGAGTCTCCCATCTCAGAACTTCGATTTTGACGAAATTTTCGTCTTATAGCGAATTTACATTATGATCGAAATCGAGTTAAAAGTAGATTTCGATAGATTTCGACTGAAATCCAATAAAAATTTGTGATTTCAAACAGATTTCCCATAGGAAATAAAATCCGAATTTAATTTGGATTTCAGCGAAATCTCATCGAAAACCAAATTGAAATCCAATTTTTCTCCCATATTTACAGAAAAGTAGGGAAGTTTGCAGAAAAGGTGGCAACATTTAGCAGCTGTTTATGTCATAAAAAATTAATAAATAATAAATTTTAATAACTTTAAAAAATTAAGGAATAACATAATAAAGTCTGTTATTTTTAATTGAAAGAAATATTTAAAGTTGAAAACGGCTATTTTATTGTATCCGACGAAGAGAAACTATGAAAAATGGTGCCGGCAAGACCATTGACAAAATATATTTTAGCTTTCTACTAATCAGCCCTATGTATCTTTCATAATATAAATCATTTTTGTGTTTGGCCATTAAATAAAATGGTTTTTAGAGAATCTTTTAATTTTGGTTATTTTTTAAGGTTAGTTTGTTTACAAAAAAATTGTTGTTGGCTGATCGAAATCCCATTCATCTGTCAAATATTCTAATGTAAACGATATAGATTTCGAATTGGATTTCAAAACGAAATCTAGTAAACATTTTGACAATGTAAATTCTATGTTATTCAGTTTGTTTGGATTGTGTCTTTCTTATAAAAGTAAAAATTATTCAGATTCTTAATTTTATTTACGATTTGAGGCCCTAAGAGTTCGGGGGTTTTTTTTTCACGCAAAAACAACATTTGGAAATCGGTTCAGTAGTTTTTTTCTCAACTGACGTGATCGTTTTTGCAACAGCTAGGGATTCTATAAAAAAGCTGATGATTATCTTCAACTTTTCGATGTTAAATTTCTAACATTTTAAAGATGTTACTTACAAAAATGTTGAAATATGTGATGCAAAATTGCTTTCTTTCACCAAATTTTTTACAACATTTTAAAAATTTTATGTAACATGCTAGTTATTAAACTTCGAAAGTGTACGATAATCGTCTATCGTATTATAGAATCTGGGCACAGATTTAATCCTTTGACGACCAATGGTTGATATATGTCCCATTTTTATTTTTTGTTATATTTTCCACATTTTCCAACCGATTTTATTCGAGCTGACTTTTCTTAATAGAGGAGAGTTTTTGCTTTCAGATTATACCAAATACGTGGCCCCATATGTTCTTAGCGCCTCATTAATTGACCCCAACTTCTGAAAAATAAGTTTTTTTGTTCATCTTTTTTGGATGTCATTTATTCAGATGCTATTGGTTTTGCAAGACCAAAATTTTGATATAGTATGGACCTGTGCCTCCTGTTTTCAGAAATACCAAAACTTTGGGAATATTTTTATCTTCTTGCCTACACGGCGCAAATTCAGCATGGGACATATGTGTCCCATTGATCGTCAAAGGTAAACAAAGAAGATGTTTTATAGTTTTATTTTTTTCATTAAATTAAACAAAAAATTAATAAAATTAAACAAACTCTTCATTCAACCAAACATAAAAAGACTTAGGAAAAAGATATTGGTTTTAAATATATATATCGTCGCCTAAAATGCAGAAGGGCGTAACAACAAAAACATTCAAAATCAAGTTTTTGATTGATTATGATGCACTATACTAAATACATGTCCCTACAAAAACTTAAACTTATATACAGAAATAAATCTATAGTCAAGAGAAGAAATATATCCTTTAATTCCAAAATATGTGTAATTCTACAATGTTTTTTGCTTCTCCTCTCAAAAGATAAAAAGTGTTGTTACGCCATTCTGCAATTCGGGTGCCGATATATCGATTGATTTTCGTTTCATAGCTCTTCCCAATGACGAATTGTAATTATTCTAAATTGGTTGAATTCTAAATGCTTGATCATATGATGGATCGTGATGGCTTGGTTGCTGAACATTGTTTGTGAAATCCGAATTTTTTCAAATTGTGGCCGAACCATCACAACCAAGAGGCACAGAGAAGAGGCCTAGAATTTTGCTGTCACCCATTGGGGAATCAAAATATATGTGAATAGATGAACTGCATATCCATCATGTCAGATGTCCTTTCTAAAGGACTTCGAAATACTAATGCATACTAAAATGGCAATATATATTTTTTATCACTTCTCTCCAAAATGGGTATTAAATAAGAAAGGATAATCTCCCCAGTTCAGTGATAATATAAATTTTGGCAAAAAATTACGAAGAAAATATTTTTTTAAAATTTTCAGTAGAAAAAAAGAAAAGCTTTTTTTAAATGTAGAAATTCTCCTCTTTCATTTGATCCCCATATCAGCATCATGGAATGTGCAAAATATCCTTAAAAATTTGCCCGAATTTGCCAAAAACCATGCGCTGAAAATTTAAAGTCCTTTTTAAGGACTACTAAAGTGATCATGAAAAATTGAGTACGTATTTTTACTAAACGTGGTTTCTTCTTTCACTTGTTAATCGATTTTTCCAAATGAGCAAAATTATTTTGAAAAAACGTTAGAACACTCGAATTTAAGCATAAAACGCGATATGCAAACTACTTCGCATGATAAGAAAAACAAAAAAACTTGTAATCGACACTCTATGTAAAAATTTACAACAACAACAAAACCAAAAATGCAACTATTTCTTTCAAAACTATAACAAAACACACTATACTCGATACGAGCAGAGTAACCCAGCAAAATCTTTCATTACCAAATAAGTGGTTATATAATGAAACTAAAATTTTTTACTACTTATAATTCGGCGTCAGTACTAGTTATTTTTGTTAGGCGAAGCCGTTTTTATAAGCAGTCTAGCTTACGCGCGATTACTTATTTATTTATAAGGATAATGTGAATTTGGTAACTACTTATTTTTTAACCACTAGTAAGTATATAAATAAGTCGTATTATTTAATAACTTGTAACCACTTATTTTTTAACTGCGTATAAGCACACGAATAAATACTTATTTTGGTAACTACTTATTTCATATACTTTTGTAATGCAGCGGGTAAGGGGGTGCACAAATTTTGTGCGTTTTTTCATGCAGCGAATATGTACAACTACTTACAAAAATGACCTTGTAGAACAAAAATAATGAGTTTTGACACCGAATTATAAGCAGTAGATCCTAATTCTACTGCTTATTATTTAGATATTAGTAATGAGCACCCATTACTGAGATTTTGCTGGGAAGTTATTTGTTCGAAAATTTTTACCGTTGACGACCAATGGGTATATATGTCCCATGGATTTTTTCGATGAAGGTGTTGAAAAAAAATATTTTTGAAGACACTTTTTTTAGAAATGTTGGGTCGATTATCACGAATCCGCAAAAAAAATACAAATTTTCCAGCAGTTTATGTTCATAAATGTATATAAGTTGTATTCCCTATGACCACACTGGTTTAAATATTATTTTGTAAATTCTTAACATATTATTTAAATTCAACTGGGCCTATAAGCCAGAAAAGTCTTTTTGTTTTAATTTTCAGTTGATCAAATGTATCACCGTTTATAGAAACTGGAGAACAGTCTTTCTTCCTAAGAGTAAAAGTAGTATGTTGGGATTTTTCACAATTCACTTTTACATTCCATTTTTTTAGCCATTGATCAAGTTCATTAAGTTCAGATTGTACAAATAAAGAAGCTTCATCAGGAGAATCACTTGTCGCAATTATTGCTGTGTCATCAGCGTACGTAGCTACCATGACATTATCAAGTGTAGGCATATCCGCTGTGAAAATAGTATACAAGATGGGGCCTAACCAGTGGGTTTCTATACCACGCTTCCTCTGTTAACCTTTACTCTTTATTTTTGTTCGTCGGGAAAGAAAACTAAAACATGTTGGTAAACATTGTAAAAAAAAGATTGAGTGTTTTTTTTACACATTTCCATAAAATAAATATAACGATTAAAAAGGTTAAAGTCGGGCATGCCGATTATACAATACCCTACACCACTCTGGTGTATTGTTTGGATCCGAAATTCGAATGGGTTAAACTGGGGCTTGTGTCAAAATTTTCCATAATGTGAGTCAGCGCACCAAATTTCATTAAAATATCTTAATATTTGCGACCTGCAGTTTGTAACCAAGCCAATTTTGGGGGGACCCTTATATGGGCACTAGTTCTAAACATGGACCGATGTTCACCAAAATCAATAGGCTTCGTCCTTGGGCCAACATAGGTTTATGTACTAAATTTCATCAAAATATCTTAATATTTGCGACCTGCAGCGTATAAACAATATAATTTTGGTGGGACCCTTATATGGGCACTAGGTCTAAACATGGACCGATGTTCACCAAAATCAATAGGCTGCGTTATTGGGCCAATATAGGTCTGTGTACCAAAATTCATCAAAATATCTTAATATTTGCGACCTGCAGCGTGTAAACAATATAATTTTGGTAGGACCCTTATATGAGCACTAGGTCTAAACATGGACCGATGTTCACCAAAATCAATAGGCTGCGTTATTGGGCCAATATAGGTCTGTGTACCAAATTTCATCAAAATATCTTAATATTTACGACCTGCAGCGTATAAACAGTATAATTTTGGTAGGACCCTTATATGGGCACTAGGACTAAACATGGACCGATGTTCACCAAAATCAAACTTGTTCGTCCTTGGGCCAACATAGGTCTGCGTACCAAATTTCATCAAAATATCTTAATATTTGCGACCTGTAGAGTGCGCTCAAGATTGCATGGGCAGACAGACAGACGGACGGACGGACAGACGGACATCGTTAAATCGAAATAAAAAAAAATTCTGAACCGATCGGTATACTATAAGGTGGGTCTACGACCAATATTTTTTGGTGTTACAAACATCAGCACAAACTTATAATACCCTGACCACATAGTGGTGTAGGGTATAAATACATAAAAAGCATTGAGGTTGAGTGAGTTTTTTCAGATTTTTAAGAAAATTTTCAGAATTTGAAGAGGATTTAAGAGATTCCAATGTTGCCTCAACATTCAAAAAATTCCCGTGCCAACAAACATTTGTCAATAGTGGCAATTTTGGGTTTTTCAAAACTAATATTGATAGTTAATATAGTTTTATTTTTTAAAATATAGTTTTCTTAACAAAAACAATATACATTTAAATTAACAAGAACGGTGAAAATGAATTATATATTATTTGTATAATAAAATAAATTATTTACAAAATTTTCAAATAATGTTAACAAAAATTATTAAAAACATTAATTGAATTATATATTATTTGTATAATAAAATAAATTATTTAAAAAATTTTAAAATAATATTAATAAAAATTATTAAAAACAGTAATTAAAAAAAATTTACTACACTCATTAAAAAACCCGTAAATGGAGAATCAAACTTGACAACATTGATCAAAGAAGTTTTTTTCAAAAAAAAAAAAAAAAAACAAAAAAATGTTTCTCAAAATGCTCTTCCAACTCATTTTTTCTCTTAACAACATTATCAACATGTTTTCTTAGCCTTTCCGAAGTTCGCCACACAACAACAAAATTTGGTGAGGACGGTAGTTTCTCTATAGATTTATACTTGTTGGCCTAACACACTGCCGTATGGTATACCAGGATTTATTCCATAAAGTTCAGAACATTGGTCATTTACTTTTACATAAAAATTTCTGTTAGATAAATAACTTTTAAAAAATAGAAAATAAAAATTTATTTTCCAATACTGGTGATAGTTTTCGGAAAAAAAATTTTATCAAATATTTTAGAGAATACAAGTAAACTTACTGGTCTAAATGATGTTAACTGATTTTGAGGTTTGTTAGGTTTGTGTATCATAATGATTTCCGCGCATTTCCACTGTGATGGGAAATGGCTTAGCCTTAATATCGAGTTAAAGGTAAGGGTTAAGAATACTACGCACTTGTGAGTTAACTTGCTAACAACATTTGCATTAATGAGGTCGTATCCTGGACTTTTCTTTTTGTTCAACATTTTTATCTCATTTTTGACTTCATTTGGTGAAAAAAATTTAATGGGTAGGTCCATTTGTAAAGGACAGTTCAAAATATTTGAAATTTCCTCTTGCTGAGTTGTTGAATTAAAAGAAAATGGAACGAATGTGCTTCTTAAATGAATTGCAAACGCCTCTGCGATATCTTTATCAGTTCTACTTCTGACAGTAATAAAGCGCAGACGTAAGTTGTGATAACTCTAAGTTTGTGTAAATTAAAATCATTAACATTAAAGGAATTAAATATGCTAAAATCCCAAACGTATTTAACAAATTGTGAAAAATAATCCGTTGTAGGCATGTCCCTATCCGGATTTCATTCTTGCCTAAGGAAATCGTCAGGGGACGACGCACAATGCTTTGTCCCATAGGCAAAATTAGTGACTTATACATTTTTGAAGAGGTGACATAATACCCTAAATAAATATGAAAGAGGAATTAAGTATTTCCTCTTTTTGTTAACAACAGAGGGCGCTAAAGTCAAAAAAATTTTGAGCCAAAATAGTTAAACGAAAATCTAATTTTACTCGCTTTACAAAAAAAATTGGCAAAAATTCATTTTTAAAGATAATTCTTTGAAACACGTTGGTTTTATTATTCACTATATTCGCAATAAGCAGACATTATTTTAAGTGATAATTTTTTATAGAATAATATTTGGTGGTATTGAAAACTTTTGACTGGAAATCCCAAAGTTGCTTAAGTTTGGTAGAGTAAAAAAAAATATGGAAGAACGTCTATTTTTATTTCTGATTTTAGGACATCTTGAAGCTCTTTAATAGAATTTGAAAAAAAAATGTTTTTTTAACCGCAAATTTAAAAATTTTATACATTTCCCAAACCCTTTTACCTGAGTTTTAACAAAGTTAGAAAGAGCTAAATTTTGAAAAGAAAAGAACTTGAAAATTGAAACACTAGCTTCGTTTTAATGTGGTTTAAAAATAAAAAAAAATTCAAGAAACTTAAAAAAAAAATTTAAGTAATAACACTTTTTTTGCGGAAAACCTAAAATTTTATAAAGTTTAGTGAAATTTAAAAAAATATAAAAAATAACGTCTATTTTTTTACGATTTAGATGGTACATTAGGATGTACAATTTTCTGTAAAAAAGAAAATTAAAATTTCGAACCGCAAATTTTAAATTTTTAACCTTTTCTACATATCCCAATTTTTCAATTTTATGAAGATATATATGTATGTATGTAGATGTATATGCTGTCCCTTAAAATACGATTTCTCGATTTTCATTCATTACACAGCCAAGTTTTCATCTAGTAGGTTCAAAATTGAATAATTTAATTTTTTTTTTTAGAAAACTTTAACCCGTGCTGAATTTCGGCCGAAAATTGCCCATTTTTGAAAAAGAAAATAGCATATCAATTAAAAATTCACAAAATTCGAATTTTTTGCAAACACTAGTTTTTTATTTAACTTGTTAATTAAATATACTTAAAATTATTCAGATACGGAATTTTGGTTTCGCTGGATATCACTAACCCACTTTAACCTAGAACCGAAATGCCCATAAATTTAATAGAAATGCAAAAACGGATTTTTTTTATTTATTTGTCAAATTTTTTTTTTTTAATACACAATTTGGAAATGTCAAAAGCTATTTTTGTAATATAATAGTTATTATTAAAGAAAAATAATAAATTGAAAAAATGATAATTCGGGTTTTGTGTGGGGAGCGACTCCTTTCCAGGACATTTTATGAAAATTGATTATTTTCAATGGGCGAATATTTAGTTGATCTCTTATTTTTAAGTAAATGAATGTTCTTTTTTTTAGTTTGACTCTAGATCATAAATTAATATCACTTTCTCTTTTTAAATTATTTTCAAATCAAAGAAAGATGATAAAATTTTTACAAGTAAATTACAAAGAATAAAAATATAATTGAAAGAATTCGATAAGACCGGCAATACAGAATACGTATTTTCGGCTTTTGCTACAAATCCATCAACAGTGTATTTCGTATTGAGTGCCTAATATTTTAATGATTGTCTGCTTATGTGATCGCTGAAAGAAAATCGAATTTCTTATCAACAACTCAACTTAGACTAACATCAACGAAATTTAACAATGCTATTTTTATCCTTTGTTATTATTACTCTATTTTGCTTTGAACCTTAATTATTAAGATATCTCAGCTGATTCTATTCAACTCTATGTATGATAACCACAGAAAGTGATATTAATTTATGATCTAGAGTCAAACTAAAAAAAAGAACATTCAATTGATTATTTTGTCAAAAATTGTTTTCACTAAATTTTAGCAAGTTACCAATACTTTTCACCATGTGTGTGTCATATTGAAGGTTTTGCTAAAATAAAATAACATTGCACCATAAAAAACTTGTAAAAAGTTAGCAATAATACTGCTCGCCTGCGGCGCCCTTAAAATTGATAATGAATGAGAAAAAGGATATATGGGAGATAGTCATATCCTCGCACCGAATGAAACAAAATTTGCCACAAACTACCCAGGTAGAAAATGACAAAGGGGCCAGCACTGGCAAAGCACCGAAATGGGTGGTATGAGTGCTTGTTAACAGCGCTTTCCCAACGCCCAAATGATAACACCGTTCCACGGTGGTGCCAATACTTTTCCAAGCCCTGGGAAAGCACCCATAAACATAAAAATCAAATGCTTGCGCAAATAAAAAAATTAAAGTGCTTTCCTGATACCCAAATAATAACACCGATCTATTTAATGCTTTGCAAAGTATTGAAATAGCACCAAGAAACATAAAAATCAAATGTTTTTCCTGCCACCAAATTATGAGCCCTCATCACTGAAGAATTTTAAATTACTCTAAAAATAGACGATTCTTGGAGTTATTGTATTGTGGAGTCAAAAATTATTTATATATTCACTCTTTTGGAGTTTCTTTTTCAAAAACAAAAAACAAGCGCTGGGAATTCACCCTTGTAAAGCGTTGGGCCTTCCCAAATTTAGTGCTTTTCCAGTACTTCTTTTTGTAAGACCGCGGTCTACTTGCGCTTTGCCAGTGCTTCTTTTTTGTTACCACACATAATTTCCACCTGGGTATTGTAAGTTTCTAGTGCATTCTGATCTTAAATCTGGCCAAAATAAAGTTTTTGAGAAAAAGGATATATGGGAGGTAGTCATGTCCTTGCACCGAATGAAACAAAATTTGCCAAAGAGCCAGCAACTATTATTTTAGGAACTATTTTAAGTTTTTGGTGCATTCTGATCATAAATGTAGCCAAAATATAGTTTTTTAGAAAAAGGATATATGGGAGGTAGTCAAGTCCTTGCACCAAATGAAACAAAATTTGCCTAAGAGCTAAAAAGTATTATTTTACAAACTATTTTAAGTTTTTAGTGCATTGTCATCATAAATGTAGCCAAAATATAGTTTTTTTAGAAAAAGGATATATGGGAGGTAGCAATTTCCTTACACCGAATGAAACAAAATTTGCCAAAGAGCTAAAAAGTATTAGTTTACAAACTATTTTAAGCTTTTAGTGCATTCTGATCATAAATGTAGCCAAAATATTGTTTTTTAGAAAAAGGATATATGGGAGGTAGTCATGTCCTAGCCCCGAATGAAACAAAATTAACCACTGAGTTAAGGGACACAATTTGACCGGCAGTAACCAATTTTCGCCTTATTCTGTTTATAATTGTAGCTAAAATTAAAAATTTTAGATTAAGGATGTATGGGAGGTAGTCATGTCCTTGCACGGATTTTGGTGAAACTTCGAATTTTTCTTAATTTACATGTTCTGAACCAGCACACCGAATTTCATTTTTCTGAGATAACTCCTCTAATTTTGCCGATTTGCTATATGGGGACGAAGCACTGTGCGACGTTTTTAGAATTTCTGGAAATATTTGTTAAGTTAAATTACAAACTCAATGAGAATTGCTTGTTCTCGTCTAGGAGCGTTATTAAAGATTTAAAATATCAAATAAAAAACAAAAACAACAAAAAAATTTCCACAATTTGCTTTGTCATCTTCCAATGTACTACTCTGTTGTTTTGACAGATCTATCAATGTAGTGACATCCATTCATGTAAAGGGTTTTTCAATAAGAGCGCTACAAAAGTAAAAAAGTTTAAATGAAACAAAAACGGTTTTGGATATCAATGAAATTCTTTATTCCTGTGAAAGTACGTTCGATGCCATTATGTATGGAAATCGATCTCTTTTGCATGGCCACCACGGGCACGCTTGCAGAAGTCCAGACGCTGAACCCTATTTTCGACATTTTTCAAGCATAAATCGGCCGATACTGCTGCAATTTCACGTTCCATATTCGTACGAAGTTCATCAATCGTCGCTGGCTTGTTGGCATAGACCATAGATTTGACGTAGTCCCACGCTCAATTGTTGATCTGCTAGGATGATTATGCCGACCATAAATTGGACGTAGCGCTCTTAAAGTTGAGGCCACTGACTCCGAATTTCGGTAGTAAATTTTAATAATTTCGACTCGTTGTTGGCTCGTATATCTTTCCATCATGAAATGGCAAACCTTACTGAAGAGAAATGTCAAAAAAGCGGAAAGAAATATGGCGTCGTTTGATGTCCCTGTCTTTCTACTTTTGTAGCGTCCCTGTTGGACAACCCTTTATAAACAACAATAGAAAACAATGTTTTCCAAAGTGTCAGCAACATTTAAACTTGCACAAGCACTTGCATATATATGTATATATATTTAATACTTTAATTCCCAGTGGAAAATAGGGCCGCAGAAATTCTAAAAACGTCGTCCCCTGACGATTTCCTTAGGCAAGAATGAAATCCGGATAGGGACATGCCTACAACGGATTATTTTTCACAATTTGTTAAATACGTTTGGGATTTTAGCATATTTAATTCCTTTAATGCAATTAATGTATATCCCGATAAAATAAAATTAATAAAATCAATAACATTTGTTATTGTAAAAGACAATATTCTTACATTATTTGTGTTAAACTAACAACAAAAATTGTACTTGTTTTAAAAAGTAAAAAACAAAGGGATTAACGATCTGCTTTACTAATCCTCTGCTTATTAGCAGAATGGATAGTGGCAGCGACGTGACTGATGATGATGCATCTGCCTGGCAAACAGTAGCAGCCAAAAACGACGATTGACAAAGTCACCAGAAATATTTAAACACAAAAACAAAACATTAAAAAATATTGTTCTACCAAGTATTTACTAGCAACATCAATGATATATCAAGATTTATCAATATCAATGGTTTGCCTAATACTACCCAGCAAAATATTGGTAATGACACCTCATTGCTGTCTGCATTACCAATAATGATATATCATTACTTTTTGCATTATTTTTTAATATAAAATAATGACTTCCTAATAACGGCCTATTGTAGTCATTGCTTTTGAATATAAAATAATGACTTACTCGCAATAGTTTAAATAAGTACTTTTTACAAAGTTAAATTTTATACATTTATATTTATATTATTACATGTAAATATGTTTTCCCAGCAAAATATTGGTAATGACACCTCATTACTATCTGCATTACCTTTTGCATTATTTTATAATATAAAATAATGACTTCTTAATAACGGCCTATTGTATTAATTGTTTCTAAATATAAAATAATGACTTAATCGTCATAGTTTAAATAAGTACTTTTTACACAGTTAAATTTTATACATTTTTATTTATTATATGTAAATATGTTTTATGTTTAAATTTTTATGACGAGTCCTAAAATTACACACTAGAGAAAACTTAAATTTTTCTGAATGTATTTCCTTAAGCTAATAGTATTTGCTTAACTCCTTATTTTTAAGAATCAAGTAAGCACTCGGATAACCACTTATAATTCAACTTTTTGTAAGCATGTGTGTAACCACTTATTATTCAAAATCTCATAACTACTTATTTCTCATTTTTTCGTAAGCGAGCGGGTAAGCGTGACTACTTATAAAAACGGCCACGCCAAACAAAATAATGAGTTTAGACGCCAAAAAATAAGTTGTGCGGAGCTATGAATTTCTATTATATAACCACTTATTTGGTAATGAAAGATTTTGCTGGGTAGCAGCAATTCGTTTGCAGCCAGTGGTACCAGATGTGACGATTTTACGTCATTTTGACGATTTTTTTAGTCAAAATTTTACAAATGACGATTGACGATTTTTGAATAAAAACTCCACATGTTTTGACGATTTGATTGAACGAATTTTAAGCAAAATTATAAAGAAAAAGCGTTTAAAAACCGCAAACTGTTCTTTTCGAATCGTCTATTTGGAATTCGCAATATTCAGAAATTTCTATATTTATTTTAAAAGCATTTTTACAAACATACATTTTTTCTCTTTCTTTTAAGTCTCATAACTCCTATACAATTTTCATTATGAAAAAGAAAACATACATGTTTGTTAAAATGCTTTTACAATAAAAATAGAAATTTCTGAAATACCTTTGGAAAAATTTGAAATGCAATTAGAATTTCATTAAATACATTTGTAAAATTTTGGTATACAAATAGAGTTTTTTTAAATACTTTTGAAAATTTCTGAAATACAATTTTTGGATAATTTTGAAACATTTAAGACAATTTTAAAATATATTTGGACAATTTTAAAATATATCTGGACAATTTTAAATATATTTGGACAATTTTAAAACATATGAAATATATTTGGATTTTTTTTAAATAAAACAGAAAATGGTGTAGTGTTTTTATGATATTTAACTGATGACGATTTCTTGACGATTTTTCATCAAATTGTTGACGATTTTGACGATTTATTTTTACATTTTTGATGATTTTTGATCAAAAAGGTCTAACACCACTGTTTGCAGCCCTCGACCAAGATGATGATGATAATGACAATGATCATTATATTAGAGATAATGAAAACGACAAAGAAGCTACTGAAGTTAAACCACTTCCAATTATAATTGCAAATGGTTTTGATATTAAAAAAAAGGTAAATAACTTTTCAAAAGTAGTAAATACCGGTAATTTTTCTTACAAATCTATACGGAACCGTCAGGTAAGACTAATGATTAAACATATAGGATGCCAATCGGGATTGATGTTTTGAAAATCCCGATTCCGGGATCCCGGGGTTTTTGAGATTACGGGATTTTTCGAGATTCCGGGATTTAAATTTTCCTTTATTTATAAAATTTTTTATGTTATGTAACTAATTTTTTTCATAGAATAAAGCGTTTTATAATTATTTAATAGTTATTAATTAATAATGTGGTACATTTTATGAATATTGATACATACCAGTCAGAAATTGCCAATGGTACAAAAAATCAAGTACCTACATACCACTGGGTAACCACGGCTTTAAAAATAAATGGCTGGCAGAACACTCATTTGGTACGCTTTGTCAGCGTTTGCAAAAAGCTTTTTGCCAGTATTTGTTTTACAAAAATTTATGTGATTTATAAATAAAACCACTGGCAAAGAATGGGCTAAGAGTGCTATGCCAACGTTAGCAACCGGTGGTTATCCAGAGCTACCTAGTCAAACATTGCAGCGATACAAAAATTAATTAACTGGTAGAGGAATGATTTTATAAAAATAAAGATGCTTCGTTAAAAAAGGTTTGTAGTAAGAAGGTTCCTATTTCAAATCCGGTTGCAAGCAAAAAAAAATTGTTTTTAATTTCAACTTTTTTATAAGATTAAATTTTTTGTTTGTGGAAATGCTCATTTTAGATCAAGGTTTTTTTTTCCAACGCTGGCATATTAGTTCCAAAAAACTTTTTCCTGGTTCTAGCATTTTAATACAGATAGTAGTTGTCCAGCTGTTATCATTCATTTATGTTTTTAACCAGTAGTAGTAGTAGCTCAGTGGGTAGAGCTGTCGTCTGCCAATATGACGGCCTGGGATCATATCACTGCAGGACCAAAAGAAGATGCATATAAAATTTTTTTAAATTTTATTTTGGAAAATATAATTCCAGACCACCTATTTATCGGTTTTGACAGCGTTTTGCTAACGTTAAAAATTTTATTGCCCCAGTACTTTTCCGGCGCTTTTTGAACAGTCGGTCCTTTTGTCTAATGACGTTATCATTTTGGATATGGAAAATCAATTTTTGCCAGCACTTGTACCACCTGTTAAAATACTATTCCCGTTTGTATTTTTTCTGACTGGGATAACATATGAAGGCCTGCACTTAAGTACACTTGCGCCCATTATTTTGTAAGCAGATTTTAAAACAGATTCGTTGCCACTGAATCGTGTAATTACAGCAACAAAGTTATTTGGTTATCGTTATCAAATGTTTTCATTGAAGAATTCAAACTTACAGTCCCAGCCAAAATTAGATTTCAGAAGTCGAATTTCGCTTGAAAAAATAAACTGGCAAAATAACAAACAAACTTGATTTTTCGCATGAACTACTCAAAAACTTAATATTGTATACCAAATTTTAAAATTTTTCTGCAAAATCTTTGCATAGTTTACTCGAATATTCTACTTAATTTCTAATTTTACCAATATCTTGGCATCAATTTCTTGTAAATATGAGAAAAATCAATAAAAAATTGCCGGTAATCTAAAACTGCTCACTTTGTTTATTTGCGTTCACTTAATATTAATAAATAAGAAAATTCCGGGATTTTTGAGAAATAATCCCGGGATTCGGGATTTTGCCATTCCCGTAAATCCCGGGATTTCGACATTCGGGATTTCCCGTTTGGCATCCCTATTAATGATACACAATCATACAGGGTTAAACATATGGATGACAAAAAAATAAATTTTCATACATATCAACCCAGTGTAGAAACGGTAATGACATATCATTAATTTTTGAACTACCAGTAATGACACCCACTTACCTTCTGCATTATTTTAAAACATATAATAATGAGTTACTGATAATGACTTATTTTTATCATTATTTCAAATAGAAAATAATTTTCTTGATTTTTTTTTAAATTTTTTGAAATCTATTTTTAGACTCAATATTTTTTAAACACTGGTAAGGATATAAGTAACCACATATTTTTTGATTTTTTGTATGTTGGCGAGTAAGCTTACTTGTGTGCAGCAGGTTAATTATGTTTTTATCTATTAAATATTATATGTCGATATAGCTCAGATGGTAAAGCTATTGACTGGCAATCTGTAGACCCAGGTTCGATTCCTGCACCAGCAAATTTTATTTAAAAAAAATTACAATAAAAAATATTTTTTTTATATAATTTATATTTTTGAAAATCTATTTTTAGACTCATTATTTTGTCAGTACTGGTAAGCACATAGGTAACGATATATTTTTTGATTTTTCGAATGCTGGTTTGTAACCATAACTCATTATTTTTCGCGACATCGCCATATAAAGGTAATAAGAAATGTAATAACAAAAGTAACTAGTTACCATTACCAAGTATGTAGTTAAATAACCACATATCTGGTAATGATTTTCTACACTGGGAACTTAAGCAAGAAAAGGCTTATAGAGTGGTCGTTAAAAATTTACATTTTTCAACGACCATATCTGCAATGAAAGATGAAATTCAAAGCTATGGAAATCAGGTGCGAAATATAATGAATATAAAAACTAGGGTATCCAAACAGCCCATGGCGATGTTTTTCGTTGATTTGAAGCCAAATCAAAACAACAAGAGAGTTTACGAAATAAATCATATCTGTAATGAAATTGTTAAAATTGATAGATGTCAAGAGTTTGGACACTCTAAAACATATTGTTGAAAATCATTTAGACCTGTTAACTTATCTCAAATTAAACTGAGTTTAGCGGTTAACCATAGTTATGAATGTCAATTTTATATGGAAATATCTGTGGTTAACGTTTAACCATGGTTATGTTGGAAATAAGTTACTCGCCCTTAATTGTGTAAAATGTGGTTTAAATCACCCTACTGACAATTGCCCCAAACCTGAAAACACCCCCCCCCCCCCCTCAGTGTGTTAATTGCCTACAACATCATACCGCAAACTATAAAGGATGTCGAATATATTGAAAAGAAAACATAATTATCGTAGATATGAAACAAACAATTCCAGAACGAATTATGAATTCAATTCAGAGAAACTTCCACCATTTAATAATAATTCCTCAGACCGTTTCGAAAATAACCACTTTTCATATGCCCAAACAGTCAAAAATAACAACAACCTACTGGAACAAAATATACTTAAAACCATAGAAACATTTATGCAAAAAGAGAATGAATTAACAAATATGATATTAATCAGAACTGGGTCGACAACGACAACGACAATTGCCTTTTCATATATTTTATATGGGAAGCAAAATGTCGTCCGGTGATTCGTCGTCGTAATAGAATTTATTTTATTTTCATGATGACACACTAAAACACACTCAAAATATTAGTCAAATTGTTGCCATATTTTTAATTAAATAATGGTTGCCATTAAAACAGAGTTGTCGAAATTCGCATTAGAGTTGCAAAAATTCGTACTTTGTTTACAAAAAATTTATTTTTTTGACAGAAGAAATATAATTGAAAATAAAAATACAAGATTCACCGCAAAGAGGCAAAATTAAATACAATAAAATGTAAAACAACAAGAATTAATGTAAAACCAATTGAATTGATGAAGAATAGAGGTGAAACAAATACAACCATATTCTAGTTTTGTTTTCCATTTTTCTAAACGTCAACAAATGTCGACGGTCGATTGTCGCTGAATTTAAATTAATCGTGACGATTTTTGCTGTCGTCGGTCGACAACCGACCCAGTTGTTATTAAACTCTAATGCATTAAACACATAGACGACTGCAGCTACACGACTACAGCCTGTCAAAAATAAAAAACACACGTTTCTATGAAACCGATTATTTTGACACCAACACACCTACACGACTACTTTTGCCGCTGTAATCAAATTAGGATAATTTCTAGTTTTGTTGGCAACAAAACAAAAATAGTGTTGACAATATAACAAAATATGTAAAACAGGATAGTTTTTAGAGGCGAAATAAAATCGCTAGTTCTGACTAGAAAATCACCGTTATGGGAACACTGAAGAAACAGCTGTTTATATTTTACAATTGTTTGAAAGTTTCATTAATTTATATTTGCAAATAATTTTATTGTGATGTTTTGAAAAAAATGGATCTTACAAAATATCTCAGCCATTATTTTAGAAGCACAAACCAAAAAAGATTAATATTAATCAAAACGTCAACTTTTTAGGATCAGCTGTTTACTATGTTGCTGTCGTTTTCAAAAAAATTAAGTAGCTGACTAAACGCTACAATTTTGCAAGCTATGATACCCTGAATAGTTGAAAACTAAACATTCTATTTATTAATATAGCCAGATATGTTTATAACATAAAGAGGTATACCAACGGCAATATTATTTCAATTTCACCTTTCTCCGTACAAATCTATGGTATGAAGTTTGATGATTTACTTAAGATGAGAGTTCTAATATTTTTGCACAAAATTATTTACACACGTCAGCCGGACCACTTATATAACCGCCTTTGTATTTCCTCCTCTGCAAGGGGAAAAAGAATAAGAACATTGAAACAACGTAGTACAACGTCTGATTGGCATTTCTTCATCAATGCCGTGCGTCTTTGGAACGATATCCCACATACGACACAACTTAAAAGTAACGCAATACAATTTTAAAAAAACATAACGTTTTTTACAACATAAAGTTTTTACAAATTTTTATAAAATTCTTATTTTTTTTTTAAGTATAATGAACAACTTTTGATGTTAATTTCATTCAAATAATTTTTTAATAATTTTTTTTTCTCTCTTTTTTGTTAATGTGTTTGTTTTTATTTTTTTAAACTTTGTCTACAACCTATTATTATGTTACTATTATTATTAAGTATAATTAGTTAATTAGAATCTAAGAATTATCTTTGTATCAAACCTTTATTATTCAAAGTTAATTTCTATGCTGCAATAAAAGACTTTAAGTCTTGTGCATAGAAATCGCAAATAATAATAAATAAATAAATAAATTGCAGCCAGCAGCATTTGTAGTCGTGTTGCCGCAGTCGTCTATGTGTTTAATGCATAAACGTTTAAGTATGATGCAATTAATGCATTAAACACATAGACGACTGCGGCTACATGACTACACGACTACAAATGCTGCTGGCAATTGTAGTCGCATAGTCAGCTACTTAATTTTTTTGAAAACGACAGCAACATAGTAAACAGATGATGCAAAAAATTTGACGTTTTGATAAATGTTAATCTTTTTTGGTTTGTGCTTCTAAAATAATGGCTGAGGAATATTTTGTTAATTTTGTAAGATCCATTTTTTTTACAAAACATCACAATAAATTTATTTGCAAATATAAATTAATGAAACCTTCAAACAATTGTAAAATATAAACAGCTGTTTCTTTAGTATTCCCATAACGGTGATTTTTTAGTCAGAGCTAGCGATTTTATTTCGCCTCTAGCGGGAAAAATTGTCCTGTTTTACATATTTTGTTATATTGTCAACACTATTTTTGTTTTGTAGCCAACAAAAATAGAAATTATCCTAAGTTGACTACAGCGGCAAAAGTAGTCGTGTAGCCGTGTAGCTGTGTTGGTGTCAAAATAATCGTTTTCATATAAACGTGTGTATTTTATTTTTGACAGGCTGTAGTCGTGTAGCTGCAGTCGTCTATGTGTTTAATGCTTAATTATAAGAAAATTATGCCTTTAAATTTACGTTTAGCTCTATGGAATGCAAATGGCATTACCAATCATGCTAGAGAGATAGAAATCTTTCTTAAACCAACTATATTGATTTACTTTGAGTCTCCGAGACTCACTTCACCTCCGCTAGTTATTTGAAAATCGATAGTTAGGACACATACATACCAACCATCCAGATAATAAAGCGCATGCTGGATCAGGCATTTTAATAAAATCATCATAAAAAATATGAGGCTTTAAATGGATTTCAACAAAATTATCTTCAAGCGACATGTATTAAACTTAAATGCAATAACGGTGACTTAATTGTGTCCTCGATATATTTTCCTCCTCGACATACCGTTTGGCGTCAAGATTACGAAGATTTCTTTAACACACTTGGCGCACGGTTCATTGCTGGTGGTGACTACAACGCCAAACATCCGTCGTGGGGTTCAAGATTGATAAATCCCAAAGGAACCCAAAGGAAAGGTATGTTGCCATATGGCTACACCATGCATTTAAGGCTTAATGTATAAAATTTAGGGTATTCAATTGATCGGCTTTTTATTTTAATCGATTATTCGTGCAAATAATTATTCGGGTTTTTTTCTTAACCGGTTAACCGAACAAAATTTTAAAATTAGACGATTAATCGAAAAAATTTTCTGTAAAATAATATACATACACTTGTTGGATTTTTATTAATTTTATTTAAAAAAGGAACAAAAATAAATTCAGTAACTCTTCTGAAATTCATAAAAATAAAAAATAATAATTGAGATCAGATTTCGTCAATATTTTGATTTTTTCTGTCTCCTTTTTCACATATTAAAATTTTATCCAAATCAGGGAGAACCAACCGCAATGAGTTAAAGCAGAATATAAGGCCCCGTACATTAATTTAAATCTCTTTTGTATTCATTAATTGCATAAAAACCTAAATCTAGATAGGAATTCTGTTGAGAATTGATTTTCTCTCTTCGTTTCCGTACCTCCATCCCTTTATTTTATTAAATTTTTTAATTCAGAGTGCTCACTAAGCAAGCTTTAATTCATTGAGCATTAATTATAATTAATAATTCTAATAATCATCAATTACAATAATTATTAATGCTTTCGTTTAATATCAATGTTTAAAAAGTCGCAAAAAATAATTAAAAATTTATTGTACGTAAATAGATTCCACTACTTTACTAGATAAGTCACAACAGAGTAATAATTTGGAAGATGACAAAGCAAACTGTGATAATTTTATGTTGCTTTTGTTTTTTCTTTCGGATTTAACGCTCCTACTTGAAAACATGAAATTCTTTTTGAGTTGAAGCTAACAAATATTTCTAGAAATTCTAAAAGGTCATCCGTTAATTATTTTTTTAGGCCAGAATGAAATCCGGATAGATGCAAGTGTACAGCAAATTATTTATCACAATCTTTTAAAAAAGTTTTGAGGTTTTAGCACATTTACTTTAATAAAAAATTTATATTTTTTTAAACATTTTTGTAATTTTCTACCAATTTCGATTAATCGATTAATCGTATGAAATTATTCGAATTATTCGTTATTCGCAATTTGGACATTTTAATTATTCGAATAACGATTAATCGATTGAATACCCTAATAAGAATAAAATAAGCCTTATTGTCTATAAGTTTTGTGCTACATAAAATGTTTAAAATCACTGTGCGATGATAAAAAACAAGGTAAAATTTAATTTTATATGCATAAAAGTCGAATTTATGCTCATTATCAAGGTGCCAATTCTACGTTCCGAATCTAGTTAACTGACCGCCAAATAAGCTTAAAAAAATATGATTTTTTTCTATTTAGAAATTTTCACATAAAAAGTCGATTAATAGACTTTTACTTATAAAAAGTCGAAAAGTCGATTAATCGACTTTTTGTTGCAACTATATAACCCTAGATATTACTTAACAATTTCGACTGTACCCAATGTTGCCAGTTTTGACGATTTATCGTCATTTTGACGATTTTTACTATTGAAAATAGCCAAATGACGATTTGACGATTTTCCTCTTCAAAATGCCGTTTTTTTCAATAGGAAATATAGCAACAATTGTTCGAAAATACGTTATTTTCCATTATATAAATCAATAAATCTGAAAATTTCTTCAGGTAATTTATAAATACTTATCATAAAATTTTTATATAAGGTAGTCATTTTAGAATCTGATGGTTTTTTGTAGGAAAACTAACACAGAATCTGGTAATTATTTTTATTTAAAATAGTTTTTCCTAAATCTCTAATAAAAGTAACGTGTTTTTCGAAGGAATGTATATCTCATATCGGACTCTTTTTTCATGTAAATTCTTTAGTAGGTAGGTACCTGTGAAATATATCTAGATTTAGTACATTAAAAACTAATTTTTTCGTCACGAAATTTTTTATCTTTTTTAAGTAAACTTTTTCTTTTGAACAATTAATTTCAGTATATGGTAAATTTTCAATACATACATTGTTAGAAATTTGGATATACGAGTATTAAAGGATTATTTTCTAAAACACTTCGATGAAGTGTTGCGATATTTCTATAGAAATTCTTTTTGTTACAAAATCAATTTACATTGAAAGTTTCCTTCACTTACCGATCAAATAAAAATCTAGTTTTAGAATTTTTCTTAAATTACAGCTGACACCGAAAACCGGGTTATTTTTTAAATTTTATATTATGATTTAAGGTTATAATAATAAAAATATTTGATTATTAAAGATTTGAGGATTTTTAACAATATTTTGACGATATTTCAAAATGCAATGACGATTTTGACGATTTTTTCAAAAATATTTGACGATTTTGTGCCCAATTAACCTGGCAACACTGACTGTACCTTGTCTGTGGGTATTTTATTGTAGATTTTTTCGGTTTAAGATCAAATATTACAAATTCCAAATTTGTAATGCCCATTTCAAAAAAGTTAAAAGGAAAATCTTAATAAAATCTAAAAACTGTGAATAGGTGTGGATGAAATTTTTTAACGACAAATATATGCATTTAAATAAATTTAAGATTCAAAGTTATTCAGATTTTATTTAAAGTTATAATAATAAAAATAGCCAAATGACGATTTGACGATTTTCCTCTTCAAAATGCCGTTTTTTTTCAATAGGAAATATAGCAACAATTGTTCGAAAATACGTTATTTTCCATTATATAAATCAATAAATCTGAAAATTTCTTCAGGTAATTTATAAATACTTATCATAAAATTTTTATATAAGGTAGTCATTTTAGAATCTGATGGTTTTTTGTAGGAAAACTAACACAGAATCTGGTAATTATTTTTATTTAAAATAGTTTTTCCTAAATCTCTAATAAAAGTAACGTGTTTTTCGAAGGGATGTATATCTCATATCGGACTCTTTTTTCATGTAAATTCTTTAGTAGGTAGGTACCTGTGAAATATATCTAGATTTAGTACATTAAAAACTAATTTTTTCGTCACGAAATTTTTTATCTTTTTTAAGTAAACTTTTTCTTTTGAACAATTAATTTCAGTATATGGTAAATTTTCAATACATACATTGTTAGAAATTTGGATATACGAGTATTAAAGGATTATTTTCTAAAACACTTCGAGGAAGTGTTGCGATATTTCTATAGAAAATCTTTTTGTTACAAAATCAATTTACATTGAAAGTTTCCTTCACTTACCGATCAAATAAAAATCTAGTTTTAGAATTTTTCTTAAATTACAGCTGACACCGAAAACCGGGTTATTTTTTAAATTTTATATTATGATTTAAGGTTATAATAATAAAAATATTTGATTATTAAAGATTTGAGGATTTTTAACAATATTTTGACGATATTTCAAAATGCAATGACGATTTTGACGATTTTTTCAAAAATATTTGACGATTTTGTGCCCAATTAACCTGGCAACACTGACTGTACCTTGTCTGTGGGTATTTTATTGTAGATTTTTTCGGTTTAAGATCAAATATTACAAATTCCAAATTTATAATGCCGTTTTCAAAAAAGTTAAAAGGAAAATCTTAATAAAATCTAAAAACTGTGAATAGGTGTGGATGAAATTTTTTAACGACAAATATATGCATTTAAATAAATTTAAGATTCAAAGTTATTCAGATTTTATAAAGTTTTTTCCTACTCCTATTAAAAAATTATAGAGTTATGGGATTTTTATAATAAGCCATGTTTTTGGAAGTTTTGTATTTCGTTAATAATATTACACAAAAAAGCTTGTACAAAATCAACAGTGCCTAAATGTTTTTATTAAAAGTTAAAGAGATCATCTAATATTTGGGATATATATTTCGCTTACACCGTACCTTCAATATAGTAAAATACAGACCTTCAAAAACATAGTTCCTTAATTCGATTTTAAAATTTGATTCAATTTTGAACGAATCGATATGCAATTCAATCACTTATTAAAAGAATCAATTTGATTTTTTGTTGATCCTTTTTATATAAACAAACGAATTGATTAAATTGTAATAAATTAATTTAACCAAAAATGGTTGCCTTAAATCGCGAAGCAAATCATAAAACAATTAAATCCATTAAAAAATTGAATCAATAGAAATTTATATATTATTTATATCACTCACTTTATTCGATTTCAAATCGTTAATTTATTATGATGGTTATGAGTCAGAAAATAAAACAAAATTTATGCGAGTTGATTAAAACAGAATTATCTTTTTCAACCTCGGATAAAATACACCGTCAACTTTTAAAATTTAAATCAAAACAACAATGTAAACAATATAGTTGTTGCTTTATGTGTAATGTTCCAATTTCTTGGGAGGTGTTATTGAATTTGAAGACACTATGTTTAGGCGGATTTTAGTGAAATTTATAAAATGTAGGGCTCACTAAAAATATTTAGGGTCATAGGCATAATCACCTTTTAAATTTATAAATGGCTTATAACACATAATTTTCATACAAAATTCATTTTATAATTTTATAAGGTTTTAAATTTATTATTCATAACCATTATAGTATTTAAATTGAAAATGTAACGGAAAAAGTCCTTTAAATTCCATAACATAATGTAAAAGTAGTCAGCAAATTAAAAAAAATAGGTATAAACTAAAAAGAATGACTTTTTCCATTTACTATAGTTACTCGATTATACGATTGAAATTACTCGATTTTGGCCATTTACTTTACTCGAAATTGGCCATTTGAAATTACTCGAACAAGTTTTTGAAAGAAATTCATCGATTAATCGAGTAACAGTTAATCGATTGAATACACACTAAGATACCCACATACTTGTATGACCGGTTAGCTTTTGAAAGGCCAGCTAATAGAGGCAAAACGATAATATCCCTTAAATATCTTAGTCTAGTATCCAAATGGCAACATTTTTATAATGGTATCCATTTATGGAACAGACTTCCTCATAATATCCACACAAACAGCAACGCAATTTAGTTAATTTCTTTTTTCTATATTAAAAATGACTAAAGTATAATTAATATTTAACGCTTCCCAGCCAGCAAATAAGCCCAAAAATGAAAAAAACTCAAAAACTATTATTAAAAGTTCAAATTCATGTATGAAAGTGGTTCAGCTTTCTTTTTCGATTTAAAAATTACTCAAAACGAGTAAAAAGGTTAAAGTCGGGCATGCCGACTATACAATACCCTACACCAGTCTGGTTAAAAGCCAGCTAATGTTTGGATCCGAAATTCGAATGGGTTAAAATGGGACTTGTGTTAAAATTTTCTATAATGTGAGTCAGCGAACAAAATTTCATTAAAATATCTTAATATTTGCGACCTGCAGTTTGTAACCAAGCCACTAGGTCTAAACATGGACCGGTGTTAACCAAAATCAATAGCCTTCGTCCTTGGGCTGATATAGGCCGGTATACCAAATTTCATCAAAATATCTTAATATTTGCGACTTGCAGCGTATAAACAATATCATTTTGGGGGACCCTTATGGGTACTAGGCCTAAACATGGACCGCTGTTAACCAAAATCAATAGGCTTCGCCCTTGGGCTTATATAGGTCGGTGTACCAAATTTCATCAAAATATCTTAATATTTGCGACCTGCAGCGTATAAACAATATAATTTTGGTAGGACCCTAATATGGGCACTAGGTTTAAACATGGACCGCTGTCAACCAAAATCAATAGGCCTCGTCCTTGGGCTGACATAGGTCTGTGTACCAAATTTCATCAAAATATCTTATATTTGCGACCTGCAGCGTATAAACAATATAATTTTGGTAGGACCCTTATATGGGCACTAGGTCTAAACATGGGCCGATGTTCACCAAAACCAATAGGCTTCGTTGTTGGGCCAACATAGGTCTGTGTACCAAATTTAATCAAAATATCTTAATATTTCCGACCTGCAGCGTATAAACAATATAATTTTGGGGGGACCCTTATATGGGCACTATGTCTAAACATGGACCGGTGTTAACCAAAATCAATATGCTTCGTCTTTGGGCTGATATAGGTCGGTGTACCAAAATTAATCAAAATATCTTAATATTTGCGACCTGCAGCGTATAAACAATATAATTTTGGTAGGACCCTTATATGGGCTCTAGGTCTAAACATGGACCGGTGTTAACCAAAATCAATAGGCTTCGTCCTTGGGCTGATATAGGTCGGTGTACCAAAATTCATCAAAATATCTTAATATTTGCGATCTGCAGCGTATAAACAATATAATTTTGGTAGGACCCTTATATGGGCACTAGGTCTAAACATGGACCGATGTTAACCAAAATCAATAGGCCTCGTCCTTGGGCCAACATAGGTCTGTGTACCAAATTTCATCAAAATATCTTAATATTTGCGACCTGCAGCGTATAAACAATATAATTTTGGGGGGACCCTTATATGGGCACTAGGTCTAAACATGGACCGCTGTTAATAAAAATCAATAGGCTTTGTCCTTGGGCCAACATAAGTCGGTGTACCAAGTTTCATCAAAATATCTTAATATTTGCGACCTGTAGAGTGCGCACAAGAATGCATGGACAGACAGACAGACGGACGGACGGACAGACGGACATCGTTAAATCGAAATAAAAAAAGTTCTGAGCCGATCGGTATACTATAAGGTGGGTCCAGGACCAATATTTTTTGGTATAACAAGCATCAGCACAAACTTATAATACCCTGACCACGTAGTGGTGTAGGGTATAAAAATGATTTTAAAAAATTCAAAGGGCTCAAAAAAGATAAAATTTTGAATTGTTCACAAAATATTCAAATTTGTTTACATTTCTGAGTCATTTCTGAACCATCTTTTGGATTTAATAATTTGGCTAAATTTTTCGTGCCTTTTATAAATCATTTTAGAAGGCTCATAATTTCGTGGAAAATATGAGCAATTTTCGTCAAAAATTTGAAAATTTCAAAAAAATGTTTTTTATTTGACTAAGTTTTGGCTCGTAGAATAAGAACCCTCAAAGAAGTATCCAAATTTTGCTGGGTGGGTTATTAGTTTTAGTATATAATTTTAAATCAATATTTGTATTATTATTGTTGTTTTTATTATATCAGTATTTGTATCTTAATTTTTAAAAACTTTTGTTTTCTATCTCTGTTTACGAAATTCATTACGATGTAACTTTGCACAACCCTGTACTGTAAATAAAAAGATTTAAATCTTGTTGTATAGGGGAAACAACGAATAAATAAATAATGTTCTAGATTTTTGTAATTTTTTTTTCAAATCTGTTTTTGACTTTATATTTTTTCAACACTGGTATCTGGCGTTTAAGCATAAAAGTAATATTTGTTTAGTAAAATTATTTTTTTTAAATTTATTTTCAGACTCATCATTTTCGTCAATACTGGTAAGCAATAGATGACGACATAATTTTTTTCGTATGCTGATGTGTAAGCATAACTAATTATTTTAGGCTACATCACCATACAAAAGTAATAAGAAAAGTAACTGGTCCCCATTACCAGATATGTAGTTAAATAACCACATCTTTGGTAAAGATTTTCTACACTGGCTAGTAATTAGTAACTCATTATTATATGTTTAAAAGAACTGCAGAAAGTTAGTTGGTATCATTACTGCTTGTACAAAAAATAATGAATAAAATAATAATGATACAACTTACCTTTCCTGCACTTGGAATTTAAAATGTTCATCAATCCACAACTTTAAGATCTATATTGAAACAAATGCCAAACTTTTATCTTAAAACTGAAGTGGTGGAACAAAATAAATTCAATGAAATTTTCTATTAACAGACAAGTTGTTTGCTACTTTTAGTAAAAGTACTGCAAATTGAATCTATTTTTTAAAGAAATATATTAAAATTACTAAAAAACACCTTCCAAAATCGTTGAAATCTTTTTGTTTTTATTTTTAACTCGTGAAAACAAATCATTTAAACAGGGGATTTGGCGAATTTCTGCATCTTTTTTTTTATAGAAAACAAAAAGATTTTTTTTTGGAGATATTTGACAATTTTCATTACTCTGTCGAAAAATACTAAACTAATTCTGAAATCATCTAAAATCACTATTTTTTAATGTGCGCATGACAATTAAGTAAAATTCCTGACAATGGCAGATTTCCCGTTTTTTTAGAAACCCTAGTTAGAATACATATTCAGATGACAAATTGAAAAATATGGACAGTTTGTAAATAAAAATTTTAAAGCTGTTCAAAACTATCGTCTGTACATATTAAACAATATATATATAGTTTTAGAGTCCGACCGAAAACTGGTGTTTTTTAAATACCGAAATCGAACGCGCATATTAGGTTTAGAAAGATTTATTCAGCCGAAATCGAATGCGACATTTTTTTAAGTTTTTTTATGTCAATATTTTTAATATTTTTGCATATACAGCTGTTGACAACTAATTAGAAACGCATTTTTTACACTAGAACTTGATGATCATTATTGATATTTTCGTAAATTTACCGTTACGTTTTTTGTTTAAAACAATTGTATTATTTTTATTACTCTTTTTGTTATCATTTACACTCATTTTTGTTGCTGTTTATTTTAAAAGCTGTTATAATTTCTGAAAATAGTTTACATAAAATAATTTTTTTTTTTTTTTTTTCACTAACGTTTCTGTGATATTATTTTTAAGCTGTTGTTTTTTAACTTAATTTATGTTCTAGGTAAAAAGTTGTGTTTTTATGTTTAATGTAAATTTAATTATGTTTATAAAATAATATTCATGTTACTACGTCTCTTGAAAAAGTCAACAAATAATTGACGAAACGTCGGGGTAAAAATGTAATGTAAATGTGTTTTTATTTACATTAACTGAATTTAGGCCGAATTAGCTTATGTTAAAGATAGTTTACATATTGTTAAGTAAAATTCTAAGAAAGTGCGACAACAAATTAGAAACGCGTAATTGTTTTTTAAAGTCTTCTTGGCTAAGAGCTATTTTGATAAAAAAAAAATTTATTTTACGGTTATTTGTCTCCAATTTAATGTTTTATAGCAAATAAGAAATTATAATTTTTAAGATTTACCATGGGAAAAGGCAAAAGCTGCACTCCTGAAGAACGGAGCCCAATTTTTGAACTATAGAAGTCTGGAAAGTCTTATAGAGAAATAGCAGAGCAGCTAAAGTGTTCCAAAAAAAAATGGTTTTTAATGCTTTACAGCATATCAACAAATATGACACCATAGCCAATGTTCTGCGAAAGAAGAAACCCAGAAACACATCAGCACATACCGACCGAATGATAACGCGAATCTCCAAATCCGGACCAAAAAACTCATCTACTGACCTCAAGAAAATTTAAATATGACGATATCCAAGCGGACTATTGCACGTCGTTTGGTGGAAGCCGAGCTACATGGAAGAGCAGCACGAAAGAAGCCACTTCTGAGTAGGATTCAAATAAAACGTCGTGTGGATTTCGCGAAGTCCCATTGAAATTGGACAGCAAATCAATGGAAATATGTGATTTGGAGCGATGAAACAAAGATTAATCGCCTTGGTCCAGATGGTCGGAGATACGTTAGATGACCCATTAACCAAGAATTTAATCCTCGCTTCGTTTCACGGGTAGTGAAATTGTGGAGGGTCAATTATGGTATGGGGATGTTTCTCCTGGAATGGTGTTGGCCCAATTTATAAAATAATGGAATCTTAAATAAGGAGAAATACGTTGATCACTCACAATATTTTTTCCTTAAAATCAACCGAATATATACATTAAAACAATAGAAAATAAGCTAAAAAAAAGGACTACCCACTTTTCGTTTAAAACAAATGTATTTTGTCGTTTATTTTTAATTGTTATTTTATTAACTGCCAAAGTCGGTAAAAATAATAGATTTATCGTTTATTTTAAAATTAATTGTATTCTAAAAACTGATTGTTTTTAACAGAAAATTTTGATTGAATATTTTAACTTCTACCGAAATTCCGTATTTTGTTTATTTTATTTCTTGAATGACTGATAGAAAAAGTTAAAAAATATATTTCTTTGCAATTTAATTACTTATTCAATTAAAACAACTTTACTGATTTACTTTTTAAACAACTGTTGAACTTTTACGGTAAAGTTATTGTGAGTGATATACCAAATACTGTCATGCTGCCGTGGTCTGAGGAGAATTTATGGGGGGACTTAAAACAGCCGTTAGTCTGAAAAATATAACAAATATGGCGTCTGTTTTTGAGGATATTACGAAAGCATGGGAGGCGATACCAGTAGAGCGATGTCGGCGTCTAATAACGTCAATGCGCAACCGATGTGAGGCTGTGATAAAGCAAAAGGGATTTGCAACAAAATATTGATAAAAAGTAAGAAAAATAAATTAATATTAGTTTTTTTTTTCTAATAATATAAAATCGTTTGTAATTAGGTGTCGCTGTTATATTCAAACAATATAATAAATTTATAAAATATTTTTAAGACTGAATAATTTTTTAAGTTCTTTTTATATATTTGTAAACAATTGAATATATTTAATTAAAATATTATGAAATAAATCAATATTAATTTTGTTTTATATAAAAACTTAAGCATTATTTTAAAAATAAAAGGCGTTTCTAATAAGTTGTCAACAGCTGTATATATAGCTATAGAATTTTTATAAATCAAAAATATATATGAAATGAGGTGAACTAATTTTAGTTACGAAAACAAAATTAACAAAAAGAAAACAATATTAAACCACATCTAGATGAGAGATGGGAACTCCTACAAATAGACTAAAGCCTCTCTCAGTAGAGCAAATCATTAATATCAGTGTTGCAGAGTTGGGGGTTTCCCCTTAGATTTAGGAGGTTTTCAACCGCTTAGGGGGACCAATTTGTTAGGGGGAAATTCGGGGAGTAAGAAAATCAATTTAGGTGTAGTTTTGCCTTAAAAAACAATTAAATTTTAAAGTTTGATGATTGGTTTTGAAAAATAGTTGATAGTTTTTCACTTAAGCCCCTGTTTATGTATTACGAAAATACTCTAAACGAAAGCAAAGTAACTATAATTTGTTTTTGTTTCCCATGTATTTTTGACGAAAGTAATTGTTAATTCCTTTCGTTTAGACTATTTTCGTAATACATAAACAGGCCCTAAATTTTAATTTGTTTTAGCCTACATATTTTTGAACTTGAAAAATTTTAGACTGTGACTAGAAAAGCGAAGCAAACAAAACAGCAAAAATACAATTATTTGCATTTGTTAAAAATAATTTGAAATAGAAACTTAGAAAATTGCTGAATTTTGTGAAAATTTATTTTAGGGGGATGTTTTTTAGTGATAGAGCAAATTTAGGTGGTTTTTGGACAAGTTAGGGGGATTTGTAAAAAAAGACTTGGCAACACTGATTCATATCATTCATAATAGAGCTATTTCCTGTAGCATAGTTGTTCACAATAATATTTATTAATATATTTTTTGCTGTATTAAAAACCTAAATTTAAAAAAAGTTTCGGTTTCTGCAATTACTCGGTTAAAATTTTGCCTAATTCCGAATAGTTGCCAAATGTCGTTTTTTAACCGAAACCAAATATTCAGTCGCACTCTAATAATTTTGTTCATATTTACATCCATAGATAAACCTCGGTGTTGCGTTAAAGGGTTGTAGTTGACAAATTCATAACCATCACCAATAGAGGGCAAAAAGTATCCTTGAATACAATATTTAAAGCCTGGTGGGATATTTTTTAAGTTTCCAACTGGTTGATCGAAAATTCTGTAGACTATTTGAGCTGCCTTTAGTTTCTCTACAAATTCTTCAGCAGAATTCATCAATACATTTCTTTCTTCAAAAATACTCTCCAATGAAATTGCTCGATTATTCAACTGCTATAAAAAAAAGAAATTTATTTTATTATTATTTTAGAAATTTTCTTCATAATACGAAGATTTTTTTTATAATATTAATCGTAATTATTCTAACTCGCAAATTCCTTGTAAACCATATTTTTTATGTACAGAGTTTGACATTGAACTCATAAACATACCAGTTTATAAGAAGGCTTATTAAGGGTTTTCATATAATCTCGTATTCTACTCGTAAACAGTGTAACCTGGCATGTTTACGAGTTTAATGTCAAACTCCATAAAAAAGAATATGGTTTGTATTTATACAAGGTTTACAAGGAATTTACGAATTTATATGAAAACCACTATTATAAATGTTTTAAATAACAAAATACTCGTCTACTAAAACGAGTAAAAAAGTAAAAACGGACACGCCGACTATATAATATCCTACACCAGTCTGGTTAAAAGCCCACTAATGTTTGGATCCGAAATTCGAATGGGTTAAAACGGACTTGTATCAAAATTTTCTATGTATAAAATGATAAAAGAAAAGAAAATCGAAAATATATCCTATATGGGCCATATACCCTACACTACGTAGTACTCGTAGTAGTGGAAAATTACTTGTTTTACAATCTTTTTGAGAAAAAATCACTTATAAGTATTTTTTTGCACAAAAGATAAGAGATTTGGGGAATGTTAAGTTGATCTCTTATTTTGGTAAATGAATGTTCTTTAGTTTGACTCTAGATCATAAATTAATATCACTTTCTATTTAAATTATTTTCAAATTAAAGAAAGATGATACAATTTTTACAAGTAAATTACAAAGAATAAAATTTTTTGAAAGAATTCGAAAAGACCAGCAAGACAGAATACGTATTTTCGGCTTTCGCTACAAAGCCATCATCAGTGTCATTCGCCTTTGAATGGTTTAATAATTGTAATTGTCTTGAATTTGTTATCAACAACTCAACTTAGACTAATATCAACGAAATCTAACAATGCTATTTTTATCCTTTGTTATTATTACTCTTTTTTGCTTTGAACCTTAATTATAAGGATAAGAGATTTGTTTTTAAAATGGTTAGAGTAGATCGGCTAAATATAGGGCTTGAATATGAATTTCGGAAGACATTACAATTGCATTTAAATTTTTTAATAAAGTTGGAATATCAGAGGTTAATTTAAACTCAATTCTCAATTTGTTTGTACTATTTTAGGTAAAGATTTTGAATAAATTATGACGATAGTATTCCGAAGCAATTATTTCTTACCTATGAAATCCCAAATTTTAAGCCCGATATATCACGATATTTTTCTGAATTTTAAAAATAAATCTGGTACACGAAGAGTGAAGACCATCTAATATCAAATTAATAAAAATCAGTTTACAAAATTTTTTCCAAATATTTAATTTACAGTAATTCTAACTTAGCTGCACAAACAACTTTTGCAAGAATTTTTGTGCAGGTAAGCCACAAATGCAGCTAAGTCAAAGTGTTTACCTGCCTTAATGTGCAGGTATACCAATACAGACTGAAAACAAACAAAACAAATTAAGCTAATGATGACAACTTTGTGCTTTGCACCAGATCTTTCGATTTTTATACCCTCCATCCCACTGTGCAGGGTATATATCAGTTTGTCATTCCGTTTGTAACTCATCAAAAAAAAAAAACTGGGACATAAAAAAAATATATATTCTTGATGGTTATCAATAGCGAAACCGATATAGCCGTGTCCGTCTGTCTGTCTGTCTGTCTGTCTGTTGAAATCACGATCACGCTCAAAATAGTTGTGCTAGGATGTTAATTTTTAGTCAAAATTTTTGTCCAATTTCTTAAGCAGTTTGTTATTGGAAATGGGCATGTTTGGTAAAGACGTTGAAAAGTTATGAATGAAAATGTAAAAGCACCTCTAGAATTTTCCATATTAACATGAAAAAATATATTAACTGTGTGTTGTTGTTGTTACTGAATAAGAAAAAAATACATACATACACACCCAGACCTTGAAAGAGATAATTCTTTTTTTGAATTTATATGCATAAAATTGGATTCATTTTATAAATTATTGAATAATTCATAATGCCTTTAAATCAATGATTGGACATTGAATAAAGTGAGATAAGATTTTTTCCTAGTTGTGTTGATTCAATTTTGATTCGATTGAATAATTTGGACGTATGTTGGCTTTAGAGGCACCTCACCGATTGATTCTAAATTTTTACTACTGATATAACTCTCTTTTGGGGGCCCCAAGAATTTTTTTTTACCGAAATGCCTGTATGGGGAGTTACTTCGGTTTAAAGTTTAAAAATGAACTTAACTATATTTTCTTCATTTATGATAGGCTTGGAACAATATGTACACCATTGGAAAGGTAATAAAAATATATTTAGGATAGCATTTTTTTGTCGACCCACTATGATTCGGAGTAGGAATTTTAATTTTTTTGTTTTTTTAGTGTTTTTATTCCATAAAAATCGTATATAGGAACAAAAATTGTGCTTATTAATATGTTATCAAGGCGAAAAGCTTTGATAACATATTAACATATAGATCAAGTTTTTATCACTTCAAACATCGAAGATATTAGAGGTCAAAATCGTGAGATTTTTTTTTTTTTTTCAAAGTATGGCTAACTTTTGACAAATGAAAAATCTCAATACCGACAATAGGTTTAAAATGTTTACTCCCAAAATATGTTCGATTCCCGATGAGTTAATTCAGTATAATTGTTGGTTAGAGTCAAAGTTGTATCTTTTGTACCATCTGCAAAAAAATAGGTTTGACTTCTAATATCTTCGGTGTTTGAAGTGATAAATTTTGAACTACATCTCAAAAGTTTTTAATCTTGAGAATATATTAATAAGTATAAAATTATGTGGTAGTATACGGTGGTTTTTATTAAAATGGTTTATTTTAAAAAATCATAAAAATAAATCTCATTCGCCTGTAATGGGTAAACAAACAAAAAAAAATGTCGTCCATAAGATATTTTTACTATCTTTCCAATGGTATATATATATTATTCCAATCCGACTATAAATGAGTTAGATATAGCTAATTCCATTTCCAAACTTTGCACAGAAATAAACTCCCTAAAAAGTTATCAAATTTGTAAATAAAAAAATATATTATACATAAAAAAAGAATTTAATTCATAAACTAGCCAATAGATAGTGGGTCTATGAATACAACTTAGCAATTACGTCAAAGCATTGTTGGTAGCAGAAACGGTGCGATTATCGGTGATGGTAAGTAACGCTATTGTAGATTATTTCGGTTACAGTATTTTAAGGATAATTGTATTTCAATTATTTCGATAACGGTATTTTAAGGTTAACTGTACTGCAATTATTTCGATAATGGTATTTTAAGATAACCGGTATTCAGTTATTTCGGTGCATTCCGCAAATTTTTTTTTACAAAAAAACAAAGTAAAGTAAAATAAATTTATTAACTAAGTGAAATGGACAGAATGACAGGTATGATGCAGGAAATGATGAGAAATCAATCTATACTTATCTAATCTCTAGCCCAAAAATGAATCCCATAACAATATGTCATTGGAATGCGAACGGCCTAAGCCATCATAAAAACGAAGTAGAATATTTCCTACACTCGAAAGAGGTTGATATAATGCTAGTATCAGAAACACACTTCACATCAAAGAACCGCTTTAGAATCCGAGGTTATACTGTGTATGACACTAAACACCCCAGCGGTCGAGCAATCGGCGGCACGGCCATTATTGTCAAAGCAAATTTTAAGCACTATGCCCTGCAAAACTACTCAACAGACTATCTTCAAGCTACAACTATCTGTTATGATAGCCCCATGGATAAATTAAATATATCTTCGGTGTATTGTCGACCCGGGTTTACAGTGTCAGAACAACAGTTTCCCGATTTCTTTTCCACACTGGGTACAAAATTTTTAGTCGCAGGAGACTTTAATGCGAAACACACCCATTGGGGCTCTAGACTCATCTCGCCAAGGGGCCGTCAATTACTTAATGCAGTTTCGACTGCTAAACTTGATGTTATTTCATCTGGCCATCCCACTTCCTGGCCTACATAATAGATTTCGGAGTTACAAGAGGCATTAAACGTGAACAAATATTAGCCACACCTCTTTATGACCTATCGTCTGATCACTCCCCGGTTTTAATAAACATGCGCAGCATAAAACACATTTCTCCTGTCAAAGCTACTATTCCTAATAAAAATACCAACTGGTTGAAATTAAAAAGTATATAAGTTCTCATCTACCCCAAAATATTTCGTTGAAAAGTAGTAACGAGATCGACTCAGCAGTTGCTGTCTTTACGGAGATTTTATTCTCAGCTGCAAAAATAGCTTCCCCTGAAAAACCGACAAGCAGCAATTTCAGATATAAATATCCAATTAGCATCGATAATCTAATTAAACAGAAAAAATAAATTCGCAGGCAATGGCAAATACATAGATCACCTACTCTAAAGAAACAACTTGCATCATGCGGCAGACAATTACGTGCCGCTTTAAAAGACTTCCGTGAATCTTCTCTCAAAGACTATCTATCGAATCTTGACCCAACCAAGCAATTTAAATGCCCTACAACACTAGAGTCACCAATTCGACTTCCCAATGGCGATTGGGCTAGGAATAACCTGGAAAAAGCTAACGCCTTCGCAAAGCACTTGGAACAAGTATTCACACCAAACGTCTTTCCAAACATAAATTGCGATCTGCAAATATTTTGTAGTACTCCTATAAATCCAATTAAATTCAGACTCCCAGAAGTGATAAATATTATTGGAGAGCTTGACGTAAAAAAGTCTCCAGGACACGATAAAATATCGGGAAAAATGATTAAAGAACTTCCCGAATGTGCAGTTAGAGCATTGATGTTTATATATAACGCCATAAATAGATTAGGGCACTTTCCCCTAAACTGGAAACAGTCACAAATAATTATGATCCCGAAACCTGGCAAAAACATTAAGCCAACATCATCATATAAACCAATCAGCTTGCTGTCAATATTATCAAAAGTGTATGAAAAACTACTCCTTAATGTTATTATACCTTATACTAACGATCATGGTATTATACCTCAGCATCAGTTCGGTTTTCGAAAAAGCCATAGTACAATAGAACAAGTGCATCGAATTTTCAACATTATAAGGGAAACATTTGAATCAAAACTTTACTGTTCAGCTCTATTTATCGATATCTCTCAAGCGTTCGATAAAGTTTGGCACAAAGGACTTATTTGGAAAATTACCCACACTTTACCACAAAATACTCACAAGATTCTCGAAAATTACTTGTCGAACCGCTCTTTTGTAATCAAGGTGAAAGAAAACTTCTCAAGTACGCGATTAATAAGTGCAGGCGTTCCACCGGGTATTATATTGGGTCCCTCTCTATACCTATTGTACACTGCAGACATGCCCACCCATAGCCTAACGAAAACGTTCACATTTGCTGATGATACAGCGATTATCAGCACACACTCTAGTCCCACAACTTCATCTAATCATCTTCAAGTCCACATATCTGAACTAGAAAAATGGCTCGAAAACTGGAAAATAAAGATTAATCCATTTAAGTGTGCTCATGTAAAAGCTACGAAAGGAAAATTGCAGCCCCATCAAAATTAACAACGTATTAGTACCTCAATAAAATCACGTAAAATACTTAGGAATTCACCTTGATCGTCGACTAACTTGGAGTAAACATATCGAATCCAAATTAATTCAAATAAAATTGAAGACATCTCAATTGATGTGGCTTATAAACTCGAGATCCACTCTTAGTCTAGAATACAAAGTTCTCATTTACACCGTAGTAATTAAACCAATTTGGTCCTACGGTATCCAACTGTGGGGAACAGCTTCTGCTTCAAATATCGAAAAACTCCAGAGAAGACAATCTAAGATTCTAAGAATTATAACTGGTGCCCCTTGGTATTTCAAAAATTCAAACCATCACAAGGATCTCAACATCCGCACTGTTCTCGAAGAGGCAAGAAAAAGCAGTTTAAAATACGTAAACAAACTTATTGAGCATCCAAATCCCCTAGCCCGCAGCATACTTTCTAGGTATGGTAATATGCGTCTGAAGAGAAAAGACACGCTAGACCTGGCATTGGAATGATGTATAACAAAATATAAAATCATTTAGTTGGAAACTGGCATTGGTCTGGTACAATTAGTATAAGGTAGTATTAAAGATTTGAAAACTTATTGTTATTTTCTTTAAGAGAAAGATTCAATAAATACAAATATATTTAAAAAAAAAAAATTAACTAAGTGTATATAAAATTCACCATTACGACGTGGAATTACAAAAAGTTCAGACTAAAAAATAATGGTGTTGTAAGGATAATGGTATTTCATTAATTTCGGTACTGGTATTTTAAATGTTCGTTGACTTCAAACATGCATTTGACATATTACAACACAATGCGATATGGGAAGCTCTAAGATGCAAGATAATTAATCTCATTAAGGATCTATACAACAACGCATTTTGTTCCATACTCCATGAGGGTTTAGCAAGCAAACCCATCAGAGTAAACGTAGGTGTTCGTCAAGGCTGTGTTTTGTCTCCACTACTGTTTAATATAGTACTTGACGTAGTTATGAACCACTGTATGGATATGCATCATGGTATTTCGTGGGGCCTTCATGATAGGTTAGATGATATTGATTATGCAGATGATGTCTGTCTTCTATCCCACCGCTTTTCTAGCATGCAAACAAAGATTCAAGCCTTTGCTACACGTGCGGCCAAAGCGGGCTTACAAATTAACATCAACAAAACTAAATCAATGCGCATGAATTCTTCATGCGATACGAACTTCCAGCTTTCGGGCCAACCCATTGATGATGTTGAAATCTTCTGTTATCTGGGGAGTATAATTTCTAAAAGAGGGGGCAGCAAAGAAGATATACAGAATAGACTGTGCAAGGCAAAGCAAGCATACGGCATGCTTAATAAATTCTGGAGATCGCAAAATGTCTCCAATCACACCAAGATCAAGGTTTTTAATAGCAACGTGAAATCTGTGCTTCTGTATGGCTGTGAAACCTGGAATATTTCGAGTCGTGAAATGAGTTGTATGCAAGCTTTTGTAAACCGCTGCCTCAGGCGTATACATAGGATATTCTGGCCTGCCACGATATCAAATCGGGATTTGTGGAACTTAACCAATCAAATTCCTTTATGTATGAATATCCGATTGCGTAAATTTAGTTGGCTAGGGCACACAATGAGAAAGCCAGCGGATGATTTAACTCGACAGTCTGTTGAATATAACCCCCAAGGATCCAGGAGACCTGGAAGACCTGCGAACACTTGGAGACGCCAAATAGAGAACGAGTTGCATGAGCATGGTGTGTCTTGGAGTGAGATGAAAATGATGTCTACCGATAGAATACAATGGAGAACATTTGTTGCGGCCCTATGTTCCACTGGGAATTAAAGGATTAAATATATATATTTTAAATGTATCGATATTTGAATCTATAACAGTATTTTAGCGATAAAGCCTACCAACCCTGCCTCAATGTATGTAATTGCTTTTGGCTTATGAATGACTTAACATCTAATTCATCCGTTGACTTGTAGAAGAACATGAAATATTAATAAAAATAAAAATTTTAGACTACTCGCAAACTGACTAAAATTGTGAAGTTTGCATAAAAATTCCAATATCTATTTTTTATTCATACGAGTTAATGAATTGATTCACAGCGACTGATCATCCATGAATTAAAGCGATACATCAGGAAAGTGTATTAATCCCCGGTGAAAAATGTCCATATATGAATATTTATGGTTCAACCATATATGTATGGATCCGAAAAATGAGGTAACACCTAAGTATGTGTTCATATATGGACATATATGAACATATACATTTATTAAATATATGCGAATACATGCGAACGTTGCTGTCCTTTATTATAAGGTTGTACGATAGATATAAATTTATATATGACATTCAAATTAGGCGCTACATGTTCCTTTTTTTATTCATGGCATTAAATATAATTCCATATATATCCAAATATGAGTTCCTTTTACATATATGGAAAAATGTATTCTTCGAAATATGTTCATACTAGCGGGCGCAGCCCGCTACGTTGTTAGCGTGCCTTAAAGGTTAAGGGGGGGGGTGGGCTGCGCCCTCCACAATTTTTATTAAATTCGTTTTTTTATTTAAAGCCTTCACCCAGCAAATAAATAATTCTGCACAACAATGGGTTTAAAATAAATAAATATTTGATCACTTTTTCTCATGAAAGTGGATTGTTAGTAATGAATCCATAATAATTTCCAATATACGTGTGTATGTCAAGATAATTTGGTAAAGTGCGAACTTAGGTAGATAGACCCGTAAGTAGTTTTATTCATTTGTGTTTTAAATGAAAATAAAAAACGTAAAGCAGGGTTGGCAAGCGATTTATAATATTAAAGATAGCGGGCACAGCCCGCTACGTTGTTAGCGTACCTTAAAGTTTAGGGGGGCGCCCCCCCCCCGACAATTTTTTTTAAATTCGCTTTCTATTTAAAGTACAGTTTTTATAATAAAAGCCTTCATCCAGCCACCACAAATAAATAATTCTGCACAACAATGGGTTTAAAATAAATATTTGATCACTTTTTCTCATGAAAGTGGATTGTTAGTAATGAATCCATAATAAATTGCAATATACGTGTGTATGTTAAGATAATTTGGTAATGTGCGAACTTAGGTAGATAGACCCGTAAGTAGTTTTGTTCATTTGCGTTTTGAATGAAAATGAATAACGTAAAGCAGGGTTGGAAAGCATTTTATAATATTAAAAATAGCGGGCAAAGCTACGTTGTTAGCGTGTCTTAAAGTTTTTTTTTTAATTCCAGTTTATGTAAAGGTAGACCTGGCAATTCAAGTAAATTCACAAATTCAGTTGGAAAATTTACTGCGTCGGTTTCTTCCACCGGTGCTTCGTTACATGAAGTTTAAATATCGGAATATATAAGTTCCATTCCTTTTCTAAGGTTTTTTCTCTTTCAGAAAATTTGTTTAATTTTTGGAGAGTATGTTTCAATGCTACATAAGTTTCATATTCCGTTGATAGTGTTTGAACAGGTAATTCCCTCTTCCAATCCATTTGCATTGTCTATAATTTCAATTCCACTCGTTCAACGTTTATATCCATTTCATTCCACTTGTGTAGTGTTTCAATCCCACTCGTTTCCTATTTAGTTTCTTAATTTTAGTGTTTCATATACACTTGTTCTTTAAATTTTAGGTTTCTAGCTAAAGACGCAGACGTTAAGGGGGGGGGAGGGGCAATTTTTCCCTTTTGAACCAACATTTTTACCACGTTCCTGTCCAAAGTCCTAGAAATGCCTTGTCGATAAGTTAGCCCATACTCCAAGGAAAACATATTATATATTACAGGTTTCTAGCCGAAGGGTTCGGTTAGGCCATCAAGGGGGAGAATTATTCCGTTTTTACCCCTCCCGGTAGGAATTTCCAAAAATTCCGTCTTAGAGGACGTCTGCGTTGGAGGAGGAACCTACTACATACATAATTTTAGGTCTCTATATCCAGCAGTTTGGCCAGGCCGTCAAGGGGGAAGTTTTTTCCCTTTTTACCCCTCCCGGTATGAATTTCCAAAAATACCATCTTAGGGGACGTCAACGTTGGAGAAGGAACCGAATTTAAGATCCCTTGTTCCAGCAGTTTGGCCAGGCCGTTACGGGGGAGACTTTTCCTTTTTTTGACCCTACCTGTAGAAATTTCCAAAAATCTCATCTTAGCGGATGTCTACAATAGAGGAGGAACTTTAATACCAAATTTCAACTTCCTACCTCCAGCGGTTTGGGCAGGCCTTTAAGCGGAACTTTTCGCTTCATTAATCCCATTAAAAGCACCTTCCCGGTAAGTGAGCCCATACTCCAAGTAACATATGTTTTACATTTCAGGTTTCTAGCCAACTTTTACTATGTGTGCCCCTCTCGGTAGGAATTTCCGAAAATCGATCGACAGGGAATTTCAGCTTCCTAGTTCCAGCAGTTTGAGCAGGCTGTCAAGGGGGACACTTTTTCTTTTTTTGTCCCTCCCGGTTGGAATTAGGCTGGAATAGGAACCTAAGTACCGAATTTCAGCTTCCTAGTTCCAGCAGTTTGGACAGGTCGTTAAGGGGCAACTTTCCCTTTTGGAGCCCCCATTTTATAACGACCCTGTCCAAAATTCAAAAAAGTATCTTTCTAATAAGTTAGCCCTTACTCCAGGGACCCACATTTTAAGCTTCAGGTTTCTAGCCGAAGGGGTTTTTACCGGCCCCCAAGGTGAGGCTTTTCTTCTTTTTGCCCCTCCCTTTAGGAATTTACAAAAATTCCATCTTCGCGGCTATCTGCGATGGATGAGGAACATTCATACCAAATTTCAACTGCATTGCCTAAGCGGTTTGGGCAGGCCGTTAGTGGGGACATTTTTCCCTTTCAACCACCATTTTTACTATGTTCCTGTTCCAAAATAGAAAAATTACGTTGCCGGTGAGTTAGTCCTACTCCAAGGAATACATATTTAAAATTTTAGGTTGGCCAAAAGGGATTGGGCAAGCCGTCAGGAGGTGACTTTTACCTTATTTCCCCTCCCGATAGGAATTTCAAAAATTCCGCCTAAGCGGACGCCTACACAGAAGGAGGAACTCACATACCGAGTTTCCTTTTGGGATATCCTGTAGGGAATTCCAAAAATACAAACTTAGTCGATGTGTACTACAGTGGAGGAACCTTTATACCAAATTTCAACTTCTTACCTCCAGTGGTTTGGGCAGGCACTTTTCCAATTTGTGAGACTGTTTATGGGGAGACTTTTCCCCTTTTTGCCCGTTCCGGTAGGAATTTCCAAAAATCCCGTCTTAGCGCACGTCTATGCCGAATATCAAGAAACCTTGTTTTAGTGGAGATATCCGTGGGGGGAGGAAAAAAAGTAGTTTTTTTGAAATTATATATTATTTTAAATGGTACTTTTTGGAAAAACGAAATTTTTTGGAAAAAGATACTTTGTTTTTACAAAGTACTTTATTTGTTCTTTTTTTGGAAAAGGTATTTTTTTTAAAAAAGGTGTTTTTTTTGGAAAAATGTATGTTTTTTGCAAAAAGGTACTTTTTTTGGAAAAGGTACTTCTTTTGGAAAAGGAAAATTTTTTTAGAAAAAGGTACTTTTTTTTGGGAAAAGGTACTTTTTTTTGGAAAAGGTACTTTTTTTGAAAAAGGTATTTTTTGGAAAAAATGTATGTTTTTTGGGAAAAGGAACATTTTTTAGAAAAAGGTACTTTTTTTGGGAAAAGGTACTTTTTTTGGAAAAGGTACTTTTTTGAAAAAGTTATTTTTTTGGAAAAATGTATGTTTTTTGGGAAAAGGTACTTTTTTTTGGGAAAAGGTACATTTTTTTAGAAAAAGGTACATTTTTTGGAAAAAGGTACTTTTTTGGAAAAAGGTACTTTTTTTGGAAAAAGGTACTTTTTTTTGAAAAAGGTACTTTTTTTGGAAAAAGGTACTTTTTTTGGAGAAAGGTACTTTTTTGGGAAAAAGGTACTTTTTTTGGGAAAAGGTACTTTTTTTGGGAAAAGGTACTTTTTTTGGGAAAAGGTACTTTTTTGGAAAAAGGTACTTTTTTTGTCCCCTTTTTGCCCCTCCCGATAAGAATTTCCAAAAATGCCGTCTCAACGGACGTCTACACCGGTCGAGGAACCTACATACCAAATTTCAACTTCACAGCTCCAGCAGTTTGAGCAGGCCGTCAAGGGGGAGACTTTTTCCCCTTTTTGCCCGTCCCTGTAAAAATTTCCAAAACTCCCGTCTTGGTGGATGTCTACGATAGTGGAGGAACCTTTATACTTTCAACTTCCTACCTCCAGCGGTTTGGGCAGGCCGTCAAGGGGGGCCTTTTTCCCCTTTTTAACCCCCATTTTTACAACGTCCCTGTCCAAAATTCTAGAAAGTACTTTCCAGAAAAGTTAGCCCCTACTCCAAGGAACACATATCTTAAATTTCAGCTTTCTAGCCAAAGGGGTTTTGGCAGGCCGTCAAGGGGGACACTTTCCCCCTTTTTGCCCGTTCCGGTAGGAATTTCCAAAAATCCCGTCTTAGCGGACGTCTACCCCGAAAGAGGAACCTACATACCAAATTTCAACTTCCTAGCTTCTGCGGTTTGGGCTGGGCGATGTTGAGTCAGTCAGTCAGTCATTCAGTCAGTCAGTCACGTTATTCTTTTATATATAGAGATACAAGTCCCTTTTGCATAAATTGAATAACATATACTTTCATATTTGTCCATATATGAGTGCCATTTCCATGTATGAAATAACAGATGCTTCCATATATGTCTGTATATGAAATTTTTTACATATATGGAATCACATATACTTCCATATATGTTCATAAAAAATCCATATATGTTCATATGTGTCCATACATAAACCATATATGAACATGTTTGAGCGTATATGAACATTTTTCACCGGGTCTATACATGCTTTGAAATTCTTTCGTTATACAAATAAGCTATTAACGTATGCAAAAAAATCGTTACCAAGTAATTAAGAAAATTTCAACTAAAAAAGTTTTATGAAATAATTTATTATATCCCAGCAAAAATGTGGAAGCAGTAAAAACGTTTACTGCTTCCTTACTGCTACTTTTACCGCTTCAAAAATGTATAGCTTCGTAAACAGCACAAATGAAAGGCCTAAGTTGATTAATTGTTTACATCGCTTTTTGCTGCGCGTTTTTAAAAAGGCATGAAATGAGCAATATATTTTAATTGCTTAAATATTTTTGCGGTTCTTTTATCAAAATTTTTTAAAAGAAAAAAGTTATTTTAATGAAAATAAGAAGTTTTACTGAAAACAAGAGGCATTTTCTCTTCACGGAAAAATAAGCAGGAATATTGTGCTTTTGAGAAGGCATGATTTTAAATGGTTGAAAAGCTTTATAATATGCACTTCCGAGAAAGCATTAATTATCGACATTTTAAAAGAAAAATAGGAGCACTAATTAAAAGCGGTGAATTCATACCTTTTCGGATCTTGAAACAAGTGCTTTCACGCGAGCTATCTCGAACAAAAATCAGGCAGGATATCATCAATAATGCAATCGCTTCACTGCTCAACTTTCCCTGACAAAACTGCTTCCGAGCAAGCAGTAATTTCTGCTGGGATTGTATATGCCACAAAAACATTATTTTAGTTGAAGTGCTCTCAATTGCTTGCCAAAGATTTTTTTGAGTGTATTTAAAACGCGCAAATAAAACTTGATTTTTGAAAGACTCTAAAATAAGATTATTTTCAAATCGTTCACATGTGATCATAACTGACTCTTATTTACAAGCTTTTTAAGTGTTTTGTTCTAAATTTAATTTTTTCTCTAAATTTTATGAAGATTCATGAGACTCAAAAGTTCATCATAAATGCTGCATATTTAAGGAACTTTTCTTTGTAATAATATAACGCCCAGAACGATGGGACAATTGAAATGGCCAAATCGCTTTTTTTTAAGTTTACTGATGAGATTATTACCTTTTTTCTGAGTTCAAATTGTAATAAGGAGTGAGACCATAAAAATGTTAACACACAGTTTTGCCTATAACTTTGGTTTAAAGCTTCTCATATTTTTTTTTCGCAGTTTACATTTTAAAAATATGTCAATTAATAAATTAATTTACACCATGAGTTTTAATTAGCAATTTTTTACAGAATGTACGATGAAAGAAAAGTGCGTTCAAAAATAATTAAATATTTTCAACAAAACCAAATATGGACATACAAAAAAATTGATAAAGAAACTAATGTATGCCGCCAAACAGTTTCAGAAGTGGTAAAAAGGTATCTGGAACACCTAACAATTGAAAGGAAGCCGGGAACAGGAACAACGACTGTTTATCGTAACATTGGTAAGGCATATAAAGTTAAAAGCATCCTTAAGAGAGCTCTTAACACATCTGGCAGAAAAACAGCTCGGTTAGCCCAATGCTCGGACTTTTTTGTACGTAAAGTAAAACGTAAGGCAGGACTAAAGTTCTACAAAGTTCAAAAAGTTCCCGATAGAAACGCTTTTAAAAATTTGGAGGCCAAAATCAGATCTCGAAAATTGAAATCAAATTTTATACAAAAATACAAGTGTTGTGTAATGGACGACGAAACTTGTGTCCTGGCTGTTTTTTCGCAGCTCCCTAGTCAAGAATTTTATGTTTCCAATGTTCGAGGAAATGTTGCGGAAAAATTTAAATCGAAAAAGCAAACGAAATTCTCTAAAAAATTCCTAGTATGGCAAGCCATATGTATCTGCGGCGAAAGGAGCCAGTCATTTGTGACATCTGGCTCTATAAACAGCGAAATTTATCCACTTACTTTTGGCCCGATTTAGCATCTTGTCCCCAGCAAAATTTTTATGAACTGCTTGCCTTTGAATCTGTTCTAGAATAGGTGTTTTTACCACCGGTTTCGTGGAATAGGTTCTAGAACTGATTCCTGGAAGTCAAAATGGAAGGCCTCACTGTCGCAGAACCGGTTATATAACTGGTTCTAGAACCGGTTCCAAAGCAACCTGTTCTAGTTTGGAAGAACATAATGTGGTTTTTGTACCAAGAGAGGCCAATCAACCAAACTGTCCGGAGCTCAGACCAGTGGAGAGATATTGGGCTCTTGTTAAAAGAGAATTAAAGTGCACAAAAAAGGTCTCCCAGCACATGCAAGATTTCAAACGTAGATGGACCACCTGCTCTAAAAAGGTGACAGAAACTACCATAAAAGCCTTAATGGGAGGGCTTCCGGAAAAAGTGGATAACTTTGTTCGTAGTGGTTAGAATTCCATGCGGTTTTTTTGTTTGATTTTGTATTAAATTTCATTTAATAAAAATTTGGCTTGAAGTCCTAAAATTTAGTGGTTTGTTTTTTATTTAACTTTTTGTGTGTTAACATTTTTATGATCTCACTCCTTAATATGTTAATTGAAGTCATTTATAATTTCATATTTTTTTGGGTAATTTTGTCTACACTTTTGGGAATTTTTAATCTTGCTTGTGGCAGCACTGATATTAAACTGAATTATTTACTTCCCAGCAAAAACTTTCATTACCAACCCAGCAAAAACTTTCATTACCATGTAATGAGTTTTAGGTATTGAAATCTTAAGTGTTCACTAGTTACCTTTTAATTACTAAACTACTTATTTTAACATGGTGATGTCATTGGAGGAAAGTCATTAAACTGATGCTACCTGAAGGTAGTTTATCAACTGTTCTATAAATAGATGTTGAATATAAATTTAAAAAAGTATAAAAATTTAAAAACTAATAGGAGCTGACACGAATTGATCAGTTTACCTCACGGTTGTCAGGCAAACACTCTAACCATTACACTACGACATCACTATGATTTTTAATGCCTAACGTATGTACACATTTATTGTGGTACACTCAAAAGAAAAAGTCAGCAAAAAATGTTGCTGTGGCAGCAAATTTTTAGTCAGGAGCGTGCTTGCAAAAAAGTTGGTAATTTCAGCAAAAGGTTTGCTGAAAATCGGCGAGCTGTTTTTACCACAAAAAATAGTAATCTTCAGCAAAAGTTTTGCTAACATTTAGTCGACTGCAAATGAAAAAAATCCTTGCTAAAATCACTAAACTTTTTGCTAAATATTAGTAGACTGAAAAAAACTCAAAAAACTTGTAGCGAAATTTTACTTTAGTTAATTTATTTGCTGAAAATTTAAATACAGAATATGCGTGGAGTTGTGTTTCTTTTTTTGTCATTTCCGTTTCCAGACAAGCTGCGACATCTACATCTTGTCTATCTGGTTGTCGTCCACGCTATGCATGCGGTTATCAGCACAATTTTTGTAGCAAAATAAATTAGTAAAACATTAGTTCAAAATTAGTTTAGTGCTAAAAAAAATATAACTAAATTTTTTGCTGAAAACGGAATTTCAGCAAAAAAATTGTTGAAAATTAGTACACTTGATATACAAGACGTTTTACTAATTTTTCTACTAACTTACTTTTTTGAGTGCAGTTGTTATACATGTCTATTTCCAGCAAAATCGTTCATTACCAAATAAGTGGTTATATAATAGAAATTCATAGTTCCGCACAACTTATTTTTCGGCGTCTAAAATCATTATTTTAGTTTGGCGTGGTCGTTTTTATAAGTAGTCACGCTTACCTGCTCGCTTACGAAAAAATGAAAAGTAAGTAGTCATGAGATTCTGAATAATAAGTGGTTACAAACATGCTTACAAAAAGTTGACTTATAAGTGGTTATCCGACTGCTTACTTGATTCTTAAAAATAAGGAGTTACACAAATACTATTAGCTTCAGGAAATACATTCAGAGAAATTAAAGTTTTCGCTAGAGTGTAATTTTAGAACTCGTCATAAAAATTTTAACACAAAAAATATTTACATGTAATAAATATAAATGTATAAAATTTAACTTTGTAAAAAGTACTTATTTAAACTATTGCGAGTAAGTCATTATTTTATATTTAAAAGCAATGACTACAATAGGCCGTTATTAGGAAGTCATTATTTTATATTACAGAATTATGCAAACGGTAATGATATATCATTATTGGTAATGCAGACAGCAATGAGGTGTCATTACCAATATTTTGCTGGGTTTTTCATAAAACTTGTTGTTATTAAATACTGCTTAATGAACATCAGCATTTCTATAAATACGTTTAATATAAATTACAAAAAAAAACAAAACAATGGAAGCAGACACGAATTGATCAGCGAATATTATGTCTGTCAGGTAGGGAATGCAATATCCCGCACTTTTTGATTTCCCGGGAAAGCGGGAAATTTAACTTGAATGCCCGGGATCCCGCAAGGGAAATAAAGTAGAAAATATTTTATAATAATTTAAAAATTTTTATAAATAAAATGTCTTAAAGATATCAAATTTTCATGATTGTGAAAAAGCTCAGGTGGTTTTTCTTTGAATTTTCGTAGTGAGAAAGAATTAATTGTATATTAGAAATTATATAAGTCCAATTATATATTTTTAAAAATTTAATAAACTAAAAACTAATTTTAGACACGCTGTCAAAAAAAATAAATAAAAAAATTAATATAGAAAATAATTAGAAATTTATTCAGTTCGAGACCAATTTCCTGATGAAGAAAAATAGCAGTTTTTGAAAAAGTACACTCATAGAAATAAAGCTGTAAAAATAGCAGAAAAAATTACTAAAAATTAGTTAAAAATGATGCTGCAGAAAAAACTGCTAAAATTAAAACTGTTAAATTTACAGAATTTTAGTAATATTTAGGCTAACTTTTAGTTAATTGAAAATAGCAAATTGTACTGTAAAATTTGCGGAAAATTTTGCTAAATATTTGTAGACTAAAAATAGCAAAAATAAACTGTTAAATCTACAAAATTTTTGCTGTTTTTAAGCTAAATTTAGTTGAATGCAAATAGCAGGCTATTCTGCTAAAATCAGCAGAAATATTTGCTAAAAAATTGTAAACTGCTGTTTTCAAAAGGCTTGATTTTTATTTGCATTTAAAAAAACTTCGAAAATTTTAAATTTTTGGCTACTAATTATTTAGCAAAATTTTTTGCCGATTTTAGCAGGTTAATTTGCTATTCTCCATTTACAAAAATTTAGCTCAAATATAACTAAAATTCTGTATATTTAACAGTTTTATTTTTGCTGTTCCTATATTAAAAATATATAACAAAAATAATCTGCTAATTTAGCAGTTTTTTTCTGCAGCATCATTTTTAACTAATTTTTAGTAGTTTTAACTAAATTTTTTACGGACTTTTTTCTATTAGAGTACTTATTATATTAATTCATAATAAGGAAATTGGCTTCGAACTGAATTAATAAATGTCTAATTAATCAATTAAAAAGGTCTGAAAAACTATATTTATTTTTTAAATAAAAATTAAAAACCAAAATAGAAAATAATTTTAGAAAATTAAAAATTTTTAAAAATCAATAGACAAATTTTTCTTTAATTCTGTACAGAAGAAGTGCGATTCCAATTTTTTTATACAAACACTATTTGAGTGGTTTTAAGAGGCATTGAAAGGAACTTAAAAAGTTTGATCAAGTTTGTTAAGTCGAAAATCTTAATAATTTTTCTCAATCATTGTTTTGGTTTCTCTTTAAAATTTTCCAGTTCTGGTAAAAGTAACAAATTGTAGTAAGTAAACGAACAAGCCTAATGTAAAATGTTTACAATTTTCAAAAGGTTGGAGAATTTTGCATAAGAAAATTTAAAATAATTAATAATTAACTTTATTACTTTAAACTGCATTTTTCGAAATCCCGGGATTCCCGGTCTAAATTCCCGGGAATGCGGGAACTGAAAATGCTTAATTTCCCGGGAATCCCGGGACGGGAAATCCCGGGATGCATTCCCTACTGTCAGGCAAATACGCTAATCACTAGGCTACGCCATAGTTATGGTTTTTAATGATTTGTAACATATATTATTTGTTTCAGTTATTGTGAATTAGTAATGTGTGGGGTATAATTATGGGTAACTCATTACATTCAGTTTAAAAGTAATTCAAAGGGTAAGGAGATATGAGATCTAAGTAATGCATCTAGTAATGACCAGTCATTACCAAGTTCTTGCTGGGTGTAGTGGTGGAAAAAATCATACACATTTGTTGCACAGTGGATTGACCGAATACAAATTGGGTAATAATTCATACTTGTTTGTACAGTAGACGCTCGCAAATTAGAGCTTTCAGTAATTCGAACGTCCAGAAATTATAATCAATACATTAAACGCTCTGAAATTCGAATTTAAAATTCTAATTTCTGAGCGTTTTTTTTTTTTTTTTTTGGTTATTTGAATACACAGGAAATACCCAATTTATTTCTATTCTGTTTGAATAAAGTAAAACTGAAAAGGGAATCACCAAATTATATATGTTTTTCCCTATTTGTTTTTTTTTTGTCGCATTTATGTACATTTTTGGCTAGTTTATTTGTGAAATTTGATACGCGTGTACATATTATTTGGCAGTCTCTATTAAATAGTGAAAGTGTATCATTTAAAATGTTAAATAAACGTAAAAAAACACTTTATCATTGGAAACTAAATTCAAAATATTAGAAAAGCTTGACAAAGGCGTTCAAGGGAACCGGTTAGCCCTAGATTTTAATGTGACAACTAGGGATGCCGAACGGGACTGGTTTTTACAAATCCCGGGATTCGGGATTTTGAAAATTGAAATCCCGGGATCCCGGGATTTTTCGGGATCCCGGGATTTATCGGGATCCCGGGATTTTTCGGGATTTCGGGATTTTTCGGGGTTTCGGGATTTTTTTTATTTCATCATATTTTTAAGTTTAAAAATAAATAGCTGAAATAAATCCTACAAATTAAAATAATTCATTTAAAATGTACTTATTATTTCTTGAAGTATGAAGAAATAAACAAATTAAGCCGGACAATGCTGGAGTACTCTACGCTGCAGAGTGCAGTGTGTAAAATAGAGATAAAAAATATGTAAATGCAAAAAAGAAAGGAACAAAATCCACTCAGAGTGGAGTACTACAGCATTGTGAATCTGGCTTTAAACAGAAACTACACTCATAGAAATAAGTATGTAAAAATAGGAGAAAAAGCTACTAAAAATAAGCAAAAAAGTTCCGCGATTAAAACTATACTTATGAGTTAAATTTAAGCAAATTACAAATTACAATTTACCTCTGAAAAAACTTTTTAACTAAAAGTTTTTACTAAAACACTGCAAATTTTTAGTTATATTTGGCTAAAATTAATTGAATGCAAATACAAACTACTCTGTTGAAATCATCAGAAATATTTAGTGACTATTAGTTTTTTTAAATCAACTAACATAAAATATTAAGAACATACCTCCGCTGATTTCAGAAAGACAGATTGTTAAATTTTTCTAATTTAACAAGACTTTGCTGTTTTTAGTCGGCAATATTATTTTGGATGAAGTTATGATTTTAGCAAATCATCAATAAAATAAATAAAAACATGTCCGTTAAGAGATTAAATAAACCTGAATTATGATTTTCAAAAGTTTCACAGCTGAATAAAAGTTTTTAAATTATTAATAATTTTATTCAGATTTATTTATGGGGTCATTTTGTATAACGAAACTTTGCTTTCGTTTGAACGTTTTTCTTATTTTTAATTTTTTTAAATTTTGTAAAACTCAAAAAAAATATGTATATTTTCTTTTTTTTTTCAATCTGGCAATATTATAATCGAAGACAAACTCCTTAATAAAATGGTATTTTATAAGAAGTAAGTAAACGTTTGCAAACGAATATTATGCCATATTCAAACGAACAGAAATAGTTGTCGTTTCCTATTAAAAAGTTAAAGTTTATGCATAAAAAGTTAGATAATTGCAATTTTTGGAATAAAAATTGTATAAACATGGGTTTAAAAATATGAAGTAGTTGAATGTAATACTCCTTTTATTTTATCTCAATAAAAAATAATTCTTTTAGGGTCATATGCATAATCACTTTTTAAATTTATAAACGGCTTATAAAACAAATTTTTCGCACCAAAATCGTTATAAAAAATTAAATTATTATGCATAAGCACTTAAATTTATATGCAAATTAGTGAAAATTTGGGAAATTCTAAAAATATCTGATTTTAGATGCGCTAAGACACGATTTATAAAAATTTTTCTTTATATATAAAGTTCTACAATTGATACCAAATGAAACAAACTGAGGGGTTTTAAAACTAAAAACTGACAATTCGAAACTTAAGGGCCATCTTAACAAACCATACTTTGTACTCCTTTGCTATCCGCTAATGGAAGGTTCTTCTTATTTAGGTTGATTTTCTGTACAATATAAAATTTTTATTAAATATATTTGTTTCATATTATTAGGAAAAAATGTCCAAAAATATATCATAAAAAAACTAATATTAAAAAAAATTGCCCCACACAGGATTCGATACCTGGACTCTAAAAATATTAGAACTAAAAATAACAACTCATTTACCAATCAGGCTAAACAGATTTGGAAAACTCTATGAACAAATTTTTATTTAAATAATTTGTAGTTCCATGTCACAAATATTATTTTTTTTGTCTGGCAATAATAACTCGCAAATGGCAACAAACGCAAACTACTACCCGATTTACAAAATACCAAATATTTTCGTTTACGTTTCAAACGAAAACGAAAAAACGTTTTTCATTCGAGTTACAAAATGACCCCATTAATCTGTAATTTATTCAATTGCCAAATCGATTAACTCCATATAGAAAAATAAATGAGTATTAGTGCGAAAATATATACTGTTTTTTAAAATTCCCGTTAAATTATAGATTTTGTAATTTAGTAGTGTTAATATTTCTTATCAGAGAAATTTGTTTTGAATATTTCACAGTTAGTCAATAAAGGGGTTTGAAATTAAAATTTTATAAAGTTCAGAAAATGGAGTTAATCCATTTGGCAAGTGAAGCATTCATTTATGAATGGGAAAAATTAGTCTTTAATAACATTTAATAAGATATTTGGCGTTTTTTTAATCACTGGATTTATTTTTGGATTTATTTTATTTTGTTAAAAAATCCACATTAATGCTTTGTTTTTCAATTTTTAAAATTTTATATTTTTATCCAGATATAACACTTATTCCCTTATATAATGTGAAAGAAAAAGTTAAATTTTGCGAAAATGGAATTTCTGGAATAAAATTAAGTTAAATCCAAAACGGATTTATTTATTTTTTAAATCCATTTTGGATTTAGCTTATTTCAATTCCTGTGTTCACATTTTTACAAAATTTAATGATTTTCCTGCAGATTATATTGGCGAATAAGTATAAGAATTTAATAAAAATTATAAATTTTTCAAATTAAAAAACAAAGCATTAATTTTTTAACAAAATAAGATAAATCTAAAAATAAATCCAGTGATTAAAAAATAGGCCTATTACATTTATGTGATTTAGGTCGAATATAACAATAAAAAAAATACAAAAAGAGATTCAATATGGCAAATAATGAAATCGGAAATCCCGGGATTTTTTCAAGACCAATCCCGGGATTTCGGGATTCCTAAATCCCGAAAATCCCGGGATTTTCGGGATCGGGATTTCGGGATCGGTATCCCTA